>JAOXNO010000063.1:20826391-20840501 GCA_028565335.1 Limnodromus scolopaceus
CAAGGTCTCCCCGGAGCCTTCTCTTCTCCAGGCTGAAGCCCCCAACTCTCTCAGCCTGTCCTCCCAGCAGAGGGGCTCCAGCCCTCCCAGCATCTCCTTAGTCTCCTCTGGCCCCACTCCAACAGCTCCATGTCCTTCTGATGTTGGTGGCCCCAGAGCTGGAGGCAGCACTGGGGGGGGATGGTCGTGGTGTCTCCCCAGAGCAGAGCAGAGGGGCAGAATCCCCCCCTCGCCCTGCTGGCCACACTGCTGGGGATGCAGCCCAGGGTGCAGGGGGCTTTCTGGACTGCCAGAGCATGTTGCTGGGGCATGTTGAGCTTCTCATCCACCAACACCCCAAAGTCCTTCTCCTCAGGGCTGCTCTCAATCCATTCTCTGCCCAGCCTGTGTTTGTGCTTGTTCCTACATCTCAAAACCAAGGCATTCACACCACCGATCCTCAGGAGCACTCTCCTGCCCAGCCTCTTCTCCAGACATTGCCCATAAAAGATTTAGAGTTGAATAAGGAACATTTCCAGGTGCTCATGGGGTGAGGAAGTGCAGATGGGCCACATGGTCGAAGGCAA
This sequence comes from Limnodromus scolopaceus, assembly GCA_028565335.1. Classification (NCBI taxonomy): domain Eukaryota; kingdom Metazoa; phylum Chordata; class Aves; order Charadriiformes; family Scolopacidae; genus Limnodromus; species Limnodromus scolopaceus. The sequence continues at coordinate 20,826,958 of JAOXNO010000063.1, forward strand.
GGATGCAGTAACGTACCAGCAAACATCATCATATGCTGTAAATTTGTTCCAATCTTATTCCTTCTCCCCAAATTCAGTAAAAATGACAGTGGGTAAATATTGGCAGCTCTTCCTAGGAAGATAGCAAGCTGTATTTGCACACGTTAAGGAAATTGCTCTGCCTATGTCTCCCACCGCATCCCACCTCTGCTCACAGAGCCAATTTCTACTGCCTGACGGAAACGTTGGGGAGGCTCAGAAACATGGGTCCGCTGGATGCAAAGACAATAACCCAGCTCCGAGTGGTACAGCAGCCTGGCAAGGGCATGTGACTGCCTCACCAAAGCAAAGCACATGTTGCAATTCACGAATAACACAAATAAACAAGGGAAATGCTGAGAGGACAGGTTGGATGAGTGAGAGGGGACAAAAAACCACCATGTCCCACTATAAGCTCTCCCCTGCCAGGTCCGTTTTCCACCCCAAGAATTATTTATCCTCTGCAAAGCCCAAGTTATCACAGCTACCACAACCCCTCTGACATTCCCACACTTCACAGCTGGGTTTGAAGCTTTAAGCCAAGTCCCGTTCCCAAAGATTATTCAGCAAAACGAGAGCAGCAGCAGTTGAGAAGGAAAAAAAAAATAAAATCCTAATATTCTTCCTGTTTTCATAGCCTGCGAGATACAAGAATCACCAGCCCCTTCATATTGCTTTTTATCTTTGAAGCTGTGCCTTTTAATACCAGCACCCAGATGGCAAAAATAATCTTGGAGCCAGTATTCAGTGCAGCCTTGAATAATATGAAAAATGCTTCCAGCTTTTACGTTCTTTCCCGAACATCATGAATTTGCATAAGAGACGTATTTCATGATCTCTCTCATGAATGAGCTATTTCATCAGCAAGTTAACTGGTTCCTACTGAAGAGGCACAGCACAAAATTTCAATCCAGCCACCCCAAAAAGGGATTTCCCCTGCTCTTTGCTGCCTCCACCCCACCGCAGCCCCACAAGAGCTCAGTGGGGGGATTCAGCTGACCCCAACGCAAACCCACGCGCCAGCACTGGCAAAGGTAACAACATTTTATTTACTGCTATAAATCTGCTTCATTGCAAAGGGTTTCCCTGTGATGGGAAAATAATTCCTTTAAAATCCTTGTTTTTCTGAGACATACCAGATTCTGAAACAAGCTGATAGCTTGTTTCCATTAGCATCAGCCTGCAGAAGGGGAATTCCTTTTCATAACATCATTCAGAGGCATCCTATCCACTGCAGCTTTAACTGTGCCACTTGACAAAAAAAAAACTTTTTTCGGGGTCGAACAAAAGGAATGGCAGAGAAAAGAAGAAATAAACAGCTATACCAGGCTGTCCCCTGGTGCCACACTGCCACGAGACAAAGCCCAGCGCTTTGGCACCACATTCACACCGAACGCCGAGTCCCTGCAGCAGCTAATTCCAATGCCCACAAAAAGAGATAAGGTGGGGGGAAAAAAGGCCAAACAGAAAAGCTGGGAAAAGAATCTCCATCTTCTTAAAATGACCAGCAAAAGGACTACTATACGGGAAAAAAAACCCTTTTAAAAATAAAGTTTGACTGAAAAAAACCCCACGCATCCGAATGAAAAACACAACTTAGGAATGAGGCACCTCTCCCCTTTCTTTTCTTGTTCCATAAAATGGGCTCCAAAGGATACGAAAGCCCCCACCACGAAGGTAGGGTTAAAGACGTGGTTCTGGAAGGTAAACAGAGCAAGTCCCATGTAGGAGAAGATGAAGTTTTCTGCCAAGAAATTCAGAAGCTCAAACAACTGAAAGAGAAAAACAAATTAAAAGCAAGTTAGACATAACATAGATTTAACAAGAAAAACATGTTAGCCCATCCATCCCACAGTAAGTGCTTCTGCAGAAGCAACCCTAGTAAAATCCATCTGTAGAAAGACAGATGCACCTAATTCTGGCTAGAGGGAAGGAAAAAATATTGAACCTGAAATTCAGAGAAGCTAAAGGAGGCTGAGGAGCTCTCACCTGCTTAGTTCTGTGTTGGGACTCTGTAGATAAGTTGTTATAGGTATAATGGGCCTGTGTGATCCCACAGAAGAGCACGGCCACCACACCTGGGGAGCAGAGCACCACGTTAGATCCCTGGTGACGAAAAGGGAGCTGAGCTGCACCCCAATAGTGCAGGGAGCTTAATGCAATAACCCCAGAACCCAGAATAATTAAACTTCTGAAAGCAGAGGGAAAGCCCCGGTTGAAATCGATGCTGGGAGAAGCAAAACTCAAGAGGCCCATGGTCCCTGCAGATCTCCATCCCAGGCGCAGGGCTGTGGTGGTGCTTGCCTGTAAAGCCACATGCTTCGGCCAGCAGGAATGTGCTCCAGGACATCAGGAAGAACAAGCCAGTCTCCAGCAACGGGAACTCCCGGAGTTTAGTGAACTTGGTGACGTTGCAGATGGTTAAGGACAATGTAGAGAGGAACCGTAGGCTGAGAGGGTATCAAATCCAGTTGTGTATCACAGCAGCACTACATAGCCTGCTCTTAAAAAGACTATGGCATTGCCTTTCATTGATTTAGGCAAAAAAATCATGAAACACTGGGTCTGGGTGAAATGCGGTGCAGACAAAAAAGAAGCTGTTATGCAAACACTTGGAAAAACCAACAAAAAGGATATTAAAGCTGTCACAACTCCAGTAGCTGCTCCCATGGCAAAAGATCCACTGAATATCCCCAGGAAGATCCCGATGGACTTGAACATCGCTGTGACATCAAATGTGTGGCTGTTGTCGCCCGCCGGCTGGTATGCCACGATTGAACTGAAAGAGGGAGGGAAAGCACACGCAAGAACAAAATAGTCCTTAGTCCAGAGAGAGAGGCACCTCGGCACCTCCACGGTGCCCCCTGAGCTCTGCAAAGTGCTACCACAGCCACAGACACCGAGCCTGAGCAATCCCGAGATTGCAAATCCCGGGTAAAACCGGAGACCCACACTGCAATCCCCCTGAGATGGCAGCACCCAGCGGCACATTCCCTCTCCTGGAGAGTTTGGGATTCCCTTTGCTCCTGGCCGGCGTTCTGCTGTTCATCCACCCCTCCGAGGCACAGCTCTGCATCTGCTCCTTCAGGATGTTAGAGAGCATCAGCCCAAAGCCCCTCTCTTGCATGATCTCCGGCAAATCCATCTGCTAAGCGACAGTCCACCATTTATGATGGTATTGGGGGTTTGGCATCAGCTCTCCATGAAGTCAGGCAGGCTGGGGCCGCAAGGCACTCAAGGAGGAAGCCTGCATCTCTCCACTGACTCCACAGCGGCGGCTGATGTGAATAACCCCTGGAGAACTGTCAGCTGTGCCCTTCTACCGCATTTAATGTGCACTACAGTGATTTTGCACTGCTCCCAGTTCTGAAGACAAATAGCAGGCAATCAGAGGGGTGCCGGTTCACTACAGCAGTGCTGTTATCTTCATCCACCAAAATTCCACAGACCTTGATAAAGATGGAATACTGCACTGATGCCATCTCTGAACCTGCTCCCTCCTCACTCTCAAGCCTTGTATCAGCCATTACGCTGTTTTATTTGGAAAGGCTGAGGAACAGGGGTCCCCATGCTATCTCCTAAATCCCATTTTAATGTCAACTTCTTACTTCTTACATCACTTTCTTTGATGTAAACTTACTGAAAACATCAACTTCCTAGTTAGCAATCCCTCAGCTGGCTCTGTTAAAACTCTTGGATGTGAACTTTAAACATTTGCTGTTTAACCTCCTGAGCTGTGCCGGAATGGAAAGTTACTGCCTCGCACACACATCCTGCAGCTTTCTCCCCTGACTACATACCAGTGTTCTTCTGCAACAGGAACGACAACCCTCCCCTTTCCAGCATGTCACGGGTCACTTCCCTTGCTAAACTTCCCTGCTTTTAATACGTTTCATATTCCTGCATTGTCTTTTACACTGCACTTACACTGCAAGCTGCAGACTTCTCCCTGTGATTTAGTTTTTTTCGTCAATCCCATCCTCTCCTTCCCATTCACTAACGTGCTCTTATTCTGGGGCTTGGGTTGTTGTGGTTTTTTTTAAATCCAGACTGGTTTCCTTTCCCCTCCATAACCAACTGTTTGGACGTCAGTTTTGTCTTTTAACCCCTTACAGTTGCCCTTCTGGTTCTGCTTTTTGCATCGCTAATAAGACACTATTTCCAGCCACCCTTTGTGCACTTTATTTCCCCTGTCCCTGCCCATGGGGCTCCCTGTGGCATTTAGCCCCTGTGGAAACTCCCTTCAGAAGAGGTGTGGAGAGACCCTGTGGCTGCATTTACCCCCGCCGCTCATGAGCCACAGCCTCAGCACATCACTGCCCACCAGCTTTCGGTTCTGGGTTCAATTCCTCTTCATCCTCCACCCGGTTCCTTCCTGCCAAGCCAGGCCAGGCCAGGATAGCGCAAGGCAGGAACAGAAAGGCATGGATCCCGCTCCCCGGGAACGGACACTCATCCGGGACTGACGGCAGGGAGGAGAGGAGCTTGCGGGGCACCGAGCTCCTGCAGAAACTACGGAGGAGTCCCAGCCCCACCTCCTTGTCTTCCCCCAGTGCAGGGACGATGCCCCCAGTGCTCACTTTCACCGAATCACAGAATGGGTTGGAAGGGACCTCTGGAGATCATCTCATCCACCCCCTGCCAAAGCAGGATCACCCAGAGCAGGTTGCACAGGAACATGTCCAGGTGGGGTTTGGAATATCTCCAGAGGAGAAGACTCCACACCTCCTCTGGGAAGCCTATCCCAGGGCTCTGCCACCCTCAAAGGAAAGCAATTTTTCCTCATGTTCAGATGGAATTTCCCATGTTCCAGTTTGTGCCCATTACCTCTTGTCCTGTCACTGGGCACCACTGAGAAGAGTCTGTCCCCATCCTCTTGCCACCTGCCCTTTAGCTATTGCTCAGCACTGATGAGATCCCCCTCAGTCTGCTCTTCTCCAGCTGAACAGCCCCAGGTTTCTCAGCCTTTCCTCAGCAGAGAGATGCTTCAGTCCCTTGATCATCTCCGTAGCCTCCCCTGTCCCCTCTCCAGCAGTTCCCTGTCCTTCTTGAACCGGGGAGCCCAAGACTGGACCCAGTGCTCCAAATGGGGCCTCCCCAGGGCAGAGCAGAGGGGCAGGATGACTTCCATCAACCTGCTGGCCACGCTCTTCTTGATGCATCCCAGGATACCATTGGCCTTCTTGGCCACAAGGGCACATTGCTGGCTCACGGGCATCCTGTTGTCCACCAGGACTCCCAGGTCTCTCTCTGCAGAGCTGCTCTCCAGCAGGTCACCCCCAACCTGTACCACTGCATGGGGTTATTCCTCCCCAGGTGCAGGACCATTGGCAAGGAGCTGATGGTGCTTCCCCGGGCAATCACCAAACACACACACTCAGCTGGCCACGGCTGGAGCCCCTCTTCACCCTGGGCACGAGGCAGCAGCAACACTAGCTGTCACCCCACCCATCAACACAGCCCGCCCACCCGCCCAGAAACCCCCCAATTCCTCATCTTCCCAACTCACCCCTACTTCTCCTAACTGGGGAGCAGGTCTTCCGCTTGTGGGAGCAGAACCGTCCCTGTGGGGTTCCCCCACTTACGCCTCTGCTGTGAAAAAGGCAAATGCCAAACTAAATTTAAAAAAGGGGAACCATGAGTAGGAGCTCTGGGCTGCTCTCAGAGGAGCTCCCCTCCCCGGAGCAAGAGGTCCTCACCTCCTCCTTGCACCCAAGATGTGGTTCTGCTTAGGTGACTTGAGGCTGTCCCCAAGATACCTGCACCAACTGACCCCCGCTGTGCTGCCCGGGGCTGCCTTATGGTGACCGTGAAGACAAAGACCATGGCGAGCTTTAAAATGGGCACGGCCTGACTGCTGAGAAGCTCTTGAGAAGTCAGGATGCTGCACAAGTAAATAGGCCTTGCAGCGAAATAGCTGCTGTCTGCAGCTCGGGGCTGCTGTTTTGGTGCAAATTATCTCATTTCAGGGAAGGGGAGCAATCTGAACTCAGTTTGTAGAAAGAGGAAGGCAGGAGATCAGAGCAAGAGCTATGGAGATGGTGCTGAAACAGTGCAAGAGGCAAACCAGCGCACACAGCGCAGTCACCAACATGCACGGAGACTCACCACAAATTCCACTGCTCCGCTGCTGAACCCACCCACTCCTACCCAGAACCTCCCAGAAGGGGCTGGAAGACCCCGTTCTCCCCCCGGCTCAGGATCACGTCTTAAACATGAGCAGGCTGTGTAGCATCTGCTCTCACACCAGCAGTGACACCTCCAGCATAAAAGCCCAAGCAGGAAATACAAACAGCTCCAGAAACCTCAAGAGAAACACTCAATTCAGTAAATACAACTCATGGGGGTGGCGACACGAGCTCATAATATGTTCCTTGCTGCCTCCACCTCAGTAAAGCCCACACAACCAGCACAGCGGAGTGACAAGTATTCCAAAAATATTTTCTGCATTAGTCTTGGCTATACGTTAACCCATCACCACTGCAGATATTATATATTTCCAAACAAATTCCTGTGATGACAATGCAGCGAAAACACAGATAAAATATGTCCTGTGTACAGAGGACATAAAATACTAAAGAATATAAAGCATTCTTTAGAAAGTCAGCAAGTTTCCCATGTATTTGGTCCAGGGTATTAAGTCCAGCTGTAAGAAATACCATCTTCTTGATGCACAAAAAATGCGGAGAGAAAGGAAACAACTGCTCTACCAACTACTTCCACCTAAACAAAAGCAGGTATCTGTGGATGGGAAGGAAGACAGGTAGGAGCAAAGACATCAGCAAGGGGTTGCAGTGGGACCCTGTGGCTGAAATGCAGACACGAGGCTTTTCCCTTTTCCTTCTGGCTGGGTCAACTGGCCATAAAAGCAAAACAAAACTACCCACCATGCAGGGGGAAGTTGTAAGGACAACCCGCAATCCCAAGCTGCAGCGTGCAACGAGGAGGTGCATCAGAAGGGCACTAGAGCTTCTGGGGACACTTAACATGGAAATCTGCTCTTGCAAACACCAATGCTCCTATTTCACAGGAGCAAGGCCGAGTGACTCCCCCCAATGCCTGACATGTAACATACATAACGATTAAAAATAAAAACAGAACACACTTACGAAGACAGCACTATGGCAACGGCATCATTGAGGACGCTTTCGCCAAAGAGAAGGGCATACAGCTCAACATCAACCTGGAGTTCATGGAATATGGCAAGAACAGTCACTGACAAATAGAAAAATAGAGAGACATTCAAAAGGTGCCGTTATTTTGGTGTAATCAAAGACAAAACGCCCCTTTTTAGAAAGCTGCACGTCTGTGCCACTCCACTGCGATGGTGCCAGTGCCCCCCGTGCTCCCTTCGAGAGTCTCCTTTCAGATTTGGATTTGCTTTATCATTTCCCTCCTCCTCATTTTACTGAAACACACCCTGGGCATTAGGTCCGCTGATTTTTTCAGCCGGCAGACATGAGCGAACTCTGCTCTGAGCTTCCCTGAGGCTCTGAGCTCGTGGGCTGGACTACAGTACCACGCTGACACGAGCCACCCAGCTTTCAGGATGCCGTTAGCTCAGAGCGTCAGGGAGAGCCTTCCTCCACCCGCAGAAGGCCAGGACACAGCTGTCTTTTCCTTCCCTCTCTGACACTCCGAGAGAAATCCCCTGATTCAACGCAGGTTGACAGACTGGAAGTGCCCGCACAGATGCGTGAACACTTCAGACCGAACCGGGAAAAGCCAGGCATCGCCTCAAACCCCACTTGGGGGTTTCTTGTCATTTACAGCCGCATGGCATATTTTAATAATAGAAAATAATAATAGTATAAAAATATTAGGAATTTTTTTTACACTGAAAGGGTTATTAAGCATTGGAAGAGGCTGCCCAGGGAAGCGGCTCAGGAACCATCCCTGGAGGTATTTAAAAGATGGGTTGACCTAGTACTTAGAGACACGGTTTAGTGATGTGTTTTTTTGTTTTTGTCAGAGTTAGGTTGATGGTTGGACTAGATGATCTTAAAGGTCCCCTCCAACCTAGACAATTCTATGATTCTATGATTCTATGGCAGAGATGAGAACACCCCCAAGCCCTTCCGCAGCCCAGTAGCTCCAAGGAGATAATGAAAACACAGCAAGTTTTGCGTATCAGCCTTGCAAAAACATCACACCACCTAAAGCAAGCAAGATGTAACGAATGGTGCATCGTGCACAGCTCAGGCTGAGCTAAGTCCAGTCAACTTCTGTGAAAGTCCTTTAAAAAAGCATCCAGGGACTCATCTGTGCGCACTGAAGGGGGTTTGGCCCATTTATGCACAGGTAAAAATGAGAAGATTCTTGAAATCTTCTTGTTCCTATTCTGAAGCCTGAAGAAGGGACGCGACACCAACAACTCCTCGGCAGCATTTCTAAGTGTCACTCTCTCTCTGTCCCATCATCATCACACCTGTGACGTGCTCCCCACCACGTGCCCCACTCTTGATGTCGACACCCCGGCTAAGCTACAGGGAGGATGCTCAGCCTCACAGCCACGCAGGAAGAGCTAAAGGAACTGGTGGCCTGAATGCACACCCATCCAAGATACGCTCAAAGAAGCTGGGAAATCACTACAGCTTATATTTTAAGCTTTTATTTTTTTTAAGAAAAATATCAGCAGTAATAGCCACACCACCACCTGGCAAATCTTAGGGAAACATCAAAAATAAGTTATTAAAAACTCATGGGGAATGCCTGTCCACCTGGCAGACAGATGTGGCTGCTACCACTTCACGCTGCAGGTTATGTTCTGCAGCGTTATTCTTGCAAATATGCACATACGGACAATGCTTCTCATTTTGCCTTTGACACCAGAAATGACTCATCGTTAAGATGAGCAGGTAAAAGTCCCAACTCATCTGAAAACGGCAGCCACTGGCACTTGTTTCAAAAGGGCAGAAAACTTGGCCTACCTGGGCGTGCAATCTCTCCCTTCCCGGCAAAACTGACCAATATCTGCATTTCAAAAGATCCCCCAAAGCTGCTGTAATGTCGGGAGGGGGGCTAATGCTGCCAACCCCCCTGAGGGCTGCAAAGGGAGACATTTAAGCCCTGTTCAGCACAGGGCAGGAGGAAGGAGAGGCCTTTCTGTGGTCCTGTGCTTTCAGGTGAAGCTGGAACGTGCAAATAAACAGCTACTGTGTAAAAATAACTGGGAACTATGTGAAATTCAATCAGACCAGGCGTGTTTTTCATAGTTTTGATTTACAAAGTGCTTCAGCAGACCAAGCTGTCACTACTGTCCTCGATGCTGCTCATTAAAAGCAACTTCCAATTAGATTAGCACCTTCCAAAGTATCACCCAAACAGAAGTGGAAGGAAATCAGCTCAACTAACTAAAACTGTCAACGGAGCCCTCCCGTGTTACATGTCCTGTTCTGCATCAGCTCTTGGTAAAAGATGGCAGAAACACAGTGGACCTGTTCCCAAAACCCAGCAAAGTCAAGAGAGAGACAGCTAGGACTTCACTGCCAACAAAGATTTTGGAAGCAGAGGTCTGGAAGGAGTATTACATGGAATTGGAAGGAAATGAGAAAGCATGGAGACAAATCTCACCTCTGGGAATGTTGCAAAGAAACTCCAAAATTCAGAAAGGGGGAACTTCCACGGGGTTCAGACTTTCTTCCCCTCTTTCCCACAACTCAAAACGGATCAAATAGGTAAAATGTCGGGGAAAATAACCACATAACATACCTGGGTCAGTAGCCGATACGATGGCCCCGAAGAGGAGGCAGTCAGTGAAGTAGAAGTCTCCCCCGAGCTGCCCAGTGACTTTCATCAGCGCCACGCAGCCATACACGACAGAGCTGGGGATCAGAAGAGGCAATTACTCACCTCTGCAGTGCATTAAAACGACATTCAAATGGGCTCGATTCCCCTGAATTTGCCAGATGAACCCCCCAATTAATCTGATTAACCCCAGACTAACCCAAACACGGGACACGGGATGGGCTGAGCCTGGTGAAACCCCAGGGCCATGGTCTGGAGGCGAGTGTGGGACCACACACACCAAAGCACCCGCTGCACCGGACCACAAACACGGCACCGGGGAGGAACCGGGACCCAAACTCCTCCACGAGCGTAACACAACTAAAGCAAAGGCAGCAGCCGGGCTCATGGGGTCTCGTGATCATTTTGCAGCGTCTCACATTAAGGTGTCTCAGCGAGATGACCTTGGCCTGACTTTGAAATGGCCAAAACTTTCTCTGAGCAACAGAAAATGAGGATGCTGAGTTTTGCATGAATCCACTGGCCTCCCCTGTGGAAAACACCCTACGCCAGCCGGCACGCTACTGTTGAGAGTGGGAATCATCCAGCTCCCTCTGTGCACAGGGGTAAATACTCTGAAAGGTAATCAGCGCTCGCCAGGCACCTGCTTCCAGCAAGAAAGGACCGGACACGTGTTTAGGATCCTGCTCTGGCGCCTCACGCTTGCTAGGGCTGTGCTCTCAATAATTTGAAGTTACTGACTGCTTTTTCAGGACAGCCTTCAGAGAAGTGTGAAACTTTCCTGCCCGTGTATATTCTGCATGGGATGCTGAGAAAGCACTAAGCAATTAGACAGCAATTGCCTTGCCCACGCAGGGAAAGTCTGGACAGTAATTAGTGTTGTTTGCCACTGCTGAGCGGCGGGAGCAGAGAGCCCGTGCCATCTTTCAGGGCTGGGATTCGCAGCCGCAGCTCCAGGCTCAAAACACGGCCCCCGAGCAGGGCTCAGTCCTCGGAGAAGAACCAGAGGAGCTACAATGACTCACCCGATCACCAGGCAAGAAATGGCAGTGCCCAGAAAAGCGTACGCTAGGATGGATCCCAAGTTTCTGAAGAAATGCCTCTAGAAGGAGGAGAAAAAAAAAAAACAAACCACAAACCAACAAACCCACTGAATTATATTTTGCTAACTATTTATTTCAATATTTATATTATTTTAACCCACACAGCTCGCACCCAGCTCAAACGCCACGAGCTGGACAGGAACAGTGCCCAGCAGAACAGCGTACGCTGCCAGACCAGCAGATTTTAATGCAGCGTTAATAAACATGAACATACCATTTTCTTGTACCCGCATTTTTAATAAGGTGCTGTTCCGAGTCCTGGGAACTGATTTCCTAACCCAACAGCATTCCTCCTTCCTTCTCCCACAAGCTAAACAGGATTGTTTTCCTCTCCTTCCAAATCAGCATTTTGGAGAGCTGCTGCTTTCTAAAACCTTCTCACCCTCCTCTGTGGTTCAAAAGCAAGGGGTGGCTGAAATGGCCCCGCTGACCTCAAACCTCCGCCCAAACCCATGCTGGAAACGGTTGAAATCGCTGACCCTTCCTGGGGCAGGGGGATGGATGAGACCAACCGAGGCACTCTCAGCCCTGCTTCCTACAATCCCACACGTGCTGGGGGAAACTGTAGCCAGCTCCACAGCCACGGCCTGCTGAGCAAGCATTAAAGCACTCTCAAGTATTAAAAATGCTCTGGAGGCAGAGGAACTAAAAATGTAGGCGCTGTAAAGGCACGTACCCTTTTCAAGCTGTAGCCTGCATAGAATATAATTGGAGGAAGCAAAATGTTGAAAAATACTTCAGGGTCAAAAGTCACCTGTTAAGGAAAAAAAAAAAAAAAACAACCAACAGTCAACTGGTTTGTTAAGACTTTGCAAGACAAAACACAAGTAAGAAGGTCATATAAAATATATGGAGGGAACTCTGTACTCCCACCAGGTGAAATGCTGTTGGGTGAACGCTGAGGATTTGTCCAGGACCTTTTGAAGACAGAGCCCAGAGCCTAAACAGTTTCAGTTAAGATCAGCTGAAACTAGGGTTCCATTATGTTGCATTCAACTTACATTTTATAGCTGATCACTATCTGACTGAAGTTAAAAAAAAAAATTAAAAATAATCACTTAATCCAGCAGATACAGGGTTGGTCCCCATGGAGGGAGTGGGAAGCACTGCTCACCTCCCCAGTCACCAACTCCCTTACCTTTCTCAGCATTTCGTTGTCCTGGACATTATTAAGCTCCTGGGCGCTGATTTCCCCCTTCAGGGTGTACTCGTAGTACTTCCCGCTGACGTTCACCAGCAGCGTGGCGGGACTGGTCTGCACTTGGCAGCTCAGCGTCACATTGTTGACATCTCTGGGGACATGGATGCCGTAGCGCAGGACCACGCCGACCAGGACCCCTGGGGAGGGACACGTGTGGGTGAGACCAGCCGCAGCAAACTCCCGGGACCCATCTCTTTGAGCACGGCTGCAGCATTCGGCATGCCGGGATCCTCACCCTCCGCTCAACCACCATCCAAATAATTCTCTACGTGATATTAAACCACCCGTGTCCTCCCATGAGCCAGGCAAACGCTCCATGCTCCATGCAGGCTTTCTAACATCAGCCATGGACTGGGCTTGAAGGCTGTTAATTACCCAGCAATGTCAGACCTTTGCTTTAGAGCGGTGAACAGTCAACATCGAGGGCATGACAGCTTTCTTAGGGCGAGGACCCTGGCATTGCTGGCACACAGCTGGGGACCTGGGCAAGGCTGCTCACACATGCCCAAACTATGCACATTGCACCCAAAAACCTGACAGCATCACATTTTGCCACTACAGAAACACATTAAATCCGTCATTTTTGTAGGAGATCAAAAAAAGGTACCAAGCAACTACCACAAACACTCTGAGGATGGTGAGCATCCTTCAGAAGATGCTGCAGCACCACAGAGCCTCCTCCCGCACTGGGCAGCTTTCGCAGCACACAGCAGCGATCCCCGTTTTCTAAAAACCATGGAAGTTTCCCAATCCAGGCCGACCACCCGGGTCTGCTCCTCGCCCCCAGCAAGCTCCAGCTCTGCCCAAGGAGCAGCAGCCCCAGGAGCCAACGCTGCCTCCAGCCCAGCTGCTGTGCAGCAGTGGGGGGGGGGGGTTAATTTGCAAGTCAGCAATTTATCCGGCACTTCTCATCTGCAGCACAGCTGATGAGCTGCGCTCCGGGGTCTCGCATCCAGATTAATGGCATTCGCACAGCGCGGGCTCCCCCGGCTCCTTCTCACCCACCCGGTGTGCCAAGGACTCTCCGGGCTGAGCTCTCTGATATCTGCAGGCTGGGGAGGAGGGACGATCCCATGGGACACCCTTCCACGTAGCCTTCAACACAAAAGGCTTTGGAAACTCCTCGATTAAGGCAGCGTCGAGCCGCCACAGAAATGCTGGATCTTAACCCCATCTCTGAACCACACATTTATGAAAAGATTTCAGACACGTGGGAACTAAATGGAGACCACAACATTGGAAAGGCTTCTCCATTTGCCTCCCAGGACGCTCCTGCTTCTTCACTGTTGCCTTAATTAAGATCTTGCTCTGTGCTTTCCTACAGGCAGGGCATAACCCCTATCAAAGGGAATCACAGACTCACAGAACGGTTTGGGTTGGAAGGGGCCTTAAAGCCCCCCCAGTGCCACCCCCTGCCCTGGGCAGGGACACCTCCCACCACACCAGGTTGCTCCAAGCCCCATCCAGCCTGGCCT
>JAOXNO010000063.1:20856768-20884689 GCA_028565335.1 Limnodromus scolopaceus
TGCTGTCCCCTCTCCAGCAGTTCCCTGTCCTTCTGGAACTGGGGAGCCCAGCACTGGACCCAGTGCTCCAGATGGGGTGTCACCAGGGCAGAGCAGAGGGGCAGGAAACCTCTTGCTGGTTCCCCGCCGTGATGAGAGCAGTCCCTCTCATTTCCCTGGTTTCACAGCCTCTTCTCACTCCAGCAGAGTGGGCACAACGAGCCCAGGGCTGGCAGAGGGAGAAGCCCTGAGAGCAGGGATGCCTGAGGAATTTAAAAACCTGCTTTTACATGGCCAAGAAAGAGAAGGCGCTGGAGCAGCTCGGGTCAGAAGGCAGATCCTGACTTTAAAGAAGAGGAAGTAATGCCACGAGCACCTACAGGCGTGGGCGACTTCTCTACAGCCTTCCCACCTCCCTCCTTCCAAGCTCCTGCTTTTCTCCAGCTCCAGCGAAAGGCCACCTCCTTTCACCCATGGAGAGCCGTCCCTGTCCCCACCCCACACTCCCCCCAGGCAGGAGCCCACCGAGACACACAGCAGCCCAGCTGCAAGCGTGCTGTTTCCAACGCAGGGGAAATAATTCAGTGTACAAAACCAAAATAGGGCATGGCTTTTATAATCATCTTTGCTGGTGACACAATACGCGACCTTGGGTAAGTCCCTCCATCCATCTTTAACGAGTCTTTCAGAGGAGCGCCACAAGACTTTAATTAGCAGCCCTGAAAGTACTGGAGATAGTTTTGTCTCTTTTCCAAAATAACCAACTGCAGATGAATTGGAACAACCTTATTTTCGAATTCTGCAAGCGTCTGGGATCCAGGCTGCTCTCAGATCAGTCACTTCAACAACATAATCAGAGTTAAATGCGCCAGCTGTGCGTGGAGGATTTTAATACGCTGCACGGACTGGAAAATAGCTCGAAGAACCAGCATTATTTTTCCCTGGCTGGTATGTCACCGTCGAGCAGCTGCATTATAATCATCTGCAACTGGCAACATGTCTTTTTTTTTAATCACTTTTTAGTCTTGGGGAAGAGGGCTCATTTTTATTTCTGTCCTACTTAGGAAAGGCCCCTTGAATCCCGAGGCACCCGCTACCAAGAGATCGGGCAGCTACCACAGCACCACAGACTGATGAACACACCTTACGCTGTCCACAGTCAAACCCCAGAGAGACTGACAGGTTCCCAAGCTTTAAAAGTTGTGACCAGACAGAACTGCTCACACCACCACCACCACCTCAAGAAACACTACCTGCATTTCCACAAATCCAGCAAAAAAACGGCACCAGTTGCCCATCGTCACGTGTCCAAGATCTGGGATGGCTCTAGAGCCACGTCCCTTCCTGGAGACAACCTGAGCACAGCCCAGCATTCTTCTCTGCAAGGGCCACCTCCGCACAAGCAGACAGGTCACAGCTACAAGGCGAAGCAAGAGGGCAAGTTTCCAACTCTACACTTTACAAAAGGCTGAAACTCTCTTTGATATAGAATCACAGAATGGTTTGGGTGGGAAGGGACTTTAAAGCCCACCCAGTGCCACCCCCTGCCCTGGGCAGGGACACCTCCCACCAGACCAGGTTGCTCCAAGCCCCCTCCAACCTGGCCTTGAACCCCTCCAGGGATGGGGCAGCCACAGCTTCTCTGGGCAACCCGGGCCAGGGTCTCACCATGATTACATCACATGGAACAATCTTCATATTAAGTATTTACAGATAAAATGTAACATTAAAATACGCACAGATTTGGGGGAAAATGACAATTAACAGCCTGACCACACAGATAAAGCTTTGCTCTTCTGCCTACCAAAAGGTTTTATAAACCTCTCCTCCCATTTCACTCCCCTGCAAGGCGGCAAGTATTTCGCAAACAGGCCCACACCATGAGGATGCTTTGCAAAACCACCTTCTGTCCCCTCCTACTGGGAGCACTGGGATACAGCAAATCGCCAGAAGTTCCCAGTATTTTAAGGGACATGATGCAAGAGTGTTGGCATTAGAGAAGCGACAGTGACTGAGCTGACAGCAAGCATATATATATATATGCCAAAGATCCAGCTACTTCCACTGCTGTCGGAGCTGATCCAGGAGCAGAAAATAGCTGTAAAATTTCCCCTTGCAGACGTGGAGATGAAACTTCCCCAAGCTCTCAAAAAAAAAAAAAAAAAAAAAAACACACCAACAAAAAACCCAAATAAATCTCCAGCAAAAATCTGATCAGGGATTTCCATTCCAGTGCCTTTCCCAGGCCAAACTATTCCTTTGCACTTCACCATGAATTCTTCAAGAGCTTCAGCCCAGGCTCAAAATCTTACAAAACACAGTTTGACAGCTTCCCAACTCATGGTAAAGGGGGCTTTTTGTTTTCTTTACAGTGTCTCAGCGGCCACCACTCCTGGCAAACTCAGGTGACTGCCAGGAGAGAAGGCACACACAGCTCCATGAGCTCAGCACAAGGCTCCACCAACAGTTTAACTCCTTCCTTGGCACGTTCTTCTGCTGAACACCGAATAATCTGCTACTGGTTACAAGATCTGCACTCCTAGCCCCAAGAAGCATCTCATCAGCTTTAAAACAGGAAGGCTCTGAAGTGGAAGAGATGAAGTTGAGCTTTCACAGCACACGAGCAGCACCTGCTTTTCCCACCAACTCTACCTGTAGCCTCTACCCCTTTTAGCCACTACCAGGAGACAGTCGAAAACACTGTCAAGACAGAACAGCGGAAGGAAAACTACCAACACCAAAGCCTACTTCTTACTTTCAAGGAGAGAACAACGCGCCAGGTTGTAGCTGAACTGGAATGGAGAAAATCAAGAGAGGTCCAGCCTTGTTGGTTTAGGCTTTTCCTTCCCTCCTTGAAACGACAGCCTAAAATAAGGCGGTCAAAAACCGATGGCACAGTTGAGCTTTAGGAGCACAGTGTAAAAATTCCCACAGGCCACAGATGTTTGCTAAATCCCAAGGCGTTATTCTTCTCCAGTTTCTTCCTATTCCACTTAAGACAGATTTCAGCTTGTTTTTGCAGACCTGAAAGAAGCAGCTCCTTTTAAACCCAGTGACTAACATCCTTCCTCACCACCTCTGCCAGAACTGAAGTGTCTTCAGCCTTGTTTTCAGCTTTGCTGCACTGTTCATTCTTCAAGACAAGCACTCCAGAGTTCATTTGCTAAAGGTGGGATGTTGCCATACTGGTATGAAACACCACAGTTCAGCCGTACAGGAGGTTTTTTTAATAGTTTTCTTTCCTCTTAGCCAACACATTTCCACTCATATTTTTCCATCAGAAGTTTCTTAGTAGATATTAAAAAAACAGAAGGAAAACAAACTCAATAACCTACATTGCTGCCATTCAGCCAGCTTAGAGGCAGAACCTGGAGAAAATTACGAGATGAAAAACAGAAGGAATAAAAAAAGGTGTTTTTTCTTTTTTTGGTAGTTTCCTGTAAAGGGAATTCTACAATTGCTTGACCACTGCACAGTCGGTTTTTATTTTGGAAGACGACCATCAATTTCTGATGCTGGTCAAGCATGGGCAAGAATACACCTGCTCATCACAAACGCTCTGTGCACACGAACTGGGAACAGCAGCACCTACCAGAGACCTGCCACCAGTGACTGGACTGGGAGCTGCATGGCTGTGGGCTCTTTTTTGGAAAAACTCCTTGGGGCTTAAAAGGGGGGGAAAAAATTCCAAGATAACGAGCAAATGAGGATACCCAGTTAAGAGAGGGGCAGGGAATGGAAGAGGCAGAATACATAGAGGTATCCAGACTCCAAAGCCCCACACAGCCCTTCTACCCATGTCAGGAAGAGAAGCGCTTAATTTGTTAAGTCCGATTGTTAAACAATGCTCCTTAGAGGAAACAAAGCAAAACATTTTTTCCCCTACTTCCTAAGGTTCTAGTTTAACTAGATACATAGCGTGTGCCACACTATATTCAAAAATACAAGTTTGAGCAAAGCACACACAGCTTTTCAGATTCCTTCCATATCTGTGTGCATCTGTGGCCCCGCGCTGTCTCCCCTTGTTGAGGAATGGGCCGTGATCTCAGTGAGGAGGCTCTTGGGGTCATGGGCTCTGCCTAGAAAAGGCAGGGCTGGACACCAGCCTCAACTCTCCCATCCTGGTTTCCCACCAGGGTGAAGCGTCCATTCCCAGCTTGTGCCTTGTTCAGCGCCTGTTCCGCCCACACCCTGCACGGCTGCTTGTCTAATGAGCACTCATCTCTGAGAAGGTTCTTCTTAATGTGGTTGTGGAGCTGTTGCTGTTTCCTGAGCAAGCAAATGTTTGTTTTGTCCTCCGTTTGGGACGCAGGACTGGGCCACTTCGATGGAGAGTTGTCACTCCTCTTCCTTCACCTCTGCATGGACACCACCCAGGAGGACAGCACATCTTCCTTCCTTTTCTGAAGACTCATGTCCAGTGCACTATAAGGTTTCTCCCCCTCTAATATTCTGATCCAAATTCAATTTATTCACGTAAAGGAAAATTCTCACTGCTTGTACTTGGACTATTTTATCATTTCTGAGGCATAAGATTCCAAACAAGTGAATGAAAGCCATCAGTTTCCTGTAGTTAATTTGGCAGCCAACAGCATCACACCAAGAGAGCAGGTTTACGCACTAACAAGGTCACTAGTTAAAAACTCAGCCCCTGCTCAGACACATCATCAAATGAGTGTCTCTGGAACCAGGAAAGAAAATTAAATAACCATTAACTAGATAGAAGAGAGCTGTCTCCTCTTACCACCTACGACTTCAAAAATAGCACATTACATTCAACTTGATGCATGCAATCCTTTTAAAACAAGGTATGCACAGTGGATCTGACCTGCTGTACATCAATTCCCTTTTAAGAGTCCATCATTAGGCACAGGAGGTCTATCATGGTGACACGACACTTCCATGTAGATTTTGAAGGCGTGAATCCCTCTTTTGTATCATTCCAAGGTATTTCTGTGTTTTTTAAAAAACGTTCAACTGTACAGATGAATAAAAGTTACTCCCAAGAGAAGAACTACGAGGCATTTATAGTAACGCCTTTCCCGGTGTCACTTCATTCATGTAACACTGCGACAGAGATTTGCTGCTGCTGGGTTTTATTTCCTTCTCGAATTTCACTGGTCTGATTCCAATGGTCAAACTGCATCTTCCAGAGGACAAGGCCACTGCTCCAGAGCGGACGGAAAAGATGTCTCACAGGCTGGCTGGTACTATAAATACCAGCAGGAACAGAGAAGTACAGGCTCACCAGCTGTAATCTGTTTTCCTGCCTCTCACGCGCTAGCTCGTCAACCAGAATCCCTAGGCTATTGGCAGTACAAGGCAAAGAGCTAGTTACCATGAGGCACAACTGCCACCTGCCATTAAAAGAAAGCTGTTAGAGGACGTTACGTGCAAACAACTGAAAATACACAACAATCAGAAGGGCCGCTTGCTGCCGACACTGGTACTGCTTTAAAGGAAAAAAAAAATTACATGCAGGTGCTTCAGTCTTCTTTGTATGTTCTGCAAGATATAAAATTACCTTTGGATAAAACAGTAAGAGGAAGGCAGGAGAGGACACCAGCTCGGGTAACCAGGAGTTTGGTACATTGGAACCCAGTGCCTTTAATATGGAGTAAGAAGCTGAGCTGAGTGATGGGGCAGGTGCTCCAGGGTACAAACGTTCTGCAACTCCTAACCGCGAGCTGTGGCAGAGGGTGTGCAGATCAGGTTCAGCCACAGCAGAGCTCCACTACTCACTGCTTTTACAAAACTACTGGCAGTCTGCTGGTAACAGACAACTGGAGGAACACCGTGCTGCCTGCTACAGACTCCTCAGATTAGCGCTTATTAAAAATTAATAAAATGGTTTATTTTATATATACATATGTTCCAAAAAATTTATACAGTTAAAATATCAAATTAGTGATCTGGTAACAATACTGTTCAAAATAATCTCTTTTGTATGAACATTAAAATACACGTTTTTAAAAGCGTTTCCTTTTAGTGCTTCCAAAGCACAGCGTGTGCCAAGGCCACCTGAAGAATCTCCGTCCTCCTCACAGGATGAAAGAGAACTGAAGTCGGGGACCTGGGAAGCCTCAGGTGCACTTTCATAATGTCTGCAGACAAAACAGAAGAGAGTCTGAGGTAGATTGTTTAGTGACCATCAGGTGGTAACAGTCACAGGGCTGTCTTTAGCTTTCATTAACACAATAGCAGTTTCTTTACTCTCAATCTACACTGAATCTCAAGTTTAAAGGCATGGCTAGCAGTTCTCGGGAACAAGACCCTCGTCTCTGTGGTGGCAACATGCAATTTTACCAGTGCAGGTGTTTCTGGGAGGGTTTGGTTTTTTTTTGGGGAACACACGGGCTCTCTCCACGATGCAGACAGTGTGTGCATTCGACAGTGCCCCATTTTAGTGCAACCTGCTGCCTATAGCACGTAAATGTCTAATGACAGCGTTCAAATGAGTAAATTCTCATCACCTGCAGGAGGGGCAGCAATGGTTATTTTCTTCAGCCTGTTGAGCAAATAGCACCCTCCACAGGAAAAAAGCCACACCTTTCATAGCAAATCCTTAAGGTTATAGCTCAGCTTCTGCCGATAGAGGTTCTTAAAGTTAAAGCTCCACTGCTTCTTCTCAGACTGTGACAGTAAAATCACTTGACGGCCAAGATGGTGAGGGCAGCAGCTACATCCTCTTCCACTCTTCTGCGGCACAGCAAACTCCTTCCTGGTCCATATTCATCTGGCTGGTTCATTATTATCTACTGTTGACATGATTAACTCTGTTGGGTAGGCTGTTCAACTCTACTTCCTCTAGTATTCTCTCTAAGTGTTGTATTAAGACACGTTTTTTAAACCTAAGAAAGAAAGGGAGAGCAATTTAGACATTTTTTCTACCAAAAATACAGTTGAACAACTCAAGACTATTCAGCCATGATAAATTGTATTACCAGAGGCTCTCTGTTTCCAGTACGGAAGAGCTTGCTTTATTTCTGGCATTAGCATGGCCAGAAAATTCCAATTATAATAATTGAAATATGTCAAAAAGGAAAACAGAAAATACTAGTACTGGAGAAATTTGTGATTTAATATTATGATCCAAATTAATATTTAATTTATATTTATACAAACCTTGCTGCTTCCTTGATAGCAAATTCAATGAAATACTTCTGAATTTCCATAGGTCCTTGTACCTCCTCAAGAAGAGTGAAAATTTTTTCATAATCTAAAAAAAATTAAAATCCAAGCATATCTTGAAAATTAATCTTGCAAACACATTTTTAATAAAGTTTAACAGCCAGAAGAAAAAAGGAAAGCCCAGACCTTCAAGCTTCTGTGCATGGCAATAGATGCAAGGCAAGAAAAAAAGCCCCCATCAGCTCTGTGCACAGAAAGCAGATGATACCCGTAATTTGAAAAGTGATACTGATGACCTGGTATTTGAATTAGGTTCTCTTTAGGAGCAGCAGCTAAAAACAGGTGTCCTCAGAAAATGCAGGGTAGGTAGAGAAGCCTCATACCTCCAGGAACACAGCGCCATCGTTAGCAGTTAATAGCCACCAAGGGCCACCAAGCCCTGTTTTAACCCAGAGCTGTCATTTCTAAAGCCAGAGGTTGGGATTAGTTCTCTTACAAAGATAAGTTATTAGTGTGGGCACAACTGATAGAACTAGCTTACAGGTACAAATTAAATATACCCACTGCCAAAGAATGAGCTGGACACATTAAATTAGAAACAAAACATAGCATTTTTTTCAGTATTTTCTGTAGTTGAAGCCAGTGTGGAGATATTTATGGTGCTGTGACTAAGAGGCTGCTGAGAGCGAGGCAGCAGGCACAGGGAGAATATATGGTCAGAACTGGGAATATATGTACATATTTTAACCCACTACTATTTATCCTCTTTTTTTGATGACTGCCTGAACTCTGCAGCAAGACGGGTGACTGAACATAGTACTATTTTACTCTACATCACCATTCACCAGACATGAATTTGGTGGATGATCAGATGAGCCCACTTGGCAAAAACAGGAAGCAAAGACATACCCGTTTAGGAAACTTTAAAACATCTTAAAAAATAAAATATAGACACAGTATAAAAATGGCTTCATCTCTCCACGGCCCCCATCTGCCACAATGATTATGTGCCTCAACAAAATACTAAGTTTTGGGAAAGCAATGCAAGATCAGAAAAACAGAGAAGTTAAGACTACTCCATTATTGGCACTTGACAATGTATTTGAAAAATATTCAGTAGTTTGATTTGCAGAAATAATTCATTCAGACATGGACCACATTAGGGACATCTACCATTCAAGAAAAACCAGAAAGATTATGCCTATGGCAAATCCTACGGCATATACATTAGCTGGAGTTTCAGGTCAGTGTTTTGGGTTTGCCTGTATTTGCATCCACGATCAAAACATGTAACTGAGGAGGCAAGTTACTCTTCCTCACAACGTTTTAGATTTTGGGGGGTTATTAAAAAGAAAGGAGGTAATTTTTACTATTCAGTTCTTAAGAGTTTATTTACATATTTACATTATCTCGCAAAATGAAAGAATATCACTATTAAGATTCCCTTTGGAAGGTATTCCAAAATGCACCCTTGTAGCTATGTATGTCTTTGCCCTCCAAAGGAAGCTCTGGTGGACACAGAGCAACGGAGTACCCCAGGCACATGCAAGGAGCTGCGCAGCACAAGGCCCTGTCTATCCAGTAGCATTAGATCAAGGTAACACCTTCATTGAGCTACACAAACAAAACCTCTGAAAGGTGCTTTCACACGGTACCTCTCACAGCAGTTAACCTACCTTCAAGGGCAAACAAGGTCACCTGGCACTCAACTTCCCAAACGCTGCTGTCTAAACTTGATAACTCACCTCCCCAGCACGCAAGAACTTTCTTCCTTTTTGTCCCTCCATTGCTCATTTGCAAGCAATCAGAAATTATCCAAAGGCTAATGCTGTACATGTATTGAAAATAGCTCCTAATTTCAAGAAAAAAAACCTCCTCTCTCTAGCACCATGTATAATATACTAATAAAAACCCCCAACTTACTTCTTCCAGGTTTGCGAACCTCTTTCATCACTTTAATTTTGATATCAGCATTGCTTCCCTCCAACATCATAGGTGTTATTTTAAATGAATTTGGCACAGATTCGGAAGTAGACTCCATCGCCCGTTTTTGGTCATCTCCAGTCACGCTGTAATTTAGAGGCCCTCGAACAAGTGCATTGGTACCAGGTTTGTGATCCAACCCGTCTTCACTTAAACAATTGAATTCAACAGGTAGAGAGTCCAAGTCACTGGGTAACATTTCATCCTCTCCCACGGCAGCTGGAACCGTTGGAGCCATTTGCACAGGTAAGCCATCAATTTGCTTTTCCAGTGACTGACAGTTTTCTGCTTTCTTCTCTCCATTGCCATCTTGGACAATACTGTTACTGGTATCTACAAATTAAAAATACATATCTTATTAGTACATAACTGCAGTATCAAAAAGTCAAAAGGAAACAGTTCTTGTTTGAAGTACTGTGTAGTGATCTGACAACACTCAACAACTCTCCAATACTGGTATTCAGTCTTTGATGTGACTAAGGGAATACTTCCCTTCGGACTGTTACCATCTCGTTAAACTATTGTGAAGCCACCATTTTCTGTATTCCTATTGCAGTGTTATGCCTTCTAAGTAAGCTAATGTTTTCCTTCCCCCCCCCAATTTCAGCCAATAGAGTTTTATTCTTACTCCATTTGCTCCATTCTAACCCATTTGCAGGTGGGTAAGAAAATTAGTACCCACGGGAAATGAAAACGTAACCTTATTTTAACTTTCCTCCCCGCCACAGAATCCACAAACGAGAACTAAAAGCCGATCTGAAATCAAAGCACTTTGGGGGAAGGTTTCCATTTTATTTTTAAAAAACAGTTCATCAAAATTATTTTTTCTTCAAGACTTAATCAGCTGTAACAGCAGACTGTTTATCCAGGCCAACAAAAGAAACTCAGTCCTAATTAACACTAAAGCCCAGGTACGTGGTGATACACCCTTTTGAATCAACTCAAGAGAGCAGTGACCATGCAGGGTGCTGTACAACAACTCCATATACCTTTATTCACTGGGACACCTTTGAGGTTCAGATATGATGGGGATCCAGAAGCAGCTGGTGGCCCTTTCCCACCAACATGATTCGTTACAATGGGTGGTGACTGTGGCCGTCTCAACAGCGGTGACATGCTACGCCTTCTCTTTAGTGACGCCGGAGTATTGGGCTCTCCAGGACGCTTTATCTTATTCTGAGGCCCAGCAACAAATTCATCTGCTTCATCGATCATCATACCCTGTAAAGAGGAAAAAAAATAATTTTAAAAACAGTACGAAATAGAAATTGTTTCATCATTGATGGAATAAATCCCTCTGCGTTAAAATTCAGGTGGCTTTCGAAACACTTCACAGCTCTCGGAACAGAGAGTGTACCTAACGTACACCGTCGCCAGAGACAGACTCTCTAAATCAGCATGATTCTTTACACATTTCTCTCAGACCACGTAAAAGACTCCACTCCTTTCACACATGACTAAGAGCTACACAGGTCAGCAACATGCTGCAGCTGGAGAGAAATTCTATGTTAAATATAAAGACACAGTAGCTCGTGTGGCTCCTCCCACCTTCTTATCCTGCTTAAATGGATTGCCAAATGTATGAAGTCTTTTTGGTTGATCTGGGTCAATCTCCCGAAGGGGTGAAGGCATCATTTTCAAGTATTCCTGGTAATTTCCCATCTGAGCAACAGGAACACTATGAAGGCAGTCTGCAACACAGCAAGAGGTCTCAATTTAGTCTACCTTAAAACTAAAGCAATACAGACTTCATGCACTTCAATTGTGAGTGTTAGCATTTAAGAACTAGAAATGATTATTTCTTTTCACTATGGAGGAAGAACTGAACACTACAGTTTTAGAAATAAGGCTGGAAAGAGCTGAGCTTAATCGGCAGAAGAAGAATGAAAAATAATCAAGTTTAACCCCTATACTAACAACTGCATTTTTTAGACCCCCAGCACAAAGGTAAAACAAAATAAACCCTTCTCTGCTTTAAGCCACCATCACTATAAAAAACATGTCTACTGAAACTTATTGTATGGGAAAGCTCTCCCATCACACTTGGTTTTAAAATTCAAAGCCAACATGACATTTCACATGACAGAAGGCAAAAAATTTCTTGACTCTGAAAGGGAAAAAAGGAAAGGACACCAACTGACTCAATAAATGATGCAATGCCCACTTCTGCTCCCACACCCGGGACAGAAAACACTACTTGAGGGAATGAAAAAAAAAATAGCTGTACCTTCTCCAAACTGTTAACGAAGAACAGTGGCTACTTACCTTCATCCTGCCCCAAGATAAGCCTGTGTGTTTTCAGAAGATTAGTTCTCATTCTAGTTAGCTGGTCTAGAAGGCTGCGACGAGGAATATCATACGCATTTCTGAATGCCTGTGGCTTCAAATCCTATAACAAAACAAATGGCTTTCAGTTAACCCATCAGTTCTCACGCACAGAGAAACTCCTCTGTGAACTGTAATAATGTTAACTATTAAAAAAATTATTCTGAAGTCACTTCAGAGCTTCAAAACTGGACAGAGCAGACTCAATTGACTGTCTTTTCAACAAAACCTTATTCAGCATTAGCACTTTCAGCTCCATGAAGAATAAGCACGTTAATTCCTGGATGAACACACTAACTGCCTTTTGCAGAGATTGCCACTTAAAACACCGTCATCTTTGTTTACTACCATGGGATTTTCAAACAGCGTCCCAAAAGCAACTGCAAAAAATTGCATTTATTCTTCTCACTATTTATGCCTGTGCTGCATTCTTCACAATTCAGTGAAAGTGCTTCATGTCTTTGTCTACACTAAATCAAAAAAAGTCACCCATTTAAAAGAGATGAGATCGACTGCTTAATCATGTTTACCTTGTTTAAAAGTCCTATGTGGAAGCCAGCAAATTCTTTAACATTCATTTCCGCCAGTCTCAGTGGAGATTCCCCAGTGATGCCTTGCAGCAGTTGCTTAAAATCCCTACTGTGTACCAAGGAGAGGCCACTGGAGTGATTTCTCACTTTTATTCCAATTTCTTGTGGAACTTTCTTACCCACTGAACCTATTATCCGTTCCGACTCTATTTTTGTCTAAAATGGAATCACACCATGAGTTAAAGAATCAGCAGGCATTGCAGATTTCCAGTAAAAAACACATCATACATTAACAGAACAAAACTATAAATTTAGTTCCCAGCTACTCAACAAACAGGAGAACTACCTGCCCAGGGATATACTGGATTACATAGATTAAATCTCAAGTAGAAA
Organism: Limnodromus scolopaceus; assembly: GCA_028565335.1. Classification (NCBI taxonomy): domain Eukaryota; kingdom Metazoa; phylum Chordata; class Aves; order Charadriiformes; family Scolopacidae; genus Limnodromus; species Limnodromus scolopaceus. The sequence goes on from JAOXNO010000063.1 coordinate 20,869,110, forward strand.
GAAATCCTAACTTGCTAGCACATGGAAAAAATATTTAGCCAGTAGGAAGTCTGTGAATATCCCTGATTTTTCTGCAAATCTTTTGTCTTTCTTTTGTGGCCCTGAAGAATCATTTTTAAAGAAAAAGGGAAAAAAATAATGGAAGGTGGGATGCCTTAGGTTACTGTAAAGTTGTATATAAAAAAGTATTATTCAGATACAGTAACATAATTCCAGATTTCATTTTTGAAACAACCTGTGAACTAAGGTTTGCACTTTATGTTTGTAACAAGGGAAGTGAGAAAAGTTGTAAAAGAAATTTGCTTCATCAGTAACTTTCTAAACACGTATTCTCCAACTAGTATAGATTTCTTATTACAGCTACAGGTAATTTTACTGCATTAAGCTTTAACTGCATTCAAGGTAAGACCCACTGACAATAGCTCCAGAAAACCCCAACCAAACAAACCCCCAAATCCCATGGTGATTGCAACCCACTTCCCCCAGATTTCATCCTCTGTAGGGTTTGCTTCATTATCTCAGGGGAACTGAATTTAAGGACAGCAGGAGCACAGCAGAGTTCTGGAATTGCCTCCTTATACGTGGGCATCCAGCACATTTAAACTGTTTCTTGTGCGGAGAATGTCTGTGAAAACCACAGTTAACCATCTCAAGCCATTTCAGCTCTGTGTTGCAGATAAATAATGTGAATTTGCATATCATTAAGTTAGCGAAATGCCACAGGAAGTTATATGTCTAATAGATGCTCAGTCATTCAGAGGGTTTTGGAATGTATTTTGTGCATTCTTTAAGGCGGAGGATTTTTTAAATTTGTAATTTTAAAGGCTGCACTGCTTCCCCACTGACTTCTAGATATTCAACTGCTGTTTAAAGAACCATTGGTGCTATGGAGGCATGGTTTTCAGACAGCTACACCTGAAATGGCGTTCTTGACAAAGAGAACAGATATGCAAGACTATTATTTCCCACCAGGTCACGCTTAACATAGAATGGATTTGACCTGAAGGAAACAGAAAGCTTAAATATAAAGCTTAAACTATGACTTTAAGCCCCGTGGACAAGAATGTACACTTTTTTGGAACATACACATTGCCAAGGCACACATGGAAATAAACATGACACAGAGCAAGGCTCTGACTTCAGCTGTGAAGAACAATGGCAAGAGCAGTCATAAATCCAATTAGTGATAATCTTTGCACAGTTTAAAGGTCTAGCAGACACTTAAAAATGTAGCTGACAAGGTCTCCTTCACACTCCCCTCCACCACTTACAGAAGGCACAATCACTGGCTACAGAATCACTCTGGATTGATCCACGTTTGCGGTGGAAATGCTGACCCATCTTCAGTTGTAACATATGCTGTACACCCATATGAACTCCCACAGGGATTAACTGCTTTATAATGAGATTACCACAAACTAAATAATCAACGCACTTCTAATTGCAAAGGTTTTATCAATACTACCTGTTGGCTGAGTTTTTTAAGGTAAGAGATAACACTGTAACTAAGTCCACAATCTAAATTATCTGATATCAGATTTGGAGCTCCCATCATCCTTAGGGCTTTCTTTAATGGCTATAAGGAAAACAAAATACACAATAGTAAGAGAATAAGTCTTTAAAAAAAAAATTTATAAGATCAATTACAGGAAGCTAAGGCACGTGGATTAGTGCTCTAGCTTTTCCACTTTTGGCCACTAAAATTCCAGTCTATTCAGATAACATGTGACGTGAGTTTGGCGGTCTAACTAGCTTGCAATGGACGGTCTGCCACATTACCACGACACCACACTACGTGGTGACACTGGCAATTTCCACTCAAAGGCTCAGTACCAGAATAGCCGGGATGATGCAAGTCCATAGTGAGGTGCATTGTCCAAGCTACACGTAAAAGGTGACACGGTGCCTCCCCCCACCCTTTCTTTGGCCCAGCCAGTTCGCTTCGTAGCAGCTTCCCGAGCTCTAGCACTTCACCCACATTAATAAACAAACAAATCTGCATTGTCCTTATCGCATTATAAAATTAATGCCAAATTTGGTTTCTCTGAACAATATAAAGTACTTTAGATCAAGACTTATTTAATATTTAATTAATAGAAAATACATTTAATATCTTAATATAGTTACTATTACTCAGTATTACTAGAAATTTATTTATCTCTTAAGAATGTTTCACCTGATCTACATACCTCTGCGAAGCAAAATGTTTACTACCTAAAATGTCATCATAATTACATAAACAAAATTTACTAGGAAGAGGTATGATGCACAGGACTCTGGTCACACCAGCCATTATACCCGGGAGGATGAAACGGGAAAAGAAACATACCAGTAAGTAGTAAGGAGGCATGGTTTTTAAGTAGTTGTCAAAAGCCTGTCGCCACTTCAGATTTGGCTTAAGTTTGTGAACCTTAAACAAGTCATCTGCAAGAAGGAAAACAACAAAAGAAGGTTTCATTTATATAGTCCCAGACCGTGAGCATTACCCAAAATTCAACGTGCCAAGCTTCCCCCCCTTTTCTTCTCCCTCTACCCATTTCCCAATGGGGCTTTCCCACAAAAACTGTTCTTAACCTTAGGTTGGAAGGCTTGTGAACCCCCAGTCCTAGCTGCAGCAGACAATCCAGACCAAGTCCTCATTTACAGGCAAACTTACAAGGTACACCAGTCTCAACCACCGCACACAACTACCAGCAGCGTGGAAGGTGCGACAGATCCACCTGTAAAGAGTGTCACCTCCCTTGCATCGTCAGGGACTCCCTCTAGCTGATTAAACCAAACAGCACTCATTCGGTTCCATTTTCAGCCCAGCTTTCTCTTGTTCAACCTGTATGACGAATTCTGGTCTCCAATAAAAACATTCTTGGGCATCAAAAGGAAAGGAAAATAAATATCAGAGCAGGGGAATCTTTCTGGTCAGCTTTGTGGGACTCTGCTGCCAAGAGGAAAAGCTGGTGAGAAGGGGTGCACCTCCAGCCAGAGCAGCAAACTCACCCCCAGATACAGACAAGAGACAGGAATTAGCTACAAAAACTGCCACCCTCTAAAAGAAGGGCAACCAGACAGATAATTTCCTTTGGTTACTGTGTTAGAAACACCTTGCTCGCACTAGAGGTGTGCATATTGCCGTTTAGGAATCACCGAGCTGAAGCATGTACCTATTTGCTGCGCACGCTATAAACTGTGACAGCGATCTCTAAACATCAAACCCGAACACGGTATGGTGCAACATATCATTTGAAATTATGAATTAGCAATTGAGATCAAGTTTCTCCTTGGTAGGACTGTAATGGGCTGGCAAAGTGAGGCTGATGGAAGGCTATGCGGGACTGGAAAAAGGGATGTCCAAAACTGAGCTGGGGAGAGCTGCGGGAGACAGAGATGCACAGCAGAGGGTGTACGAAAGACAGATGCAGCAAGGAAATCATCTTCTCCAGATTGAGCTTTCAGAAGATATATTTGGAGAAGCAAATTTGACTTGCATAGGATTCTGCACAAATCAAACAGATGTTAAGATACGATTTTCCCAGTTCTCGTAGTCAAACCACACTTAATTACAGGTATTTTCCCATCTAAATGAATGCTGTATCACATATAAAACCCACACTACAGATGCTAATTGTTGTCTTTCCTGGCCTGAAGGAAGCAGGGTGGAGTTGGAGAGGATGAGTTAGAACTCCATTTAAAATACCACATGCTTAGCACTATTATCCAAAAGAACCTGCGACGGTATCATGACATATGGCAAATATAAAGTAACATCCATTCTTATCTTATAAGCCATTTAGCTTTTTGCAGCAAAGTGGAAGTTAAGCTATACCTCTCCCAAAATTCAAAATGGAAAAAAAAAAAGTGTAAAATGTTTAGTATCATGGTATGTCCTAATATTTTAAAGCCTCCGAGTTGGCTATGACTACAGCTTGAACCTTAAACCCCTTATCAGCACTTTATTAGTGCCTCACACCCTGCAGCGTGCAGGTTGGACCAGTGTATAAGGCTTCGGTCTGAGGGCACAGCCGCTCTCCAACGGCACAGACACTCACAACACCCAGTGAGCCGCTGTTCTTAATCCTCACCAGAGCTGGACTCTGAGAAATCACATGCAAAAGCCCCTCTCTGGCCTTTGCTATCCAAGTAAGAACTTCTCAAATCTAAGCAGAGCTTCAGCGAAGGTTTGTCTATTTAAAACGAGCACTTCCCTGCAGCACAAACTCCCTGCGGGAACTCCTGCCCTCTGCAAGGAAGACGGTCCCGGTGGGAAACAGCCACAAGTTTCAGAGAACGTCACCGTCAACATCTTACCTGCCTGTACCGCGAGAGTTTGAGATGTACACTCTCAGCAGATTGCAACACAGGCACTTGAAATGGACTTTTTCCTCTGTGCCCTGGGCTGCACATAATCATTTATATAAATAAGCAAACAGGAACCCAGTTAACTACGTCCTTCATAAGTTAAACCCTGATCTTTTGTAGATAAAATCCAAAAGTATTGAAAATATCCTTTCACAAATTAGTTTTAATCCAACCTATTAATTGTCAGATACTACTCTCTGCATAGTCCACTTAAGGCAGAATTCTTCTTACATCTAAACTCAGAGGGAGCTAAAAGCACTGGATAATTGGAAACATGGAATTAAAAACCACTAGAAAAGGGCTATAAACTGCAATGATCAGGTAAAACTAGAGACAGACCAGTTAATTTTAAAGGGTGTTGCAAAGTCATTATCCACTTCAGATGAATGTAGAAAACAACCAAATTGTGACAAACAGGATACCGATACACATCCTTAATGGCACTCTCAGGCTCAGTGAAGAGTTAATAACACAACAAAAAAAACCCTAAGAGAGTATAAGAGAGGGAATGGTCACCAGGAGCCTAATTACAGGAACAGTTCATGTGACAAGTCTAGCTGTAAGTGACAGCCTGCACCATGTAACCAAAGTAAAAACTTGCATTTTTTTAATCACCACTCGCATTAAATTCCACGTGCACAAGTACACCACCCTTCCCTGCTGGCTCCTGTAGTTCTCTGAGCTCTCTAATGCCTCCGCACTAATACATATACTCCTTTGTTTTAAGCAGTAGAGACTCATGATTTTACATTCACAGACATATCCTTCCCTGCAAACAATCTAGCCAAAAATAAGGCACCACAATGTAGAATAGTACCCACCATTAAAAAAGGTATTGTGGCACGCTTGTTCCATTGACACAAAATGTTTGGCTCACCCTCCCAGTGCTACACCTGCCACCGTCCCATTTGTGAGAAAGACAGCACTCGGTTTCCAAAATATAAAATCATTACTTGCAGGTTCTCTCAAGGAGCCTGTATAAGCCTCCCAAGAAACTGTCCACGTTGCAGTCCTTCACGGGCAGGCGCTTCCCAAATGCTCAGTCTTCTGCATATTTAGACCCACAGAGAAAGGCTATTACCCACCTTCTGGTGGTATTTTCCCCATGGCTGTTTCACTACTGCTGCTTCTGCTGACATTCCCAAAGGATAATCACTGCCATTGCCCAGCAGCAGCCAAGGAAACACCCTGGGCAAGGCAGGGCACCCAGAAACGAACTCACCTTTGCTAAGCTCCCTCTCTAACCCCTCGTTGGACCTGGCTGTACAATTGTTTTTAAACACAATACCAGAAGTACAATAGCTTTGCTAGTATCTGTTAACGGCAACAACCCTTCAAGAGGAGATTTCTATAATCCATGGGTAAAACATATTCAGCACCAGAGCATGTCAGCATCTACCTGTGAAATGTTCTGTCTTCAGAGCTCTGCCTCTCACCGAGCAAAAGGAAGCCAAGAGGAGAACTGCACCCCACCTCCCCAGTTCTCCAAGCAAACCTTTGCCTCAAGCTCATCGGGGTGCCTCTCGAGGCTTTCATGTGAGAGCAAAAAGGAGCTGCTCAGCTCATCCCACATGGTCTGTCTTACCTCAGTACAAGATCTAGAGACCACAATTTTTGTCAGACAAGCCGTAGTGCACTCAGCAAGTTAACGTACGGACTGTGTGGCTACACTGTTTTATGAAGTCTCATTAATTGGCTCCTTTCCTTACAAAGCTTCAGATTCTAAAAGCAGACCCATTAAGTTACAAGGTAGGAGAGGCTACAGCATTCCCAAATCCACTCTCACAAAAAAGGACATGTAAATCACCAAATCTACAGCATGTGATACAATTTACCTCCTTCAGTCATGGACCACTACAACTTGTTTCAGTTTGCTCAAGCATCACTGCAAACTTCTTCATGCACACCTATCTTACCTGTCTTCTAGGCCTGTCTCTTACATTATTTTCCAAAAATAGAACTATAACTTCTCCTGCTCAAGAATACTAAAAAAAATTCTGAAGCATCTCGCTATCTATTTATAAGGCTGAACACATGTAAGCCACTTGATAAGACAGTACAAATAATGCAGTTGTGAAGTGGTTTTGGCTTTGTCTGAAAGAGTCACTAGAAGGCAGGGAGAGGGATTATCCACTGTACTATCCCAAGGTAAGTCCCAGTCCTCCAATAAAATATTCCAGCAGTAGGGCAGTATGTGATGCATCAGTACGGGTGGGTAGTAGGGGCTGAATAGAGCAGACTTCTAGGCTTGAAAGTTCTCAAGTCCTTTTTAATGTGGGTGAGAGTAATGAAAGATTGGTTTTACACCCTCAAATCAGTGCTCTACTGCACCATCAGTCACCTGGTATGCATTAAGACAGACACAGGGAGAGAGTTTAAAAACAGGAACAACCCCTATCTAGAAACACAGAGTCAGTATTTTTTAAAACATCTATAAATAATTCAACAGGTAAGCTGCTCATCATCTTAGTCATTTTCTGTACTGCTAAGGAGAAAACGGGGCAGATCTGCTCTCATGTTTTATATTAATTCCACCATGCCTTAGAGACCAAGGATAAATAAAGTCCTGGAAGAAGGTCTGAAGGTCACACTTTCTGTTTGCGTTCGTGTTAACAATATGGAATGCAGAGTATTTGCGTTCTGGAGAAAACATCCACTTCACAACTCCACTAACGTGGAAGCTCCACATTTCCTTTTAAACAGCCTTCAGAAATTTAAGATGTGGGATATCAGGTGAGTAAACTGCAGAATAACACTGCCCATACTGAATAATGCCTTTCCCCAAAGAGTAAGAAGAGCTTTACACCCCTGCAAAAAAAGGCAGGGGGGAAGACAAGAGCTGCCAGGGAAGACACAGCAGAACTGCAAATGTCAACATCAAAATGAACAGGGAAAATCAGTGATGGCTTTTCAGCTGGTGGATCTGCTGCAGTAATTCAGTAGCCACAAACTCGCAGAAACTCTAATTGAATCCGGAAGTATCCTTTGTGCGCACTTTGGGACAATTATTAGGCTACATGGATGACCATGTAAGACATACTTAAATTATGAGCAAGCATAGATTTATTTTTTGGTTATGACCAGGATTATGAAAAAGCATTCCTGAACTCTGTTGTGGGTTTTTTGTAGAAACAAATAGAAAAATCCTGTGTAAGACAGCAAGAGTCAATGTTAATTCTCTTGATCTCCACTGCTATTCTGTCTCACTAAACACACCTACAAAAAAAAAAAAAAAAAAAACCCAGAACAAAAAAGCCTTACAGCAACTGCAACTAAAAGGGTTAGTAGCACCCAGAAAACTCTTCTTTCTGCCGTTACCTTTATGCCAGAACCCAACAGCCACAATTATTATGGCAGTTATTCACACAGCACCTTTTCATACCGTCTTTCCTGTAGAAAGTAATTTCATTGTGGGAGAAAAAAAAAAAACACCCACTGGTCCTTTGGGCAGGGAAAAAGTGTAGGCTGTTTCACTGCTCAGTACCTCCTTACTGCTCTAAACTGCGTCAGGGAATTCCCTCTTCCCAACACCCGTGACAAACACTGCATCTCCTCTTTCAGTAAAAAATTAGCTGCTACAAGAGCAACTGCAAAACCTGGATACACCACACCCTAAATGAGGGAAAAGAATGGAGGTTGAAGCTTACTCCAGGTTAAGGAAGAGGCTACGTGTCTAGGAGGTGAACAGCATCAAACATGCACTGGAAGCAGGTAGCTCTCCTCCTCTGCTGGAGAGAAAAAAAGGGAGAGGGGGTATGAAAATCCTCTCCTCCCAAATTATGTTAAAGAGTTTGCAACATTCTCTATTCTCTGATCTCCATTACTTTATAACGTCTCAAACTAAGGCAGAACACCAACCATTATTGTTTTTCTTTTAATCTGAAGCAGCTGCATGGGCAGTCCAATGTAAATTTATTACCTACCTAACAACGGAAGTAAAACAGGGTAGTTGTAAGGCATCACAAAGAGGTTTACACAGGTTAAAGTAGTGCTTGCTTTTAAATACCCGAACGGGTGCCCAAGTTCGCTGTATTTTCCACTGCTGCTCACAAATACCTGATAAAGAATAAAGAGATAGCAATGGATTAGAAGAATATGAAGAATATTAAGCATGGGGCATTCAAAAAATGAAAATCAATCTGAATCCAATTGCATTAAGACAGTAAATTATCAAGAGCAGCCAAGTTTGAGGTTGTACACATGGGGATGAGCATGCGCTTACATTCCCCAGTCACACAAAACTGAGACATGCAACAGTTCGTGTACCCCCAGCCAGGGTGGAAATGCTCTTCACAGCACCATTTTAGGTGCTTTAGTGAAACTACTTTGAAGCCGTGCTCTATAAAGTTTTTGAAATTATTTAAAATGGCTTAGGGGACATCTGTTGCGGGTACTTAAAAAAAAAAAGCAATGTTTGAGATTAGTCTTCCAATTCATACAACAGCACAACTAAAATTTACAACACCAATAAAAGAAATCTTTTTGAGCATAGAAACTAAGCAAAATAAACAAATATTCAAGAAACATCTTTTCATTATGCCAAGCGCCAACATTCTTAATGTTGACCTTTTAAGTGTGTATGTATATTGGGGTATTAACCTGAAAAAACATGCAAAGCAACTACTTATTCTTATTGGGACAGTCAAAATAACACACAACTAACCAGAAATTTTTTTCCTAAAAAAAAGTAAACCTTGCAGTAAAAAGGAAGTGGCTTTTTACCCTATTTTTTCGAAGTGTAAGGAGCAGGGTTTGTTACCCGATTTCTATGACAATGAGCCTATTTCTCTAGTTTGTAAGGGTCTGACACTAAGCTGGGAGAAGAAAAGCAGTTTTTGAAAAACAACCAAGTAATTTTAAAAATTTAGGCAAATAATGTACCTAGGAATGTGTAAAGGATATTTTTGAAATTAATTTATTAAAAGCACCTTCAATTTTTCTTCTGAATACGCATGTTGCATTTCCAGTTAATTTGTAATATTTATTAGGGAAACAGAAACATGAAAAAGACACCTCCAGACCCTTCTTTCCAGCTAAAGTACCATACTAAGCAAACTCCTAGTGTCCATATTAAGCTATTCTTTACAAGAACGCCATTGAGAAGGGAATTACAAGCCTTTATTTTACAGAATATGCAGATGCATATTCTGCACATGCATGATGCAGAAACAAGTCACTTATCCAAAAAATCACAAAAAGAATATGTGACAAAGGATTTCAGCAACAGAACTTTGACCTCTTCAAGGCCAATCTAGTCAAAAAGATCAACAGCTCCCATTTGACTCCCAGCAGCAGTTTCAACCACCTAGTGGAAATTATTTGCAGCTGTTGACGAGGTAACATGATGGAAACTAGTGCTAGGTTTTCCTTGTAACCAAATGGAAGCCTAGAGAGAATTTCAATTTGGAGGAAAATGGAACCTGCGGGACACATTTCTTAGCAAAATGAGATGGACCTAGAAACGGAATTAAATGAGATTACAAAGCCTGGAGAGGCAACTCATTCTGACTCCTTGATAATTCCATTAGAAAGAAGGTAAGGGAAACCTTGACACATTTCTTCTCATCAGCTGCAGAGTCAGCAACGAGACCACAATTCTCCAGGCTTACAGTACCTTAGGACACCCGTTACGTTTCCAGAATCAAATAAAGGGTAAATACCTGCCAGCAGGTATGAGGAGACTTTCGTTCCAAGATGTACTGTGTTAAGGGTGACGGCTCAAGCTCATACTTGTCAAAAGGAAGCTTGTCTATTACCATTGGCTCACAATCAGCACAGGAGAACCTCACTATGGGGTGAGCTGTGCGTGGAGGCTGAAAGGAAGGGGGGAAGAAAAGATACCAATTGTCTGGTATTTACAGCAAACAAATCAGTTCTCTAAAAAGGATTCATACGCATGTATTTTACCATCCTATAGGCATAAGCTCTCAGTTTCTACAATTTCCTTCAAGACAGAAAAAGATACAAGCTCCCACAATAGAATATAGATTAATTAATTAATTCTGTAACTTGGAAAAGAGAGACACACACACGTACATACATTCTTCCCACCAAGAGAAAAAAAGGGTTGACATTCAACTATTTATCTTGATCCTCCATGCCAATGAACCTGTATCACAGCTAGGTTTAAAGAAAAGAAACTTTCAACTCTGCTTCCCAGCCTGATGTTCACAGAACTGCAGATGTGAAACTGTGCTCACTTCACAAAGGGCATCTCAAGATATTCCCTGTGAAATCTTATTTTTTTCCTCTTGAATCATGGGGGAGACAAAAAACAGTATCTTGAGTACTTGCAGACATGCCTAACAAAAGAGAGCTGTTTAGAAAAACTAGTAAGACATGCCAAATATATCATCATTTCAGTAAGAAAAGGAGGAATGAATGTTGGTTTCCCCTCATTTTCTGAATGGGGTAACTCTTCTGTTTCAGTTTTAATTCTTCCTGCTAATGAACCAGTAGTCCATACATGAAGTAATACTAAGCAGAGAAAACACAGTTGATGTATCAAAACCAAATACTCCTTTTTCCATATAAATGCATTTTATAAAGCTTTGACTAATATTTAAGAAGTTCACTATGATTTGTGGTATGTTAAATAATTTATAGTCAAATTTTATAATCTTTAAAAAAATTATTAAATTAATTAACCACATACACTGAAGTAAACCTTCCAGATGCAAAAACCATCGCTGCATAGAGTATCTACATTAAATTATACCATTCTGTGTTAAAAATAGTTTTAACTACCTTTTTAAAGCCAAGTCAGATTACATTAATAAACAGAGAAAGTAAAAAGAAAAAAACCACAACAATTACTTTATTATTCATTTTCGGTCTGTTTCAGTAGTTGTAGAATCCTTTTTTCAGTTCTTCTTTTACTTACCAGCGTTGGTGAATTCTGATCAGGCCAAAAAGACTCTGGGATTGGCCAATGACCGACAGGAACCCCAGTTTTAGGGTTAGGCCGTACATAAATGAGTTTATGACAACTATGCCACGGTTGAGAAGCAAATGAATTGATGGGCCTGGATGAATCAACGAGTCCATCTAAAATTTGAACAAAGCAGAATAACAACAAAAAAAAAGAAAATAAAGACATATGCATGCATGTAGCTTTTTATTAGCAACCAATAAGGTGTTTCATTACAATTGCTTCAAAGACATACACATCTTTACTTCAGTGGGTGAAAAGAACCTACACATTGAAACGTAGAAGAGCATCATCTGAGAAACACCAGTAACATTTGCCCACATCTGCCCTTCTGCTCCTGTGGCACAGATTAACGAGCGCAGCAGGACATACTCAGGCACAGAAAATGCTATACGCTTATGCTTACTACTTTGACATAGACCTGACAGGCAACAGCAAACCTATTGTTTGAGTTCTGCTGCACCTGTAAAGATTGATAATTTGCATTTACAGCCTTTCCACCTGGGATGCAAAGCACTCTGACTGATGCTGCCACCAGTGGAAACTGGAAGGGAAGAAGTTTCACGGAAAAGTCAGACGCATCTTGCAGCAGCAGCTTTTGTCACCCTTTTAATTAGTAAGAATTCACAGATCACTTAAATCCCGCTCTCTACTGGAAGGACCAGTGCTTTCTGCCAGTGCGCTGCAGTCTACCAGTACAGACTCCCCTTCACGCTCAGGGCAAAGACGTTTGTAGCAGGATGGAATCTCAGCATTAGTTTTTAAATACTGCTCGTCAGAGCAAATGGAACAGCACCGATCACCCATTTAAAGACTCTTCTTCACTGCCCAGATATTTTACACTACTCATTTTCCCTGCTTTAGAGAGCTGACCAGCAATACTATGCAAAACACCTTTCACATACACACCAGTTTGGTTTCTCTGCATTATAAGTGCAGTGATTTTTCTAACATAGTTAAATCCCATCAAATTTCTCTCTAGTTTAAGATTTTCTCAATTCACGTAAAGAGGGAAAGTCTCGATATTTCTGTACATTCATATACACACTGCATCACGACTTAAGTGTGACAAAAATAAAATAGCAACCCAACAACAAATTTCACCAGCCTTTTTGCCACCTGGGAGAATATTTGGGCCAGCAGAGACAGGAATTTGCTGAGGTGCTGTCCTGCAGAATATTATAGGAAAGCCTTCTAATAAAACGCCTTTTAAATAAGCAAAAGGAGAAAAAATATATATATACACAGCAAGAAAAAGGTGATCAAAAAATGAAAGCAGGAATAAAGCTGGCTATGCTGGGAGGCTCAGGGGATCCTAAAAGCTATTGTTTCTGACATTCCAGAAACATCCTCATTTCCTAAACATGAACTGGTCAGGTCTCTATCCTTCCTTTCAGCCATGAATTTCTGCACATCTGAAAAACTGCTCCACGTTAAGAGTGCATTTTCCTCCCCCCTGTTATACTTTACTCACCGCTAGCAAAATAACTCCTTGTTCTCTGCACACAATTCTTTGCTTGCAGCTAAGAATATTCAACCAAATCTTACTGTGTTCTGATCAATTAGCAGAATTAAAATGTACAGAAAATTAAGCACTGAGATTACTTTGGAGATGTTTAAGTGTTTAAATACGCTACCCCTGGATTTAATTATTTTAAAATTAAGTTTTGACAACACTGTAATTCAAACTTTACTACTTCCTACAAAGATTCCCTTCACCCAGCCCTCCCCCCAAAAAGGAGACATTTGCGGGCATACTAAACATCTTTTCTTGAACTCTGGGGGAAAAAAGAACAGTAGCCATACCTTCTCCAATAGGAGCTGGATCCGGTCCTGACTTTTCAAAGTTAATAACAACTCCACTTTGGACTTTTTGAACTAGAGATTCTAAACACTGATTCAACATTCTTTGTGTCCGAACGCAGTAAGAACGACCTATGCAAGGGAGAAATTACACAGGGAAAATACAAAAGCAATTTTTGAGTAATTTTAATTAAGGAAGATGGTTTTTTACAGAAGTCACACTGCCAAAGCTTTCAGCTTTATCCAAAATAATAGCAACAAACTGTACAAGTTTATGTAGAAGGCAAAATACTTCTCAAACGCAATACAACCAAGGGAGAAAAAAAACCCCAAACTGCAGAGCTTTTACTCATTAGTAAAAGAGATAATTAAGGCTAAATCAGGCTGGTCCAGGGCCAAGTTTATAAACAGCCTCAAGAATGCCCGATTTCACCAAGTCTATGTTACCTATCTGCTTTTGTCTACCCAAACCTTACCAACTCCTACACATTCCCAAACTTCCACCTCCCACACAACATTTTTTTCAAGCACCAATTCAAAAAATTAAATCTCATCAACATCTCAAGGAACAGGCTCCAGAATTAACTCTTAAGATTAAATTTAGCTAATTAGCCCTGCTGCAGAACTAACATCTCAATAATACCTGTCCCACCCAATTCAACATCTAAGTAACAAATCTCATGACTGAACAAAGGCAACCTCTGGAAGGACAATCTAAGAAATTTTACAGTCCCTCCTACTGGTGCATTAAGAAAATTCTCTCACATCTAGAAGGTCTGAAATAGAAATATGGTTTTATTTTAAAGTTCTCCTGTGCTGCTGGAAACCAAACTCAGAAAACACCACACATATTCACATGGACACCGAGTAATTCAGACGGAGAAAACAGCAAGAGGTGAAGTTGAATCAAAGGAAAAGAAATACTTTAAAGCAAATACCAAATGTGAACCAAAGCAAAGTAACATCCAGTTACCTCCTGTCACTTCACACATCTGTGTGATAGCAGACTCATCAGTAGGCACACTCCCGAGCTGCTCCGGTTCAGCAGAGGCAGCTCCTGGCAAACGCAGCACTAGAGCAAACAGCCTTTGATCCCAACGAAACGGTTCTTTGGTTAGTTCACTTCCAGGCAAAGGAGAATTCAAAGGAAGATGAAGCTGGTAAACAAAGATTTAAGGACATTTTCAAGTACTTGACAAACCAATACTCAAATGTATTCCTTACTCTGTAAAAGATTCCTGTTTCTCTCCTATCCACTAACTTATCTGAAGTTATATCATACAAACCCATATGAGCTATGGCTGAGCAATGATAGCAGAGTCAGTTCCTATTCTTTATTATAAAACAGGCTGATGAAGCAGAAGTATTATCAGCAGGAAAAAACCAATTAATATTAATCTCAGCATAACACCAAATTGCAAGATCGTAACTTAAAAGAACTTAATGCAAGTTTACCTCCTCTTGAACTCCAGCCGTATTTGTCAGTTTGTTTCCGTCTGTGATGGTAATCAAAATAGATGGCTCCAAAAAGAATGGATTCCTTCCCTAGAGACAAAAGCACAGGAATGCTTAGAGTAACCTTAACACTCGGTTAGAAGCTTATATTTTTGTCATTATAAAATAAACAGCGAGATAAGCAATCTTTCAAAAGAATCCTGTGATTTTCTTTCAATAGGTGTGGAGCTATACAGAACTCCGTGAGATGTGCCACTCTGTGCACAGGCTGTTTAGAATTACTAGTCTTTTCCTCCAGTAACGGTACAAAACCCCTCTAGCCTACAAAAGCAGTACATAAATTGGTAATAAGACAGAGAACTCGGAATTTCATTAGGACAGTGGGGCAAAAACTAGAGTAATTTTAACCTGAGTCTTCAGATGTAAGAGGGGAGGTCAGGACAAAATCAGAACGACAGAATGCTATGGGGTTGGAAGGGACCTCTGGAGATCACCTAGTCCAACCCCCTGCCAGAGCAGGTCGCACAGGAGCACGTCCAGGTGGATTTTGAACATCTCTAGAGAAGGAGACTCCACCACCTCTCCGGTCAGCCTGTTCTAGTGCTCTGCCACCCTCACAGGAAAGAGGTTTCTCCTCATGTTTAGATAGAGCTTCTTATCTGCAAGTTTGTGGCATTTCCTTTTGAACTGTCACTGGGCACCACTGAAAAAAGACCAGCCCCATCCTATTGACACCCACCCTTTATTTATAGGTGTTGATCGGATCCCCCCTCAGCCTTCCCTTCTCCAGACTGAAAAGACCCAAGTCCCTCAGCCTTTCCTCATCAGAGAGATGCTCCAGGCCCTTAATCATCTTTGTAGCCTCTGCTGTCCCCTCTCCAGCAGTTCCCTGCCCTTCTGGAACTGGGGAGCCCAGCACTGGACCCAGGGCTCCAGATGGGGCCTCCCCAGGGCAGAGCAAAGGGGCAGGATGACCTCCCTCCACCTGCTGGTCACACTCTTCCTGATGCCCCCCAGGATGCCATTGGCCTTCTTGGC
>JAOXNO010000063.1:20904361-20914437 GCA_028565335.1 Limnodromus scolopaceus
CCCGTCCGTCTTCTCCTCCCTCCCCCTCCCTCCTCCTCCATCTCAGCAGCGCCCTCAGCCCTCTCTCCTCCATACAAAAGCAAAATGTCCGCCATCTTCACAGGCTGCTGCTGCCGCCGCCGGGCCGGACGGGGGCTGCGCCGCGCCGCCGCCACTCCATGGCGGCCCCGCGACGGGGCCGGGGCGGCGGCAGGGGAGCGGTTATTACCTTGATGCAGTAGGGCGGCTCGTCGAAGGTAACCAGCATGTACCTGTCGCCGCGGCTGGCCGGGTCCCGGGCCCGCAGCTGCGGAGAGAGCAGAGAGAAGCGGCGTGAGCGGGCGAAAGGGGCGACCGGCTCGGCGGCGGCGGCCCCCCTCGGCCCCGCACTCACCTTCATGAAGATTTCCACGGCGCCCTTGGCGATGTCCAGGTAGCTGGTGCCCAGATACGCCCGCTGGTTCATGGAGGCGGACGTGTCTATGAGGAAGAGGAGGATCGGCATGGTCCAGGCAGAGCCCCGGCCCGCCGGGCACCCTGCGGGGAGGAGGGGGGGGGGGAGCGGCTGGCTGGCTCACTCGCTCCCCCGGCCGGCCGCCCACCCGCCCCGGCTGGACTCGGCTCCGACTGCGGCCGCTGCGGCTCGTTACTGAGCTGCTGTGTGCGCCGAGACTCAACTTCTCTCCCCTCAGCTTCCACCAGCACCATGTGACCAGCGCGCACGCCATTGGCTGCCAATTATACCTACATTTGCATATTCATGAAAGCGAACAGGGATGGGGGGAGAAGCAGGGACGAGGAAGAGGCGGCGGCGCCGTGCGCGCGCGCGCGCCCCCCGGCACCTGTCACCCCGCCCCGCCCCGCCCCGGGGTTCCCCGCCCCTCGCCACAGGGGCCGCCCCGCCGCGCCTCGCCTCGCCTCGCCCCACCGCGGAGGCTGCCCGGGGAGGGCTCCCGATGGCGGCCCCGCCTCACCGTCCGTTCAACCCCGCACGGGCCTTCCCCTTGCGTTCGCCCGCTCCTCGGTAACCGTCCGTCCCTTTCCTGCGGCTGAGTCACCGCACACCGCTGTCTCACACCTGCCCGGCGCGGCCTACCCGGCCCGGCCTCGGCCCTGGCCCTCGACGGCCCCCG
Organism: Limnodromus scolopaceus; assembly: GCA_028565335.1. Lineage (NCBI taxonomy): Eukaryota > Metazoa > Chordata > Aves > Charadriiformes > Scolopacidae > Limnodromus > Limnodromus scolopaceus. Next base: position 20,905,474 of record JAOXNO010000063.1, read on the forward strand.
CCGGCGCTGAGGGGAGCGGGCAGAAGGTGTAGGCTGGCCCCGGGGAACCTCGGCTAATCACCTGGCGGTATAATCGCTCCCTTTCTGGTCTTCAGAGGTGTCGCTCAAGCACTAAATCCTCAGGCCTCCACGTGCGGTTGTTTCCAGTCAAGTAACGGCCATCTTCCAAAGGCAGAGGCGGGTGTCCGGCACCCTCCTCGGGGCGCCTCACACGACCTCGATGGAGGCAGGATGGAAACAAATTTACAAAATACATGAAACGTTGGATTATTTCCTTCGCAGGTAAAAAAAAAAATTAAAAAAAAAAATGAAAAAGCCAGTCTGAAAGAGGTGTCCTCTGAGGAATAAAATGGAGGCCTGGGCCCTGGAGGAGGCCGGGCTAGGCCCCTGCCCGCACGGGCCCAGCAGCTGCAGCCGGCAGGAACTGGGTGAGTGGAAGGAGGGCAAGGAGAGGTTCAGCAGCACCAGGGCTGCTCCTGCCGGCTTCCAGGACCCAGTCCAAGAAACACAAAAGCAGCACTGTCAACATGAATCTGGGCTTAAAATAATAAGTAACTGATAACAGTTTCCAATGTTTTTACATTCAAAAGCTTTTTCCGCAGGTATGTTCAGGTTTTTTGGCTGTTCGTTTGAACAATAGGCAAAGAGTCCGTTTCAGTTTTCACTCCCTTTTTGTGAAGCCTTTGGACAATACTGTTTTCACACCACCACAGGTGAATTCTAAAATCCCCATTACAAAGCATTATGAGATATGAATGCTTGCAAAGATATCATTACCCAACTTAATCAAAATAATCAGAGGTGTAAATCCCTTTAATTCAGGGATGTACTTGTCCCTTTTTGTCACCAGAAAAAAAAGCCAGCATCTAAATACAGGTCAGTGGCAAACTTGTGGTTTGCTTTTAGAAAGAGGTTTGTTTTTACAAAAATCTTAGCTTCTGCAAATACTTTTCATATAACATCATTAAATTATTTGATTTTAGTGAACCATACATTGCTAAATTAACAGTTGAAAAACAGCTAATTTTGAAAACAAATATTGTCAAACTTGGACACTTTCCATCCTGTTATCCAGGCCCTCTTCATAAGTTGCGTATGTGTGAGGGGAACTGCGATCAAGGTTTCTGAATTTCAGCAATCATAGCAGAAATTCTAGGAGGGATAAACAGATAAATATTTTTACGCAAGTGATTAGTGCACATGAATGGAGCCAGACTGAAAGAAATGGGATTTTAATCTCTATAGATAAGACAAAAATGCAGATACCATATTTTTGTAGCGCTGCACATTAGTCTGGCAAGACAGCTCCTGGATAGGAACAGATTTGCAGCTGGCTGAATGGAAACTAAACTATTGGTAGAAGATGCCAGCTAATACCGCTGGGTCCCAGAGCCGAGAACTTAATGAGGGCACCTATGCATTTCTCTCGCATCAGCCGGATGAGGTCAGAGACTCACTTTTGACTCCAGCTGACCTCAGCCAATTCGAACTGGCAACCTACAGGCCCCATACCCTGCAGCGTCCTCAAATCAGATGATACAAAATGCTAAACAATTACAGGTTCATACTCTCAACATATTTTTTTTTCACTCCAGACTGCCAGACACCTAAAAGGCACTTCTCTTACATCTAAGCATAGTATTTAAAGGTCAAGACGAAACCCTCTTGTTTCCCATTTCAGAGGTTGACCTTTCCAAGGGCAGCAGCAGGCAAGGTTCACATACTCTCCCTCTCTCTCTGTTGAGGATTTTGGCTTTTGGAGGCTGCTCCTGCTAGACGTAAGAGCTGAAGTCTAGCAATTTTCTGGGCACAATGCAAGATATTTATTTAGTTCAATGAGACTTTTTTATTCCTGAAAAGAACATACACTACGGTTGCTAATGTGCATGAACGCAGCTTGAGTGAGTGGTTCTGTACTGCTCCTCCATACAGTTTGTGCTTGGAGCGCTGATCACCTGGAAACTATGGCAGCCGACATTTGCTACACCTATAAAGTTCAAACTTTTCTTGGTTTTTTAATTGAAATTACACTCATCTACATTTCTTCAACTGCAATAGTTAAAGAAATTGTCTCTGTGGGGAAATCAATCGGAACAGCTACTGTAGATTAAGCTCACCTATAATTAAATAGTTTGAAATAGCTCCTGTGAAGATATTCTATCCCACAGTAAAAAAGAACATAATTCTGGAAGAATCATTTCAGTCAATTTCTGACCAAACAGATCAGTGGTATTTCTCCCTGTTGTGCTGATAACTTATAATTTTTCTGTTCCATGTCGTAACACAGGTTAACATCTAAGCTGTTGCCTCTAATGGGATTTTAGTGCTAACAATCTTCCTTTCTTATTAACGCTTTTGTATTGCTTTATCTGTTACTTTTTTCTCACCTAGCTTTCTGACCTGAACGAGTAATATACCTGGGAGACACTAGCCATGCTGAAGGAGGTCAGCTTTGGCACCGATTAGGCATCTGAATTTGGGGCACACTTGATACCTTAGTCGGAAATTATCTGCTTAAAATCTGGATCAACAGCTAAACCTTCAAACCTCCCTCTGCTTCCATGGTTCCCTCTCTTGGTCTTGTAATACAGCTGCCCTGATGACTTTCCTGCTTGATTTCAAAGGCTTCAAGCCAGAGCAGAAATGGTCACTGCTACTTCACTATGAAAATACCAATTAATCCATCCTGTGAGTTGGGAAACATTATCCCTATCATACAGAAAAGGGGCTGCCACCAGAGCCAAGGGACTCTCTTGGCACCACACAAGATGCAATTTTCAGTACCACGGTGAGAATTCAGAAGTGTTCAGCTCTTAGCCAGCCACAGTTCCATTCTGGCCCTTTCAGAAAGATTAAATCCCCTATTTGCATAAAAAAAAAATTCTGTACAGCTGAAGTCCAGTATGAAAGGTAAGAAACTGTCCTAAATAATAACTTCTCCTTCCCAGCTCCAGTAACTACAAGGCAGAGTGAGAGTACAGAGAATTATATTCAAGATGGCAGAAGCTGAGCAAGTTCAAGTCCTTTGCTATTTTCTGCTGTATCAGGGCTAGATATTCCCACCCGTCAGCAGTTACCTGCTCTTAAGGCCGGACTGCTTCTGCCAGGGTGCCACACAGCCCCTTCTGAAAAAAAGAACAAACTAGTATTTTCTAGGATATCGCTCAGCAGCACCTTTTCTTTTTTCCCCCTTTATTTTGTAACTACACTGCAAACTTCCACAAAAATGTGACTCACGCCTTAAAGATTTCTGCCGCTTTCACTCGCTCCATCTCCATTCTGCATTCGTTCCACTAAAGACAAGCAAGAGTTTGGGAGTCTCGTCCAAAACCTGCTTTTTGGGAGTCTGGGTTTGCAGATTGGAGGGCAGTAACGGACATTACTATGGGCCACCAGACTTTGTGTAAGTCTCCCATGGAGATGAGCACCTGAATTTCTTTTCACAGGCTTCAGTGAATTCAAGAATTCCATTTTCAGCTAAAGTATAAGGAACAGCCCTCAGATACATGCCCTGACTGCAGCACGTTTTCTGCTGATTTATTGACTGTGCATAAATACTGCACTATAACTGTCATATTTAACCACAAAAAAGAGAAAGCTGGATGCTCGGGAAAATAATTCAGGGCAACTCTAAGATTTTCATCTGTCTTCCATGCACTTCAAAAAAAGAGGCCTATTAGCAAAGGGGCAGAGTCCAGCCAGCGTGATTCCTCCCCCCTCCCCAACATGAGTTAACCCTTTGCTGTGCAGGGTACGGAGCACCTTTCCACTTTTTGCAAGGTTTTTATGCAAGCACAGCTAAAACTGCCCTTGGTCCAAAGGTGAATCCCTGTTCACCAGAGCCTGCATAACAGCAGACGCAGTTTAATTTCCATTTTGCTTTAAAGACCGATGAAAAGGGGATGAGGAAGTGATTGGTTGCTTAAGATGGTGGATCGTTTTGCAATTATGGTAGATAAGCAAAATTCTGACAAAATGTCTCCGAGGAGACATAGAAATGAATACACGAAAACAAACCAAGCTGGAACAAGCTTCCAGGCCGGCAAGGCTTTCCATATGAGAGCTGGTTTCAAAGTCCGAGACTCTCTCCAAAGAAGAAACAACATTCAGAATAAATGTTTGACAAACATTCAGGCTACCGAAAGAGAAACTGAAACCCTCTTAGGAAATTTAGCACACTGGAGAAATGAGTTACTCTAAACATGAAGACGAGAAAAAGAAATTAAAATCATGCACATACCCATGCATATAAAGGGAGATACATACAAACCCAAAAGTGAGTGCTTCAGCTTAGTGCACCATTGCGATCAAACAGTAAATAACATCAGATCAATGGGGTGGGTCCCCCAGCCCCAAGACTGTACATGTCCCACCAAGTTCTCCCCACATGAAGGTTCAGCATCTCTCTCTTATAAACGCTGGGAGACAGCAGAGATTGTTCTGGGGGCCAAGGTGGGGGAGAAGAAAGGGAAGGGAGAGGGATTCCTGAGAGAGCAGAGATTTGCACCAGCCACGGGAAGCAGGGGCTCACGGGCCAGGGATGCTCCGACCTGTCGGTGCATTTGGGTTGACAGCCAGCCAAGAACCGTGTGAAATTCCCCATTACTTCCTTTTACTGGTCTTATGCTAAGTGTTGCTAAGCTGTACCTGGGAACTGGGCCAAATCAGCTTGGGATCTTTGGATGAAAGGAATTATTAAAAAAAAATAAAATCCAGAGTATTACCCATGTGGAAAGCAACAATATGAATTAAATGAATGTGCAAAATAGCAGGATTTGGGTTTTATTACATTCTACAAGGTAAAATATAAAGACAGACTAAAAAAAATGCCTCTTCTGATGAAAACCAAATCCTTTTGCCTGGGTTTCTGAGAAGAAGAGTCGTAAATGCAGAGTATCATTACCAGAACTATCACCTGTAAACACACATTTTTAAACAGACCGGAGCCAACAGGGGCTGGTTAGGAAAGCCGTTTTCCTAGGCTAAGGTACACAGGTTTGTGCCACCAAGTGAACATGGCTTCAGCTGTTACCTGTCAACATTTATTTTATGACAAAGAATATTCTCATAGACTGGGGACCTACTCTGAACCGACAGGATTCATCACAAGGGCAATGCCACGCTTGGTTGTTTCATTTCTGGCCACAGTTTGATTTTTTTACTGTATCTAGGGCTTGCCTGCAACAGCAGTTATCCCTTACAGAGTCCAAAGTATCACCCCCAGAGAAGGTTTACCCAACCTGACAGTGCTCTCCACGTCCTGCTTGTGCCTCATCCAGAGCAGACCAGACCCCACTGTGAGTCTTGGGGAGCCTCAACCCTCGTACAGACCCATGGGTCTCCAGTTTTGGCTGTACAAGTCACCTTTCAGCCCACAGCATCATTTCTCTCCACCAGGAACACCCACTGTCCTCTGCTGGCATAGCACTTTGGGGCTCAGAAACCAAAAAGTTAGGGACGGTCTGCAAAATCTGGAGAGATGCAGCTCCATGGGACGTTAACTCTGTGCTGAGAGCACCTGAAATGGAGTTACTGGTCCCGAACTGGAAATCTGATGTATTATTTAGGGATGAATGTTAACATTTCCATTATCACCTTAAGATATCATCATCACCCTACTGAAACTGAACTCTTTCGTGGCATCAATATGTTTATTTTATCATCATTTCATTGCCAAAAAAACCCCACCAAACCCCTAAAGCTAGTACAGGGAACACTGTGCAATAAACGAGTTGCATTTTACCGTTAAGTCACAAAATATTTTTTTTTCCTCCAAAGGAATCCAGTATTTCACCCCAATGAGTATTCAGTCATTGAAGGCAGTTACAGAACTGGACACAATTACCTACTTGGAGCACAAGCTTTCGTGCCACATGAGCTCCTGGTGGCTCTGCTACAGGCCGTCACCAGCATCTTCCACAGGTATCTGGCCTCCCTGCCTCAGTTTCCCCAGCTGCACGAGGACTTATTTTATTGATTTTACTGTTTGGTTTTTGTTTTTTTTTCCAAAACCGTGCCAAGCCCTCACTAAAGAGGCGAGAGAAATCAACCCTGCCCTGTAGTTCTCGCAAGCTAATTTGAGACATGATCTAATGAGTGGGTGGTAACAAGACAGCAAGGCGGGACAGGACAGAAAGGCCCCAGCAGCTCTGCTGAGCTTAGAAGGAAACTCAGCAAAAAGCAAGTGCACGGGAGAACAAGACAAAGATCCTTTTCTTCTTCAGTATTTATTTTTTTTTAGATAAGTAATGCGGAAGAGGAAGCAAAGACTCATCTCCCGAGGTATCTGGTAGGTGTTTGGAAGAAACAAGTTTCCAGGAAGAGCTTAGGCAGGGACACAGCCTCATCTTGTGAGAGCAGCGCTCTGCCTAGTGGGATGAAGAAGAGGAAATGGCAGGAGCAGAAAGCACAGTGCAGCATCATTGCCAGCAGCACACACCAGATGGGAAACTCAAAGAACTGAGACGCAGGAGCAGCAGCAAGAAATAGGTGCGCAGTTTTGAAGAGTCAGCTCAAATGTGACGGGGTTGGAAAAAAGGGCAGGAGGAGGAAGAGCTGCGGGACTTTGCCAGGCTGAAAGGGCAGCAAGGTGTTCCCCGCGGACACTTGCACCTGGATCTGAAGACATTTGTCTCTCTCAAATGGGGTATTGATGCCAGATAGAAACATAGAAATTTAAAATAAAAATGTGCTATGTCTTTTACTCCTCCGTCTCTTTAGATTTACACATGATAAAAGATATTGTGCTTATTCTGGACTGAGTAGGAAAAAAACCCACCCTCTGCTCTCTCTGGAGTTGCTGTCTTTGTTCCTGTTTAGCGCTGCCAACCTTGCTCGGAACAGGCTGAATTGCTGAACTTCCTGATCTCTCAGGTGCCGATTTTGTCACTTCCTTGCACTCACTTGAGTTTTGTGTGTTCAGTTTGAAGGTTTGTTGGCAGCAAAGGAGAACTTCGAATCCAGATACTTCTGTTTACTTGCTACGTGCTCTTACCTCTTTTTGGATAGGAAGGGACCCTCAAACTGGAGAGGGTTACAAGAACAAAGTTTTCACATCCTTTCAAAAGCTTTTGGCAGTTTCTAAGAGCTGAAAACTAATTATTTTGGCACAAAGAGACACGAAAGAATCTTTTAACTATGGCATTCCTCTATAAGGTTTTCTTGACACTTTTGTCTGAGAGATAAAAGAAGGAGAGGGGTAATAAAAAGCCCACATTTATCTTTTTCTGAGATACAGAACAGCTTCGCTACAAGAAAAAATTAAATAGACAAGAGCTCTTCAGGTTGGGGGAAAAAAAAAGATGACTGCAGAGGGAAGTGATAGGAGTCTATAAAATGCTGAATGGGGAAGGTAAATACAGAATAATTGTTCACTTTCTCTTACAGCACAAAAGCTGAGGGGGCATCCAACAAAGTCATTAAGCAGCAGGTTTCAAACAAACACACCCAAAAGGAAGTACTCTTTCTTACCATCCCTAATTGCATTGTGGCAGTCAGAGCCTCAGGAGGCTGTGGAGCCTGAAAACGGATTTTAAAAGGCATTAAAGAAATTCATAGGGGACAGTGTGATCAACAGCAAATAAACACAGCAGCTTAGGTGAAACTTCTGGGTTTCCAAACCCTCACCCAGCTGACTTCCCCAAGCTGGGAGGAGACACCAAGGGAAGATGATTTGGTACGTGGCCTTTTTCTTTATCGCTGAGCATCCGTTCCTGGAACCAGCGTGGCAGTTCCTGTGGTTCAGCACTGAGCTACGAGGCCGAGTGTTGCACATCAGTAACGAGCAGCCAACGGTTTTCTGCCTTCTCCTGCTCGGCTCTTCTCCGTCTTCCAGCAGGCGAATTCCTCTCGGGACAGGAGGTGCTGCTGGCAGAGCTTCACAATCCAGCCCTCCCTGCCATTATCTCTGCAGCAACCACACTTAGAATTGTGCAGGGAGAGAATATTGCATTAGCTCTTTCCAGTGAAGTGCAGATCTCAGGTTAAAACCAGGAAAAATTTAATCCTGTGCTTTGGTATTTAATTGTAGCCTCTGTGTCTCATACTCAAAGGGTAGAAAATGCAGCTCCATTCTTGATCAGAAAGCTCCCTGGTCCCCAGTGATAATCTGGTACTATCTACAAAAAAAAAAAAAAAAAGACAGACAGACCAGGAGGCAACCCAAGGGACTGAAGGAGTTCACCTCAGACAGCAAGGAAATACAAACAAACAAACAAAATGAAAAACCCAGAGCTCCACCCTGAAGTCACGCAGTTTCATTTTAAAAAAGAGCAAGTGCAATAAAAGATTTTATATGTAACATTTATAAGAGACAAGAATGTCCAATTATGATTATGCCCAGCCTTTTTTAAAAACAAGCTATAATAATGCTAATTCTTTTCCAAACAATTTCAGAACAGTCTCAGAAACATTTTCTAACTTCAATTATTCCCTAGTTAGCTCAACCCATTGTGTTCGCAAGGAAAATCCAACTGAACGGGGAGCTTGTGCCAGCGATTTTCCGTGTCACAACACACTCATTTGTCACCCCAACAATCTCCAGCCTTGCACAACACACACCCTACAGCGTCACCGACCCAAGGCCAGGCAGCTTGGCCTTACTCCCCCGGCAGCAATACCCTCTCCTGCCATCCCTTCCAGTTCCCACCTGCCATCTCCCAGTTCCTCCCAGTTCCTCCCGGTACACATGTCGGGATCCCTCCTTTTACCACCCAGCAGCAAGGCAGGAAAGAGAGGAGGGAGCAGGACATGGTGGGTGAGCAGTGCTGGGCACAGACTTCTCACACTGACGAGAAAGGAAACAGGATTGAAAGTCCAAGGAGAGATACCACAAAAGCCTAGTGATGGGCAAGGGCAAGTGCAGGGTGCTGCACCTGGGGAGGAATAGCCCCCTGCACCAGGACAGGCTGGGGGTGACCTGCTGGAGAGCAGCTCTGAGGAGAAAGACCTGGGAGTCCTGGTGGA
>JAOXNO010000063.1:20928181-20940200 GCA_028565335.1 Limnodromus scolopaceus
GGAGCGTGGCGGCCAGGCCGTGCCCCGCCGGGGCCCGGGGTGAGCGCGGGGCGGCCGGCGGAGGGGCCGGGACCGGGGCCGGCCTGATCCCGGTGGGGAAGGATCGCGGGCCGGAGCGGGCTGGGTTGTCGCCAGGGCCAGGGCTGCGGGGGGAGACCGGAGGGGCGCAGATGCTTCAGCCTTTATCTCCGCGGCTCCTCGGTCCGAGGAGAACAAAGAGGACTAATTAAGCCTGTGCAGTTATTGCCCCGGCTCTGCCTCCCCAGGGTGCGCTCTGAGGGTCGCACCGGAACGGCTTCCCTCCCACGTTCCCTGAGGAAAAGGTGTTTTCCTCCGTTAATCTGTGGCATTTTGGCGCTTGAGCAGTGTTTGAACCCGGTCGGAGACAGCGAGAGAGACCACGTAGCGCTAACGAGCCCGGCATGCGCTTAAAAACCAGCCGGTTTAGTGTATTCAACGCAGCCTGAAAGTGAGAAAATAGAGTCAAAACCAGATGTGCCCTTGAAAGTCTTCCATAGGATTTTGCTGAGAATTACAGTAGAACAGATCAAAACCAACACATGGCTGTTATTTCAGTTTGCCTGCCTTTTACATGTCTCTTAGTTGTATTTGAATAATGCATTTGAATACTGATTTTTTTTTTTTGTTCCTGTCATCTTTTCAGCATTTGAAAAAATAAGGGGAAAAAATAATGTGGTCCTAATAAATCATGCTGACACTGACAGCAAAATTTATGCTTGTTGTAGTCATCCGTGCTAATGGGTAACGCTCTGAGACTGTTTCATTTTGCAGCATCCTGGAGACAGTTACTAATTATGTTTCTCGTCACCCTATAAAGAGGTAAGCAGGAGCGTGTTCCAGCCCAGGCTTTGCACAGTGTCGGAGTAGTTCTGCCAGTTGAAAAGTGACTATCCGCCTACTTGAATACTTTGCAGAATGTGCGCCTTCATAGATTAGCAAATTGAGGTGAGGTTAACCAACTTGCTCAAGGTCATGGAGTGTCAGGGACGGAGTTAGCAGGAATGGAATCTGGCCATCCTGGCTGCTGGGGCTGTGCTCTCATTGCTGGGTGACTCTCCCAAATAATTGCAGGTAGTTTAAACATTGCTTTGCGTAAGTCCATGTTGAGGCCTTCAAAAACTTCTCTGGAGAAACAAAAATGTTAATAGATCAGCTCACGTGCTGTATTTGCGTGTAGCTTAAAGTAATGGCACTGCTTGGTGTAGGAGGAGGGAATTTTGCAGGATTTGTGGTTTATTTTGTAAATATGCATTCAAAAGGCATCAATTTTGCTGAATACATAGTGTAGAAAGGCTTATTGTGGTTTAGATTTAGATTTAGAGGGTAGATCATGAGATATAATAAAAAATAAATTACACTGTAATTAAGACTTTTTTAAAAGGAGAATGCAGAAACTATGACTGTAAAGAGGTTATCTTCTGAATATATATAAATAAAGTATATACCAGATGACATTCTCTAGAGTTATTTGCAGTTGTTAGGAAAAAAAAAACAACCAACCAACCAATGTGTTGGGAAGCTGCGGTGACGAGGCTGTTGGAAGTTGAAACGGGAACAAAAAACTTCACTTGATTTATTTTTTCAGCAGATACTTGTTAAGTAAAAACAGCTCGCAATCAGTGCCATTAGTGACCCCAGAGAGAAGTTACGTTTCACAGGGTGTTTTTTCTCTGTCGAGTTAAATTTATGAAGGAAGGGATTTCAAAGGAAATGCTGGCAGATCTGCGTGTGCTGTTGTGACACCAGCAGTATATATTTAGTAACTTCAGGGGGGGAAAGGTCCTTATTGTGCTAAAAAAAAATAAAATAATAAATAGCAGTGACAATTGTTTGTCTGGACTTCAAACAGCGCTGGAAAGCAGGCTGGGGTTGTTCAGGTGTTGGGCTCGGGCCCATGTCCTGCAACGAGTGTTACGTTTGGCAGATCCCTGCGGCTGTGGGGAGTTTCGGTGGCAGGACCGGGAGAAGCCCGTCCATGCGGTGCAGGGCACGGAATCTCGGGTTTGGGCAGATTGGTTTGTTCTCACCTTTGCGTTCTGCGAGTAATCCTGGCCACTGTTGACTCCAGCGTTTAGTGGTGGTGAGACTTTGCTGTGGTGCACGGCGAGTAGAAGAGCAGCAGTTGACTCTTTTTAGGTTTAAATGACCTGGCTGAGGTGCTGAAGGCTGCGTAGCCTTTTTCTGCTGCTTTAGGGGTCAGGGAAGTTCTGGGGATTCAGACTTCCTCTGTAAAAGTTTATCCAGTTTCTTGTTGATGAGTGCTGTATGAGGTGGGCTCATTAATGCTAAACCATCAAATCTCCCCAGCATATGTTTCGTTTATAATGCTGTCTTTGGGAGAAATACTTTTACTGGTATTACTTGGTGAGATAGTCTGTCAAGGTGACTTTTGAGCCAAAATAATTCTCTCAAAAAAGGATGCTGGTTGTTCACTTAGAAATCCAGAAATTCATACCCCCGACTGCCACTGCTGTGTCAGCAAACGTGTCTGCTGCAGGCCTGGGCTTGCCAGATTTTACTTCTGCCAGTCTGAGTGGTAACTTCTTACCCAGCCAAGTCAAATAAGAAAAGGAAGCAATAACGGGGTGTACTTTGTAAAATCGGTGGCTTTCCACCTGCGAGTTGTGGAGTCCTGGGAGGTTTGCACACTCTGGTTCTGATGGATGCATGAGGAAACCGAGCCTGTCAGTAGGCTTAGTGGCCCACACCTCCACCGGTGCTGTGATCTATGCCGCTGCCTGAGCTGAAGAAACTGGAGCTGGGGTGTGACACCAGGAATTAGAGTGAAACCTGCAGTGTTTTAAACATGAAATCCAAACAATACGAATTATTATAAATAATATTTTTAATTTTTTATTAAATAAGGTCACTGAAAATACCTAGCAGCACTTAGCTATTGGTATATAGTTTTGAAACATTTATTAACCCTTATTATTTATTAAACCCCCCCACCCTTTTGTTAATTTCAAAGATTGCCTGTATTTCTGGTACACCTAACGCATGCGGGGCAGATAGAGACAAGAACCAAAGGTTCTCGTGTGTGTTTACTGAATACTGCATTAAGCTAACTTCTGTTAAAAAAAAAATAAATATAATCTTCTGCCTATGAGAAGTTTCGAAAGAAGTTACTTTGTATCCCCTTGACCTGGCAGTTTTTCCACATTAACTCTTCATATACTCAATATATTTGAATGGAACAGTGAATCTCGCTTTGCAATAGTACATAAAATCGTTGAAGAAATAATGCTTACATTTGCTGCACAAAGTGATTCCAGACTTTGTTAATTCTTATGAAACAAAAGGGATTTACCAAAATTCTAAGAGGCACTTGGAACCCAAATTGCGACTTACAGAGCTATTTCTTTTTCTAGACTCTTCTTAATAAGGTAGCAGAACATCAACTTGGAACACTATCATTGGGGATTTGTTTTCAGAATATTATTAGTAGCATTTCAGTGAATGGAAACAAACCTGTGCTCTGAAAAGAAACTGGATCTTGGGGAAAGACATTCCAGCAAGAGCCGTGAATTTAATTCTACAGGAACGATTTGCTATTTAAAAAAAATAAGTTTAAAAGCTTAGTTTGCGAATAAGAATCGGAGCCTGTAAATCTGAAGATATGGCAGATACACTCCAGTATAAACACATACACTTGTGTCATGTTTCAAGTGTGAAAAATGTATCTGGTGCTGGGCAACGTGAACATCGTGGTGTTTAGAGTGCAAAAATAAACATTTGGGTTTGATTGTTCGCAATGCTGGGGCTGTGCCCTGCCAGAAAGGTCAGAAACTACATTTCTTAAGGTGCAACCCAACCAGTTTATTGGACTGGAGAACAGCTGAAATGGATGTTGTTTTATACAGCTTCATTGGAAGTGGAAATTACTAGTAATGAGTCAGTAGGAACTTTCTTTCTATTAATATTTCATACTATAGAATAAAGTTACACCTCAAAGGAGACACTGAGCTTGATAATTAACCTGTAGGAGCTACAGTAAAATATGATGTTCTTGGAGGGGGAAAAACGTACGCAGCTGTTTCACTTTATTCGGTGTGTGGTGTGTAAAGTCAATGGTATGTGTGCTGAGGAGTCTGGCCTTAATTTTATTGTATGAAATGTGTTTGGGATTGTTGCTCGATCGGGTCATGGGTTCTGGTTTTAGTTCTGGAATGTCACTCAAAATAAAACAAAACTATGGGGGTGGCAGAGAGAGAATTATGATGGTTAGAGACAGTGGTGGTAGAAAACCTGTCTTATTTTTGAATTAAGTAGTAAATCCCAAATCTGTTTGGTATTATTCATCCCAGTTATTTTTCAGTTGGTTGCCTGTAACTACCATGCAATTGTAATAAGGGTTTAGTTTAAACAAGGCATGAAGCTGTTCCCCATTCTTTTGTTCTGAATCTCTGGGATTTGACATACCTGGGTGCCTGTGTGAGCAGATACCTGAGTCGTTAGACCTCATCCGGGGAGGCCACCACTGCCCAGAGATTCTTGCCTGAACGGTGACTACGGCTGCCTTTGGCCTTTGTGTTTCCTCAGTTCTCTCTGTTTTCAGTGTTCTGAGGGAGGGATGGGTTATCTCTCTGTTGTTGGTTGGTTTGTGATGCAAAGAGCAAGCAGAGGCAGCGCTCATTGTGGACTGGGACCCCAAAACGCTGCTGTGACACAGTGAAGAAGTGCTTTTCGAGTTATTTTATAGCACTTTGTTAAATAGATGGAAACCCGATGCGAATATTTTTTTTCTGTTCCTGTATTTTTGAAGGAATTTAAATAAAGGTAGATTCATAACCAAGCTTTTCAAGTTCTATATTTTTACACCTTTGTTGACTGCCTCAGTTTAGTATAGACTTATGGAAATAATCTTCTTGCCTTTTCTCTTTTTTTTTTCCCCTTTTTTCCTTTAGAATTGCCAAAATGCTTTGGAATTCTTAAACGATTCACAAACTGAAGTCTCTGAGGATACAAAATCATAAGAACACGAGAAGCAGCAAGGAGGATTCAGTGCCAATGCAGCAACAAAAAAGACAGCCAGAGTTAGTGGAAGGAAATCTTCCTGTTTTTGTTTTTCCTACAGAACTTATATTTTATGCAGATGACCAGTCGACACACAAGCAGGTGTTGACTCTATATAACCCCTATGAGTTTGCCTTAAAATTCAAAGGTGGGTTTCTTAGGTTAAGTTCTGTTTAAGGGTCAGTTGGTGATCTTGAACAGTTCCAATTATAATTCATGTAACAAATCATATTTGTGAAAAAACCGAACTCCTGTCTTTACGTGCATCTGTTGATGAAGCTGGCGAGGTGTTAATTCGTGAGTTGTTACCACTGCTGTCCTTTTCGTTGCAGTTCTTTGTACAACTCCAAATAAATATGCGGTGGTTGATGCTAGTGGTGCTGTGAAGCCTCAGTGCTGTGTTGATATGTAAGTAAAAGTTGTTTGTCGTGGTTTTTTTTCTAATTTCTTGATCACCTTAATTTCTTTTCTTATTTAAGATGTAGTAAATGACAGCATACATAGTATAAACTAAGTTGGATAAAGTTACAATATTTTCCTAATCTTACACACTTGTGGCTGTCTGGTCTGTACTGTTCTCTCACTCTAGGGCAGAGATATCACAATATTGGAGATATTTCCTTCTTTAATTTTGTCTTGAGGCATAAATAAAATGGTAGTAACTGCATCCTGTAGTATAGTTTGTAAACCAGCAGGGAGGGTAATATGAGCCTCCTCTGAGTACTTTTTTGTTATTTCTAACAAGAAAAGCAAGACCCCCCCCCAGGGTTGGGATTTCTTTGTGAGAAATAATTTGTTTGCAGATGGGCAAAATGAAAATGAATGCAGTTCTACTGAGCACACTTTCCTGGGCCATGTTTAACGAAGGTACTTTTCCTGCCTTTCACCCCAAGTGCCTCCCTCGGTCTCAGATCTCTCTGTCTCCCCTTTACATGTTTCTCCTGTCAGGTCCCAACCCAGTAACAGAGAAAAGGCAAAGACCAGTTAAGTGACCACAATAATGCGTAGGGTCTGTAGGCTGCTAGAAGTCAAAGTGGAGTAGGTCTATAAGCTAAAATAGCCCCATCTTTTTCATCTTCCATTTGCCGCATTATTTCTGTGCTGATGTACAGATACAGCTAAAGAAGGTATGAAGTACCAAAAAGAGCAGACTGAGCTTTCTCACTAGAAATTTGCAAACTGTAAAACATCTTTGGGAATCTCTGGCTGACAAATAGCCATATACAAAACCCCCCTTCTATTGAATGGTCTTTTGTCAGATAAATAATACTGTGCTGGGGGAGTGGCTCTTTCCTGTAGACTCTTTTCCTTGGGTGTAATTTGGAAAATTCCAAGGACTCACCAAATAGAAAGGAAGTTTAAAACATGGAACTAGAATTTTCAGTGGGCAGGGGCAACAATCCTAAAAATGGAACAAACCAGGTGAGGATATACCAGTGTATCAGTGAGCTATTCCTGTCCTTAGCAGACATTTACACAAGCTTGATTACATTTGGCTCACCTTAAAGAAGAGCCTTTTATTAAATAAAGGAAAATAAGACCTATGTGTTTTTCCAAGGGAATTTTTTGTGCGGCAAAACCCCCATCCCAATCCACTGGTTGCTGTCTAAGGGCAGTGTTTACTGCTGGGATATGAGCAGTACTATGCAAGTAGGGCCGTTTGCCAGATAAACAGATATTCTACAGAGCTTCCAATTATGCAATGGTCTCTAAAAAGAAACAGGAGAATGTATCTGTTTATAAGGGTCTGCAGAAAACATCTCTTTGCTTGGCAGCAGGCGCGTGTTCTCATAGCACAGTGTTACATCAAGATTCTGTTTAGGTTGGTACTGAGGTACAGAGAGTAGAAACAACAATTTAAAAGGAAGTGTTAAAGGAAGAAATAAGAGTTGAATCTGCTGCTCTGATGTGCTGAGGCTTTTATGAATTAGGATTGTTGGGGAGGGAGGGAAAAACCTTTTGTTGTAGTGAAGGCAGTTGCCCAGCCAACCCTCGCCTTGCTGAAGGCCTGTCATAAGCACACCCTTTTTGCCTCTGACGTGATGTAAAACAATGTACGTTCCTGCAGCCTTCTCGCTTGGGGATGGCTTGGTCTCTGTTTCCTTGTTGAACAGACTATTCAAACTAGATACAGGCTCTGGCTATGTGGTAATGATTGTAGATACTTGATGTGATATACTTCCTTTAAATGAAGACTGAAACGCAAACGTGTTTATTGCAGCAGTTTAAAGTATGGTGTTTTCACAAAGGCAGGTTTCTCGAAGCAATTTTAAGGCGGCTATCCTGTCTTATTAAGGGTAGAATAATCTTTTCCCCTTGGGAGATGGCAACCTTCTTGAAGCCAAATCACTTACATGTAGCTATTTTTTCAGATTAGCTATTGTTATATTAGAAATTAAGAAAAGCCTCCCACAAAAAAAGGTTTCCACTTTGGAAAAATAATTAAAATCCATGTTGCCTCTAAGAGCTGATGCAACTTCAAAACCTAAATGTTAGAACTTTTTAATGCTAGGTAGGTATTTTCATACTGGATGATAAATGCAGAGAGGAGGCAGTTGAGCAGAGCGCAGCTCAGAGGTCTGTATTGCCTTTCGTCAGTGTCATTTTAAAACTCCCACATAGGCTTTTTTTCCCCATGAAATGCCATAAAAATAGAGGGAATGCAACAACTCTCCCTGTTCTACTGTTGAAGCCATCTTGGGTTTCAATGTATTCAAACCAGTAGAGCAACAGAGTGGCTGCTGGACAGTAAGAAGGTTTACCAAGAAAATAACTTGAATCTTTAGCTCTAATTCAGAGAACGTAGCTATGCTGCAGTCACACGGCGAGAGTCGTGGCTGCAGCTTGTGTAGCTGCTCGTGGCAGTCAGTGAAGTCTCTGCAGCATGGTGCATTTCAGTGCAGGCTACAACGTGAGCTCGAGGGAGCTAGATTGATGAGCAGAGCTCTGCTGCCGATGCCCAGATTCCCTCACTGAAAGACAGGTGAGACATGTTTGTGTAGATACAGTGTTGTCATTTTTACTGCACTGCAACACGCTCTTAATGGTGGGCTTCTGATTTTGAAAATCCCTTTGCATCTGCCTGACTCCTTAATGTAGAGGGAGTGAGTTTTGCTTCTGAGAAAGTGTAATTGTAGAGCTCTGAGCCTGGTTTCCTCAAGAAGCTTGACTTTCACCATTATCTCTCCAGGTGTTCGGCAGTCTTACTTTTCTCCTTTCCTGTCTTGTCTGGTCCAGTACCCCCCCTACTTTTTTTTTAAAAATCATTGACCAGCATCAAACAACAGTGATAAAGGAGGAGGCTTCTTTCAGATAATTGATGTTTCATGCAAATTGGCAGCTCGGTCTCAGATTGAGGCAAAGGTATTATTGAGATAAATAATTAACTGTCCTTTTTAGCTAGCCAATTGGAGCAGATATATTTGAGAACCAGAGCGAAAATAGGGAGAGGAGAGAGAAGGCAAGATCTAATCTTCAAGAATGTGGAGCGATGGAGGAGGGAATGGGGATCCATACTATTGCAGTGTATCTGTCTATGGGGGAAGGAGGGGAAACATGGGGATGTATGGCGTAATTCCACGGGAGATGTGCTTTTTATTAGTTCCTCTGTCTGAAAATGTTGTTTTCCTCTGCAGTGTGATTCGTCACAGAGATGTTCGGTCTTCTTACTATGGTGTGATAGATAAATTCCGTCTACAAGTGTCTGAGCAGAGCCAGAGGAAAGCATTAGGGAAAAAGGAGATTATTGCTACACTACTTCCATCTGCAAAGGAACAACAACAACAAAAGGAAGAGGAGGAAAAACGAATAAAAGAACACCTGGCTGAAAGTGTCTTTTTTGAGCAGACTTTGTGTCAACCAGGTAGCTAAAATCTTTTACCCCTCCTGTGTTCTGAATCCATTACAAATAGCTCAAGTAACTAGAAGGCCTTGACTAAAATCTAAGATAATTCTTTTTAGTTACCTGTAAGCCTGCTGTCTTTATCACTGGGGAATAACAGTGCCCAAGAACCCAAACTATGGCTATTCTGCTTACGCTGTCTGGGTTAATGGAGACCCTTTGCTGCTCTAGGTTTGTGTGTCATTCCTTGGAGGGTGTGTCCTCTGTTGCAGAGGTTCTGTCTGTTGCAGCCAATGGGAATTTATCTGCAAAAAGGATGCTAGTTATTTTTTCCCTTGGGCTCTTTCAGAACATATGCCCCTTCTGAGTTTGTTCAAAACCTTTAATCCTCCATTTCCTGATGAGCAGGAAATATTGCCAAAACATCTTCTAAAGTGCTCCTTGTTCTATGCCATCTGGTTTGCCTGTCTCACAAGTACAGAAAAGCACAGTTTCTACCTGAAAACTCTTTGCACATTTCATACGTGAGGAGGTGAATCAACAGTCTTGGGCAGAACCTGGACTGACCAGTTAAATTGAGGTGGTAGGAGGAGATATAAAAAGTATCAAGTTTTACCAGAACTGATTCTTGACTTGCATCTTGCCTACCTTCTTGTTATTTTTACCGATTTATACTGTGCTATTCCTGTCACTGTTTTGTTTTTCGTGGCAAGAACAAAAATTAATTTCAGAAAATAGATGAACCTGCTTGAGAGCGTTCCTCTTGTTAAAACCAAACGGTTTCACTATCTACACATAGTTTGTTGGCTGGTGAAACACCTTTTACTTAGCTTTTTACTAAAAAAAACCCCTCAAGACAGGTATTAGTAAGATAGGTGGTAAAAGCAAACCCCCAAGGTCTCTGGGCTCAGAGAACAGAATGTTGCAATGATAGTGGTTGCAGTACGGAGGGTCTGAACCAGCCTGAACAATCTCATATTGGTCTTAAACCAAATGCTGTTTCTCTGCTTAAAAATGTTGTTGACTGCATGATGTTGCTTCCTTAGAGAAAAACAGCAAACAGAGCAACTGCAGCCTTTGCATGTAACCTGTAACCTAGAAATTAGAGATTTATGCAATTAAAATGGGACACATACGGCTGGTCACTGAGGATAGAAAAAACTCAATAAAAACATTGGCTAATTTCCAGTGAGTCTTAAGAATTTGGTTAGAGGTATCCAAGTGACACGTTACCAGCTCTGTTCCAAGATGACGCTGTGTGCCTTTGAGTAGGTCCCAGCTGTTAAACCGCAGTGCAATAAAGAATATGAAGGTCAGTTCAGCCGTAGTTTGCATTTCCTTATTCTGCTGATAGTGGACTGTCAGAATGGTTCGCTCATACCAGTTTTTAAAGTAAGATTCAAGCATTTCTAATTTGTGGCACATGAAATGGTTCTGGCAACCCTTAAATCCTCCAAAGAAAGAAGGATAATGTGTCTGGCCCCAAGAACCTGTGCTCTTGCTGTAGCCAGGTTTTGTTCTGGGAGGGGAAGCAGAGTTTGTCCTAATGGATTACTAATCACTGAAGGAACATATCAAGGAATGGAGCTGGGACGCGTGGTGAAACCTCAAGAGCTGCTGAAGCATCCAGCTATCAGGACTGTGTATATATAGCTACAGGGCCTGGCAGGCTCCCTTCCTGGAGGGAGGGGTTTGGGAAATCATGTGAAATCATGTTCCAGCATCAGAACAGTGAGCAGCCTTCTCTGCTGCAAAACGCGGAAGGTTTAGGAGGGTGGGTTTAAGAGGTGTTTTCCACCCCCTCCAAACTCCAAAGGGAAAAGAAAATCTCAGGATATTGCAGCAAACATGTTTGCAGAATATGTCCTGCTTATATTGGGTGGATATTCCTTACAGTCGGTACCGTCTTGTCTTTCAGAAAACAGAACTGCCTCATCGGGACCTAGTTTACTAACAGTCTTCCTAGGAATAGTGTGCATTGCAGCACTAATGCTACCTACATTGGGGGAAATGGAATCCCTGGTGCCTCTCTACCTCCACTTAAGTGTGAATCAAAAGTTAGTAGCTGCTTATGTTTTAGGTAAGTATTTTGGATTTCCTAAATGTTTTCTTGCAACTTCTGCGATTTGGGAAACTCCTCCTGTGTTTGCTGGTGGCTGACAAAGCACCATGTTACATTTTAGTTTGTATCTCCACTTACATTTTAACTTGCAGCCATAGTGATATCAGGGTAAATTAGTTACTGTAAGTATTTTAGACTAGATACAGTTAATATTTATTACATACAGGCCCTGACACGTTAATGTCAGCTTCACTTGATGCCCAGCCAGCTGCAGTCATCTGCCAGTAAACTGAATGGAACATGTTGTTTCTTAATCTTCGATTGAAATAGAGAATTCCTCCATTGCAGAACCTACATTTTTCTGTTACTATACTTCTCTCTCTGACCCTGACGAGCTGGCCCCAAAGGCTCCATTCACTACCTTGTTGATAAGCAGTTGAAATGTGTAGAACTAAGTTGTTGTAAACCCTCCTAAGAGACTACCACCATCCCAGTTTGTAACTTTGCTCCTACATTAGCAAGCATAGAGAAGTCACGCACTTCATTTGTTATGACTATTTTTCTATAACTATTTCAGATTTGAAGAACAGTCACTCTAAACTCAATTCTCCTGTCCCGTTGCCTAGCAGAAAGGAGGATTTAAAGGAACAGAGCTAGGCAGCTTCAAACTGATAGCTAGAGGTGAGGTAGCAGTGGGGAAAGGTGTGAGACTCCTTTGGTAGCAGCGTTTTTAGTGTTCATGAAAAGATTCTTCTGCTGTAGGTAACTCTTGCTCATCAAGAGTTGATTGCCCTTGAGAAGATGAAACCACCTTTCTTCCACAAGGAAGTACAACTGGATTGCGTAGCACTGAATTGAAAAGGGGGGTTAATCCCACACCAACTGGGTTGTACAACATTTGAGAAGTATTTGCTTAATTATTATTTATTTATTTATTGTTGCCTGAAAGTCTCTGTACAAGAGGTCATAGAATCACAGAATGGTTTGGGTTGGAAGGGACCCTAAAGCCCACCCAGTCCCACCCCCTGCCCTGGGCAGGGACACCTCCCACCACACCAGGTTGCTCCAAGCCCCCTCCA
>JAOXNO010000063.1:20948720-20959198 GCA_028565335.1 Limnodromus scolopaceus
CCTTTCAGGGAGTTGGAGAGAGTGAGAAGGTCTCCCCTCAGCCTCCTTTTCTCCAGGCTGAACACCCCCAGCTCCCTGAGCCGCTCCTCACAAGACTTGTGCTCCAGACCCCTCACCAGCTCCCTTTGCCCTTTGTTGACGTGTTATGAGAAATCCTATCTCCCGTGTTCCTACTCTCAGCAATCTCTCGGTCATGTTTGAGGGTTGAAATGACTCCCGTGTTCAAGCCTGGGACAGCTGGTGCCATAGGACAGATTGGCAGGGACCTCACCTCTCTGTTGCCTCGGTGGGTGATGGAGGGCACCTCTGTTGGGCTCAGGGGGCCAGTTTCACCTTCCTGCTGTGTAACATCACAAACTTGGGGCTCCCTGACTGTCCCCAAGTTTTTGATTCTTATTGTGAGCGGAGTCCAATCATTTTATAGTAAAACACATCTTCAGATTTCAAAACTCACGTCTGGGAATGATTCCGCGTATTTTCTTCCTGGTTGTGATCTCCCACGTTCCACTGACACATGGTCTTGGACACATAATTGGCAGGATTGGGCCGAGAGCATTTCTAGAACTCTTCATCTGGACTGAAAATCCACAGAATTAGCTCCTGGAGAACTGTTGCTGTGGATACTGATGGGTCTGGTCTCTCGATGGAGAGGAGGATGGAGAAAAAACACTACAGCTGGCTTACAGGTTGCACTGGCACCTGAGCACAGCTGAGCCTAGGACCGGCAGCTGGAGAAGGAAAAAGTGTGTTCTATGTGGTGGGAGTCTCCATGTGACATACATCACAACTCGCGTGTGTAAGTTCAGCCCCCAAGTTGGGTTTTTTTCAGAAATGCTTTGAATTTCTTTGCTGTGAGGGTGGTGAGAGCCTGGCCCAGGTTGCCCAGAGAAGCTGTGGCTGCCCCATCCCTGGAGGGGTTCAAGGCCAGGTTGGAGGGGACTTTGAGCAACCTGGTCTGGTGGGAGGTGTCCCTGCTCAAGGCAGGGGGTGGGACTGGATGGGCTTTAAGGTCCCTTCCAACCCAAACCATTCTATGATTCCACAACTGAGGTGCCGTTGAATCCCCTCTGAGCCTGAGAGGCTTTTAGCTGCTTCCCCAGCCAACTCACCCCAGGGTCTGCAAGCTTCTGCACCAGGATTGCCATGACTCCTGCTTCTGCACATGAACCAGACTGGACCTCAGCTCACTCTTCCGTTGGTTAGTGACTCTGCAGGGGGTAACAGAGGAAAGAATTTGTGTGAAATTGTACATTCGGGTGGTATTGCTGGGCAGATCAACTCTGGGACAGAAGCTGTGCTGAGAAGAGGCGTCACTACACCAGCTCTTCTGCCTTTTCAGCAGACAGGGCTCCAGCTGCTCGTGGAGGAAACTCTGACCAGAAGGGCAAAAAGTGGCCTCAGAATCTGTTCTTTAAAGACATGAGGTTTTAGCAGCTCTGGAGAAAAGCAATTCTCCTCAGTTCATGGCTGCAGAAAGGGATGTGGGTCCTTTGTTGTTTGCCAAGAGGCAGGTGCAGAGCCTTCTTCTCCCCAACCCTTCACTCCACTTTCTCCACTCCTTCAGGTCCATTTTTCTAGAGGTTTTTTAGTTTGGAGCTTGCCCACTAGTGTCTGCCCGACATTGGTAAGGTGTGGGGTTTTCTTCATTTTCCAGTTCAGTCTTACCTTTGGTTTAACCTGGCAGCAGCTAAACACCACACAGCCCTTCACTCACTGTCCCCAGTGCGATGTCATAGAATCATGGAATGGTTTGGATGTGAAAGGACCTTAAAACCCACCCTGCCCTGGGCAGGGACACCTCCCACCAGGTTGCTCCAAGCCCCCTCCAACCTGGCCTTGAACCCCTCCAGGGATGGGGCAGCCACAGCTTCTCTGGGCAACCTGGGCCAGGCTCTCACCACCCTCACAGCAAAGAAGTTCTTCCCCACATCTCAGCTCCATCTCCCCTCTTTCGGTGTCAAACCCTTCCCCCTCCTCCTATGGCTCCCCTCCCTGATCCAGAGTCCCTTGTACACTTGTAATATAAACTCAGAACGGTTCAGGAATGTCACACACAAGTCCTGTGTGTGACAGGACACGCTTCATCCAGCAGAGTCTCAATATTCATCCCTCATGAGTCAACGGGGCATTGGTAAAACAGAGGTAATACCGACAGCATGACTCACTGTGCGAGTACAGGGTTGATTACCCGCATTAAGTAACATCCTAATTCCCCGAATCCAGATACGTATTTTGCAGGATAATTTTGTTCCAAAATCTAATGTTTCGTTTCAGTAGAAAAAACCCTACACATTTCCTGACTCCAGGGCACAAAACTGCAGCTCCTTGATGACATGGACGGACAAGGATTTGAGATGCCTTTTTCCATGAGTTCAAAGCAATTTCTGTTTTGCAAAAGCAGGGAAAGGAACGACTGCAAACATGTAACTATTTCTCTCTCCTCCAACAGCACTAATTGCTCTATTAACGCAAACCACAAAGACTCCCCACTTCTTCCCAGGAGGTGAGAGCCGCCGTGCTGCCTGCCAGCCCGCTGCAGCATCATCTGCCGAACTATTTCACCACAGCCTCCTCTAGGCATAACCAGGGACACGTTTTGACTAGTGAAGTCTTTTGAAAATGCTTGGGTTTATTCTTCGGTTTTCCTCGAGCTGTCACAGCATTGTGCTAGGAAAAACAGGAGTCTGCTGAAGGTTTTAAGGCAAACTTAAACACAAACTAGAGTGGGTGGAAGTGGGTTACAATAGATATCCTGATTTAAAAACATTTAATCACAGATGAAAACTTCTCTAACAAAGTGCAGAAACAGTAAAGCACTTTCCTTTTTCCATTTATTGGCACTTATTTGAAAAATAGCATAAATATTCAACAGAAAAGAGACAAGCTGATCCACACGCAACTATTAAATCCCTCTACTGATGCATCTTTTAAAAAAGAGAGTGAAAGAGACACCAGGAGGTTCATTCTTAAAAAATAAGCAAGATTTAAAAACAAACAAGCAAACGCTTGCCCTCACCACGAGAGTGAAGGCACAGCAACTCTTTGGCACATAACCTGAAATTGCGAAACAAAACCTATGTTATATTAGAGAGAGAGAGCAAACAGGCATTAAACACAAGGTTGCCCACCCGCCACAGGGTGAAGGGCAGCCTCAACTGGAAAAAAAAAAACCCTGCAATCAGGAAATTGACCATTAATAATAATTTAAGAGGAATCAAATCAGAAATAAACCATGTCATCTCTTACTTGAACTGAGTAAAACTACTGAATAAGCTTCTATTTCCTTTCTACAATAAGGACATATGGAATCCAGTCATTGGTCCTCAGGTCACCAGGTCTTCGCGCTCCAAGTCATCCGTTTCTGCTTTTGATGGCTGCTGTCATTGAAAGCTTCATCATGTGGCTCTTCCACAGCAGAGTTTGGCGCAAGCTTTTCTCCTACTTGAGGAAGTTTCCATATTTTTCTCACTTTATGACACATCACAAAGTTTTAGTGTTTGAAAAGAAACCATTTTGCTTCGTTATTAACCTCTCTGGAGAGAAGGCTTGAAAGCAGACAGTACAGACGGGGACCCAGCTGGGGAATCACAGAATGGTTTGGGTTGGAAAGGACCTTAAAGATCATCCAGTTCCAGCCCCCTGCCCTGGGGGAAGTTCAACTGCACAAGAGGAATCAACAACTCAAATGAGGCTGCCACTGGAAAATCTGAAACAGCTCTCTATGGTGGGCTTTGCAGATTTTTCCTCCTGTTTGGGGAATCTCAGGATGCCTCAACCCAGTGATTTTTCAAATATAGTACAAGAATCCCAAAACATCTCAGATGACCAAAGTCTAGGCCTCCAATCAGCATCTGAAGTTTTCAACGGCAGAAAGAACTTGATGCCATTGTTTAAGAAAGCGACATCAGGAGATTAAACAGAGATTAAACATGTTTGATCACCTCGGCCTGTAAAAAGGCATTCAAGATTCCTCACTCTATTTGTCCAAAAAATCTCATACATGAGGACAAATACTGTCTGTTAAGATAATGTACTTCTGAAATACTAAGTACTAAAACCTCAGGATTTAATGTTTGTTCCAAACATTATTACTGTTTCTCCCTATTAAAAGACATTTAACAGAGCACCTACCACTCTAATACATCATCAAAATGAGGAAGGGAAAAAAAATCCAATACAAAACCCCAGAAGAATGTTCCACATCTAATTTGGATTTAGTCACAACAGCAGTCATGATCACGAATAAAAACCAACATTAAATTTAAATTGACAATTCATCAACTTGTTCTTTTGACATCTATCAGATCACAGAATCGATTAACAGCCGATCAGAAGAGAACACAAGCATCAATTCCCACCCCACTAATAGTGCCCCTTTTGTATCAAGAACAGAAAATATAAGTATCTAACACTTGGGAAATAAAGCCAAATGAGTAACCTGCTTCATTGGGTTCAGACTGAGGACGAGTGTGAAAGTTATCTGCTACTGCACGAGCACCACCTTCTATTAGTGAGGACTAACAGAGCGAGCCTCATGGCTGATGGAAAGCCACATCTTCCAGGAGCAGAACGTACACAGAGTATTTCTAACTTATGCCAACACGACGATACCCATCATAAATCAACAGCTTGCTCCCCCATGTTAGCATCAAACACTTTTGCAATTCAAATGCTTACTGTATTTTAGTAAATGTCACACCCATCACTAGAAACCTGAATTCCTCCTCAAGGAACTATTCTGGAAGTTTTCTAGAAATAATGACATTTCTGGAAGTTCCTATGAGGAACAGAATCAGTTACACACAAGAGAAAGTCTTATTGATGTCCAGGCTGTTTCTCAGTGTCCGTTGGCAGTCTTCTGCTTCTCAATTAATAGGTAACTTTGCTGTAAGATCTACTGGTAAAAAAGGCGATCTGGAGTCAGAGAGTGAGACTGGAGAGTCTGTGCTGGTGCTGACTTCAGCCGGTGAGTCACAGGAAGAGCCCACGCTGCTTCTGGTGTCATCAAGAGCGTGTGACGACAGACTGAAAGCAGAGTAACATCAAGATATGAGAAATGAGGTCCCCTTCCTGGTAAGCCTCAAATGCTACCTTCCATTTTGTATAAAGCCATTTTAAAAACAAATCATAGAATGGTTAGAGATGGAAGGACCTTAAAGATCATCCAGTTCCACATCCCTGCCCTGGGCAGGGACACCTCCCAGGTTGCTCAAAGCCCCGTCCAACCTGGCCTTGAACGCCTCCAGGGATGGGGCAGCCACAGCTTCTCTGGGCAACCTGGGCCAGGCTCTCACCACCCTCACACCAAACAATTTCTTTCTAGTAACTAATCTAAATCTCCCCTCTTTCAATTTAAAACCATTACCCCCTTGTCCTATGGCTCCCCGCCCTGATCAAGAGTCCATCCTCATCTCTCCTGTAGCCCCCTTCAGACACTGGAAGGCGATTATAAGGTCTCCCTGGAGCCTTCTCTTCTCAAGGCTGAAGAACCCTAACTCTCTCAGCCTGTCCTCACAGCAGAGGTGCTCCAGCCCTCTGATCATTTTCATGGCCTCTGCTGGACGCACTCCAACAGGTCCATGTCCTTCCTGTGCTGAGGACTCCAGAGCTGGACACAGTGCTCCAGGTGGGGTCTCAAGAGCACAGAGCAGAGGGGTAGAATTACCCTCCCGTGACCTGCTGGCCACACTTCTTTTCATGCAGCCCAGGATGAGGTTGGCTTTCTGGGCTGCCAGCCCACACTGCCGGCTCATGTTGAGCTTCTCATCCATGAGCACTCCCAAATCTTTCTCCTCAGGGCTGCTCTCCAGCCATTCTCCGCCCAACCTGTATTTGTGCCTGGGATTGCCACGTCCCAGGTGCAGGACCCTGCACTTGGCTTGGTTGAACTTCATGAGGTTTGCATGGGCCCACCTCTCAAACCTGTCCAGGTCCCTCTGGATGGCATCCCTTCCCTCCAGCGTGTCGATCGCACCACACAGCCTGGTGTCGTCAGCAAACTTGTTGAGGGTGCACTCTATCCCACTGTCCACGTACAACTCCAACAAAGATGTTAAACATCACTGGTCCCAGTACCAGCCCCTGAGGAACACCACTCATCACTGGCTGCCACTTGGATATTGAGCCGTTGACCACAACCCTTTGAGTGTGGCCATCCTTGAAAATGAGGTACATCTTTGAAGGAAGAGTAAGTCCTATGACTTGAAACAAATCTGCAAGCACACACCTTGCAGTCACTTCCAAACAAACAGATAATTCTGCCAAATTTCCTCCTTCAGCTCACCCAGATTGGAAGCATGGAGCTGAGTAATTAAAGTACCTTTAAAACATCTATTTCATTATTGCTGCTGCAACGGGCTCAAAGCTTGTGCACAGCTGCGTACATCAGCCGAGAGAGACACAAAAAGGACAAACGTGCCGTGAACAACCCTGCCTCGAGAGCTGTGTGGGCACGCCCTGGGTGTTATTAACCTCTTGACTTAAATACTACATCAAAATCCCTTGCTATTTCCAGCTGTTATGATTTTTAACCTAGTACTGTTTATGTCCTCCCAGCAGGGAGGGTCAGACAGAACATTTTCCTACGTGACTAAGAGCAAGGAAAAAAAAAAAGACAAAACCCCAATCCACCTACAAGCCTTAGCATTTACATTTGATTGCAACTTAAAACTAGACTCCAAAACTCACCAGCCATGAGGTATCTTTTCCTAAATATGCTTCGACTCCCATAAACGCGAGTCAACTGTATGGGCAATTAATGGGCAGTCAACTGTAAAACTGCCTGTTTACTGTGAGAATTTTGGTGCTGCAAAATTAGGGGATGTCTGTATTAATAAAAAAAACCCCAACAACTTCAAGCACAATCATTACTAGATAAAAAAAAAAACTTGTAGTGCTTCTGACGAATTCAACATAATCAATAGCACAGCATTTACCATTCCCCAAGGTCTGCCTGATGTGAAACTTCAGGGGTCAACATGTGGGAGGATCCTTGGAATAATCTTTTCGGATGATCTGCTATCTCTGTTACACCTTTGATAAGAGATACAGAATGATAAAAATTACTACTAATTTAAATTAACATCTACTTTCAACATACTGAGCAAACAGAACAGAGGTTCAAACTTGTTACAACAGATTGAATGATATTTTATATGTAAGACATAGAAGTTTGATGCTGAAATTTTAAAGACTGCCTAATTTCTTGGAAACATTTTAGTCCAGGCTTCAGCAAAGTTTAGTGAGTTATGAATGGAGGTTTAGATATCAGATATTTATTCTTCAGTAGCAAAGAATAATCTTTTTCATTCAGTTTATTCAGCTATCAGTTCACTGACCAGGACTAGCTCCACCAAAGCAGATTTCCTCTTGCAATCAATAAAAACTGAGGTCCAGGATTATCAATAAGCTTATATACCAACTTTGACTTCCAAGTACATCAGAAGAAGAGAGGATAGATACACACTTAAATAGCTATGACAGAACTCAGAGAAAAGTACTTTAAAAGCTGTCTCAGAGCCAGATGTTACAATGCTGAAGCAAGAAAATATAAAAGCAGGTGCAATAAAATCAGCAGGAGTTAAACTGGAAGAAAAATCTAGGAAGATAAACATTTCCCAATAAAGCCGTAAGGTGTCTACCAGATCCCTGCATCAGGTTTTGACTTTGAAGGGTGATTTTTAAATCCACAGTACCTGTGCTCTTCAGTTACCCAGGACTTTGACATTTTCTATTTGTGAAATACAGCAATAGCTGTATTCCTTGTTTTGTTAAGCAGGTTACATTGGTTTCTTGTCAGATATACATGACTAGAGCGATGGAGAGGCATTAGAACAGAACAACTAATAGTTTTACAGAATAGTAAAAGCTAATTGTCTGTTTTATCCCTACAAACAGTTCCATTTATTCTAGTCACTCTTTAAAGCATCAGCCAACTGAACAGAATTACGAGGAGCAAAGCTACGTGAATGATGCCAACATGCTAAGTTTTATATTAGCCAAAACCAAATACTGTACCTTTTCGTTTTATTGAGCCAAGAACACTTGGTCGAATGCAGTTAATTGGACTCTGGCTTCTCCTGCTAAGAGAAGGTATATGCTATACTGATATCGCCATTGATAAAGGAAGCCTGAAAACATGCAAAGAATCAAAAGATGTTCAGATAATAAACTACTAAGTGGAACACACTAAGAAAATAGGCATTAAACACCTTATTCAGAGTCAGTCTTTTTTTTTTTTTTTCCTTTACTGAAGGCCAACCTTAACAGAACAAGTTTAATCACATTATTTCACAACTGGGACAGTCTAAAAGCTCACATGTAGGCACTAACTAGATCTCAGCTGACAGGCAGAACTTCGCTGAACTGTTAGGGCCTAATAAAATTTAATTATATGTCCACATCACTCAGGAAAAACATCCAATGCAGCTAAAACCAGAATCACTACCAAACCTTGAATCTGTTTGTTTGGGTTTTTTCCCCCTTTAGAATTCAAGTCAATTACTTAAGATGTGATTAAGGGCAACAGAGACCATACTGAGAAGACAGATGCCACAATGAGTCCACTTTCCCAATGTTATGACATAAGGATTTTAATAAATATTTTAAAGCATTGTAAAATCTAAAGTTTACAGAAATGTCTAAAGTTGTGATCAGAAATCAGTGATGTATGTAACAAATTCCGGTATTTCATAAGCCTGCTGTGACCAAGCAATGCCAATTTTCTATTGCTGGTATGATCTGGTACTTACCTCGAAAATCGCCTGGTTGGACTGGGGCTGGTACTGGGAGGTAACCCACTGCTACTCACCAAACTTTGCAAGGATGGCGAGAAACATTGCTGAAAGCAAACCAGCTTGTGTTAGTTACCTATAAACACTGTCTCACAGCCACACGGTAACAACTGATCCTTACCACAGGTAAACAAGCAACCCACTACCAATTTAAGCAAGAGGTCAGTATGGGTAGATATACGGAGATCCCCCTTTCTGTCACAGGTTCCATTTCCCCGCAGAATACACGCACGTTGATAAGGATGTATTTGGATTTATTTCGCTACAGTCTAAACAGACTATGGTTCATAAAATAAGAACATATGCCCCTTCCTCTTATTCCAAGAGAAAAGCAAATAAGGAATAATGTTTATTAACCACAGATTAACGCTGAACACTCCACAGAAATTCACACTGACCAGAAGTGCGACTGCTCACTGGTATTTTCTGGTTTAGGGTTTTAGGGTTTTTTTTGCTTACTTTCTAGGTTCTTGTTTGCAGCTGAGGCAGAAAGGAGCAGGTGGCTTAATCTCTTGCTACTAATTTGGTTGGATTTATTTAGCACCACTCAAGATAAAACTATTCTGACCACATTTTGCTCACCTTCCCTATTCCTCTAGTAGGTGAAGGAGCCGGAGAAACTGGGACAAAGTCAACTTGCTTTGGTGATGATGATTTTTCAAAATCATTGTCGCTCTGTAAATAGTACACATAAAATTAATCCTATCAGCTAGTACCTTAAATGAAAAGCACTGATTAGTGCAGAATTGAGTATGATTCCAAAGTTACCCTCCAGCATTTTCATAATTTTTAGGTAGCCGTTTATGAGCTCATGCTTAACAAAAAAACCCCAACCAAACCCCAAACAAACAAAAAGCCTTAAACATTACACAGTGAGTATCAGAACGTGGAAGAAGATTTGAACAGGCAGACATCCATGCAATTTTCTTTTGACAGCCCAAGGAACCCATATGTATTCTCAAACTGATAATTCTATGCCTTGTTAGTGCGAAAAACTGCTGATCAATAGCAGTGATACACTAACACCTTAATTGTAGGTCAAACTAGAAAAGAAAATGTTGACATGAGAGAGTCTTTCATGTCTTGATACTGATAATAGGAACACAAATTAAAGCAGGAATGCATT
This sequence comes from Limnodromus scolopaceus, assembly GCA_028565335.1. Lineage (NCBI taxonomy): Eukaryota > Metazoa > Chordata > Aves > Charadriiformes > Scolopacidae > Limnodromus > Limnodromus scolopaceus. The sequence goes on from JAOXNO010000063.1 coordinate 20,958,639, forward strand.
ACCAGGCTCAAGCTCTCCTCCCACGAGTGGCTCATCTGCATTGCTACTTGCACTTCTCTATAAAGAAGAAAAGAAGTGTATTGTCCCAGGCCCATAGGAGACTGCATTAAGTATTCCAATTTGCCTTAATGCTTACCTTTCATGTACTGTTTCTCTGTTCATCAAATTCATTCCTTCTTCCTAAAAGATTAGCAGAGGAAAAATTAAGACCAAAAAAGAAGAAAAAAAAGAAAAAAAAAAAGCTTTGCTAGAGCAAATCAGAAAAGCTCATTTCATTTCACTTTGGGGTGTGGAAAATTTAATACAAGTCGGTTAAGCAACAATAACCTCGAGCTCTCACTACACAAAAAAGAGCGATGGGGAGAGGGGTCAGTACTGGGTCCAGTCCTCTTCAATATATTCATCAACGACCTGGATGAAGGGATGGAGTGTACCCTCAGCAAGTTTGCTGATGACACAACACTGGGAGGGGTGGCTGACACCCCAGGAGACTGTGCTGCCATCCAGTGAGACCTGGACAGGCTGGAGAGTTGGGCAGAGAGGAACCTGATGGAATTCAA
>JAOXNO010000063.1:20974802-21004632 GCA_028565335.1 Limnodromus scolopaceus
GGGGCTCGGCGGCGCCGGCCCCTGCGGCCTGGGAGCGGGCCCGGCCCCGCTGCCGGCTCCCCCGTCCTGCAGGTCCCGCGGTCGGTGCGCGGCGGCGGCCGCTGAACGGCGTCGGTGGTTTCTGGGTTCCTGGCGGTGACCGCCCGGGCCGGCAGCAGGAAGGCGCCTGCTGGGCCCTTCCCTGAAAGCGGCGCTTCTGCCGAAACAAAATGGATGTTTGGAGCGCAGTGGGGCCGCGGCCGAGGCTCGTAGCGCTGTGCACTTCACGCAGAGCGCGCCTCGGACAGTTCTTCACAAAACTTCTTTTTCTCTCCCCCTCCCACCCCCCCCCAGTGACAACTCACAGGTTTTTCAACCTTACGTGTTGCGAACTCGCAGGAACAGTACAACAGTTATGAGCCGTCACAGTATGGTAAGGAATCTTAAGCATGTTTTGTTTACACGTAACAAAAAGTAATTGGGCTGCAGAAATGAAGTTAGACTTGATTTGTGTTTGCACCAAGCATCCTAGCAAGTTTCCAGGCTGCAGAATAGGCATATTTCCCTTCCCCCCCCCAACTGCAACCTACAATGAAATAATACTGGTGTACTAGTTGTATGTCCTCGAGAAGACAGCAGTAGCTGAAGCTATGCGTGATCCCCAGCGTTAAGTACAGTCTCAGAGTTAATTTGGACCTCTCTGTGGGTTGGAAAAGAAAACTGCTGTCACAATTAAAAGTCATGAACAGCTCTTTTAATTTGTTGTAGAAAGGAAAGAGGGTGTCCCAAATCTTTTTTGGCCTGTTTTTTTTTTTTGACAGGGCCAATCTTTTTTTGCAAATGCTGAACGTGATGTCAGAAAATCATTTAAAGAAGAGTAATTTATTTGCTGGGTGATATTTTGCCCACTATCGTATGTGTCTGGTAGTGTACAGTACTGCAGTTATTTAACTTTTCAAAGATGTTAAGTTTCCTTTTTTCCCCCGTTTCCTTGTCAACTCGAAGATCTATATACTCTTTGCCACTAGAGTTTTTCTTTCTCATCTGAGGGTATTCAGTATTGCTTTTCTCAAAACTTGTGGAACTTAAAGTCCTGAAATATGTTTCTTCTGTTCAGAAAAAGCGAGATGGCATTTTAGTTCAAAATCTTCTGCTAGGAGATTTCTTAAAAATAAGAATCCAAATTTTTGGGACTCAAATCAATAGGTGTTGTGGTAGACATGTGGGCATCCTGAGTGGGAAGTGGTGGCCCATTTGTATGTGCTGGTAGCCAAAGTTCCCGAGGAACTGGGTGCGTAAAATTATATGCAACTGAAAAATTGCATCAGTAAAGTTTTAGAGAGTGGTGTTCAAGACTGAGCTGAGACATGGAGATTTCTCTTTTTTTTAATAGCCAGCTGGCTGAGTAAGTTAATGCAGGAGTTTGTCATTTTACCCAAGGCAGTGGGGGATTGTATCACCTTTGTGGTTTCATTTACAATACCTCACTTCTCTAAACGGCGCATAGAGCCATTTGTGTATTTGAGATGCTGAGCACTATCTGCTTGCGAGTCTGAGATCTGTGCCACTTGCTGAGTGACAGAATGAATTCGTAAGTGGTGAAACAAGTCTTTTCTCTTGGAGGTCAGTGTTTTCTTTTTGCAGCGTTACTTGAGTCATCCCTATGTAGTTGTACAGCTCATTTTTAATTCACTAAGAACACAGGTGGTGGTAAATGGGATGTATGCGAGCTGTTGATGTGTGATTTAATCACTGTGGCTGTCGCCTTTTTTTTCAGTTGTTGTCATCGTCTCCTATTCGTATTCCTAGTAGCCGACTTCATCAGATCAGAAGGGTAAGTGTAAGTTTTATCTGTGTATTTAGTAAGAGCACGAAAAGTATTGTATAACATTGAAGTATGTAGGTAATGGGAGTTTCTTTCCTATTGAGTTTTTCAAGTACTAGAGGAAATAGAGTCTCTTTGGAGACTTAATTTCAACAAGGAAGAGTCCTTGCAAGGGTTATTGTTGTCATGTTTAAACCACCTTGCATCTTTGAAGCGTTGTTGCGTTCAAGAGAAACAGTGAGCTGGCCTGGTGGCAGTCCTTTCTGGAGTGCTCCTGCTATTCATATTTCTATTCGTAATGGCAAATTGTGGAATCATGAATGTTACCTCAAGCACCTGTGATAAATCGAATGTTACGGGAAGACTTACGACATTTATCTCCTGCAGGAGGAAGGAGTGGATTTAATGAACAGAGAAACAGCACATGAGAGGTGAGTGTTATTGAAACAAGATGATAAAATAGCCAGAGTTATCCTCTTTGTAGCTACTGATGGGATTTTTTGTATTCTAGGGAAGTGCAAACAGCAATGCAGATAAGCCAGTCATGGGAGGAAAGCTTGAGCCTGGTAATCTCTTTATAGATGTTTCCTATTTAATTCTACTTTTACACTCAACTGACAAGTTTAAGGGAAAGAGCAGAATTAACTGTGAAAATAATAAAAGAAGAACTTAAGTTCATCTACTTTAGCTATTTTGTGCATTTGGCCCGATGACTTTCCATTAAAAGGCTGTGCCTTGGATTCTAAGGTAATGTTCTGTGCCAGTGCTGAGGTGGAAACCTTGTATTTGCAGAGCGACAATGACTTGGACAAGTCTGAGAAATCTTCCTCCCCAAAGAGAATAGACTTCATTCCAGTTTCACCTGCTCCTTCACCGACAAGAGGAATAGGAAAGGTAGGATGAGTGAAACACTAAATGAAAAAAACATTTGAGAATTTTAGACCAAGGTGAACCGTGAAGATGTGTGTAACTTCACAGATTGTTTGATAGTTTTTAAAAAAAACCCCACAACCAGACAACAACAGAAAACCTCCAACCCAAGCCCGCGTTTTATTGATTTCTAAGAATCAGATGCTTACATGGTAGAGCTGCAGAGCTTAAGCAGTGTGCCAGTTGTGTTTTCTGTTGCTGCTCTTTGTGCGAGGTTTGGACGGGTTAGGGCTCTGGTGCTCTGGAAGCTAGAAGAGGTCATTAGAGTAATCAGAGTTGAACTGATCTTCAGCTGCATGAGTGGGGGGATGCTGGGGAAGAAGCACCAAAATCAGAATGTATCGTGTGTGTAGAGTGTAGGCAAAGACCAGGAGCTGCAAATCTGAGTGGTGAGGAGGAGGAAAATACATCCATTGGTTCTGGAAAGGAAGGCATAAGCTCACTGTTACGGAGGACTTGGGCACCCTGGATTTGCACTGAAAGCTGATTGCACCTGCTGGGAAAAGGGAAGAAGCGGATCTTAGAGAAAATAAGCTACTTTTTCCAACGAGGACTGTAAAACTGAAGTGTAGCACAGAGAGACTGTCAACTGTATTTAAAAATGGGCTGCTTGACCTTGCTTTCACCCTTTTTGGTGGTTTTGCTTTTGTACTGCTACTATTTTTATCGCATGCCTCTACCAGTATTGATATTGCATGGAGCAGCCACGTACCGGTGCTGGGTAAAGGTGTTCCTGGGATGAGACTCATCCTGTGACTTTGGAATCACAGCTTCAAAGCAGTAGTAGATAACTTGACAGAGACGTCTTTATGCTTAGCTATGGGCTAAGCTCAGATTCGCTGCAGAACCGTAGAGCTAAATGCTCTGTCCTACTCTGGAATAGTGGCTTAACGTTTTCAGGTCAGATGTATTTTGAGTAAACTCAACTTGTTTCTTGAATAAGCACCTTGAAAGAAGTAATTCCTGAGGACTACTACTACTTCCAAATGTAACAGGAAGAACAGAAACAACTGTCTTATTTAGAAAACAGTGTCGGTTTCATTTTCAGGTTTCCTGTGGGTTTGGATTTTAGGTTAATCTGAGCAGCATTGCATTAGCCAGTATGTATTTGCAAATTAAGTTTCAATGCCTCTTAAGATTGTATTTGATCATCTCTGCCTTGTTCTGTTACTAGCTTTTCTTTGATTGAGGGTGTTTTGTTTGGAGGGTAGGGGGGGAAACACTTGGGTATTTAAAAGAAAATTCTGAAGCATCGTAATGTGACTTTTTCTACAGCAATGTTTTTCCCCATCATTGCAAATGTTTGTGAGCAGTAATGGATTGCCTCCAAGCCCTATTCCCAGTCCAACAAGGCGATTCTCCAAGTAAGTAGCATCTGCAAGTAGCAGGTATAAATTGGTTTACATTCCAAGGCTAGCACAAAGATTAGTTAAAACTGATGTTAAAGCATTAAAACAGCCTTTAGGTTTCTCTGGCTGAAGTATTGCCACATAAAAATGCTCTTAAAGTTCAGCCTTTACCAATGGTAGCTTTAAGTGGGTGCTCTTATAGGATCTTGCGTTAGCTAGACTTGATAACTTGTGGGGAAACTCCTGGGTACTTCAAATGAACTTTATTAACTTTTTCAGCATATAAATTTTCTGTACATATTACACAATTTAGAAATGGAGTGAAGTGAGGATGTGATACACTAAGAGAAGGAGAAGATCCTAGAAAATTTACTACGAAGTTGTGTGGCAGATAATCTGCTCTAATAGGTCACACTTCTTCATTCTCTGTGTATTTTGTATTTTCTAAGCATTCCAGCTGTGGAGGAATAGTTTTAAAGAACGTTTCGTGTGATGTGATTGTGTTGATTTGATGGTGGTGTTCAGGCCTGGAACCTTTGCAGACCTGCCTCAGAGTGTTCCTTCTCTCTAGCAGGAGGAGTCAAAGTCCAATCAACTGTATCAGGCCCAGTGTTCTTGGCCCCATTAAAAGAAAAGGTATGTGTATTTACGTTGTCAGGTGTTTTATATGGATGTAGTTTTGCAGCTTGATCCGTTTATCTCTTATCTACATTTTTTCTGTTGTTCTGTAAATATAATGCACTTGTATCCATGCTGAACTGGAATTTGCCAGTTGTAACTTAAAAATATAATATAAAGTAGCTAGTCTAAAGCACAAGAGTGGCAAAACTTTAAAAGCAGCTACTGCTTGAAAGAGGCAAACTTTCTTCCACATCAAATTAAATGTTATGAATGTTTGTAAGCCCTGACATTCCTAAGCGTACCACTGTACAGTGCACACCCTTCAGATCATCTTAGGAATGTTGCTTATCATGCAGTATCTTCTAAACTTAGTACTGATTGTTTGTTTTTACTCTGAAAGTTCAGAAGGTGAGTGTTTAGAGGAATGGAGTAGATCAGTGCTCTTTCCTCCTGAAGGGGAAAAGGTGCATTCTCTCCTGGAAGTATTCTGTGTTAAGGATATTCAAATTGTATCTTGGAACAAGTCTCCATGGCAGAACTGTAAGACTGAGATGTTTATAAGTGTGCCTCTGGCTATGCTTATCCTTCCTGCATTTTTTTTTTTAGCTTAGGCATTCTGAAATTGCACCAAAAGCATGTCCTTTTATTTTACAAGAATTATGTTTAGCCTTCAAGAAAAGTTACTGTTTATTGGGGTTTTTTTTCAGAATTGCTTTTTCTATCAGATAAAGAATGTTGTCTGATTCATATTGAATTGACAGGGGAGAGAGACAAGTTTTCTCATAGAAGCCAGTTCTATCTTGCCTGTTACTTTCTATGAATTTTAGAGGCATAAAAATTGAATTTATCAAAAATTTATCAAGCTCAGGGATCAATTGGGAATAGATATTTGTACTGTGTTTCCTATATATGTGCACGTGTGGAACATCTTTTACAAAGTGGAGTAGGAATTTGCCTTTTTTACTGGAAAAAATCAAGGCATTTTCAGAATGTTACTTAATTTTAAAACTTCTAATCCGTTTCAATGTACCTAATTTCTTTTCCTAAATATATAATGCTGTTATTTGCTGAATTTTGGCAGTAGCTTTATGGTTCGTGTTCAGATGTGGCAGGATAACAAATTGACACCCATGATAAGTGGAGGAAGAAAGCAATGTGTTGAAGAACATTTCACAGCTCTAGGGAATTAATGCTGGGAGACTGCGACTTCTTGTAGTGGTGTAGATTTGTCTTGGTCAAATTTCAAGTGGGAAAAGAGTTACCTACCTTGGTGGTTTGGATTTTCTTCATTTTTGTGTAAGACCAAGTATTATAGAAATGTTTTTTTGCCCATTCTGCTTGATAGAAGTTGTTATTCCTTTCCTTCAGAGAAGGGAATGTATCCCCATGGAAATTTGAAATTTTTTTAGGGGGGGAAGTTATCAGTCTTTTATAAAATGAACGGTAGTATAATTCTTACGCATAACATATTAATATATACTGGGTTTGTATAATGCTTAACCTCTGCCAGCTCTTCAAACTGACACCACCACTGCTGTGAAGTGTAGGTAAAATGCCAGAAAACTTATTTCTTTCGTATGTTTTTGTTGCCAAACTAAAAATTAAAATATACTGTAGCTGAGAGGTTTTTGTTTTTTTTTTTCTCTAAGCTTGTTATTGGCAAGTTCATAATATTTCCAGTGTGTCTATGGTAGAGAAGCTATTAATGAGCCAGCTCATTCGCAGGGCAGATTATACAAGTTCTCCTCATCATGTTTAATCTTTTAATGTCAGTAGATGATTACAGGTACAAAGATAGTCTGATCCATGATGAGTAAGTAGCAGTGCATACACATGGCAATTTTTTTTTCTATTCAGCTCTTCTGTAAAAGTGTACATGTGTATTACAATGTTATACGCGGGGGGGTGATACTCTGAACCAAGCTGCCGCTCCTGCTTTCATAATCTCTAAGAATTTTAATGTCTGTATTTTGGCTTATGTCAGTTGCCTTATCTCAAATGCTTACTTAAAGCTAAATTACAACAGTAATTAGTTTGCTTTAGATTATTTTGTCTGATTGTAGTTTTAGTAGCCAGTGCCTTGTTTTGTGTCTGAGACAATTGTAGCCCCTCAGATGCTGCTGAAGCACTGGTTAAATTAAGGATGGACTGGATGGTTAAACAACAGCTAACATCAAATGAATGTCTTACCTAAGTGCTTGGTTGGCTGAATTAGAGGATTTACAGAAGGAACTTTGCTCTATTGTGGGACAAACCTCTCTGTTTCAATAGGCAAATATTAAATGGGCGTTCCAGAGACTCGAGTGAGTTTGATTATTTGCACTATTTTCCTTAGGTGAAATGGAAACTGAAAGTCAGCCAAAGAGACTTTTTCAAGGAACAACCAACATGCTTTCTCCAGATGTTACACATCTGACAGATCTCAGTTCATGGTAAAATATTTCACATGCCCTGAAATGCTGAAACAGGGAATGTGCATTTATCACAAGATTTCTTGTTTTGTTTTGCTTTTTTACAGAAAAAATACTTTGTGTATAGCTTGTGTATGTGTATTACTGGGAACTGTTCCTGTGGTGTAGGGTGACAATGGTCCTGCTCCTTTGATCAAGTATTCCTGGGCAGACTTGAGCCTAGATTTTGTGTATCAAAACTTTTATCCTCAATATAATTGTTACAAATCCCTGTAGGTTCATAAGCAAAGTTGCTTTGCCTCAAAGATGCTTCATCACTTGGGTATGCTGTAGGTGGGTGTCATAGTATGTGTGTGAATAGTTCCTGCACTTACATAGTTCGTGTTGATATATTCATCATCTTTAGTGTCTGTCTCCTTTCTGTATTATGATCATAAAAAGGTTTTTTTAATGTTCTTTTCTGAGTTCTTTTCTGTCAAGTCTCAGATACTAAGTATTCTAAAATATCAACTCTGTATCGCTATAATTTGTTTACCTACGGGCTTGAAAGTGCCTTTAAATTGGTTGGGGTTTTTTTTTTCTGTTGCTTCTAGCTAAATTGAAAAAAAATCAATTTGCTTGCCCTCTGGAATCTTGTATCAAGACTTGGAAATCCAAACAGGAATTCCTAACTTACAAGGGGAAAATAGGTTTCAAAATCTTGCTTTGAGTAGTGCAACATTAAAGAACATACTAGCTAATTAATGACATCTTTGCTGCATTGCTGATTAGGTTCTTATTATGCATTTCCTTTCAAGGTTTCATTCTCATTAGTTTTCACCTCCTTTCTGTAACTAATTAAAATCAGAGTAATAATTTGTTTTGCATGTTAAAAAAAAAAAAAAAAATTCTGCTCCTCATTCCCATAAGGAGCATGAATATGGACATAACATGCTAGAGAAAACAAGGAGTCTTCAGGGCCGCCAGTCTTACAGAAAAGACTGAGTGGTAGTATAGGTCTCCTACATCTTTTCTACGAAGGCAGAGGTACCTTAGCTCTGCACACAAAGTCATCGTGCCCTTCTTGCTAAATAACCTTTTTCTCTCTCCCCAGCCTGTCTTCAGATATTCTCGATGGAAGCAGCAGCAGCGTTGGCTCTTCCTCCGACTCGCTGACTAAAGGCAGCATAACCACGGAGTCTCCCGTAACGTGCTCAAATTCGTGCTCTTCATTCATTTTGATGGATGATCTCTCACCGAAGTGACTTACCCTTCTGAGTCAGTGTCTGGCTGTGCTGTTCCCTTACTGTATGCTTGGACAGAGAAATGAACTCTCATCCTTGAACCATTAACACGTGGATTATTCAAAGGAAAAATTATTGTAACTGTAATCCTTGGCGACTTTCCAGTGATTTTAATTTATCCATTTAAAAGACATTGTAGACCACGTTCATGTCTGGTTTTGCGAATTTATTTTTTAAACAAGGTGTCTGCTCAGATTATACTAACATTTTTGCTTTCAGGAACTTGTGTATACTTTTTGATTCCAAGAACAGGTTTGCAATTTTGTGTTGCAATTTTTAGGAAAATACTTCTGTCATTATCGTGGTCACTGCCTAGGGAAATAATTTGGTTTAGAAGGATTTGAAAATACTAATTTATTTTCTGCCACTTCTACCATCACATAAAACTATTCTCTGTAGTTTATTTCAGTCCCTGGCCTCAAATTCTCTTACAGAAAGGAGGGGAAAAAAAAAATCTTTGTGCTGCTAGTCATTTTTATTACAGAAGACCACAGTGGGTCTGGAAATCTCACTCTATTTAAAAAAAAACAACCAGCCAACCCACAGCAAAATAACTCATGACTGGCACTTTTGCCATCAATGAAGAAATAATACTCTACAAACATGATTAAAATAGCTGCATAGTTCTCTCCCCCGTTCCTTTATCCTACAGATTATATGAAACGAGGTCAATACTCAGCACGATTTGGCCAAGGAAGATGAATCCCATGCCTCGATCTAAGACATAGAGTGCAGATAACTAAGCTATTTAAACTACTGTGTAGGAGAACCACATATGGCACTATCGATGTCTCCTGTGGCATTGAGGTCATAGGTATTTTTGTGCCTTAGGGGACATTGTTACAGAATTAGGGAATGTAAACTGGAGGGGTGGGTGGGAGGGAGAAGTGCTTTGTGTAGAGCTTGTCCATGGAGTGCTTACCAGAACCTGTCCTCCCTGCTGCTTCCCTCCGTGCTCCTTTCCCAGGCCTCTGCTCCCTCACGAGGTGCCACAGGCTGCCCAAGTTCCACCTGCCACTGCCTGCAGCATCGATGCCTTCGCTGGTGTAGAGCAAAGAGCGAAGAGAATATTTGGTTCCTAAGGAAAGACTTAAGAGGTCGGATTGAACTGAGCTCTGCACATTGTTTGGCGAAGGACCTGAGCTATAAGTAGTCTTGATAACAGTACCTTGGTCAGTCTGAGGTAGGACAAGAGATATTTTACTTTTTAAAGACTTTAACGGGGCAAAATAAATCCGTTTGTAATCTACTGTGTTATGCTATTTATTATTTATAACTATGTAAAAAGTCTGTGGTGATGAATTATAGTATTTTTTTATGATTGAATAAGTTTTTTATGTTCAGTAATTGCTGGCTGGTTTGTATTTAATACGCAAATTGTCTGCCAGAATCATAAGCTTCCATTTTTGAATGTTTGTAACATAACTGCTTTTGTTATCTAAAAGTACAACTTCTGATCTTTTTGAAAGAAAATAGCACTGAATTTAAAGTAAGATTATGTGCTTTAAAAGTGAGCACAATCTCTGGCAATACTGTCTGGCTAAAAAGGGGAGGGAGAAAACCATAGGTTTTGGGTTTGTTTGGGTTTTTTTCCTGTTCCGAAGAAGCCGTTGAGTTTCCAGAAGATTTGTACATACCAGATTATTTTTAAAAGTGTTTCCATTAAATTGTAAGTAGTACCATAATGGGCCAACAGTGGCACTATTATTTGTATTATCATTTTCACCTGTGGAGCGTTAGTTCCCCACCTCAAATAAATGTGCATATTGTAAAATATTGTCCATTGGTGCCATTTTTAAATGAGCTCTGCAGTATTAAGTGTTAATTTTATTTGTATATGCACAGTGCTATTTCTTGAATTTTTGATGTCTTAAATCGCTTAATTATTTTTTTATTCATGCCTGTGTCTTCTCTGCCTTCTTGGTGCTAAAAGGAGGCTGCTTTTACATTTGCAAACTATTGATAAAGAGTCTGTGATAAAATTCGACCTGTTACCTGTGCCCTGGGTTCATGATACCGTGCTGTTACTGGTACTGTGATTTGGGAATCTGAACAAGGGGCAGCAGGAGGGGGAAACCTATTGCATGCTTTCTTAAAACCGAGAAGAGCACAGCTGTTTGCTTATTTTTGGCTGACTTACCTGTACGATTGATGTATTCCAGATTTGTTTGTTAGTGGAGAGTCTTATACAAGTGCTGGCCTTTGTAAACATTAGACTGTAAGCTTCATAAAGCAAACGCACAAATATTCACTCTTGTTACAGCATTTTTTATTTTTAGTGTTCTGGCTACTCTCTGCTCTTCAGAAGACATTGCTCTTTTATAAAATATATACATAATGCGCACACACACTGTGTCTGTTTCACAATTAATGTCGTTGTGTAATGTAACAGGTCCCATCTAGGACCCTATTGTTTCACACCTGTAGCTGTCAGGCCACTTGTTCATTTTAAAACTTGAATTTTCTAATACTCTGACAGCTGATGCTTCACTGCGTGAGTTGCTGCCGCTTGCAGGATCTGTTGCGGTGTAAAGGCTAGTGCAGCGTTCCCCGACTAAAACTGACTAAAAGCTGTGTTTCTGGATTTAACTGTCTTGCCTGTGATGAGTTAGGTACCAGTTTGGGGTGGGAAGAAGGCCAGCTGGTGCTGGGAGTCAGCTTTAGCGTGTAACTGTTGATACTTACACTTAACAACTGTTTTTTTATTATTTGTGGTGAACACAAGCAGGATGCCGGGGTGAGTGTCTGAGAACTCCTTTTAGTCTTTCCTTCCCCTCCTTCCCTTCAATAAGGAACCGTTAATGCTCATCTGTTGCTGAGAATCACCAGTGACAGCTTAACCTTTAGTGTTGTAACTGTTGAGGAGAAAGTTAAAATACCAACAAATCCCAGCATAATTCAAGCAGCATTTTAGATGGACAATTTAATTTTTACACGAAGTAGCGCTGCGTTACGATGTCAGTCTGTGTAGGGCTCGTTGAGTAGCACTGCCTTTAGATCATATTCGAAGCACGCCGAAATCCTCCTTTCGTGGCCTTAAAAAGCTGGAAGGATTTTACCAATGGTTTAGAAAAATGTGTGTGTCAGCTGTGGAACTCTTTCTGTTTTGATAATATCAAGTGTTCTGAATCAGGAAATGGATCACAGTATGCCTGTTCCGGGCTCCTTCATTGAATTTCAAATTGGGGATCGTGGGCCCAAAAGCCTGTATTTTAGGAGCTGCTTTTCTGACTGACTGTGATTAAATACTTTCTCCTACAATGAAAGTAATTAAACTGTCAGTGGGTGAGGATGTAAATCTGTGTCCTGCAGACTTTATTGGAGAACTCCTTGAAATGCACAAGGAAAGCTATACTGTACGAAAACACTAAAGTAGCATTTTTTTTTTTTTTATTAAAGTCACGATAAAAATAAGAGTAGTCATTTTAACAACTCAAAATGATAAAAACATTTTAAAATGTGAGGCTTCAGCCTGGCACGTCTCTGCCCAGAGCCACACTTGGGGCTGTATGTGGAGGTGAACTTGAGCAGGCTTATGTGGATTTGGGGCTCCTGTGTTCTGGCGCATGAACACAATAGACTAGTCTTGGGAAATGATTTTTTTCTTTTTTTTGGCAAATATTCACATTCCTATCTGTAGGCCCGGCTACAGAAAAGCAAAGGGAACAGTCCTATGGCTTCACGAAATACTTGAACCCATGTTAACACAAAGCTTTTTTTTTATTATGAAGTTACCAGGAATATTATATGCAGATGAAATTCCTCCAGGAAAAACAAGTTCTCAGCTCTGTGATACACAGGTAGGAAGCAGGTGCTATCAAAAACTGTAAATAACTCCAGTTAACTAGCCCAGAATCACAGAATGCTATGTGGTTGGAAGGGACCTCTGGAGATCACCCAGTCCAACCCCCTGCCAGAGCAGGTCCACCCAGAGCAGGTTGCACAGGAACGTGTCCAGGTGGGTTTGAATGTCTCCAGAGAAGGAGACTCCACCACCTCCCTGGGCAGCCTCTGCCAGGGCTCTGCCACCCTCACAGGAAAGAAGTTCCTCCTCGTGTTTAGATGGAACTTGTTCTATTCAAGTTTGTGCCCATTCCCTCTTGTCCTGTCCCTGGGCACCACTGAAAAAAGACTGGCCTCGGAATCTGAACCTAAATGTTGTATCTGGCCTCTGACAAAGCAAATCCTTTGCTCTACAAGCCCCTAAAATTTTGGAAAAATTCAGCTACTGCCATGGACTTAGTGGCTCAGTGTCAAGCCTGGTGAAGTGTCAACAATTCTCTACTTACCACCAGAACCTCCAAGAATTTGGAAGAAAAATAAATGTGAAAGGGGGAGCTAGAATAAAAACACCGCTGTGTCTATGATGTATGAGAACTGGTTTGAAAAATGATACGGAGAATAAAGTACAGTGAGTTGGGATAAATGTGCTTTAAATAAGAGCTGGGGATGTGCGACGTATAGTACATGTAACATCGTGTTTGTGTGCAGGAACAGGCTGTGAAAGAAACAGCTTTGTGTGGGAGAAGGGACATCAAAGTGCCTGAAAGAACCAGCCCTGTAATGAGAAACATTTGCCTTTTGAGGACTGTTACTGCTGCTGGTGACTTCTTTCTTTTCTTCTTTTTCCTGATTTGTTCTCCCCGATTTGTTTTCCCCTCCCGTATTAGGAGCCAGCAGCACGAGCAATGTGAGGCAGCAGGGGTAGGGTGGGCCAGCTGGGCAACAAGGAGGGGTATGGAGGGCTACCTGGATCTGCATTCACAACTTCTTCTACTTTCACAGCTTCCCTCCTGCCCCATTTACGCTGAGTTGGCATCAGCCTCGAAGGTCAGAGATGTGTTTGTTGGCCAACCAAAGCATGGCTGGATGTTCAGCTTCGTGTCTTTAGCAGCATAGTTACTGCTGAGAATCGCCAGCTTCCATCCAACATCAGGGTATGTCCTAGGCATCCGTGGGCTGAACTTCATGGGGGGAGAGGGGATAAGATATAAGATCTCCGGGGAGACCTTAGAGCTTCTTCCAGGCCCTAAAGGGGCTCCAGGAAAGCTGGGGAGGGACTCGTGATCAGGAAGGAGAGCCGTAGGGCGAGGGGGAACAGTTTAGAACTGAAAGAGGGGAGATTGAGATGAGATCTGGGGAAGAAATTGTTTGCTGTGAGGGTGGTGAGAGCCTGGCCCAGGTTGCCCAGAGAAGTTGTGGCTGCCCCATCCCTGGAGGTGCTCAAAGCCCCATCCAGCCTGGCCTTGAGCGACCTGGTCTGGTGGGAGGTGTCCCTGCCCAGGGCAGGGGGTTGGAACTGGATGATCTTTAAGGTCCCTTCCACCGCAAACCGTTCTGTGATTCTATGATAAATGAGAGGGGAACTGGGGGGGTTGTAGGAGTGGGATGGAGATGCCCAAAAGGCCATGGGCACAGTGGGAGACCATGGGGTACTTGCTGGGGCAAGGAAGTGTAGAGAGAGCACCACAGTGGAGCAGGAGGAGGAATGTCCCCCAGCAGGAAGGAGAGGGAGAGCAGGGCTGGTCCTTCTGCCCGGGGTGGAGACAGCGATGGTTCTCCTGGGCACTGTCGTGGTTAGCCTTGTTGCCAACAGAAGGTTCATGCTGAGGTTTAAGTGCATGCAGAGAGCAAACCTGCCACAGCCACATCTTACAGCTTGCGTTTACCGGGGCTTATCAGGTGTGTTTTGGAGACCAGCTGAAGTTTTTCAGCCTTGCTTTGTGTTAAAGGAGCCTAGTTAATATAGGACTGAGGATGAGCATGAGGATGCACGAGGCATTTCTAACTGGGTTGGGTGCTTCAGACCAGATGGGAGAAGCTCATGGTGATGTGGATGACCACAGGATGGCGTCTCATGGCTTGCGGAGCACAGAGCGGTCTCTAATGAGAGCGGTTACACTGGCTGAAGCGCATCTGATCTGCCTTCCTCCTGCAGCTTCCATCACTAGAACTTTCTGATGTTTCCTTGCTTTTCACTCGCAATGTACCCCCTTTGTTTCAGAGTAAGCGCTGACTTTCCGTTGTGAGGTTTGGACTTCGTTGTACTAATAACCTTAAGACTGATAAAAATTAAAAGGTGAGTGCTCTTTGGTTGTAAGGCTGACACAACCCCATGCTAGAGGAGACCCTGAAATGAATGGAAAGGCCCTACTCCCTACATCAAGGGAGCTTTCCTAGGGGAATGTTGCATATTGGCTGTTTTCCCAGCCCTGTGAAGTCCCTTAGAAGTGTGCTCTGGCATATTTCACTTGGCTTCAGGGAACAGCCGTGCACAGGGTGGGTTTTTTCCCTGAAGCGCTGGTGCTGTGGTGTTCCTGTCAGACGCAGGAGGCCTCTTTCTGTTCCTTCTCTGCGTGGGTACAGGCAGACCCGCATCCTGGGGAATTTACAGCAGCTCCAGCTTTGTAACCTGCAGCATGGGGGGAACATCTGCCTGCAAGGAGTGGGCATCTGACCACGTAGCTCTGCTCTCCTCTCCGGGTGAGCACTTGGGTAAGGCTGGGCAGGACACCTCTGGGTGTCTGCTGCTGCTTTTGACGTAGATTGGGTGATTTTTCCGCAAACCAAGGTGCCAAAATAAGCAAGCAAGCAAGCAAGCAGCAGCCTGGGGCTGTGTGCTGGAGGGCTGCCAGCAGGGTCCCAGCACGGGTCTGGGGATGTCCCACCGCTGCCCTTCCAGCTCCAGTCTGACCCAGAAAGGCCAGGGAGAAGATGGATGAGCCTGATCTTCGTGAAGCGCTTTGAGATCTCTCCATGGAAAGGGCTGAGTAGGACCAGCACTGCTGCTGCTGGGAGTTCTGGTTTGGCCCCCGGGCCGGCGGCTGTGCCTGTGCCGCACGTAGTTTTGCCTTGAGTTTGGGAGCGGTTCCTCTGCTTTTTCATAGTTTGCCTTCTCCTTTGCACGTCTCCAGCAGGAAGTGCGGATTCAGCAGGCACCGTATGCTCCAGCAGCCTGCCAGCTGCCTCGCTGAAGCTAATTCACAATTCAAGTCACTCCTGATAAGTTTGCAAACAATGTGCTGTGATTTCGGGGCTAGATAGCAGCCGAGCTGAGCTCCTCCGCCCCCAGCCTGTCAGCGGAACGCAGCAGTGCCTTTGCTTTGTACAGCTCGTGGGTCAAACCTGCTCTTAACTTTTTGCGCTGCTGTCGTGTTTCATAAATTTCTTATTTGTTTCAGAATAACTTGAAATGAGCGTCACCTTTCTTGCTACAAGCCTCAGATGAGCACATGGAGGCACAAAGAGGGCATACGGTTAGTATATGAGCTAGGAATTGAACCCAGGGCTTCTGACTTTGCAGTTTAGTGCTTTGATCGCTGGATGATTCTGCTACCCCACTTTGCAACACACTGAAACAGCCTGGGAATAACTCCAGGGAAAACAAGAGTGGCATTTTTTTCTTAGGCTAACTGCATGTGGCAGCCACTGAAAGCGCGCGCGGAGGAACTGGCCCAGAGGAAGCGACTCTGCCCTCGTGGTTTATCAGCCCCGGCAGGAAACAGCGGGTCAAAGTCAGAAGGAACTTACTTAAAAGCTGATGAGCGAGTGGTGCAGCAAGCATCGAGAGAAAGGGTGGCTCGATAGCCAGCAGGGGAGCTTGGGTTCCTCTG
This sequence comes from Limnodromus scolopaceus, assembly GCA_028565335.1. Classification (NCBI taxonomy): domain Eukaryota; kingdom Metazoa; phylum Chordata; class Aves; order Charadriiformes; family Scolopacidae; genus Limnodromus; species Limnodromus scolopaceus. The sequence goes on from JAOXNO010000063.1 coordinate 20,990,814, forward strand.
TCTCTGTCCTTATTCCACTTGCTCTCTCTTGGTTCTCGCCCCTTTAGCCAGAGAGATGCCAAGTGATGATCTATCAGATAGGGGTCTGTAGGTGAGACCGTGCCCTCTCCCTGGAAAAGGGGGTCAGTACAGAGCGCTCAGTGCTTAATCTCACTCGGTATGTTTTTGGGAAATGAAATCCTCATGACTTTCTATCTCAGCTTGGCGGATGCTAGGTCGTGTGCAAGGTCAGTAATCTCAAGTGTAGCAGCCTCGAACCGCAGGATGGGTTTGACCATTCTGAGCAAAAATTGTTACAATTCAGTGGCAGAAGTAGGAATACATAGTGCTCCTGCCAGCAGGGCTTTCTTTATGGGTAAGGTTGTGGAAGCTCACCTTGGTGCACTTCCCAAAGGGCATGAGGTCACAGCAGAGGCAGACTTTGCTTTTGAAGTCTATTTGTCACTGTGCCATTTGCTGGATTCCTTTTTTTTTTTAACTGCTCCTTTAGTATTGGAGTTGGAAATTCAAGTTGGAGAAATGTGAAAGCAATTGGGCCTAATCCATTCCTGTTGTTACTCCTTTTGTTTTCACTGGAGTTACTCCAAGGCTGAATTCAGCATCTGATGAACAACTTGTTCTCCAAAGTTGGAACTTAAGTGAGAAGGTTTTAGGGATGATCACGCAACTCTGAGGCTCCTTCTCAAACAACTGAAGCTCCCACAAGAGAGACAATATATGGTGAGTTCAGGTTATTGAATTTAGTACAACATTCTAGTAATAAGCCCTCTAGTCATAATAATACATTATTATCCATTAGAACAATTACTTGAATGAAACCCAACTGCTAGCTCACTTAGATTGGATGGAAAAATCTGAGCTGTTGATCTCCATTGCCAGTTAGCTGAGCAGATAGTAACCACGAGAGAAGGACAAATGGTTCCGAGCCTGTTAATCCTCCTCCTGCTTCCCTTTCCTCTCACCTTCTGTGGAACGAGCCCCTCCAGGGTTGCCACTCGTGGGATGTTGCCTGCCCTTCACGCACTGACCGTCTCCACTGCAGCACAGGGAAGTCTCCAAAGAGGTCACAAGCTCCAGGTCTGCTTTGGTCAGATGGAGAATGGAGAGTGCTGCAAGCTATGGAGAAGCTGCCCGTTCCCAACGGAGGGCTAGGTGGTGTTCGGCTGGGTTTGGCTTTTTTGCATCGGGAGGGGGGATGTTTTTGTTAAGACCGAAGATGAAACTCTTCACAGATCTGCAAGAATGAACCAGCCCTCGCTGCTGGTTAATTCCTCCTGCCTTCCTGTGAGCTGCTGGAGGGGTCATGGCAGACACAAAATCCCCATGGTAAAATTAAGCTTTTCTTTCTTGGAGAAATAACCACTACTGTTTCTCTGGCTCACCCCATTTCATTTACTTTCTAAACAACTTAGATCACAAAGGGCTCCAGGAGGGGTGCAGCATCTTGCAAAGAAAAGGCCTGGATGATTTTCTCTGTTTTTCTTGTGAGAGTTGAGCTTCCTGCTCTTGCCCAGAGAAGAGGATTTACAGCAGATGCTCCTACAGTCTCCGCTGTGTGGGGTTTGGACGGTGGAGGATTCACCACACTTGACGTACTTGGGAGGCCAGAGCCGTTTTCTGCTGAAGAACACGAGTCCTGTCTGACCAGTGGGAAATCTCTCTGTCCCAGAGCTCAGCCGACACTTAGGCAGGAGATCCCTTCCTTGCAGCAGCTGTGGGACGTATCTCCTCAGCAGCTCTGCACCAGCGCCTGCAGTGCCACAGCCACGGCACGTACTTGGTCTTGCTGAGGCTGAGCACTTCCCTGTTACCCTTTGGGTACCATCTTCCTCCTCCTCTCCTTTGATTCTGACCCAGGGATTGGGCTCTGGCTGCTCTCCCCACTGCTCCTCCTTCCACACCTCTCTATTCACACCTCCCCAGCACCTTAGCTGGTGCACAGGGTAAAATACTTTCTTCAATGGTTAAATATTGAGGAAGAGAGGAGGGAGAACCCTTCGAAACCTTTGAAAACCAAAATAAAGCAACTTCCAATCTTACTTGCCGTGGCTTATTTCTGTCCCCAACCGAAAGCGCACCACTAACAAGCAGGTCAGTGTACTGGTCAATGAGATGCTGTGAAAGTTTTAGGGAGAAGGCAGAAAATTTGATGTATTCCACACAGTTACCGACCTCAAGGCTCAGTGGAGCAAACACCGGATAGCCAAGGATAATTAACAGAAAGGATGGTTAAAATCTTACAAACCACAGCGGGGAGGGATTATTGCACCAAGCTTTGGTTAAAGTTCACGTAGCGAAGGGGGTCTCTGTCATTCTAGGAACTGCAGCTCCTGCCATTTGTCAGACAGGCTGGTCCAAGACGTAATCACTTCCCCAACTTCACTTGGTCATCAAGAGCGTGGAAATTTGGACCAAGAGTTTTAGAAGACTTCAACACTAAACGAAGCATGTTATTGCCTATTAAGCACAGGGCAGGAGGGGGTGTAGTTTTCCCCTTCTGTGGCTGTGTTTCTGCCCAAACATGATATAAATGGCTGGATTTATGCAACATGGGTTTGGCAGAGTTCAAAGGTGGGACCTGCTCAGCCTTCAGGTCTGCAAGCCTTGCCTGCTCCAAGAGTCCAGGTAAAACTGTGGCCTTGTGCCTCCATCCCTGATAAACTCTTAGTTTGTCTCCTATTTGGGTTTTTGCTCCACTTCTCTGGAAGTATTTGGCTCCAGGAGTTGGGGCATTGCATCTTTCACTTTGAAACTCTCTGCTTCTTCTAGCTCCTGAGCCACCTGGGAACTGCAGACCCTAAGAGTATGGAAACTAGAAGATTAAAAAAAAATAAATCATCAAACCCTGTGTTGTCTTAATTCCTGGCCGAGGCGGATTGTAACTCATGTTCTTGAACGCTGTGCTTAGGTGTTCAGCCCATTTCTCCCGGAAGCTACAATTTTTATTTGTTTTGCCCTGTGAAGTGTTTGCTGAAGGACTTTCTCCTATTCCCAGGTTAGCAGTAATGCCTGCGGAGAAAGGCTGACTGCTTCTTAAAAAAATGAATCAAATCTGGGTGGAGGAAATAGATAAGGAGCCTGGCATGGAGACTGGGTGGGGGTGTTTTGAATGACTTACTCCTCATCAAGTGACATGATCCCACACTGCACTTGGTTGATTCAGCACAAGTTTCCCCAAAAGTCTGGGTTCAGCTGTGAGAGCTGAGTATCGCTTCCCAGATGGGTGTCCATGCCCCTCTTTGAACAAAACCGTGGTTCACCCTTGGCCATCGAGGCACCACAGTTCTTCCTTGATGCTCTCCTTGAGCCCCATGGTCGCTCCCTGTCCCTGAGGGGCTGTGATCCACCCGTTTGGGGGCTATTTTTCAGCTGAGGTTACTGAAGAAGAAAACGTTGAGAGGTGCACCTCTGGGCCAGGCCCTCTCCTGGCAAGAACTGTGGATTTATTATTTTTTTCCCTCCCCTTGAACTTTGCTGAAACGCACAGCCATACTCCAGGACCTTCAAGGGCTGCTTCTCTAATCTGCCCAGAAGGACTACTGCTGCTGGAAATCATGAGGGCTTGGACTAGCTATCAACTTTATCAGGAAAGCTTCTTTCCAGCCAAGCTAGTAAGAGCTTTGCTAAGCGGGAATCTTGGGTTGAAGCTGCTCTTCTCATGTTTCACAGATGGCCTTAATGAACGATTTACTAGGAGAGTAAAAGATTAGCCAGATTCCTCCAACTGCATCTCCAGTCACGTAAAGCACTGGATTTTATTGGGGTCTAGGCAATTCCTAATTCTTTAGCCTCCTTAGACTGTTTTACAGTGACTAATTGCCCTGGGCTCCCTTCCCCAAGAATCAGGTGTCTCCTGGTGAGGAACCTTGCACGAGCCTCACCCGTGGCTTTGAAACAACCGTGCCAGTGAAGGCTTCTCCATACGGTCAGGGACCCAACGACCACAAGACGTCTCCAGTTGTATTTTATTGGAGAGGTTAAAATGCTTCTGAGAGGGAGATGGCAAAGGGAATACTTAAAACACGCAATGAGGTGTTTCCATAAAATTATCAAAAGCTTTGCAGAATCTTCCTGTGGAGAAGAGCCGTCGCTGGAGAGTTCACGTGAACCATGGTTGGGTAGGGCAAAACCTCTTGCTTTAATGTTTTCACCGGTCTCCGGGGCTTAGATGAGCTCTTCTGGGGGAAGGGAGATTACCCAATGTTTGCTTGTTATGGAGTTTCTCACATTTTTCTCTTTTATGCTTGGCAGCCAGAGCTCTGTCTGACGCTCTATGGCAATTCCTACAGAGTTTGGCTGTTTTAAAGGACTGCAGCACTGATTTAGATCTCCACATTAGAAAAGCAGGGTTTAAAGCGGAACTATTTTTTCCCTTTAGAGTGAGACTTATTAAAGACCTTCGTTAAATTATTTACTGGTTGTCTCCCAACATCCACAGACCCTTGCATTTTACCATTTGCATGACTTCCATTGTGCTTTTCTCGCCTGCCCTCTAAACTGAAAAAAACCCAACCAAACAAACCAGTCTAAAGCTTAAACAATCAAAAAGCTAAAGGGCTTGCAGGGCTGGGTTTTCCATCACTATCGATATACGAAGCGCATATGGGCATGTGCTCATCTCACGTCAACAGTCTTTGGTTTATAGCGGTCGGAGACGAGAGCTCTGAGACTCACTGGGGGAACCGAGCCCTAGCAGAAATGTTTAAAATATTTGGGTGCAAGCCAAAAGGCTAAGAAAAGAGGTTTTGTGTCTTCCTTTCTCTCTGCTGTGATCTCCTCACATACAACACTAAAACCTATGTGAGAAATAGGGATGAGAAGGAACAGCCCCGACAGACTTGTCCCCAAGGCACCAAAAGAGGTCAAAGATGCTCAGTCTTCCCCGGAAGCACAGGGATAATAAAATCTGTTACTTTTCCGATTTTTGCATCACCATTTATCTGTATAAACTGGGGCTAAACCTACTCCCCAGCCGTCCCTTTTGGTTGAACCTATGGCATAAAGGAGACAGAAGCAGCCCCTGGAGCCCCCTTGGTGAGAGATCTCCCACCACATGTCTTCAAGGCTAAAGTTTTGCCACAATTTATAGCAGGAAGAGGGAAGAGTTATAAAAAGTACAGGAATGCAAAATTCTGTCCTCTTCTCAGTGAAAGGCAGAAATAAGCTGCGTGTGTACGTGTTTCCAGCCAAGCCAGAGCATTCTCTGCCATCGGTTGTGTCTGGTATAAATGACCTGTGCGCTGGCGTCGGTTGTACGTACAATTTTCCAAGCGTGTCGGTCAGCGAAGCAGATCCCGCAGCATTTGTTTTGAAATGACTGCGTCCTCCCCACAATGCAACTGACCTGTGGGAACAGAGCATTGTGACTGAACACCACTTTAAAAGCAAACGCGATCCTTTGATGCCTCAGAGACAGATCTGTCAAGCCTGTGTTTGGGAGAGCAACACCAGAACTTAGAGGATTACTCACCATGGCAGGTTTTGAAGATATTAAGTCACTCACCTAGATTTTACCCACAGACAGCCAGGCCGGGGGGTGTCCCTGGGTTTACTGGAGTGGGATCTCCCACCAGTGGCCATCAAAGGTCTCAGAGCCCTGCAAGAGCCTATCAAAGACTGAGCCTCCACTTCTTGCCAGGCAGATGGGGGCATTGACAAAGGTTTGAAAAGGCACAGTCAAAAGACAGAGCAATTAACAGGAAGAATTCAGAGTCATGGAGAGAAGAGACAAAAAGTGAATTTCCTTGATTTTTGCGTATTCCTCTCATTATTTTTAGGTATGTGATCTTTCTGCCAGATGCACCGGACACCTGGGGTCCTGACATCTTACTCTGAAAAGGCGGTGACTCCCGCCTTCCGCCGTGCATCCCACCACGGCTGCGTGTTTGGAAGGCTGTGTTGGCAACGGAGGGGCAGCTGTGCAATATACTGCTATAAACGCTCCTCTTGCAACCTTTTCCTGCTTTTTATCCTGTTCTTCCTGGAAACTCTCGTTGCCGATGCAGCAGGGGATCTGCTGCTAAAGGAAGGGCTGTTCTCTGCCTGCCTGCCCTCATCCACAGACTGAAGATACCCCTCTCCAAAACCGAACAGGAATCCAAAAGAGTAATGAGCTAAAAAGGAAATGACATTGCTAATGAATTTATGGGATGATAGCTTAAATTCTTATTTCTCGACGATCTTTATTGGGCTGGGTCAGGATCCCACCGTGACCTGGAGCACAGCAGCCTCGGCTCAGCAGCGAAGGGTAAGGAAGGAAACAGCCACGATCCCTTTTTGGAGTGTTTGCTCCTATTCATCCCCTTAGACGTATGTCCATGTAAATAACCTTTCATATCACTTTACAAAGCGGTTGCTAAGTGGGACGGAAGAGGAGGTATTCTGTAATGTAATAATTTCTGTCTTTTCTCTTTATTTTCCTGCTTGGTCACAGAAAGGAAATCTGGCTCGTTGTTAATTTGAAAGTATTTGTAACTGTGATGGCATAATAGATATGAAAGTTCACAGGACTCTGGCAACTGCTAATGTATCGAGGCTTTCAGATGAAAAAATGAAAGCTGCCTGTAAAGGATTCCCATTTGTCATGAAAACCCCACGATACCATGGACAGCTGTTTGCCTGGGATCTGTACCTCAGATGTAAGGCACCAGAACAGACATGTGCTCTGTTGTACAAAGACCATAACCCCAGAGACAGGTAAATCATTCTTTATAAGGCAAAAACATCATACAGAATTAACATTTTCTATAAAGGATACTTTTCAGGCTTTGCTCGCTATTCAACATAATCAAAAACATGGCTTAAAATGCATAAATGATGGTCTTTTATATTCTAGTGCTCTAGTAACTTCCTCTGGAGCTGGATTTGGTGCTGCTGCGAGTGAGGCGGGATGGCTGGCGGGCTCTGGTTTGGCATGGAGCTCTCCCGTTTTCCTACAAGAGCACGAAGGTGCAGCAGGTGGCAAAAGTTTCCCGGCAGAGGTTGGGTCCGGAGTCCGTCTTTACTCCCCTCAGGCCGCTCTCTGCTTTGCCTCCTTCCCCACGTCAAATAATTTGGTGAGTTTTCATTTGAAAAACAGAATGAAAAAAAAAAAGAAAATTGTCCAGGGCTGAATCTCCACCAAGCAGCTGGAAATGAGGAAAAGCCAGGCTATGACACCAAGGTAACACAAGCGTCACACAAAGGGTGAGCTCCTGGAAAATCTGCCCCTGGCTCTCTTGGTGCGGTTTTATTTTTCACGTGGTATCTTTGCTGTGGCTTCAAACCCAGCGCTGGGCTCACATATGACCAAGGTTGCTTGGGAGGCTGTCACACAAAGGTCATTTAACGGCACAGAGGTACTGCCATGAAGTTCAGGGAGGAGAAATAAGCCCCCCCCTGCTGCCCCCTGAGCTCCCTGTGAGCCTCCCTGTTGGTATATTTTTAGTGGTGACTCTTTTTAGCTCTTTCTGTGTCAGGAAATTCTGCACCGAGCTTCCCACTGTGCTGGTACATCACAAGGGCAAAGCACGTCTGCCTGGAAGAGTTTACGAGTTTCCCTAACTTTGGCAGATCCCAAGATTTCTTCCCATCCTTCCTTCTCCTCTCCACTTTTTGGTTATTGCTTCAAATGGGCAAGACAGCAAACCTTGTATGTAAGGGATGACAAAAATAAAATGCAAATCAAATGGCAAGATTAACCCAACTGTGGGCTCAGCGTGTGCAGGCACAGGAAAGTGAAAGAATATTGAACAGAGCTTTCAAAACTCTGTTTCTTTGCCAGAACTCCATCTCCAGACACTAATCTGGTTGTACTAGTAATGCATTTAAGCGTGTTCCTCTGTTAAGCAATAACCCCCCTTCTTCTCTTGGTCTCTTCTCCCAAGGAACAGGCGATGGGACAAGAGGAAACGGCCTCAAGTTGCCCCAGGGGAGGTTCAGATTGGAGATTAGGAACAGTTTTGACACTGAAAGGGTTATGAAGCCTTGGAATGGGCTGCCCAGGGAAGGGGTTGAGGCCCCATCCCTGGAGGGATTTAACAGCCGGGTTGACACGGTGCTTAGAGACATGGGTTAGTGATGGGTTTTATCAGAGTTAGGTTGATGGTTGGACTAGATGATCTTAAAGGTCTCTTCCAACTCAGACAATTCGATGATCCTATGAATTCATGTAAGCGCAACCCAGGGCTTGCGGAGCACCCACGGCAGGCTGAGACAGTGGGGATGGACAAGGACAACCTTGACTTTGTTGCTGCGAAAGACAGAGATTATTTTTAATGTAAAAGTTGCTGTCTCGGGCAGCCTTCGTCTCACCAGCACACAATTTCAGAATGCTTTAAATTAAGTCTGGAGGCTAAAAGTGTGTTAGTCATTGCCCATACATCTTAGGGGAAGCAGGGCTCTCTAAAGTTATTGTTAGCATCAGGCATCTGGTTTATGTTTACAATGATTTATTCATTGATGGGAGACAGGTAAGAAACCATCATGGAAGAGAAACCAGAAAAGATTGGGGTTTTCAAAGCCCTGAAACCATCGCTAAATCAAAGTTGTCTGACTTCAAAAGGAATATATAACTCGATTAGGTTCTTTAAACAATGTATAATGCTCACAAAGTTGGCAGATGTTATTAGAGGCAGAGTTGGTAGCACAGCCTGCTCTGGAGGTTGCTTGTCCCTTCTAAGTGCAAGATCCTGTTCTTATGCCATGACTCTGGCTTTTTTCTCTTTTTTGTTTTTTTTGAGAAGATTTCAGCCCAGCACTTCAACTGCCTGCGAGAGCCAGGGCAGAGAAGAATACGCTGTTTTTTCAGTGTCAGAATAATTCAGGAAATCCTTTCTTTGGAAAGATCTAATGTTTCCATACTTTGAAAGAGGGACTTGAAATGCAGTGGGGGAAGATAGGCTTTGTGCTAAGGACGGGCGCGCTGCCGTTGCCGTAAGGATCTGACCACGGGTGTTTCGGTTTTACAAGCCTCTGAAAAAGTCCAGTTGGTGTTTGTGCAGTGGGGCTTTGCATGAGCTTAGCTAAGATTAGAGTCTCTGCCGGTGTCTCCTGGTTGCCTGGCCCTCTCTGGCCTGCATGAGGGGTGGAATTGGGCTTTCCTGGCAAGGACCAGCTCTCACTAAGAGTGGGATGTTGGGAGGGAGAAGAGAAAGCCCATCCTTTGCAGCTCCCGGCGTGCTGGAGCGGAGATGGAGACTGTGCCTGGACACTGGAGCTGGTGGGATGGGGCAGGTCAGGAAGGGCAGGCTGAGGGGGGATGGATCCATCTCCCTTTGATCGTCTCTCCCCAGCCTGACGGGGTATCGCCTTCCTCTCCTGTCAGCAGACATCAGTGACACTCACAAGCAATAATCCACATTTCCAGGCACAGATGCAGGCAGAGGGTAACGGGCCATTGCTGCAGCCACCCCAGGTCGTGGTGTCCCCCAAGGGCAGCAGGGCAGCCCCGAGCACTCAATGGAGGCAAAAGCTGCATTTGGAGATCCTCAACTCTTCCTCCAGCTGGATGTACCCTTCTTCATCTCACCCACTTTTTTGGACAAAAGATGGTGTCCTGGGTGGCAGCTGATGCCCTCGGCAGGTTCAGTTCTCCGCAGTGGCAATCCCAAGCTGTTGGGCAGGGGCTTCTCAGTTTTCCCTCTGTAGCACAGAGCGGATACATCATCATTATTGCTCTGTCCTCTGCAACCTGCTTTCCCGCTGTGGAGATACGGTGCAGGGATGTGTGGGGCTGGGCAACCAGAGGTGCCATCTGTCCCAGCAGGCTGGACATTTCCAGTGCCTGCACTTTTCCTGCAGAATGAAAAATGGGGCTACACAACTGTGACTGCACACAGCCACATGTTTACTTCTTTTTTTTAAACTTTTTCCAAAACACATTTTCACCCAAGGGCTGGCCCAGCTGGGGCTTACCAGCCTGCTGAGGAAGGAGTTCAATGAAATGTTCCAGATTTGAGGGAAAATACTTCTCATGGAGAACTTTTCAGGTTTGCTATAACCTCGGCACGCCTGTCCCACCAGGTTTAGCCAGCCCTGGGTAGTGTCCCCTCCTGCCACGCTGCTGAGGGGGCAGCAGCAATGTGGCCTCCCCATGGGGACAGGTTGTTGGAGGTGACCAACATCTGTCAGACCAAAGTGGACCAGTGCCAGAGGGGATTTTTAATTTCCAGATGCTTTTAAAATAAAAATAAAGGCTCTGCTGTAAACTGCCTTTGAATAGATGCCTCTGCTCCAGCCAAATAGTTGACAGATACGGGCTCGATGGCCGGACAATAAAACCTCGCGCTGCAATCTGGGCAGACAGCCTGCCCTCCCAGATAAAAATCTTTATGCGCTTTTTGACTTCTTTTTTGTTCTTTTGGGAGGGAGGGGGAAACGCTCTGGGAGAAGAGAGTTGGCAACAGTGGAGCAGGAATTCAAAATCTGGGGAGGGGGGAATATTGTCCCGGAGATGCTGTGAAGTCCTGCGGGGACTGGGCAGGGCTGGTGATGGGGTGACACGGCAGGACCCCTCGCTGTGCACACCTTGCTTCAGATCTGGCCACAGGCACGTTTCTGACCTGGCCCTGGGTGAATCCCTTTCCAAGCAGCTTAACCCTGGTGGCTGTTTAAGGAGAGCAGTGAATTAATTTCCACTGTCTGTGGGGATGTAGCTCCCAAGGCAGGCACCCAGCTCTGCTCCCAGCTTGCCCCTGGGAGCTGGGGCAATTGCTCCATGGCCTCCTGTAGCCCACATTTGACCTGCCTGCTGGGTGTTGGGGCACCCCAAGCCTGCAAAGGTGGCTGGTTCACAGAATCCCATCCCTCCAGTGCAGCTTTGTGTACACTAAGGATGGCTGGCTACAGGAACACGAGGGTCTCTGTGCCGATGCCAGTGGGGAAAGGGAGGGGGATGCCCAAGGCCGGCTCTGCAGCCCGCTGCCCGCTCGCTCACCTCCCGCTGCCACTCATCGTCTCCCCAAACTGCAGCTCACCCCCTCCCTGGTGGCGCTGCCAGCTGCTTTATCCACACAGATCCTGATTAATTCCTTACGCCGCAGGCAGGATTGCCTTTTCTGGCCGATTGGGTTTGTCTGCGCCGTGTTTGATCCCATTCCCGGCACCGAGCCGGCACGCGCGGGAGCCAAGCGGGACCGGGGCAGCAGAGCCAGAGACGCCAGCATGGAGGGAGTGTGGGGTGGCACGGGGTGACGTGGGGACGGCCCAGGGCTGCAGTCCACATGCAAGTCCAGGAGCCCCTCCTCAGCAGGTGCTCTTGGAAAAAAAAAAAGCTGGTTTTAGCTGTCTCCAGAGCCTGTGTCTGGCTGCGGTGGGTGGGGAGTGAGGACAGGCTCAGCAGGGGTGACACCAGGGCTGTTTCGTCAGCGCCAGGGCTGGCGGGGCTTGCTGGCGGCCATAAGAAAACAGAGCAAGTGTGAAGCCACTCTGCTGTACTGGGTGTCACTCTTGCCAGCAGAAATGCCTGCAATGGACAGCTTCGCTCCCCCATCTCACTGACCCAGAAGAGGAAACATGGTTTCTGCTGATGGCCTTTGAGGGACAGAGCCAGCCCGGTGACCCAGCAGGACCATCAAGGACCAGTTCGTCCTTCCCTCCCTCTTGTAGCTATTTTTTTTCTTGTTAAACTACTTATATAGAGGCAGCTTTTGCAGCCCATTCCCTGTCTCACTCCTTTTATTCTGTATTTCCTATGGGGATTCTGATGCGGAGCCAAGGCAAGCTGCTCTCCTGATGGGGGTGCGCACAGGGAGGGGGTCTATCCGCACCTGGAGAGGGCCAAGCCACAGGAGCATCTCACCCTGCCTCGCACCACCACCACCCATGAGGCAGCCTGGGGTGACACTGCAGCCCTCGGCAGGGACCAGCAACATTTTTTGTCCCTGGAGAGCAGAGAGATGTAAGGAGTCATTGGAGATACTTCTTCAGCAGCACCACCAGCATTTTTGCTGTCACTGTGGCATCTCTGTTTGGCATTACCAGGCGTTCACCTTGTCCTGGTGTGACCCGGGACATGGGTCACACAGCCCTGCATGGAGCAGACACCCAGCCAGGAGCCGTCCCTGACCATCCTCTCACCCGGCTTTTGCCCCTCTCCTGTGGGCCGGGCTTGCCAACCGAGCAAATCTGTGCAGCTTTGCTGGGAAGCCACGTGTTTCAGAGCCATCTTTTCCCACGTGGGGAAAGGCAGGGGTTGGAGGCAGCACACCTGGGGTGCAGGGTCCCTGTAGTCCCCTCCCGTGGAGAAGGTGACGCCGGGGTGTGCACCACCTCTGCCTCGCAGCATCCTCCCTGGCTCCTCCGCCCGGACATTGTGTGCCTGGCGCAGGGCGGGTTCTGGTCCTCACTCCTGTTTCAAATGTCATTCAGTTCCTCGTGGTATCTCACAAAAGACTGAACGGGCAGCAAGCATAAAAGCAAGCTCTCCTGTGTGTCTGAAGTTCTGACGAGGGGAGACAGGATCCTGCCCAAAACATTTGCATCCAGATTAGACTCTCAAATGCCAGAACATGCATCTGTGTTCACCTGTGTTACTCGTTTCTTCCTGACTTGACATTTCTGGTCACTCAGTAAAAACTGCAACAAATTTGCTTTTTTTGCGGCCTCTTGTTTAGCTTATTAATTCCATCTCCTGTTACACTACACTCTGGCCTCAACGGATTAATTTGCGATTCTCCTGAGATATGCCTGCTGTAGCAGCAGATAGTAGCATATAATCATTTAACATATGAATGCTGTCAAAGGGTTTAATCAAATCTGAAATTGCCCGCCTTTGTGCCCTGTGCTAACTCATTGTGACTGCAGAGAGTGAGCCCCGCACCCCCAGACAAAGCAAAACTGCAGCCTGGCTCTTTGTCTACTCCCTTTGCATAATTTCCTGAACCTCTGCCCTGTTCCACCTGCTCACTAATGTTAAGCTTGATTATGGAGAATCTGTATGCAGCCCACTTCCCAAATGCACCCTGGCAAGGATGGATTTTTGGGGGGGAGGAACTATGGGAACAAGTCTCTCGCCAGGCATGTTCCTCTCCAGTTTGTAAGACCCCAAGTCCCAATGCTTCATCAGCACTTCCCCAGCCTTCCCTGAAACACCAGCCTGCAAAAGCACAAGTGTTCTTGTCCTCGCACCAGCACCTCCCCACGGGCTGCTGGAAATTCAAACGCTTTTTTGGGAGGGTGGGAAATAAGTCACAAATATTCTTTTTGTTGTGTTTTTTTTGTTGTTGTTTTTTTGGTTTGTTTTGTTTTGTTTTAAACGAGGTGCCCACAGGAAGGCTCGGCGGGATGCTCACCACTCCAGCTCGCTAGCCTCACTGAGCGCAGGGTGTTTCTGCAGCACCCGTAACCTTGACCCTGGGGCTGCGGGAGGAAGCCTGCGGTTCCTGGAAAGCCTTGTTCGTTCCCACGTTTGTTTGTTCCACATCCCCCCAGCAGCCGCTGAGACGAGGGAGAAGAAAGGGTCAGCCTATGGGAGCCGGATCCCGTGGAGGAGACCTGGGCAGGCAAACAGGGCTGCGCATCCTGGCTGAGCCCCCACCAACCTCCCCCGGCACAGCCTGCATGAGCATCCCTCGCCATCGCACTGCTGGTCCACGCGTGAGCAGACGCCTGGGAGCATGGTGGTGTCCATCGGCCACGAAGGCTCGCCTGCGAGGAGACCAGGCAGAGCTTTGCTGCTGGGGTGGTGGGTCTGAGATACAAGCCCAGTACAAGAAAGACCTTGAGGTGCTGGAGCGGGTCCAGAGAAGGGCAATGGAGCTGGTGAGGGGTCCGGAGCACAAGTCTTGTGAGGAGCGGCTGAGGGAGCTGGGGGTGTTCAGCCTGGAGAAAAGGAGGCTGA
>JAOXNO010000063.1:21032560-21043702 GCA_028565335.1 Limnodromus scolopaceus
ACAAAACAAAAAAAAAAAAAAAAAAAAAAAAAATGGAAGTAACAAGAAGCATCCTACTTCTCTTCTCCTCAGCAGTGTTGAGAAAAAACTCTGGATCCTGGAATTTTACTGTGGATTTTACTGGTTTTTCTGGAGTGCTGTAAGTCGCAGTGGTTTCCTGCAGGCCCTTGCGAGCGCCAGGAGCTCTCCCTCGTTAACAGCCCCGGAGAAATCCCGCCGGTGACCCTCCACCAGGCTCCGCTGCCCAAGCCAGGAAAGCTAACGAATTAATTTTTTGCCTTATTTGAATTTGCCCTGTGTAGCCGGGGCTTGGCTTTGGGGCTCCTGCCCCGCCTCGGAGCGCGCTAACGGCCCGGGCGGCGCGGAACGTACGCCTCTGCTGTAATTAAAACATAGCTTTAATCTGCTGCTATTCATTTCAAATCCGCACCGCTGCTCTGAGCTTTTCCGGGGTAAAATAGAGGGGGGGAAAAAAAAAATTATTTTCAATTAAGTGTATGAGAAGTTCCCCTCTCCCATATGGCTTTGATGGGTGAACAGGAGGAATATATATATTTTAGGCGTTAATTTTGTGCCACCCAGGAGGAAGTCTCAGCTGACTTTAAAAACAAAAAAAAACCCCAACGGGCATAGCGATGGTTTTTGGCAGGAGGTGAGGAGATGTGCCCCTGGGGGTGCCGGGGGCAAGTGAAAGTCACTTGGTGGCTGCGTGGGGCTGGGGGTCCCCGGCTCTGCCTGCCCCCGCTCCTCTGCGGCCCCTCCTCAGAATCGCAAGAGCTCGGCGCTTGTCGGTCGAGCGCCAGCCCCGCTTCCAGCTGTCAGCCACAGCTGTAAATAGGAATACGTGACCTTTGTTTAAATCCAATTGCTCAAAGGGAGGCAGGAAGGAAAGTGGTGCCATTGATTTATTTTTTTTCCTCGGAACTGGGCAGACACGAAGGGTTGTGGGGGTGCTACTCGCCCCCCTTATTTTCGTTTTGTTACCGCAGTTGTGTCTGGCTAATGAAAGTCTGGGAGCTGCATCTCTGATGAGATGATTTATTTTAGTCTTTTAGTAAAATAGTAAATCCTTGGGGTTTTTTGTTTGGTTTTTTTTTAAATTATTTTTTTTTAATTATTTCAAATGAGAACAATAACTTCAGGATTTGTTTGGGAATGTCTCCTGAAAAACTGTTCGGTAGCGGAGCTGGCTGGGTTTTTGGGTTTTTTTGTTGTTTTTTTTTTAACTTCTGCTTTATGTATCTATGGGAAATGCTTAATATTTAGTGATCTTTGGGCTTACCTGGCCCTGGAGTGTGCGAGCCAGCAAAGGCTCCCAATGTAAATCTGTCCTGTCATGGGCTCCTATATTTATTTCCTTTCCTTTCCCATGGTGCTCTTTCTCACTTTTTTTTTTTCCCCCTCTCTTTTTTTTTTTTTTTTTAAATTTTTTTTTTATTTCTTTCCTGGTTAGGCTGTCAGCGAGGAGGGACCGGGTTGTGTTTTAAGGGATCCCTGTATTCCGGGGTGAATTTCTTTTGATTTTGTGTGTGTTTGGACTTGGGGCAGCATGGGGTGTGCGTGTTTTTCACTTAAATGCCCAATATACTTTGGCAAGCAGAAGGTGCATTGTTTTGTGAACTGTATTAATGGACTTCTGGGTGTTTGAATTTCCCCAGTTATTTGGGGGGTTTAATTAAACCCCTGTAGGTGTTTGGCTCACCCAGGTGACGGGTAGAAGCCTTGATTTCTAGAAATAGCCGGTGTACCCACTCACGGCAGCAGAAGAGCTGTTGCGATGCCTTTGCATTGAGGTAGAGCTTTTGGGGCAGTTCTCTTGATATTTGGGGCTACCAGCGCAGCGAGGCCCCCCCAGTTCCCAAAGGCTGGTGGTGCTGCTGGAATGCTGCCTGCCACAGCAGCGAGGGGCTGAGGTGCCACCAGAAAACCCCCAAACCCCTAAATAGTCCCCCCTGCATCTTACCTGCTTGTCCTGGGGGGGGGGTGTGTGTGGTTATCACCTTAATTGGTATAAATTGGTATAAATGGTATAAAAAGGACGTTTCCTTCGCTACTGGTCTGCCCAGAGCAATGGGCTGCTCTCACTGGGGGTTCACTGGTGGCCCTGCGTGGTGGCTTTCCTGCTTGACCACTGGTTTTGGCCAGCAAGAGTTGTCCCATCCCGTCCCTGCTGCCTGCCCAGCGCCAGGGTGATGCTGTGGTGTCACCCAGGTACCACTGCCCAGGGCCGTGCTCCTGCCCTCAGGGGTGGGGAGAGAAGGGATGGCATCGCTCTTTTAAGTGCTGCTTCATAGTCTGCCCCATCTGGAGGGGAAAACTTCATTATTTTTTATTTTCCCCCTAGTTTTAAAAATATTTACACCTATCTGAACCTTTGTATTCAGTGTGACAGCCCGAGTGTCCCCTCCTGGAGCCCGGTGGTGCCTCTGCAAGCATCTTCTCAACCCTTCTGTGTGTTGTTTTCTAGATCCCATAGGACGAGTGCGTCCTCGCCTCCCGGCAGAGCCAGCGCAGAGGAGCTGCTGCATCCCCAGGTGAGTTGGGAAGGTAAGCTCCACGTGTCCCACCTGCTCCAGAGCTCCTGCAGCACCTCCATCCCTCCGCATAAACGCAGGTTCCTCTGAAAGGCCTATCCCGAGATGCGTGTCCCCTTGGGCACGTGGTGACTAACGCCTCGCAGGTAAACCCAAATCGTCCCGTTCAGCTGCCATCCTCCTGCTTTAAGGTGGAGAAATCCAAAGCACGAACTGAGCTTGCGAAGAAGCTGAAGTGTGAGACGGGATGATTCGGCCGCAGAGCTTTCTGCTGCTTAAAATAATGCTGCTCTCATGTCACAAACGCGCATAGTTCCTCAGATACGTGTTGCGCTGCCCATCCCAAATTTCCAACACCCCCTGTGAATGTTGATTTTTCTCTCTGTGCCAGAGAATAGGCTGGTGGAGGTGCCTGGAGCCCTCCCTTCAGAAAGTACCTCCTTCATGAAGAGAGCTCTTGCCCCCCTTGTCAAACTGGGCTAAAGACTGGGGGTTATATATATATATATAATATATATATATAAATATATATATATATAAATAGAGCAATTAAAACATGAACCTCAAACACAACCAAAATTAATTTTAGAGCTGAGCTTGTTTGCTGTTCTTTTTTTTTTTTGTGTCACTTGAAGAGATGAAAGAAGTAAGACTCCACAGGTACAGTCAAGTAAAATGTTACAGAGATGATGGTAGAGTTAGGTGGGGTGGGGGGGGGGTCGTTTTGTTTTAGCTCGTACAGGTTTAACTTTCTCTGGGTTTTTGTCAGCTTCTTTGGGGTGAGTGGCAGTGGCTGGTTGGAGAGTTGGACCTGGCGCTGCCGGCGCCAAGGGCACTGAAGTGGGGAAGGAAAAGTACTGCTTTTTGATTGGCAAATATTTGATTTTAAAATTTGCAGTGATTTGGCACGGGCGACGAGAGCTGTTGAAATTCCTATTTTTGAGTTTGCTGGAGGGGCAGGGAAGTAGGAGGGAGGGCAAAGAGACGCGGCGCGAGGGGAGGGGGCGAGCGCAGCGACTGAGGGCGTCGCTTCTGACATTGTTTGGGGTTTCTTTTTTTTTTTGTGATGCTGCTTTTAAAGAAAATGAATTGAAGGAAGTTGTCACATAACTGGGGGGGGAGGGAAGTAAAGTTGAAAGGAAACAGAAAAAACGTCAGGCTTTGTGCGAGAGCCTCCGGGCTTCAGGGCTGCGGCCCCTTTCTGCCCCACGCTGGGGTCTGCTGGTACAGGGCAGGGGGGCGGCAGCTTCCAGGGTGTCCTTAATGTCTGGTCGCATCAGGTTTGTGCCATCAATTAGTAGATGAGCATAATTTAGTCTTTAAAAAAAGGTGGGGGGGTGGTGTTAGATTTCTCAAAAGTCAAAACGAGCTGAATAAAAATATTTTAAGGAAAACTGAACAGGTTTGAACTGTTGGAATCTGGATTTATTTACCTGAACATTAACATATTAACATTGCAACTCCTTGAAAATCCTTGCTGTTGGGCGGCCCCTGAGAGGGAAGTGCCGGGTAAAATTTCCCCAGGGACCGTTTGGAAGGAGCAGGGAGGTCTGTGGGATCTGCTGGATCCGAAAGGGCAGATTTGCTGAGGCTCGGCTATTTTTTGGGGTGGGAGGGGAACAGTTTATTTCTGATTTTGTTTCTGGAACTGGTTTGTTTGCACTGTGTAACGGCTTGTTCTCTTATAGTTACAGACTTTCTGATAGGACCCGTGAAGAAAAAAAAAAAAAATGTCCCGTGGTGCATGCATGTTAAATTCTTCATTGTAGAGTGTTCTTCAGTACCTTATAATCATGGTTTAAAAATAGATACATACATATATATATATTCAAAATACCATTTGGAATGTCAACATTCAGTGGGCTTTGAGGAGATGTAGCAGCACATCATGGTTTGTAGGGACAAGGAGATACAGACCATTCTGGGCTGCCTCATTACCTCAAGGATAAGACAAGAAAGTGAGCTTCTGGGTGTCATAGCTGTGGAAGCTGACACAGTCCCATGTCTCTCTTTAGCTCAGTTGAACAGGTACGTGTAGATAAATTCTGCTGGTGCTTGTATCCGTGCACATCCCTTGCACCTACACATACGTTCCCCCGGGAGTTTGTGCGTGTGTCGGTGTCTCGGCGGGGCAGACCCTGCAGGCAGGAGGGACTCGGCTCCCTTTTCTTCTCCGACACGAGCATGGCTTGAGCACCGTGCCCTGCCCATCGCCCTTCCATCCAGTTCCTGGTAAAGGAGTCGCCCAAGGTACCCTGTCCCGGGTGTCGGGAGGGGGGTAGGGGGGGTCTGGGGGCCACGGAGAGGATGGAGAGCTGTCAGCAGTGCTCTAGCAGCACGTAAATACTGGAGTTTGGGATTGCCTGTTGCTCTCCAGTATTGCATTGCTGCTTTAGTGAGGCTGGAAATCGGTCCCTGCCGCAGGAGCCGGGGCTCTGGCTCTTGGGCTGCCCCACGGCGCCTTCACCCCACTGCTGGCGGCTCCCACACCAATAAACCACTGCGGAGGCAGCAACAAACGAGGGCTTGGTGTTGTTAATGGGGAGGGCACAGGGGCTGCACCCCTGACACCCCTGTGTGGGTGGGTAGCTGATGTCCCATCCCAGGGATGGAGTGGGCAGAGGGCTGTAAAATGGTGCCAGGTCCTTCCTCGGCATCACTGGGGAGGAGGGAGGACCTGGAGGGGGGGGTCATGGTGGTGGGCAAGGGGTAACAGTGGTCTCCCTAGTACTCACCCCTGCTGTACCCTGCCTCCAGCAGCTGGGGAGGGGTTGCGAGTGCTGGGGCAGGGCATGGGGGCTGGAGCATCACCTGGGTGGGGAGAAGGACGGGCCCCATAGCGGTGCCTGGGGTGCTCCTGTGGACCCTGCCATGGGAGGGACTGGCTTTCCCCAGAGCCCTGCAGGTCAGGCACAGTCAGGCTGGGGGGCTGCCCGCACCCACATGGTGTCTGGCAGCACTTGGACCATGGTGGGAACAGTTCGGTGGGTCTGGAGGGCCTGAAGCACCCAAGGGCTTGTCCACAGATCCACGGCTGCAGCAGTGAGATCCTCCAGAGCAGCCCAGCCCTGAGGGGAGATGGTTTTCCTTCCTCTGCCCCAGTGTTGTGCCACTCGTGGCCTCCCAGCCCTGGCAGGAGCAAGGGAGAAGGAGCAGGACCACTGCGGGGCCAAGGCTGCTCCTGCTCGGAAGGGCAGGGATGGTGCCTTCCTTCCTGTGTGAACATCCATCCCCTGGGCAGGAGCGTGGTGGCCCGTCCTGCTGGTGGCGGTGCATCGTCAACGGCCCCGATCCTGCAGTCTCTGGAGCGCTGGCTGCTGTGGATCCCAGAACATTCGTGTTTTCAACTGTTTTTAGGCACCAATAAATCACAGTTAATAGTTGCGGGGCAGGGGGGTGATGGGGGAAGGTCCTCTTGCTGATTTACAGCTTCATGGCGGCTCCTGGGCTGCGCGGTGAGCGTTGGGGGAGCATCGGTGCCACCGGGAGACCGGCACAGGGGACCCCCTCTCCAGTGCACAACTCTCCAGCGCAGGGGAGGTGTGGGGGGTGCGTGTGTGGGCGCACGGACGGGCCAAAGTCACAGCAGGTGGGCACCCAACCAACCCCTCTCCAAGCAGACGTGGGGAGTCTCTCGCTCCTGTCCGTAAAATGCTCGATTCCTGCTTTCTGCAATCGAGCCCTTCGTCACCACATAAAATACTGCTTTTGCTCAGGAAAGCCATTCATTGACTACCGTGGCGTACAGGGAAACGGGCCAGTAAAGTGATTAATTCTGTGCTTCTCTACTTGAAATAATTTTACTTCAGATTTTCTTCAGAAAAGTTTTCTGCTGTTAGCATTTATAGGCGGAGTCTAAGGGTTAAAAAGCAGGTTTATTCCTTTTTAGACCTTTCTGTTGTGATCGGTTTGATTTCACTCGTCTAGAAAAAAGATCTCCACCTCGTTCATAAACAGAAGACTCTGCTAAAAGTCTGCTTTCGCACCCCCGCGGGGATCAAACCGACTTGGCCGTAAGAGAGTGAAAGCACCGCGGTTCTTGGAGCAGTGGGCGAGAGTAGAATGTAGAGGTTGTGTCGAGCCAGTGGGGAAAAAGATCCCAGGGAGAAAGAAAAATGCAGCTGTGGGGATGGCTGGGCTGTGGGTAAGCGGTCCCTGGCCACCCCCCGGCTTAGGGTGACGGATGTGCCGTGGTCGGGCGCAGCGTGGTGGACGTGTCCTGGTTGGGCACGGGGGTGGTGGATGTGCCGTGGCTGGGGTACAAGGTGGTGGATGTGCCGTGGCGGGGGTGCAGGGATGGTGGATGTGCCCACCAGGCAGTGATCCCTCCCCTCTGCTGCTCCCAGCACCTTGTGAGTGTATCTCTGCTCCTAATATTTCAGGATATCACCAATTATTAGTACAGAAAGCCCAGAGGACAGACCTCCAGCTGTGCTTCTGTCTGAGGAGCTGGGACGCCGCCTGTCATCTTAAATTGGTTATTCCCTGAAGTGTAAAAATTTGCCTTGAACGTGGTTGCAGGTTGGCTTCATTACTGCATTTGAGCACAAATCACTTGGAAAAAAAAAGAAAAAGCAGCAGAAGCCCTTGCAGAGCATCTCCACGGTGAGCACGGTCCCCAGAGCCCTCGCTGCATCGCCAGGGGCAGCCCTGCAAAGGGGTGGCAGCTTTTCTGTTGCTGTAGGATAAAGCAAGATTCTCTATTTTATTTTTTTTTCCCATGTGAGATGTGCTGTGCCAGGAATGCGTGTGACCGCTGTGGAGGAAGAAATCTTTGAACTTCCCCAGTAGTTTTTTGATGTGATTTTATAATCGAGCTGGAAGGTAGCAGTTCCCTGGGGTAGATAAATACACACAGCACGTGGTACCGCTGGGTTTAGGAGGCAGACACTGGACGAGCTAATTAATCACATGCTTTTACACCATTTTTTTTCAAATTTCACCTGGACGGAAACCCTCCCACGTGCTAAGGCTGATGTTCCGTTACTCTGCTGACAGTACCAGGTTCCTCTGATGGTGAGGGGATGATGGGGGAGCCAAATGAGGTGTTGCAAATTCCTCTAAACGCTAAAAAAAGCAACCCAAAAAGCCACCTTATCTACCTTCGGCGTTTCCCTGCTCCCCTCCTTTGACGCAAGAGGAATTTTTGGCAGAGCTCAGCAGCAGCTCATTGTGGGACCCAGCATTATCTTGCCTCCCTTGCACTTCTTGCCCACCCACCTCATCTGTGTCTCCTCTGCTCCCACCCCGCGGGATCCCAGCCCAGGGCTGGCTTTCCCGGGGTCCGAGCAGTGCCTTGCACCACAGCAGCTCCCGCCGCCAAACGGTAATAGGTTCGGGTCTTGCTTTGTTGCACTAAGCAGGGGGAGAAAACCCTTCACGTGCCCTTAGCGAGGGTAATCCTGGCTAAGGTGGCTCCCACCACGTACCCAGTGAGGCACCTGGCTTCGGGGGGGAGCCACCACTATCTCCCATGCAAGGCTGTGGGGAGGACCCCAGTCTCCTTGGGTCGAATTAAAGGTGGTGGGTGACAGGCACCCGGCAGAGCGAGGGTTTGCTAAAGCCAGAGTGCAATGCCCAGGGCAAGGGCTGGCACTGGCGCCCTGACAGCTCCACAGTTCTTGGCCACGAACTCACCAAATAGAAGAAAAATAGAACTACTTTTCATTTCATTCAAAAATCTTTTCATTTCTGAAGCAAAGGGTGAAAGGGTGCTCTCAGCAATTTCTCAAGTAAACCCATTCTTGGGTTTCGTTCAAGTAACAGACTATTGAGGGTTCCTCACAGTATGACTCAAGTAGAGCACGGATTCATTTATAAACTGGGCAGAGTGAGACCTCACACCATATGCTCTGCGAGAGAAAAATAACTTCCACCTCATACCAAAAAGAAATTATTTGAGTGTGCACATCTCTGATGGCGGGTGGGGGCAAGGGGGTGTGGGGGGTGCAGACGGGAGGGGGGTTGGGGGTAGTGTTTATTCTTTACTAGAGAGCACAAGAGGGTTTTCTAGTTGCAAGCATAAGGAGTTTACACTGCAAAGGATATTTTTCCCTTGGATTTTGTGGTCTCTGCTGGCTACTGCGTCCTTTGCGTTTTGGGAATGGAAGAGAGAAAATTGGAAAGAAAGGGAATTGATTGTGGCGAAAGAGATCTGATAAATACGTTGTGATGTCCATTTAAAAGCACACCCCCCCCTTACACTCTCCACCCCCCTCCCAGCCTTCGGGCTGGCTTTAGCCTCTCCCGGCTCCTCAGATGGGAAGCATCGGCATTGCTGGGCACCCCGCGTCCGCAGGTTCCCCACGGGAAAGGCAGCGTGTTTCATCAGCACCCAGAGAGCCGATTCCCAGGGGAAAGGCTTTTCTCCCTCCCCGGCTGAAGGACAGAAGCCAACACCTCAGGCTTCCCAGAGCCCTGCCCCGGCTGCACAGAGCGACCCCAGCCCCGTGCCAGCGTCCCTGGCCCCCGCACAGCGGAGGGGGCACTGCCACGCTCACCCACGCGGTACCGATGGGGAGACGCTGCTTTCTGTGGCGGGGTTGGACCATGTGCAATAAATCAGGTTAGTTCGCTGCCCGCCATAGCAAAAGACCTAGGATAACTGCGTTTTGTCCGAGTTTCTCCCAAAAGCAATCCTGGAGCATTCCCACCCCCACGCCGGAGACAGCGAGACTGTAAATCGGGCAGGGATGAGCTGCCCGGCCGTGAGAGACCTGACAGAGATGGGACCGGAGCTGGAGAGAGATGGGTCCTTATTTGTACACACAGACATTATCTCTTGGGGAATTTTCCCAGCTATATTTGTGAAGGTGGGGGGGGGGATTACTGCCTGTAAGAGGGCACAAAGACTGTCTGGAACCCCCCTCCCCCCCCCCCAAAATGTTGTGGTTTCACATGCAGCGATTTGCTATGGATAACTGGAGACAGGCAGGAGGCACGAGAGGGTCGGTTCCCTTTCTGGTTACAGTGGGCTGAAAAATAAAGATGCCACCGAAAGTCCCTTGTTAGACAAAACCCAGGTTCCTTTATCTGCATCTGGAGGTACCAGCCAGCACGGACCTGCCCGGGTCTGTATGCACTGGCACCTTCGGGGATGTGTCCCTTCACCCCAGCTGGTGTTTTACCAGCGTAGAGAGCCTGGAGGAAGCTTGTGCAGAGAACTGTGTCTGCAGTCACACAAGTGTGTGTCTGTCCCCAACACCCCCACCTTGCACCAGACTTTGCTGTCTCCTTCGTGTCTGCAGCTGGCTGCTGGCATGTTCACAGGGCGAGGGAGCAATTTCCCCATCGAAATAGTTACCGAACTGCCTGTGGAATTAAATAAATTACAAGTCCTTATGCACTTAAAAAAAAAAAAAAAGAAGGAAAAACCCCACCCTACTGTGATGTCTCCTTTGCTTATAAAGGTACTTGCTCCATTGAGCTCTGGTCTCGGAAGGGGCAAGAACTAGAGGCAGATGGTGGGGGGTAACCAGCCCCCCGAAGCCGTGCCAGCCCTCGCTCTGCCTTAGCACATGCTTGGCAGGATTTTCGGCGCCCCCCAGACAACGAGCCACCACCGCTCCCTCACTCGGGGTACACAACTCCAAGGCAACTTAAAAGAGACCCGTTTGTCTCAATTTTCAAACCAGGCTTCACCCTCCATCCCCCCCAAAGCCAGCCGCCGGCTCAGTTCACAGAAAGGCTTTCCCCCACGTGGCCCAGCTCCGACTGCAGCATTTCGGGTCCCAGCCCATGGGAGTCCAAAGCAAGAAGAGCAAAGGCTCCGGAGGGGGGGGTGTGGTACCGCGTCAGGCAGCACCAGCCCCCTGCGGCGGGCGAGTTACCCCAAGGTACCAGATGCCGCGGGGTGAGACGGTGTATTCAAGCCTGTAAATATTCAAAATTATTTTTCCAGCGTATATTTATGAGTCATAAAATGTGGAGCTAATGAATTGCAAATGCCACATAAATGTTCAAACACAGGATTGTCTCCATGCTTCCATAATGGTTTAACAGTATTGGGTTGCATAAAGTTGGCATTGAACTTGCCAAGGTGAGGCTAAAACCCCAGCCTTTTGACCAAAATTGTTGCATAAAAAGTAATGACTGCATTTTTCACCTTTTTTTTTTGTTGTTTTTCAAGTGAGAATTTATCTTCCTGTAGCGCTGGCAGAGGTGCTGTGAGGGGCTGCAGTGTGTTAGACAAGCCCCAGAAAGGGAGAGAGCAGGGAACTTGTTCTCCAAACATTTATCATTGCAAGTACCAAAAGCTTTTGAAGGAGGAATCCCTCTGGGGGGTGATAAACTTCATAGAATCATAGAATTGTCTGGGTTGGAAGGGACCTTTAAGGTCATCAAGTCCAACCATCAACACAGTACTGCCACAGCCACCACTTAACCATGTCCCTCAGCACCACATCTACATGTCTTCTACACACCTCCAGGGATGGAGGTTCCACCACTTCCCCAGGCAGCCCGTTCCAAGCCTTGACAACCCTTTCGGTGACAACATTTTTCCCAATATCCATCTTAAGCCTCCCCTGGTGCAACTTGAGGCCGTTCCCTCTTGTCCCATCGCCTGTTCCTTGGGAGAAGAGACCGACCCCCCCTGGCTACACCCTCC
>JAOXNO010000063.1:21071427-21089625 GCA_028565335.1 Limnodromus scolopaceus
TTAGGTTGACGGTTGGACAAGATGATCTTTAAGGTCCCTTCCAACCTAGAAGATTCTGTGATTCTGTGATTCTGAGATGGAAGTGCCCGGGCTAAAGTCGAGCAGCTTGTTTTAGCCAACTACTCCGTTACCAGAGGCAATGCTTAGATCAAAGTACAAGAAACCACAGGCAGCAGGCCGTCAGCCCAGGGTATCTGCGCTGGACCCTCGCTCATAGCGTACCTTCAGCTGAAGCCTGAGGGAAGGCTGGAGGACTCCAAATGCAGGGGGTTGGTGCTGGCAGGAGGTCTTTCCACCGGGGAAGGGGGAGCGAGGGCCAGATGTGGGGTCTCCCCCCTTTGCCTGGTTGCTCTCTGAGGAATGAACATGTTCATCTGCTTTCAGCAGGCACCTGAGCATAGGACCTGCTTGCGAACCCCAGGAAGCGTTTCTAAAAAGCCATGGAAGATCAGCTGTGCTGCGTGTGTCAGAAGAGGTGTCTGTACAGCTACACACAAGTGAGCTAGGCACAAGGGTTGTTTAAAAAAATAAAAAAACCTCTGGAACCAGTCGAGACCAGCATGGACAAATGCACCCAGAGAAACTGGAGAGGAGGCGAGAGGAGGTGGTTTCAGTAAGAGGGGAGAAGAATGAGGAAGACCAGCAAGAGACCAGGAGGCAGCAGCCCGATCAGGTAAGTCGCTGACAGAGGCTGGGTTTGCCGGGCGGATCCAGCTGGCACCGTCTCAAGGCAGAGCAGGCATCAGGTGGCAGAGCTCACACGCTGCAGCCTCTGCCTCCCACCCCTGGCAGCCCTTCAAGCATCTCGGCAATCTTCTCCGGGCAGATCGCGAGGGAAGCGGAGACAAAGCACGCGCCTGGCCGGGAGGGAACCGCGCTTCGGGACTCCCTTTCCCTTTGCAAGCCCTTTTGAGTGGTGTGGTACGAGCTGGCAAAGCATCGCTTGGATCCTCAGGTATTAAATGCTGTTCCAGGGAGTAAGAGCAGACCCTGCCTCCGGATTTGGGTGAAGGGTGCAGGACTGGCTGAGGTCCCTGGTGAGGACAGGGTGACATAGTTCAGTGGAAGAGTGCTTTCAGAACCCAGGGGAAATAAGTGAATATATGGGGTCTGAAGATAAACAACCAGGCAGCAGGGAGTGAGAATTCCTGCCCACTATCCGTTGTCCACCCAGAATCCTGCTTGACCCAGTGGAAAGCCCTCTCAGAAATCTGCCCTCCAAACCCTCCCAGGGGTGGGTAGGGGGAGAACGGTTCTCAGAAGGACTGCCGGGCCCCACGGCAAGGGAGAAGACAGGACCTCATCTGAACCCTCTCTCCAGACAGCTAGAAAGCCAAAAGTCCTGGAAAAAGAAATAAGCTTGATGTTTTTTGAACCTCTCTGGCTCCAGACACTAACCCTATTTAGCAACGCATACGTTCGGTTAATTGCAGAACAGAGCAATGTACCTCTAATAGCAGAAATGTAAGATATCATCAAGTGCTCAACAGAGATGACAATAGGAGAACTTTGCCTCTACTAACACCTTTTTTTGCTCTTAATTTTATCTATTAACTGACATCCACTCCTCAAATTGTAAATCTGTGATATCTGATGTGAAAGCATCAAGAGGTTTTAAATTCACCAAGGCTTATCTAAGTCTCAGGTTGCTTGCTGTCCTCCCAGTCTGGAAAAATTTTCCCAAACTGGGTTTCCTTCTGGTGGAACTATTACTCGGCAGCACCAGCAAGGCTTTCCATGGGGAAGTAAGACAGATGAGATCCCACCCCTTTGAACCCCTGCCAGGTGCATCTTAAATTACCAACCTACAGCCACAGTGTGGTCCTGCTATTGATCAGAGTTTAAAAAAGACTGCAAAGTACAATGACACTGATCCTCTGTTTAATTGCTGCACAAATCAGATAATTGGATACAGAGGATTCCAATAAAAGCCGGGTATTCAACAATAAAAAATCAGGAGGGGAAAAAACCAGCTCTGCAAAATTACTGCGCTTTCAGTGATTCCTGTGAAATAACTGAAAACGATCCAGAGATTTAATTACTCTCTTAGAAAATATTCTTGCTCCAAATGAGAAATCACAGTAAAGGAGTGTGTGAATCTTTTTATGTCTAAACAATGAACGACCACTGAAACAAAGCACAAGGAAGCCTGATACTTCAATTGCCACATCAGTCTTCATGGTCAAAGCATACAGAAGAATGTGATGTGATTTATTTTAGGGCAAAATGTTGGCACTAGTAAGTAGGTAAAAATCACTGGAAAATATGGCAAAACCAAGTAAGTCCTAGGCTTCAAGGCCTGAATGAATCACTTCTGTTGTTCAGTCCAACTGCCTGGAGAGTCTTGTGTTTATCCTTTTTATATTGCGCTCATTTAAGGAACTGACCTTCCAATTTCATATCATCACATCAGGGTTTAAGGATGTTTAGTTAACAGCAATTTGGAGAGTTTAAAAACTTTTTGCAGCCCAACTACCGCCATTCTTACTCTGCAGGAAAGCACTTTTTGGATGCGTCACCTGAGTATTTCGGTTTTAGATTAAAGACCTCCTCCCTCTTTTGAACTTCGCAGACTCCAGGGATTGCCTGCGCCAGTCTCAAACCATGCTTTAAGTAAAAAAAAATAAATAATTTCAACTCAGATCCCAGTAAGCTACCTGCACTCTGGAAGAAGCTAAAATTGATACAACACAGCAGGGAGTAATACAATTAAAAACGTTGCTGACTGTGTTTAACTTCAGTGGCTTCTTGTTTTGGAGAGGTATTGCAGCTTAGAACTCTAAGGCAGCTGCGTGGCTGCCTGCCAGAAGGAGGTTCGCAGCAGAGCTCTTTGCACGGCGTCAGCCTATTTTTAGTGTATGGTTAAGGAGTGAGTGTCTTCCTCTCTCTGCCCCGAGCCTCTGCAAAGCCTTCTGCTGGCAGGCAGGAGCTCGATGGAGCTTACTTCCGCAGGAATATGGGATTTTTATTTTTCTTTTTTGGCCAGGAGTAGGAAATAGGGTATCATACGTGTGCCAAGCAACCTGTGCGTCTGCCTGGCGAATAAAAGGCAGGGTGGCACCAGCCCTGTTTGCTCTCTTCTCAGCTGGAATGTTGTTTTAAGGAAAAATAAAAAGAGAGAACTTGGTTTAAACAGAGTAAGAGGCAAAAATTTCTCTGGCAAAAATTCAGAGAAAGGTTTATGATTCCCACCACAATAACTGGGCAAGAGACAAATTGCTCCAAACTCTGGATTATCCCAGTGCACGTACAGACGCATCAAGGAGTTCTGTGCTCTACTGCCACACGTATGTTTGTGTAACTTACTGCTGTCACCTCGCTTATTCTTACACAACAGAAATGTACATTTGAGGTGTGAGACACGTTCGCTCCAAAAGCTGGGAGTGCTGAGGTACTTCCAGAAATGTGAACTGGAGAGCGGAGAGTGCCTTGCACTGGGTGGTGTCAGAAAGTTCGCACTAACTATGCAGATGTGGGCCAGCCTCCCCACAGATGTTATTATCACAAATGCTACTTTAAAAAGACAAGATGAAAAAGGAAACACATGACTGTGAGCCTTGAGGTCAAGCTCAGGAGCTCTGCCAGTGCCGCCGCGTTTTGCTCCAGAACAGTTCTCCATCTCCCTCGCAGCTTTTAGTATGAAAACGTAAGAGAAATACCAGCTGGGAAACACTTCAGGGAGCCTTGCTCCCACCGCACCCAACTCACATTTGCACCTGCCCCATGAGATGCCCACTAACTTTTCCTTTAAAATCTTAAGCTCCAGAGATTCCACAACCTGCCTAGGAAAGGTATTCCAGAGCTTTCCTCTTCCTGCTGTCAGGGCAACCACTCCCTCTGATGTCTAAGCTAAGTGTCTCCTGCCGTAATGTAATCCATTTTAATTCTTCTGCCCGCAGCAGTGAGGGAAAGTGCTTATTTCCTCCTCCTTCGCAGCTCCCTCTTACCCATTTGAAAACATGTCTCTCCCATCCCCTGAAACAAGCCCCGTCTTCCATCCCGTCACCCCTCTCATTGCTTTGCTCTGCTTGTCTCCAGCTGCTCCACATTTTCCATGAAACGCAGTGCCTACAGCTGGACACCATGTTCTGAGAACGGCTTTCTTCTCCCACATGAGGAAGAAGGACCGTGTCATGTACCTTACAGACCACATTCCTCATCATACATTCCATAACAGATATTTTTCTCCAGGAACAGGATGCTGTTGAACGATACTCAGCTGGTGACTGGCCGTAACCCCAAGAGAACGTCTGTACGATCGCCACCCTGTCCTGTCCCATCCTGTATTTGTTCAGCCGATTGTTGCTTCTGCTGAGGTGTACAAATACCCATTTGTCAAACCCATGGGTGGATTTACCGAATCTCATTCCAACCCTTTGGAACTCATCAAGTTCATTTTGAATTTTAATTGTCTTCCACTCAATCAGTAGTTGGCTCAGGTCTGGTGTTCCCTACAATATAATGAGCATATACCAACTAAATTGTCAATGAAAATACCAAATAACATCAAATCAGAGCAGAACTGCAGAGAATCCCACTCAACACATCCTTGCAGTCTGACTGTGAATGATTAAAAATTACTCTGAGTGGGGTTTTCCAAACTGGTTTTAATAACCCCACTTTGAAATTGGTGTCAGACCACATTCCCCTGCTTTCTTATGGAAAGTCACGAGAGTCACTTAAAGGAAAGCTGTGCCCACCGCTTCTCTGCTGTTCAAGAAGCTTCTTCCCTTGGTGTAGAAGGAGCAACGTTAGTTTGACACAATTTCATCTTTTAGAAGCTCACCGATAGTTTCCCTTTTCCATTCATTTTCCAGTTTAAACCACTGACCCCCAGTTCTGAAGAGAGGGGTGGAAGCAGCATCCCCCTTTTGTCTCTCACGCCGGAAAGTAATTTACCACACGGGGTATGATCCAGGCAGGAGGATAACTGCGGCGGCTGCGCTTGTGCTGCAATCCTTTAACAGAGGGCACAGTAAGTAGACCTTGGCAAAGTGAGGACATGAGAGCCCTTGAAGTACTCACTGCTCTGCCCTAACGGCACACAACACGAGGACAATGAAAGCCTCCTGCTCCTCTGTCTGTGGGTCCCTTCTCCATCGCTCCAAGGTTTCGGCGACCAGCTATTCCAGTGAGAAGTCACATCCACGAAACTCTGCAACAATATCCTGCACTTCCTTCAAAGCTCCCAGCGGACTGAATTCAACACACAAAAACATGCAGCAAATAAAGTAAACATGCATCCAGGAATTACTTCCCTGACATCAAAAGCCACATGGGGAAACTACTCCCAGCATCGATTTTGATACTAAAAGTCTTAAATTAAAACTCTTCAGGAAACCTTTGCAAAGATGGACATGGAATCACAGCATCAATAATTACACTCCATCAACAAGACCTGATCATTTGGCAACTCCTGTTTGCAGACGACGCCCAACAATTTTTTCCTGCCACATAAATCTGATTTTTCTCAGGGCTCGGTAAATACCTCCTACGCTCATTAACTCGACTCGTTTAAGGTGATGACACAAGAGCGCATAGTTGTTCTTAGAAACCAAAATCTTCATCAACAGTCCAACAGCACCCTTCCTCCCATGGAGTTTTCCCATCACATTTCTCAATCCTTTAAAGGCCCTGAAAGGTGTCGCTGTCTCACTCCAGGCAGTTACGTATTTGGACAAACCCAGTGTTTTCCAAGTGATCTTTTGTGATCTTCCACTACATTTATACCGTTCTAAAGTGCATTCTGGATGTAGCTGCTCCTCTGCAGTGTAACTGTATTACGCTCTGCATTCCCCTGGTATCTTAGTCTACAGTAATTTGCTCTTGAAAAAGAAAAAATAAAGTTCTTGAAAGGTGAAAATGGGTGAGAAAGGTGAGCCCGTCACTTCACGTTACTAACCAGTGGTAAAAGCAAAGATGCTTACCCACGGCACAAAGTGAAGAAGAAAACACAAAGATGCAGTTACCTCTGAGCAAGTGGCATACTGTAAATAGGCATTCTCACTTCTCTCCTGGCAAAATTTTCACGGGCCTGTAACCTCAACAGGGAAATACTGCTTTTATGCGTTAAAATGACAGTTTTAAATTATACTTTCAGAAAAAGGACAGATATGCAATTATGAAATTCATAACTCATTTATTGAATATATATATGCAAGGATACCAATAAAAAGAAACTAATACTGCAAACTACAACTTTGGAAGTAATGCCAATATAACAGGAACAAAATATACATAACATTGTAGGTAGGAATGCATTTACCCTCTTTTGTACATTCCTTGTCTTTACACCTAATGTAAATGTACGCTAGAGCAAAAGCTGCGAACCTTAGCCTAACCTGAGTGCTTTTTGACAAGCTACAGTTCTCCAGGATCCTTTAAGGGTTGAGATGTCACTGCTGACTAATGAATGTGCGTTACATATGCATGTATAGGAAATGTTTTAACGAGCGCAGAAATCAAGAGCCGTGTTCTGTTTTTTACCCTCCACCACTAACACAGTGGAATCTTTCTGGTGACACGGAAGGAGAGTTACTGTTTGCTATAATGTACTTTTAGTTCTCTTAAGATTAATTTAATCTAATGAGGATTAATTTTCTTGTCAATCCGATCCAGCATATTATTATTTTTGGAGTGCACTGATTATCACCTGCCAGATAACTCTGATATTTCAAATAGATTATCACCTCTTCATCTTTCACTCTGGTTTAGCAAAAAGTTATTTTTCATATAGGCAGCAGTAAGCAGCAAGCTCTCTTCCTTTAGAATACATTTTAGGGCCAGATTCAGTATAATCATACCAGCTCTTTGTACCTAAAGATCAGACTTTGGGGAACGCAGGCGTAACTCCTACTAGAGCCTTATCCCAGAACCTCCTGTGGATCAACACCTGCTGAATGAGTAGATCTTATGAACTACTAATTTTTTATTATTTTTTTTAATCTATTTCATCCTAACTAGCTGCACTGATGCTGAGATTGAACCACGCTTCCTTGAAATGGAGTGACAGCACAGCTTACTGCTAGAGTGTTTGATCACGCCTCGAGACTCTGGCATTACACCACCTGTATCCTTAAGTTATTTGAATAATATCCTCCTGATGCCTGGCCTTCCTTGGTACAGTCCTTTCTCAGTATAGCCCAATCGCAGATCTGTTAATACAGAGATACAGTGGGGAGAAACCTCCCTTCTCAGAAGGTTCCAGGCGCCTTAAACAGCACACTTTACTCTTGTGAGCAAAAGAAATGCCCAAAGGCCCCAAAAAAAATAAAAATAAATAAAGCGAAACCAGTTTTGTAAGACAAGTTTTGTTAAATTCATGAGTTCTCTGATTGTGAGATGAAAGCAGAAGATGCCTATTAAAAAAAAAAAAATCTCCGTAACAAACAGACTGCATTAATTTAACTAGCTAATTTAAACATACCTATTTCACCTATAGAGCACTTTCATTACTCCTAACATTTCTGGGAAGGCAGTAGATGCTCCAGAATAATCTTCAGTATACGCTTGCAAAGATTACATTGCTTTACCATAAAAACCCCCAAAAAACCCACCAAACCAAAAAAACCCAAACCTCAAACAAACAAACAAAAAAATTCAGACAGACTGTCTGAAATTCCAATACACATAAAAAGACAGTAATGGCAGTATTTTGTCTTTAAAAAAATGATGTAAATGTTGTATAGTATCATACATTGTCATGCTTTTTAAAACTACAATTAAGGATGTCAGAGATGTACAGTAAATACACTGCTGAGGTACATTTCTTCTAAATATTAACACCACGACAGAATTACTCCCCAGCAGGTGATGCTACTTGGGAACATATAAATACAATTTTTACATTGTAAGGCACTTTTACCCAGCATACATGAGTTGAAGTCAGTTATGACAAATCTGAGGCTCATAAGAAAAGATTTTTGCTTTTGACTTTGTTTCCGTGAATTCTGAGTTAATGACAGCATAGTCAGGCCATCTCAGCACAGAGAGCTAACAGGGAAAACCAGCCACTTGCTCTTCTGCCACCCGAAGGTAAAGCGCTGCCCTGGTTTTGTCGAGGCATGGAATGGGGTTAATTTATTTTACAACAGATGGATTATTGGACTGAATATTACAACACGCAACTGACACACTATGACTTAGAGCTCAGTCTCAAATACAGTCGGTATGCTGGCAGATCTACCCCATGCAACCTTAGTTAAAATACAGGAGCTGCAAACAAAGTGCCTTTTTTTTCCCCACGGGAGGGCCATGTCTGAGGCACTAATCTAGAAGTAATTTAAACGTCGGAGGATGTTCTTTTGCCTCCTAAAACTGTTCTGAGCGGCTGAAAAATGTTCATCTTCTAGGAGAAACAAAACACCTTGATAGACAATGTCAATAATCGATCTGTCATTGCAATTCAAGTCACGCTTTTAATTTTGAAAGTTACAAATACAAAATAAAAATGATCAATGGCATCATGTTTAGAGCAGTAACTGAATATTTTCTGTACACAGCAATATTTCTTTCCAAAACGGCATTATTCTCCAGGAAAGCAAACAGAATTGATTGAATTCTAACAGGTAAAATGTTAGAAACTCCAATATACAGTAATTGAGTCCCTCAAGACATCAAGGGAATGCATAAGAAGACAAATGACACACATTAAATCTTTTAAAAATACAAGTAAAAAAATGCTACAGAAACTCATGTTACAAATGAACTGTTTTTGCAATATCAATCACAGAAGAACTGTAGCAGTTTATAGTCAAATCAGTGTATTTTGCTTGTCTCCTTCCTTCAGATCCAGAAGTTTTGTTGGGAATTCAGAGTGAAACAAGTCAAAACCCTAAACAAACGATAAGGTGATGCGACAGCAACAAACATGTGGACTAGATTCAGCTTTTTGGTTTGATTTAAGGAAGTCTGAGAATGTGCTTTACCAGACCAATTGAAGAAGCTCGTGGCCATTAGAAATGCCAAGGCGTCTGGAAAGCAGCCAGGACTGAGCTGTTCGGTTTGGTATAGCCTAGATCTGATTATTCCCTAAAGGAACTTCCACTCTCGCAAGTAGAATTCCATAACATGATTGCTGACTTGACAGAGAGAGGGAAAAAATAATCACTAAAACAATAAGGATGATGATAAGCAAAGGTTCTCATATAGTGGTCATAAGATTAAAAAATAAATACCAGTCTAGCAAAACAGGTTGTTTCCTCATTCTTCCTACAGAATATGGGACTTTTATGCATATTCTGGACAAAAGATGAAGTGTTCCACACAACACAGAACACTTGAGGTATGGACGTCAGAGATGGTGGCTAAATTCCATAGCGAGTTAAGAGTTGTAACTCTCTGAAGTAAAAGAGATTGGGCTGCTGAGTCCAAACATTTGTATCGTAAGGTTTTAATCACACTTCGTGAAGTGTTCTCTGTAAATCAGGGACGTGGAAAGAGGTGGGTCCTTGGGGAAAGAATGAACTACAGCCCTTTGGCATGAGTTCTAAAGCTCACAGCTCAGAACCAACAGCTGCTCAAGTAAATCTCCCACAAACAATGCTGGGCGGAATGAGCAACCACAACAGGAACAACCTGAAATGTTCACGCGTGCTTCGGTGTACGCTCAGTCCTTTCTACTGTGTGCTTTGCAAGCGAAAACAGAGAGCGGCTTTCCCGAGTACAGCCTCCGTAACTTGTGTATGAAGAAAACGCAAAATTCACAAAGTACCAGCTTGTTGCCACCACGAACTCGTCCATGTTGTCAATTAAACTAGCTAAGACCTTCCCTCGTTGCATGAATCCACTAAACAACTTACACATTCCAAATCTTAAGGTTTTTATTCAGTCCAGAAATATAGATCTTACTTCATTTCAATGTCTGCCTTAACTTTTGACACTGTACATATTACATATCATTTATATAGTGTTTCATTTTTTTTCCAGACACTGCAGACTACAAACTACATAATATTGACATGTAAAACTCTGCCACTTACTGAAGGCTCACACACATGAACGTTTCAGGCAGTTCAATGAAATTTCTAACAGAGTCGGGCAGTAAAAAGTTACTAACCCTTTTCTGATTTTAGAAAACAATTTAAAAGAATTAGTAGTTATGATGTCTTAGCCATTCCCAGTTCTATAACTCTGTCCCTTGAACCTGTTCAAAAAATGATGAAAACAATAGTAAATTTAAAGTCATACAGAAAAGCATTTAGCAGCTCTGACATTACATCTATATTTAGCCATAGAAACGAGGGCCTCCCTTCTTACACTGTTACAAAGTCAGCTGGATTTAAAAAACAACAAATCCTCCCAATTTTTCTAAAGTATGCCAATAAAAAGTACTTATCTGCATACACTAGATTTAAATACTTCACTGCAATAAACTACATTAACTGTATATTGCGTTTCAGTCTCGGTAACAGATCTGTCAGGAGTAACTTCCATACCTAGTTTCCATTGAGCTGCTGCTGAGGAATGTCATTATGGTCAGTGCCTGATTTGCCACGGCTTTTGCTTTCTCTTTCTTCATCCTCTTCATCTCTTTCATCATTTCCACTATGGTTTTTACAATAGAGTCTAGCACAAGAAAAGAAACAGTGAGGACTTTTACTGAAAATATTTATCAAAACATTGCTTTCCTCTCAATTACTTTCGAGATGTGCTACAAATCAATCGATAAATTTTAACTCATTCATGGCTTTCACTCAAGCATCAGTTAAACTGTGAAAGAAAACAAGGTCAACCCAGTGACAAAACTTGGATCTATTCTGGTTCTCAAGCTCTGCTGCTACTCTGCTCAGAGAATGCCCTCTTGTGGGCACAGCCACGCTGGCATCCCAACTCCAGCCCAGCCACCCATGCTCCGCCAGCAAGTATGGAGCAGTACAGGGTCCAAAAAACCCAAAAATAAGCTATCCAGGGTTTCCTCAACATAAATTACAGATTAATCGAGGAGAAAAACGTAACATAGAATCATAGAATTGTCTAGGTTGGAAGGGACCTTTAAGATCATCTAGTCCAACCATCAACCTAACTCTGATTGATGTAAGTCAATTTTCTCATTTCTCATATTACAACACTACTCCATGAATCTTAAGTTGGCAGAGTAACTGAAATATTTCTCAAAGTCAACAACTACTTAAAAATACCATTTTAAATAAATAATAATCTCTTTTTTTTTAATAACATACTTGACTAGCCAAGTCAGGCAGAAAAAGTGCCATGAAATATCTTCACTTTCATTATAGATTGAAGAATTATATAGGTCCTTACTTATAAATTCCTCGTGACATATTCTCAATGTATTTAGCTTTGTCTTCTACTCCACAGTGGTAATGGTATGTTTTTATGCAGGCTTTAATTTCACACCCAATAGTAGCACCAGGCTGGCTGCAAAGCGTGCATTTCTGTGCGGGGAAAGAAGAGAACGGCACCGTTTAGTCTCTTGCCTCCGAGTACTCAGTTTAGCGCTCCTCGTATTTACGGCTACCATTTTGAAACAGAGTCATTCCTCTGGCAGATCACCCTTCCGATGAAAAGTTAATGGAAGATATTGTAAAGCAGAAAGTAGATAATACTACCCTGTTAAAATACGAACACTAGGATTTACCTGTCCGTTGCACTGAAAATTGCTACACGATCGCACGTATTATTGTATTTCCACCATCATTTTATCGCCATTGAAGTTAGTGTGTTAATATATGAAGAATCTTAATGTTTTTTTCAAGGAACAATATTGTTACTTGTTTGTTTTCTCTCCCACCCCCCAATTTCTTAACACTTTAAAAACAGCCTGAATTTTAATAAAACAGAATGTGACATTTTACCAACATCCCCATCTCTGAGGCCTTAATACGTTCTCATATTAAAACATCAAAACAGTTGGAAACACATGACTGCAAGAACATATTCTCTAAGTTTATTTGTAGTTTTACACAATGTGCTTTTAGTAACACAGGATCCGAAGCTGTTACTCTCTTATAGTTCTAGGAAGGCTAATAATGATTTACTACGTACACTGTCATAAAGAACACTAAATACCACACACTCAAACTCCATTAATTTTAAGGTGATTTCTGTCTGATTATCTTTCCCAAAAGTAACAATACATTTAAATTTTGGTTTTAGAAATAGATGGAAAAGATTGTTTCACACAAGGAAGGAGGCAGAGCTATATATGTCTTAGCAGACTCACTAACGCGTTCATCACATTCTGCAGACACATACCATTCTTTTTCCTCTCTTGATTTCTTGAAGTACAGTTTTGATATCAAAATCACCAAACTCTGCCCTTGAAGTTGTTGTTAGCTGGACAGTGCCAGAAGAGAACAACTGTAAAACAGGCAAGTCAAAATAATTTCAGGTCATCAACATGATTAGAATTTTTTTTTATGTCCAGGAATATCTGAGTATTGAACATCCCCTTCTGTGATGACAGACAGCCTGTGCGTCACCAACAAACTAGGAAAAAACCCCATACTAATGTGTATGGAATTAGTGTGGCGAGTATTCCTTCTGATACCCACCTGACTGCTTTAATTACATTTGTTGCCTTGGAGAAATGTATTTTAAAAGACAAAGCAGTAGACAAGAAATAACGACATGATGAAAACACACAGTAATAAATGGGGAATATTAGCAATTACATCACTGAACTTTTTAGGAATATTGCATTTCCTTCCCCATGACATATATATAACTCAGCTTCACGGCACAGGTGATGCCAACATACCTGAAAAGCCCCGAGGGATGACAACAGAGCACATAAATACCATCCCTACTATCATCATCCTGGCATACTCAGTTTAAACTGTCATAAAACTGAAGCTCAGGTACACAAAGCAACGAAGAACAGTCTAAGACTCCAGGCTGCTGGCACACACCCGCTCTCTGTTGAGCAAGGCCAGGGATGGGAAGACAATTAATACTCCACAGATTACCTGGACTATTTATTCATTTTGAGGTACAAGAGGAACCATTGAGGTTTGTTTCTCCAGGGCCTTCCTCATTGACAGAACGAGCTCTACAAAAGATAGCGCTATCTGCTCCTGTTCACTGAAAGGAACAGGTATTTTTCAGGCTGACAGCTCTAGGAATGTGATCATCTAAAGGCAAGGGTTTTCTAGAACTTCCACGTCCCACTCTACTCGAGTCACACAGCCTGAATCCACTGGTCAGAAAACTCATGAAGTTCATGGATTCTTCCCAGATTTGTCTGAATGCCTGTGAAG
Organism: Limnodromus scolopaceus; assembly: GCA_028565335.1. NCBI lineage: Eukaryota > Metazoa > Chordata > Aves > Charadriiformes > Scolopacidae > Limnodromus > Limnodromus scolopaceus. Next base: position 21,084,648 of record JAOXNO010000063.1, read on the forward strand.
TAAGGGTATTTTATTTTTGGAGTGAATTCTTTTAGTTAAAACTGTTTTCTGTTTTCCTTTTTAAATATTGTGTACGCATTTAGACTCTAAGGGAGCATTTTTAATAAGCTAAAGAGTCTCCCTGAGCTAATTCCATCTCTTCACACGTAGTCAACTTTGCTCCATATTGCCCGCAGTGAAAAGAAATGAATTGCTCATTTCGCAACACTTCAGCGCTCAAAGAGATCATCAGCACACAGACAATGCTCATGCATAATTACATGTGAAGGTCCTGTATTAATATCTAAAATAAGCAATTCAGACAAAATTCAGGTAACACACTGGGCTGACAACAATACTGTTACTCACCATGCACTTATAGTGTGCTGCAGCCTTTTTGGCATTAAATATATGAAGCTTTCCTCTAGCTTCATTTTCTTCTTCACCTGCATGACAGAATCCACATTTAGGTTTTGTATCACTGGGGCTGCTTCTGTGGGGAGACCTGTCTCTCTGAAAGAAAAACATTTTACTAAAATATACTGCTGGGTCACAAATAAGGTTGTAATTCTAAAAGCCTGTGGCCACCAGCTGGAGGCTCAGACAAAAGCAAATTTTAAATATAAATTATATTTGCAGAGAAGAAATATGCAATTCTGTCTTCTAAGAAGTTTAGCATATTTACTGCTTACATAGGAACTGCTTTCTATTTCATCTGTGCCATGTGAGGATGTAGATCTAGTGTCTTCTGATTGCCCCTTTAAATTTGTTTTTCTTGGCTTTCCCTTACGACCCCTCCTTTTTCCTTTGGGAGGTGAAGGCTCCAACTCGTGTTCATTGATACTTTCTTCTAAATCTGCTTTAGAAGTTAGAAAACACCATCAAATAACGTTCTCAAACATTTTACACAAAACAAACCAACTAACAGAAAAGAAAAAAAACAGACAAGAAAAGCCATAAATCTGTATTCTCTGTATTTTGGTCAGAAATAAAAATAGCAACTTTTCCCCATCTGTTACAAGCATGCAACTGCATAGCCTGAAAATATTATTTACTTCTTTATACATATCACACAGCTTTGCATCTTTATAATGTAACATAGGAAGGTTTAGCATTTCTTACAACTTCTACTTTCAGACCCAAAACGTGTCCTCAGACACATATATTCACTCCCATGGAAAATAAGACTCATTTAAACTACACTGAAACCAGAAAATGTTTTCAACCATGAAATAAACTTTTAATTTATTTATTTTTTAAGATGCATAACTCCACTGTAAATTGTCCTTGATATTATGCCAGTGTTTCTGAGTAACACCTCTCTCCTTGCTTTATTCATTGATGCCTTTTGACTGAAGACAAAAAATTCACCCATTTCACCAATTCACATTAACATCAAGTTTTAAAACTGAAACGTATTTTGTCTCCATGAAACAAAGCTAAATTTTCATTTTAGTTGCAGTATATTTTTACGTCTAGAGCTAAAAGCAGCTGCCTGTTTACAGAAAATCATCCACACTGACAATATCCCAGAAGTATTTCTAGGCCATTAGTAATATAAGAATGTATATTTTTAATGCAGATATACCAAAGAGGTCGGACAACAACAGCTCAGCTGCTGAGTGCTACGTGGAACTGCAGCCCTGTGTTCTAGCAGACTCCCCTTCCAGTTACTCAGAGCTCTACAGTTAATACACATCAATCCTGCAAACTTCAGATTGCTTCCACTATGATGTAGTTAAGTTATGTCTGATATTGACTAACCAGCTCTATTCAGTCACTAACAACTTCCCTCATCACCAGCTGCTCACAGGAGCATCTTTCTTTTTTTCAGCCATCCCTGCTCAAATGGCAAAGATATTTCAGTTACAAATAAACACGCACGCACCCCCCGCTAAAGAACCTGCTTCTCAAAATGCAAACCACAAACATCACTATGAGCCCACAAACGGAAGGAAAACTTAATCAGAAGATTTGGAACATCTACTTTATACATTAATGAGCTACTTAACTGCTGTGGTATAATTATTATTATTATTATTTAAGCATTGCTATGGCACTTATCACCGTATCGTGGTCTCAGTATCCAGACAGGACAACCTACTTTGAGACTAAATGCTGCTGTGCCAGAACTCCTCTTTCTTATCTATTATCACATAAAAATCAAATCACATTTCTATCTCTTGATTAACAGCGACTCAACTGCACAAGAGCTTGAAGCCAAACACCTGAAGCCATTCCACAGCCATCAACTTGGAGCAGGAGATAGTGGAGCTCCTGGCCCGAAGCCCTGCGTACGAGTGGATCCTATTAAGCTTAGTCTGTCGTATCTGGCGCCACTCCCCAAGAAAACTACAACTCCTCACACATTTATTCATTATTAATCCAAACCCATCACAACAGGTTACACCAGAACGTAATTCCCCCGACGCTTTACTCTGTTGTACTTTTATAAAGAGGCAAAAAATGGAGAATAAATTAATACAAAGCTGCAAATTATTTTGTCTTAAATGGAGAGATTAGTCAGTTATATACAGGTATTCCCAAGTTGCTACTGAAATACATCAGTCTATTTACCACAACATTCCTATGCTTTAATAAATATACTATCCTTTTCTTATTAGATGAAAAAAGCACCATTTATTTTACTCTGAAAAAATAAAATAAAATACATGGTGACGTGGATTATCTAATGAAACAATACATTTTTCTCTCAGAATTTACTATCTAACGTTATTTTTCATTTATCATTACTTGCTGAATTCTCCAAGCAAGTCTATGCAATTAACTTATCTAAGACAAATATAAGAAATGTCACAGCCTAGTTCTTAAGTGTTATTTATTTAGGCTACAATTATTACAATATTTAAGATTTGAAAAGTAAAAACGTTTTATTTTTAAAAGATGTTTTTAGTGCAAGACAAAAAAAACCATCAAGATTGCACAGCTTTCCTCAAAGGAAACCCCCTTTTCTGTGCCTAAAATTAGTACTTCCAAAAAACAGTTCAGAGTTCATTGACATCTAGATGCTACAATGACTCCTCCACTGAAACAAAATTCCTTGCAGATTGAGGTCTCCCACTACAAGTGACATGGGCCTACAGGTTAGCACCACCAAGATGAGAGGATCTGCTCTACCACATCTATCTGCAAGACTGATACCTCAAACCAATAAAGTTTCTCCCATTCTTACCAGCGCTATGAGCTAGTGTGACAGCGCAGGAGGAGATTGTGACCAGCTTCAAAATGCACCTGCCTCATACACAATTTGGCTTCTGCCCTATCCCTCCCCTCGGGCCCACTGCCAGCTTACCCTGTGTCCCTGGCATCTGATGGTTGGGTGTTTCCAACTTCTCATGTCAGCTTGAACTAAGGAAAACACAAAAAGTTGTTCAACTCCTCCCTGACCAGATGACGTTTTATCATGGATATCATCCCTGAGATTCCCTACAGATTCTTCAACTGCCCCCCATCCCATAGCCCAGCACTCCATTGGTTTTTAAAACCATCGCAATACTCTCAACATAACTTTAGATAAAGTCTTCAAAAGAGGTATCTTATGAGCTTTCTTCAGAAGTCCCTGAATGCTGTATCTGAAAAAACAAGCTTAATACGCAATATGGTCTGAGAAGGAGGGGTGGAGATAGAAATCAAGAGGAAACACTTGACGTTTTTAAAAGCACCTATGAACATGATCTTGTAAATTCAGATGAGCAGCAACAAGTCCCAAATTTGCATTTTAGAAATCCATAAGCAGTACAAAGTACCACAAAAAGAAGACGAGCAAAATGCTGTATTACATAAACTGTGAACAGGGAGACTCAGCTTCAGAGAGAAATCTAAGAATTCTCCTTTGATCATGACTAGAAGGAAAATGATCAGGACATTTTGCTGTTTAAAATAAGGCTTCGCGGAGAAGAGGTTGAGATATCACTGTTGAGATATATTCTATACTGCATCAGCTCGAAATATACAGGGAATCACCCTTTTCCAAAAGCTGGGCTAAAGCAAAGTAATACAAGAATTAAGTGATTGAAAGGTTGTGAAAGAACAAATATAAAAAGGATGTGTACAATAAAGGCTCTCTGTGTCCTCCTCCTACATTACCTTAAACAATGGACTAAGTGAGGCAGAAGCAAAGGGGGCTAAGGCTGTATGAGGAAGATAATACATAAAACTGACTGACAAAATGTATTTGCAAGGAGGAGAGTACATAAAAAGAAGGCAAAGTGTAAACTGTGGAAGGGGCTGAGACATGCTGTTATGTCAATCTGAAATCACATATATGTAGTTAGAGTTTTACAGTGCGTTTGGGATAATGGAGAAACTCTAAAAATTACAAAGAACAAAATCAACCTTCCTAGATTTTTAGAAGAGAAACAGAATATAACAGAGAAATAAAAAGTACTTTAGCATGTTAAAGTAAGATGTCCTTAAAAAATGGCTGAAACCCAATGAACCATGTGGCAACGTAGTTATCTTAAATTGAACAGAAATGTCAAAAAACCCCAGAAAACCTTATTGTCCAAGTAGCCGATAATAAAAATGTGAATGCATGTTTAACCATTAATAAGAACCAGAGATTTGCACAAAAGCTCTTGGAAGCAAATACAGAATCAGGTGAAGTGATGATGAAATAATAGTAGCTTTTATCAGCAAATGATGGGAAATTAACAATCAAAACGCAGAATGTAATTTTCAGTTTGGTCATTTGTTGGTTCTTCTTTAAATGAAAAAGACTAAGTGACATGAAATATCCAGCTACATGAACTGGAGAGGAAAAAAATTAAATTGCCCCTTAGGTCCTGGCACTAATATGTTTTCCAAAAGTACTAGATACCTCAAGGAACTGATGACTCTTGTCCAAAAGCTATTTTTGACTTCAGTAGTATCTATGTTATGAAGTGTCGCTGATGACACCAAGCTCAGTGGCACAGTTGACACGCTGGAGGGAAGGGATGCCATCCAGAGGGACCTGGACAGGCTGGAGAGGTGGGCT
>JAOXNO010000063.1:21089813-21103323 GCA_028565335.1 Limnodromus scolopaceus
CTCCTCACAAGACTTGTGCTCCAGACCCCTCACCAGCTCCGTTGCCCTTCTCTGGACCCGCTCCAGCCCCTCAGTGTCTTTTATTATTTCATTAGTCCCTAAGGGACTGCACAGGAGATTACTGAATTACCGCCTGGACCCACTGCTTCTGTTGTTACACTAGGTAACCATTTGACATCACGGTCAGAGCAGCATTCTCCAGGAGACAGCCAAGGAGGAGGCTGAGCTTTCAGAGCCTGGGAAGCATTTGTTCCCTTCCACCAGCAGAACCGCAGCGACACCGATGGCAGCGCCACAGAAACGTTTGTTCCTGGCTGCACTAACGCATGCAATGCTGGGCTGCGAACAGCGGTACAGACAATGCAACTAGGAACAAACACTGATTAAAGAATCCAAAGACGAATCAAGATGCTCTCTAACTAAAATGCCAAAAAGTTTCGTGTGTTTTTCCTGCCAGCCTCTGGCTTACACAGTGCTTTGGAAAAGTACTTGGTTTAATACAGGCTGCAGCATCTCTGAATAGGTCTCACAGAGAAATATTATCCTGACTCAACTTACAGAGCAGTACGAGAAGCACAGATTTCATGTTTTATCTGTACAATAACATGAAAAGGGTGCTGAAAGAGGGAACGTCCTTATTTCCACTATGGAAACATAACTCCCCAAGGCTTTGAGCACAGCTACAATAGGAATTATGGACACTATTTTCTGACCCCACAGTTCTGAGGCATCTGATTTAAACATTAACAATAGATAATCACATGGCTGTCTTCATTATTCTTTGCTTTACTACTATGTAACAGAAGAATGAAATTACATTCTTATCTTAGTTTATATTAAACTATTCCTGATCAGCTGAATTTGTTCTAAATCCAACACAGGGGCCAGGGCAGCCTCACCTGCAGGGAACTGAAAGACACCAGATTTTAAATTTTTCAACAATTACTTCCAGTACATTGGAATAAATTCCAGTAAACAGTTCCAAAACCTTAGTTCAACAATACCCTATTCTTCAAAAAGAATAAATGCATCAAACTGAACAGCACTTCAACTAATAGTTAGCTGTGATAGTTTGAAAGCACTGGCACCAATTCCTGTAACCTATTAGGTACCGATAACTTTGATGGCTTGCCTAAATTAGGAATTTAACTATTGCTTGAACTTCAGGTCAGGTTATTTTGTTAGATTTGTAACCAACAAGACAAAAATGTAGACACGAAGCTTTCAGTAACAGCACAGAAGAATTGCTCTGAAATATATATACACAAAGGAAATATAGGAGAAATACAAATTTCCTACTGTACGTCACCTGAAGGCTTGGCCACACAGATAAATTAGACAAACCCAACGATCTGCTGAAATAGATAATGAATTTAAGAGCACAATACTTTGCTGCCATGTTTCATATTTTTATATTCAAAGAAAACAGGAAATAGTTCAGCAATTCCTGTCAATTAAAGGAAAATGAACTCCCATCGCTCATTAATTTTGCCTTGATGAGTACAGAGATACTTAATCTGATGAATTCTCGCGCCACTTGAGCTTCATGACAGCAGTAAATAACATCTAAGAGGCCCTTTTTATTAGGTTTTAAGTGGGTAACTTTAACTCCAACATAGGTCTTTTCAACCACATTTCCACGCAGCCTCAAGAAATTTTCTTGAGCTGTTATTAAATGGTTAATGGCTATTCTTTTTAAACTAGAATTTCTAACAAAAGGTACATTAACCAAGCCTCAGACTCGAACAAGTACGCCCCCAAAAGTGCCCATTTCCTAGGGAAGGGAAGGAAAAATCTCACTATTACACAGCAATAAGCTGTTCTGGGCTGCACCAAAACAAACACTCCGAAAAAGTCTTCCAACATCCATTAATAGAAATGACATAATAAAAATATTTGGATTGCAACAATTAAATCTGGATACAGTGAACAACGGATAAAAACCCCAGCAGCCCAGAGCAGGAGAAGTGAGTTTCCATTAAAAGGACCGATAATTCTAGCGCCTCTTTGCACCTACCCTGAGTGACATAATCACAGACAAGCTTTAACTATGCTGTTATGAAAATGCCACTGAGAGCAAGGATTCACGAAAATGAAACAAAAACAAGAGAGAAAAAACCACAACGCTATGTTAGCAGCTAGTATCCCGAGCTCCTCTGTTTGCCCTCCTCTGCAAGCCCTTCCTGGTTTCACACACCACCCTTCTTTCACATTTAAATTCCTCTTTGATATTCACATTTTCCCCATGAAACAAACCAACAAAATAGATACATAAAGCTTTATCTCACCTTCCAACACCTTCCAGTTACCACTTCACTGAGCAAACTTCAGCAATTAAATATGAAAAAACAAGCTCTCCAAAGTCGCTTGAACTCTGAAATTCACCCTGTATATTTCTGTCTTCTAAAGGTAATTAGTTTTCAGCATAGCAAAACACCATTGCTATATAATGCTCCAAGTCATTTCCATAAGATGGATGCAGTAAGTATTTTTACTTTCTTTGATTTAAAGGAAGTCTATCACAAAAGAGCCCCAGATTCTGGCATTATCAAATCCATAGCTGCAAGTAAGAATATTCTCTGAGTGCAGTTCCCTGAACTGTACGGACTAAAAAGAGAACATATTAATTGGGAAAATTTCAGTCAAATATTGAACAGAAACCAGAGTATGAATATGTGTGTATCTATATATTTCTAGAAGTGTAAAACATAACAAAACTAATTATTTTAAACAAAAATAACATGTGCCAAGATAAATGCTAAGTAAGATCCTGTTGGGTTCTTTGGCCTCAGTTTTCCTGAGTAACGTTGTTTATTCCTCCCCCTCCTACCCTCAACCCAGGAGTCTCTTTGGATGCTTCTAGTTTAATGTTTTAGTAAACTGCCACCATCAACATTTAAGAAAAAAACTACTATGCCTCTAGTAATTTTTCGCACATCTTCTTAGACAAATATATCCAGATAAAATGTAAAAGCCTTTGCTGGTAGAGAATGAGATCGTACAATTGGAGACAATGGTTTCTTGAAAACTTTTAAAAGAACAGCACGAGTTGGGATCCTGCAGGGAACTCAAAGCAGAAAAAGTCACCCATTGGCATTGGGCTCCATGCAGAACTGGAGGCATTTTTCAACACATGTCAAACACAGCCATTTGTGAATAAGTAGAAAAGATTATGTTTAAATATCAGTTAAAGAGATTAATCTCTCTCTGGACTCAAACATCTTTCATATTCTGTTCCTGCTAAGGATCAAAACAAACCCCAAACCAAAGAAACAAAATGCCAAACTACAAGATAATGTGGCCCTGTCTCTTTGGAGAATTCATATAACATGTATACCTCTTTTCTTGTTTAAACCCAGTAATAGAAAAATCAGAGTGTTTTATACAAAGCACATGGCAATAATTACTTAAATGGACTATAAAAAAAAATATCCGTTTTTATTTGGGATTTTCTACTGCCTTCAATATATTTCTGAACGCTGGAAGTAACATCCAAACCTTACCAAAAGTATATCTACTACCCGTAGCATAAAAAGTAGTATATTACCTTAGAAATACATTTAGCAGAAAGAGACTGAAGTAATTTATGAAATTTGATCTTCACTAAATAGTCATGTACTCCTCATTAGTTAAATCTCATGACATTCCAGTTGAGAGCAATGCAAAAAGTAAACTAACAACTCTTCGCTTACCCAAATTCAGATACAGTAGGAAAAAAAAAGGAAAAAGCAAAAAAATCCCTGCATAAATACACCACAGCACAACTAGTTTGGGATTTGAACAGAACACACAGTTTATCTACGTTTGTGGCACATCATCCCTCACGCGTTTCACTGATCTCTTCAAAGATGCACAGCCTTCCCGAACGTACCCATACAGGGGTTTTTTGTTTCTTAAAAGGACTCAGAAATAGAACTATGAGTGATCTGACCACAAACCTTTTCATCTACTATTGGGTCCTTCTTATTTGGAGAGTTAAACTCTATTTAATAGTTTAAAAAATAATAGTGAATATCTAGGAACATAAGCAATAGCAAAAATCAGCAGCTACCTGATGTATTATTTTAAACGTTAATATTGTGAATATTTAACTACAAATATGTCAGCTTCTTCCCAGAGGGGAATGCATTACTTCTACCCAAACTTTGACAGAGCATCAAATCTTTCAAACATCCTAAAATTTATAGTTTGGGTTTTTCTCCACCTCAACTGATTATTTTTAGAGAAAATACAGAAATCAGATGGGCTTCCAAACTCAGTGCTTCTCAAAAAAAACGTAGTTCTAATTTGTACTGAAAACATTTATATTCTCCAGAAAAATTAAATTTAACCAAGTATCTTTCTATAATGGGAAAAATTTATATTGAATAATTTTACCTTCAGAGTTATGCGTAGTTTTCTTGTGTTTTCGACATAAAATCCTATAAACAAAGTAGTTGAAAACTGTCAAGTCAGTCACGATTCACAGATTATTTACTCATCTTTTAAATTTAAATGCCAGTACATTTTTCTCCCACTTGTAAGACTCACTGATACACAAAATCTTGCAGTGAAAATATGCTTTTCTAACACATCACTATTTCGAATGCCACAATCAGTATTAGATTTTTTTTTTCTCAACAGTCTTGTTTAGATTTCAAAGTGGGGTTTTTTGTTTTGCTTTGTTGTTGTTTTTTTTTTTCTTTAAACAAAGAATGTGAAATATAAATACAAAAATATAGCAAATAAATAATAGTTACATGTAAATGCCTTGTGAGGGTTTCTCTCTTATCTGAGCTTTATCATGCAAAGCACAGTAGTAGTGATACGTCTTGTGACAGGTTTTCACATCGCAGCCAATGGTGGCTCCAGGACAATGGCATAAAGAGCACATCTGTAAAGAAAAAGAAAGCACAACTCACGTTACTGGTGGCTTAGTATTTCCGAGTTCAAAAATAATATAGTTACCACTCCTGGGGACAAAAGAAATGGAGTCATGCCCTTGGCATTACTCTTCCTACTCTTGGATGTTTTTCTGAATTTATTTTAAAATCAAGGAGAAATTTGTTGTAATTATGCAATAACAGTCATACACTGATTATCAATTCAATGAAGAAAATAATTTACTTTATCATTTACAAGTGACACAGCTGTTCCTCTAAATATCCCACTCCCAAGGGTAGGGTACGCTGTTTGTACCAACCATTTCAGAAAAGTTAAAATAATAAATTGTACCTGTTTAGTTCTGAATTACTTTATGAAGGTAGGAGGAAAAAAAAAAAAAGGATACCCATTCAGCAATGAGTCTTGGAGTCAGAAATACCGATGACCTGCAAATTTATCTCAGCCTCAGTAGCTAATTTTACCTCTTTTTTTGTACAGTTATTTCCAAGAGTAATTTCCATAACACTAAATTTAGTGAAATATTTGTGAAATACAATGAATTTCAATTAGACTAAATTTTGCTCTTTACACATATTGCAGAACAGGTTAAATGGGAGCCCAATGCTTCTGTCTTCTTTGCCAATAATTAATTCTTCTCATATTAGACCCGTCAATGCTTAGAACACACCAACCGTCATGCTTTTAAACTGTATCTATAGAATTGATGATATATAATTGATATACTGTGTTAGAAAAGGAAGTAATTGATAGTATCACAATATTATTACTGTGATATTATTATTATATTATCTCAGTATTATAATATTATCTCAATATTAATTTTTTACTGAGATAACATTGCCCCAAAATCTCAGAATTTCCCATTAAACTCCCCTCCCGAGACAACCAGAGCTTTTTGTTCGTATTCTGCACGTTGCCCAGATCCCCAAAAGGTTACAATTAATTCCAAACCCTTAAGCCCAAGTGCGCAATGTAGGATACTACCTACATACACCTTTGCGGAACACACTTTGTGTCCACTGCACTTACTCAAGTCCTTCTCATTAGTCTCCAATACGTCAAATAAATACATCACCAAAGTTATTTATCACTATCCTGTTTTTCAACTTTAACAAAGTTAACTGAACAGTAAAAATGTCAAAGCCTTAGATCATCTCCGTGTACTCCTCTGCAAGCTCTGAAATGGAATGGTTATATACAGTTCCCTGCTTGTTATCTAATTAGTATGAGTATTTTATCTCATAAATTTGTTACATGTTATGGTTTAATATATAAATAATGGCTGATCAAAGCTCTTTATAAAAGGCCATGTTAAAATCATGCCCATCCAATCGATTTTAGTCAGCACTTCACTATTCTGAAAGCCAGAAATGACTAAAAGAAAACTTCCTTTTTATGAACACCACGATGTATCTGTATGAACAAAACAGACCGCAGGAATTTTTATATCGATTTATTGCTATATGTTTCCTGACACTCGTAAAATATTTATTCCATTGATACAAGTCATACTGTCCAAACAGTCACTATCAACAAAATAATTAATTCCCAAGTTAGATCAAGTATATGTGAAGTTTGACAAGCTCCAAAATAGGTGAGCGCTATAAAAATAATCCTCCCACGCACAGCTAACAGAAATAATAGGATCAGTGTCTCGCACTCCCAAATATTGAGACTTCCTAAGTTTTTATGACTGGCCTAGTAAGGTTTGAACCTACAAACTTTTCTCAGAGAGGAATATATTACCATCAGGAAGGCTCTACATGTCAGTGACTATCCCTTCACATTTACTATCAGCAGACAAATTTAGTCCAAACTATCAATATAATCACTTGGCCCAGTGCTCCACGCTGAGAGATGTTTGCTCAATGTAAAAATCTCAATGTATGTGCTTTTTCCCACCTAAAAGAAGAGGCTAGAACAGGGAGCAGACCTTAGAAGGGGATATGTGGGTAGCTATAAACAGTTAGCTTGAAGCTTCCTGTACAAGTCAAGGGAGAGACAGATTCAGGGCTGCGCTTTTCTGACAGCTACAAAGAGAAGGCACCTAAGGTAAGACCTAAAATTGTATTGTAAATTGTCTCCAAAAGGAAAACATCTCATTAAGCAGATCCAGGTTTTCTGCAATAAGCTGAGCTCCAAGAATATATCCAGCTGCGGCATCAGTGAAGGAACATAAAAACATTCAGAAGCAGAAAGACAGAAACCACCAATGACATAAAAAGAAATAACCTTCAAAAAATACTTAAGAGACCCATGAACAAAAAAAAGTTTCTTTGCGATCTTGTAGTTCCATTTACTACCACGTTCTTTGGAAATTCCCAATCACAACACAAATGACCTGTGTGTAGTTATTTCTTTATGCTTCAGCTAATTAGAGCAAATAAAGTTCTCTGCATTGAAAAAGGTTCATATGACACACTGGATGAAATATTGGATTATTATGATGTAATCGTAGCTTTGCAATAATACTTCAGACTACTCTTAGTAGTCAAAGAACAGGTAAACGTGCTTTAAATAACTAAGCTGAAAAATTTTCACATCAGGAGCAAATTGATCATTTGTCAAAAACACTTTGAAAAAGTCTCAGTCAATTCCCAAATGGAAAACAATTAGTTCTAAAAAAAAAAAAAAATAATTAAAAAATGGATTAGCTTCTTGGAATGAAGAAACAGTCATTGATGCTCAGTTCCCATGAATTTCATAGGGCTGTAATCGCTCTCGTACCCACATATCTCATAAGATGCCTATGTTCACAGAATCATCTATTAAATCAGTATAAAAGGAAGCAATAAAAGTACCTTTGGTAGTTAAAGCCAGATTTTGGCAGCAAGACCAAATATTGGTAAAGGCACAATAATACCTTTTCACTCGGCAATCTAACAGAAAATATTAAATAGAAATTACTGGATTAGAAACATAAATTTTGGAAATGCTATTGTTTACACGCAGCCCAGCAAAAGGAAACAGGGGCATATTCTGTAAATGAGTATTCAAATTTGCTTGGGAAAGAAACGCATATCTGCTACAACCATATGTATTTGCCAAAGAGAAAAAAAGTGACTGCAAAAGTAATAATTCTGGATTTATTTTGTAATAATTCTGGATTTATTTTTTAATAATTCCGGATTTATTTTTTAATAATTCCATGATTAAGATACAATTCTTAAAACAACATGTTTACATGAGAACAGAACTTGACTAAAATAAACAAACTACTTTTTATCATTTTTTAAAAACACTTCAAGTGCTGGTTAACTGACATTTAAATAGCATTTCAACCTAAGTATAATCACATATACTGAGGTTTTCTTTTTGTAATTCTGAGACCAATTTTACTTCAACACCTTCTTCTATAAGTTATCCATTACCTTAGAGCTCACACAAGGTAGCACTTCAAGAAAACTAACCACACATCTAACACACTGAACAACTTCATGGCAAACTTTATAAAAGGTAAGAAAATATTGCCTTCCATTTTCAAGAGCCAAAAATAAAGACTTACCAGTTTAGTGCCTCTCTTTATTTCTTTTTGAATATCTTCAATAGAGAATCCACCAAGACTCTCATTATCAGTGTGTGAAGATACCAGTGCAGATGAGAACAGCTGAAATTATAAAAACCAAACTTAGCTTTTTAAGTTTTAAGGGTTTAAGTGATATAGTACATTTATATATTTGAAACCCACAAAAATTTCCAATTAGAGTGATTGAGCATTTGTGCCAATGCCACAGCTGGTTGAATTTTTCAGTCGTTTGTAGTCTTCTACTAGCTCAGTACATTCGTTTTCCTTTTTCCTATGGGGTACTTACCATACATTTGTGATGTGCTGCCACCTTCTGGTTTTCTGACATCAATAATTGTCCACATTCATTATCTTTATTAGATCTACAAAAGCCACACTTCCTTTGTCTTGAAGAGACTTTTTTCTGTCCAACTGAGCTTGTCATGATTTAAAATGACCTTAGAACGCCACTTCAATCCTCTCAATGCTACAGAAAAAAAAAAAAAAGGTGCAATCAGCATGTCAACATTAACAAAAAACCATTTAACTTACAGTTTTATAAATATAATATTGTTTGCTTGAAAGTGATCTGTCCCTCTTTACCCTTTTCTTTATGCTACTTTAATATATCCAAATAAACACGCAGAGGCAGTATTTTACCAACTTCTTCTGAAATCGCATCAGCAAACAGAATTAGTTCTTTAGCAAAAAAGTCTGAACGTTAATCTAAAACTTTGGATACAAACATAAAACTTAGGAAGAAAAGCAGAAATAAGTGGAAAATACAATAAGTACCACAACCATTAGGGGAAAAAAGCTACTGGAACTCTTTCATTGCATTCTTATTTATTACAGCAACAGAATTTGTAGGAAACGCACTACCTGTGCGTGCAATAAAATTCATGCTGTTGAACTTCTTTGGAAACAGAAGCAAAGAAAACCCCCAAGAGTCCGGCAGAGCACCCGGAACGGGTTTTGAGTGTAAAAGCTCACAAAGCAGGGTGGCAGATGAGTAAGTACCCTTGGAGGAGGGCAGAGATGAGAAGATAAAACGTTACCATTTTCGGTATCACCCAGATGCTCTGTGGCTACTCAAACTGCGCGAGGAACAGCCTGGAAGGGTCTATGACTAAGGCGCCGCAATGGAAACCTTTGCGAGACCCACGCTTCATTTAGCAGCACCTACTATTTTTCAGTAAGCACAGGAGAGCAGCTATTCTCATCTAAGAAAAGTAACTTAAAATTAAATGCAACACGATCACAAACTTTTCCTGTGGTACCAGCAACGCATTTTAAAATATAACATTGTGGCCAGTTCAGTTCAAAAGTGAAAACACCTAAGGAGTGTGCGGGCTTCTCAGCCCAGCATTAAGCAGTTTGTGTCCATTCGTTTCTACATCTCTCAGGAAATAAAATTCTATCCTTTTCAAACAGACACCCTTCAAGCTTTTTACTTTGGAAATCTGAGCCTTACTGTCAGAATTGGCCACGACTGCAATAAAAGCATCCTCCTCAGCGTTTGTCTGCGTTAGACTCGTCTAAATAAGAAAAGCCACCACGTTAGTTTGATATTTCTGTCGAAAAAAATAACCCAGGCATAAGAATAGGGGAGTCTGGACCAAGCTACAATGGCGATCTGCAGGAAAATGCACGGCTGTGTGTGGGAATTTGCATGGGCAAACCTGCCTGCGGCTCAGCGCTGTCAGGCTCTCATAATACCGGTAGCACTCACTATTTTTCTCATCAAAAGTAGAGGAATGTCATTAAGTTCCTGCCAGCACATGCGACTGCTGAAAGAGAAAGGTTTTTACATCCTCACTCTTCTGTTTCCGCAGATTTTCAGGGACTGGGTTTTAACTGGCAGTGGTTACTGTGAAACTCCCGCAGCAAAAGGTGTCTGTCCTGCATCTATTGCTCCTGCTTCACCAACAGCTTCATTTGATTTTCTTTTCTAACTGGAAAGCAGTTTACCAGCCGGTGACGCACACTCATAAGAAGAATGCATAGATTTCAGATCTTGCTGATTTGCACAAAAAAAATGTGCCAGTCTGGATAAACTAGTCACACCCTTTTGCAGTTGCAATAGAGAGTCCTTAAGTGTTAAACACAAAAGAATTACTATACTGTATTCTTCTCAAGAAAATGAAAAAAACCCAAGACCATTCTATAATCCCTTCTGAGTAAAAAGAAGGAATCGTTCCTGAAGGAAAGATACAGAGATTTTCGAGTTATCTTTTTTTTAAATAATTTTTTAAAATTTAAAAAAAATACGTATATTTGGAAGCAGGAAAAAGACCTACAAAAGACAAGGAGAAAATAATATCATGAAGATTCGTTGTTTTCAAGGCACATCCAATAGCTCAACATAAATCAGACAGTGATGGGTTAAAAATAAAATAACAAAATAATTTTAAATGCACGAAGTTCTGCTTTGGTATAAATACTTTGAGACACAGCCGCACATTCATTTAGGTCTACGTGTTTTGGTTTATATTCCAGTTATATTATCGCTATATTGACAGCAATGATAGTAGTTCTTAAAAGGAAGATCAGGAATTTCCTTGAACACATGCATAGGTTCTACTAACTTAGAGGAATAAGAATCACTGCCGTAAAAAATAGCTATCCTTCAATTTAACAAGTGAATTTGTATTTTAGAAAATGCAAATAATTTATAGAACACATAAAAATTTATTAACTGGTTCTCATCATTTCTAATTTATGGGAATAGTAACTTTCCAAGAAACAAGATTATAAAGAATCTTCTCATTGCTTTATGCCTTCCAGTGCGCTAACAGCCAGGAGAAGCACATCATTACAGTGATACCAGAACCTGACAGAATCTGACTTCTTCAAGTACTTTTGCTTAATTAATTTTTAAGGCCACAGTGAAGTTAAAAACAATGCCAATATTTACTTGATGATGCACAGATGTTGAGGTTATAACAACAACAACAACATTAAATTAGCAAATACTATGTTTTGGAATTCAATTATAAATAAATTAAGACTTGAAAAATTATTCAAAATGCCAACAGTCCAAAAAACATCAGGGTATGCCAGAAAGGAGACTCGCATTCTTTTCACCCGCAGATTAAATTACTCTGAAAGCATTTTACAAGGTTAGCTAAAAGTTTTCTTCCCAATCCTCCATTCTCCGCATTTGTGTTTTCTGTATCACTAGGCATTAACACTATTTATACATTTTCAAAGGTTGTGGAAAAAGAATCTGAGCATGAGAAATATTTCAGAAGCATTTCATTTGTAGACCTTTCCCTAAATTATGTTTGCTTTCTCATAAATGTGCGAAAACGCTACCCGGGGATCACTTGTCTCTGTGCCAAAATCCACTTCTTATTTGGTCCATGTAAAAATACCCGCTTTCTGAAAAATATGAACCAAGTTATGCAGCTATACCACAGACCTAGAATTCTGAACGCAAACACTCAAAATTCTGTTTTCTTGTCTCCAGTTAAATCATCTAAAAGCAACTAATCCAGTTTGCCAAATATCAACCTGCATTGCACTGGAAGAAAAATAATGCAACTGAAAACCAGCTCAGTATTTGTTTTCCATGTTAAAAAAAAAAAAGCTAACAAATGAATAAGACTTATAAAATAGTGTTTAAATAGGCTGTTGACAGCATCTTGCTTGTCAGCTTTGTCAGAGAGTCTTTAGATCGGCTCACAGAAAGCAATGTACTGTGGAATCACTGACCGGGAGATTATGCACTATCTCTACCAAACTGGAACAAAACACAGATTATTACACATAGATATGTTTACCACCGGCTTGGTCTCAAAAAGGAAAATTTACATCTACTCTAAAAATCACAACAGCAGAAACTCATTCAGTGATTTTTCACTCAAAACTTTTCGTTCGTTTGCATTCATGTTTCTTAATGTCCACGAAGGTATTCAACATGGTGCTTGCCCTAATAGCGCCTTTATTTAATCTTTAAAACAGCCTGTTTCACAAACTCCGCTGGCTCACGTACTGTTTTACTGAGGCCTTCTAGACAACAGACTTTCAAACGTCAAAGAAAAGTGCAAGTTCAATGACTCTCAAGCACAGAAAAATGCTCTCAGTGGATGAGACATTGTTCAGCACTGAAGAAGGGAAAGTAACCTGGATTCCAATTCCTATTTATTGCCTGAAGACGTTTCAAGAGCTACTGCCCGTCTCTAGAAATTAAGACCCCACTTCTTATTTCCAACAAAGGACAGCCGTCTATATGCTACACCCTCTCATGCAAAGTTTGTTTTGCTGTGCGGCCTGTACGATTACAAAATTCTACCAAAAATATTTATCATTTAAATTTATATGCCAAGAAAATTTCAGACAGCCGAGGAAAACCTACAGAGAAGTCTATGAGTTTTGTAAAAATTTGCTCAATGTGCCAAAGTGGCTTGGATTCTCAGGAAAAGCTCCAGAAAGCATTTGCATTGAATTTTTCAAGATGCTCACAATAGACACCGGATTCCCTGTTCAAGAAACTTTGAAGTGTTTTCTAGTTTTTAGGGGGGTGTCATTTGGAGAAGGGGGGGCGAGGCTGGGAAGAGGGGTGCTATCCTGGAGGTGTCTGTAGTGGAGAAGTTAAAGTCACAAGTCCCACAGAAATCTATCGCAGAGTTACATCCGCACAGCATCCCGCAGCCACTATAAAAAGTAGGAGAGGAACTTATCCATGCAACTTCCTTAAGAAAAAAAAAAAAAAAGAACCCAAAGGGGGGCAAAGGGGGGGATGTGGGGGGTGGGGCCCAACCCTGGAAAGCCCAAACAATAAGAATAGAGCAGGTAACTAAAAATTACACAAAAAGAGCCTGCGGTAGGGAAGATCTGGCAGGCAGCACAGACCTATCTTCAGGAAAGTTTACACACACCCACGGGGAGCGGGAGATGAGCCGATACCGGCACCGCCGGCGCTCGCCTCCCCGGGGGGACCGACGAGGCACGGCACGGCAACCCCTTCGGGGAGGGACCGCCGCCATCCCCTGCAGGGGCCCGGCCAACAGCACCGGCAGGGCCTGTCCCCTCCCCAACGGAGGGCCTACCGAGGGGGGGCTCGCTGGGACGCGGGGATCCCGGGGAGTGCGATCCCCCCTCCGTTCCTCACCAAAT
>JAOXNO010000063.1:21110447-21135444 GCA_028565335.1 Limnodromus scolopaceus
CTGTCCAGGTCTCACTGGATGGCAGCACAGTCTCCTGGTGTGTCAGCCACCCCTCCCAGTGTTGTGTCATCAGCAAACTTGCTGAGGGTACACTCCATCCCTTCATCCAGGTCATTGATGAATATATGAAAGAAGTATCTGTAGTTTATGTCCTTTACCATGATGAATGCAGATCATTCTGGCTCCCAGAGGAGGTGCAGTTGTGTGACCATCCGTATTGTCATTAACTGGGAGCGTGGTGGTGAAGTGGGGGGAGATTTTAGCTTTCAACCAGATCAGAAACCCGATCTGACTGATTTCAGGCCAGCGCTGCTGCCTGAGCCAGGGAATGCCGAACGCGGGGTTTGGGAGGGAACGCTTTTTCACTTTCAACTGTGGGAAGGCACTTTTTTGGGCTATTTTTTGAAGTACAATAAGACAATTTTGCTTTATGACCCATGGCAGTGTGTGGCTTGCAAACCCACCTGCCCACACGAGGTACGCAAAACACACGCTCTGCCATTGGGTTTTATTGCAACATCTATGGTTTTCTGGACTAAAATTGTGGACTTCCCTGGGAATTCCATTAGTACTACTGCATAGCCTTTATGGATTGCAGTTAAGTACCTGGCAGACAGCACAGAAGCATCTTAAGTATTGTGGAAAGTGATTTCCCACTTTCAGTACTTATGAAGAGTTGTCAGACAGTAACGTGTGTTGCCTTCACGCTCTTCCATCATCTTGGAGAGGATAAAATTTAGTTATCACATGAACTCCTGCCTGGCAGGAAACCAGCCCTCTGACTGAGGTGTAGCAAAGGCTTGTGACAATAAGAGTGTGGGGGCTAAAACTCACCAGGATTTTACAGTTGACATCAAACACTTTTTGCCAGTTTTTAGCTCACCACTTCAGAGGAATGCTGCACTTTTAAATTCAAGTCTAAAAAATGAGAAGCAATTTTCAGTGCAAATAAACTCTGAACTGTGTTTGAAAAGCAATCTAACAATCACAAATTATATTTTACAAGCTTTCTTCTTCCAGCGGTAACTATCCCACTAACAATATGATGTTTGGGACACTGGGAATATTTAAGCTTGATAGTCTAGCCTAAGGATTACACTAAACTTTAATAAGACTATAAAGTCATTATCTTGGGTACTATTTAATGTGGTTTCACCTGACACAAGTCAGAGATGAATAGTATTTTAAAGACCTGTGGATCAGATTCCCTGCTGGTGTACGCTGCCATGCTTCCGTGGACTGAACCTGAGTATGAATTCTCATAAATCCCCTGGGAGAATGAAAAAAAACCATGTGTTAATCAGATTAAGTGCAGTGTTGGACATTTTACTTTAAAATAGTAAGCCTTACCTTAAACACAGTAAAAATCTAACGACTGTGATAATGCAAATATATGTTTATCTCACCTTCTTTCTGTAAGCTGTTTTGGTGACATCCTCTACACAACAAAATAGCTGGGAATAAAGTCACAAAAACATCTAAACAACCCAGGAAAGCCCCCAAACCGATCACTCCAAAGAGGTTTTAAATGAAATGAGGTTATAAAGTTTCCAGCTTCTCCTTCCAGAACAGGCATGATGGAAGGAGGAATAACGCTGGGGAGCATTCTGCATGTGGTAGCAAGGACCCCGAGGACTGAAATCGGCAAAAAGCAAGCGAGAGAGTTTTCCTGCAGCAGAGGGGAGAGTGAGAGATGGGGTTCGCCCCACAACTCGGGCAGGAGATGAGTTTTCATTTGTTTTAGCTTCAAGTTGAACGCGCTTCTAAGTCATCAAGAGAGAGACAGGAATGCAGTTGTGACTGCGGGTTCGGGAGGCAGAGGCAGAGGCAGAGGCAGAGGGAGAAGACGCTCCCCTCAGCCACAAACGCAGTTTTGCTTCACGGAAGAGATGAGTACTGAGATGTGCAGACCTGGGCTCTCTGCGGAGCAGCCGGGAGAAGACAAGCCTCAAACACAGGAGAAGGACAAAGGCCAAAGAAAGCTGAACTGGATGCTCCTGCTTAAAATATCCCAAACAATTCAGCAGTCTCTTCTTCTGCCTCCACTTACACGGCTCCAGACTTGACTGTAGTACAGCTGCAAAAAACAAAACAAAACAAGACAACACATTTAAATCTGTGCAGTTCATTTTACTTTCTCACCCCTGCTTTTGATTCTCTCAATTTGCCTCTTCCCAGTTACTTTGCCAGTTTGAACATCCCATTCCCCTGCCCTCCTCCCCTAAAATACAGCTTCTATTTATAGTTTGGTCCTATAGCTTCTTATAACTTGATTCTTTTTTTTTTTTTTTTTAAGCTAGCTATTGTTTAATTACTACTTTGAAGTCAATTTAGCAGAAAAAAAATCCCTAGTTTAAGGTGGCTTTTTGCATCCCCACCAAGCTATTCAGCAGGGCATTCACCCGGGATACAAAACTGGGCTGAAGCTTTAGGAGCTGAATGGATCACTCCAGTAGAGATTTAATTTCCATGAAATTCCTCCATGAAAATCCACTCACTCCTCTCAGATCTGACAGACAGGCAAAGACCAGCCACTACCTTTGAACTGAGTAATTTTTAAATGCGTCCCACCCCTCTTTGCTCCCCATGGAAATATGGATTGCTGGGGCTCACAGCACCCTGCTGGACTTTAAACTGCTCATCTCTCCACAGAGTGCAAGGAGGGGGGGAAGGCAACGTCAAGCAATGGCTCCTTGATGACCAAACTTGGGTGGTTTGATGAATTAGCCCAAAATTGATCTGCTGCCATGTCTGTCCTGCTACAGGTAACTCCACAGAGATAGTGGCTTTGGCAGGGAAACAGTTGGCAGAAATCTGTGGAAAGGCACTGCCTGGGTCACAGGAGGCCCCCAGCAGCTCTGGGCACCTCCCAGCAGCTCTGAACACCTCCCCAGCAGCTCTGGGCACCTCCCAGCAGCTCTGAACACCTCCCCAGCAGCTCTGGGCACCTCTCAGAAGCTCCAGGCACTTCCCCAGCAGCTCTAGCTATCACCCCAGCAGCTCCGGACACCTCTCAGCAGCTCTGGAACACCTCCCCAACAGTTTTGGCACCTCCCAGCAGCTCTGGACATCTCTGCAGCAGCTCTGGGCAGTTCCCAGCAGCTCTGGGCACCTTCGCAGCAGTTCTAGACACCTCCCCAACAGTTTTGGCACCTCTCAGCAGCTCTGGACACCTCCCCAACAGCTCTGGACACCTCCCCAACAGCTCTGGGCACCTCCCAGCAGCTCTGGACACCACCCCAGTATTTCTGGACACCTCCCAGTATCTCTGGACACCTCCCCAGCAGCTCTGGACACCTCTCCTTGTGACTTTAGAGCAGCTCTGGAGGTGCCCCATCCCCCAGAGGTGGCATTGCGTTTCCCGGGGTGTTTGCGGTTGGGAACGAAGCTTTGTGCCGGAACGCGGCGGCGCGGGGTGGCTTTGGTGCCGTTTGTTCCCCGGAGGAGCCAGCGGCGGGCGTGAGCCGCGGTCGGCACCGATGGCCCCCGGCAGAGACACACACACACACACACACACACACACACACACACACTCGCCAGACAAGTCTCTTTTCCTCGGTTTTTGTTTTTTCCCAAAGCATTTTCACAACCCCTCGGTCGTGCAATGAGCGATCTCGTTTCACCGGAGCCCGGCGCCGCTCCCGGGGGCACAGCGCCCCCTGCCGGCCCCCCCCCCTCCCCCCGTTACCGGGGGCTGCCGCCGCGGCGGGTGGGGGTCAGCCGGGACCGGCAGCCGGGCATCGCCCCGTCCCCCCGGGCACGGCGCTGGGGTTTCCCCGCCCCGCCCCGCCCCAGCGGGCACCGGGACCGGTGAAACCTCCTCAGCCCCGAAGGCTCCCGGAGGAGCCGAGCGAAGCAGGCGGGGGGCCGCATTTTCTTATTTTTCCACCCCTTTTGTCCCCTGCAGGGATGGGTGTTTTAGAAAATATTTACCCCGAAGCCATCCAGTGCATCACTTAATGGTTGGGCCAAACCACGGGGGTTTTAAGTGTTTCTAAAGCTTTAATATTCCAGGCGTGCAAGAACCGTTCAACGTGGAGCTCACTCCTACCAGCTTCCAATTTGCTCCTTATTTCCCCGCGTATTGAGGCATTTCCACCTTCTCTGTGCACACCCTGCTCCTGAGCCCAGGCTGCAGTTTCACACTCCCCTCAGACTCCCGATGCCAATCTTTGCTGCTTAAATTTAAACGAAAAGCCACTTCTCTTGCCTGGAGCAACTCTTCATTTAATCTTAAGTTTGCTGATGTTTCACCTAAGCCTTGTTCTAAATTAGACCTTTCCCCAGTCTTGCCCTTTAGCTGCTGTAACTGGGCAGTTTCACAGTCGACCTCTTTTTTTCTTATTTTCTTTTTAATTTTCTTTTTGTTTTTTTGTGTGGAGTGCCATTCCCACTGGGCGCTTGCCGGGTCCCCTCCTGGGTTTCCACGCGTGGCTTTGGGCTCTCCCAGGCATTTCTCGCCGCAGGTGCCTCTGCGTTCCAGGCACAACATCCCTTCTGTTCCCTGGAAGCTTCCTGTGGCTCCGACATCTAAATCAGCAGCCCCGCAGCAGGGAGGGATCATCCCCTTCTGCTTCCTCCTTGGGAACGTTTGTCTTTGCACCCACCAACTCAGGTTTATGCTTCAACGAGGAGTTTGGGAACACATTCTGCTCCTTTTCAACCCTTCTTCCTCTAGAATTTTTGTGATTGCTGTATTGTAGGGTTTTTTTTCCACTCTCTTTGCTCTCTCAAAAGGCAATTTTTCAGACATCAGAGATTCCGATTGATTGGCATGGCTGAAAAAGTCCTGTGCGCTGAAATTAGGAGAAAATAACTCCTCCCTGTGTTCTCTTGCCATTCCTAAGGTTTGTTTCCTACCACAAGGAAAAAAAATACAAACCAGTTAAAACAATATACTTCCACTTTGATGTTAAGGCTGGCTAATTTTCTTGTAGAAAGATTTAAAACTTTGAATACTTTTCCTTAGAAGTTCTCATATAAGGCTGAAGTGTGAAACTCATGCACCGAGGTGGTTTTATTCACTATAAATAAGGACTTTACCAACTTTACTACTCATTACAGGAGCTCAGCTGTATTTTAGCTGCTGCTGTGATAAGGGTTTGCTGGAGGAAACATGTACTTTTTAAAACCAATTAAAACCAATTTTAAAACCAATCTGTAGCTCAGGCATCAAGAGAAACTTATTTGTTAAAGAAAGTGAGTTTTATTGGACCTATGTTTGGAATGTTGATGTTTATGTTCTGAGGGTTGCAAACTACATTTGTTGTAAATAAAATAAATGTGTTTGACCACATCACCCCTCAGACTCTTCAGAGGTACTTACTTTGTTGTAACATTTGCGTGGGGATCTGCGTCTGTGAAACACTGCTGTGATTTAGGGGCTAAGGGTTATTTAAGAGCTGTGGAGGTGTCAGACCTTATTATGCCAAATTACTGGAAAGCTATACATAGTACAGACCGGCAATAGATGCTGCCTCCGGCAGCCCTGACATTGCCCTTCAATCCTGACCTACAGGATTCCTGATATTCCAGCCGTTAGTCCGTCCTTTGCCCACAAACTGAGCAGGGACACAATTATACAGAATCACACAAGTCTCACTTGGGAAACAAACTTCTGTAGGAACTTCAAGGGTATCTCCAAATCCGTTACCACTTAAAACTAAATCAGGAGATGAACCAAAGCCTCCAGGACTGAAGAATTTGAACTACACTGTTGCCCTATTTGCTCAGAGTTATTTCTTCAGGTATGTTTCATTGCACCGTAATTGCTGAACTGAGGAGATGAAACCTGGTTTACTTGCTGTTAAAAATAAAAAAGTAACAAATTTTATCTGGATTTACATTAAAATCCCGTAAGAATCACCGCATGAGGTGAAATATCTTGAGCAAGGATTATGGTAAATGTTTATCTCAGAACTGGATAATCTAAATACAATTTAAAATGTTATGAGTATTATAAGTAGATGTGAACAAGATTTTTCACTTAGGCTTTATATTTGTGTGTGAGGAAAGTTCATAAATAAGTAACAGCAGTACTATTTCACTTAACCAAAGTCAAACCATTCGGCAGTAATGAGTTCAGAGATGCTTTATCGTATGTCGAGGTACTCCGGTATGGTGTGAGTATGAATAAATCGAAATACAATTGTTACAGGAAGGATGTCTTCTGCTTTGGCTTCTGTATGAACGTCTCCCGTAAGGGGATGGCAACTTCACCCCCAGTTATCCTTCTAGAACAAGAACTAAGGGTGCGAGTAACAGGGGTTCGCAGCCTCTTCCGCGGGGAGGAGCCATTCGGGGCTACAGGTGGGCAATTTGCAAGGGTGGTACGTTCCTGTAACAGGCTGGGGAGAAAAATGCATAAAGGAAAAAAGGGAAAAGGAAGAAAGGAAGCAAGACAGGAAGAAAGAGAAAAAAAAAAAAAGACAGGAAGATGGAAGGAAGGAAGGAAGGAAAGAAGGAAAGAAGGAAAGAAAAAGAAAATATAAATATTTATCCATTATACTGCTAAGCTTTGAATCATTCCAAGTATGTATCCCCAAAACTCAGCTCCAAACTTTGGAAACGTAGGATTTCTGACCACATTCCCAATTAGCCATGACACATTTTTTTCACAACAAAAGTATGCTGACTTCCAATGCAGCAAAATAAACAAATTAAAACCAAACAACAAATCTGCATTTAATTAAATACTGAAGGGTTGAATTTCCAGGCGCGCTGAGAACGCAGCATCGTGTAAGGAGTGCTTCTGATTCCCCCCCCCATCCTCCGCTGGGCTGTTCTGTGTCCTCCCTTGTCCAGCCCCCAGCCTTGGTTTCTGCTGAATTCTGTCAGTTCGGCTCAGTGATCCATGGAAAAATGACATTTTGGAGGTGTGCTGTTTTTAAACAGGTTGGCAGGATGGTTCAACCAACTCGCCCTGTACCGGTGTGAGCCATAGAGGAAGGAATTAGCAGCTGCAAAGAGAGAGAGGAGGAGAGCCCCCTTTGTACGGCCCGTCCTGCTTTATCGCTGCCCCAGGCATCAGGGGAACTGCCCTGGGCACTGGGCACCTCAAGAGGACAGCAACTGCGGGCTCAAAATTGTGGATATCACGTAAATCACTCCTGTGCGCGTATGTGAGACAGAGTGCGCTGCCTGATCTTCAAAAATGATTTGTGCCAATATAATTGCCTGATAAACCAGTTAAAAATTAAATAGTAACAGAAAAGCACTATGGCTAGAGGGGTACGGTGCTCTGGGCAGCTTAGTCCTCTTCCACTACAGGGGTAAAATTGCACGAGTTAAAAGCAACCACCGTGAGTTCTGCCTGCCTTTGGAACTGCCCCCGTTCAAGGCAGCAGTTCTCCAGCAAAAGGCTGATGCTCCTTTTGGTCAGTCTCTGGGACTCGCAGCCTGTCCTCTTGGGCTTGCCCTAAAAACGGGCTTTCTTTGATGACATATATTGTACCTCCGAGATAAACGGGTAGCCAAGGGGAACAGGAGAGGAGGGAAGGAGCAATTTGTGGGGTTTCCTGCTGCAGCCTGATCTCAGAGGAAGCCGTTATTTCCTGCAGCTGGGGAGCCCCACAAGCCAGCCGGGTGTTTGCTTCAAGAGTGAGACCTGGTTAGGTGAGTCAAAAGCTGGGTAGGAACAGGCAAAGAGCGGTGCCGAACAAGGCTGGGAGAACATCACCAGTCCTGCCACAACAATCGGAAGCCACCGGAGCTGCCACTGCTCCGTGGTGGTATTTACGTGTACGTCACCATGATAGACAACCCCAATGTCACCGTGCAAGAAGGTGGTGCCTCCAGGATCGAGCCCTGTGTCTGTGGAGTCTCCTCTTCCAGTCCAACGACACGGGTATTGCAGAAGGGAACGGAGAGGGTCTAGACCTCTCTGACAAGCAGGAGCTCCCTGTGACCTAGGTAACTTTGACCCAGACACCCTCTAAGGACAAACCTCATGAAAGAAGAGAGAAGCACTCAGGTAGCTTTATCTGACTTTTTCCTAATTTTCATTTCTTTATCCCTCCCCACCCTCACTTGCTCCACCTCAGTGCTTTCCCCTCCGTATTTCCTCCTTTCCTAAAAGTGCTTGTCAAATGTCTTCAGGTGTGGAACAAAGGGACTGCTTTTTTTAAAGTGGCTGTTGTGTTTTAGGAGCATGCGCTGGCAGAAAAAAACAAATAACAAAAAAGGGGAAAAAAAAGGTGAATACTTCAAGTAGCATAAGGTCATTCCAAACTCCATGCTTTCTTGGCTTAGACAACTTTTCTAGCAACAGAATGAAAATTCCAACGATAAAAAATTCCCGTTGCAGGCTGGTGGCTGACAATTTGAAGGTGACCCCCATGAGACTGAAACGGGGCCACAGTTCCCCGTGAGCAGAGGAGGAGCAGCCACCCCACCCAACAGCAGCTCTTTGCAGAGAGATGCCCCGGGTGGGCATTGACGGCCACGTCCCAGCTCAGAGTCACTCCACCTCGACAGCACTGACCTGAGCAAAACCTTGTACAAAGAGGAAAACAAAGATGTAGAAGAAGCGATCGAACCACAGACAGAACTTGGTGGCAAACCATGGATTTTAACACCTTCTTATATGGTGTTTAACCATCTGTTTTCATAAGCGGTAACGCTGTTTTCAAGCTCTAACAAGCAAGACAAGAGAAAGAAAGAGACATTTTAGTGTTGCTTTTCTGGGACATTCATCTTTCTCCCTCAGAAATGCTCTTCTTTGGAAACATGAATCAACCAGAATCCATCTGAGGTGAAACCCACTAAAATAAAAATAAATCCAGGATACTGATAGAAGCGTGCATTCTGGCTGATGTTATTCCCCAGCCCGTTTCTCCCACCAGACATCCTGTGTCACCATCCCTGTGGGCACAACAGGTCAGCTTTCACCTGAACCAGATTAACCAAACACATCTATTTACGTTACCTAATGATTTTTTCTTAATGAGGACTCGAGAGGGTGCAACGTGAGTTCCTCTGTCCTTACATCTACAGGGTCAGTGATCTTCGGCAGAGGACTGAGATAACAAGCTGGAGGCAGCAACATCTTCAGATGCCCTTGCTGGATCTCAGGAGAGTATTTGTAAACGGCACAAGATCTCTGAACACACAGTAAATGCGGACATCTACTGTTCCAGTTTAAGGAGGGTAACAGCTCTGTTCCAAGTGACCGGGTAAAAGATGGTGATGAGGTCAGCAAGCAAAAGTGACCTCGGGAGTCGAGCCGCTGGGTGCCACCGGAGGAGCTGGGTGGTCGTTCCTCCAGTCCGAAGGAATCAGTCAACACCCAGACTGATGGTCTTACGGTCTGGAAACGCCCAGCAGGTTGGCAGCTTGCTCTTCTGGAGGGAAACGTGCACACGAAACAAACTCCTTTCCAGAATCCTGCGAGCAATCTGTGGGATCAGCCTTCCCACCTTTCTGCCCTCTGCAGCCTTCCCTGCCGCGGGGGCAGCGCTGCTTCCTTTGAAAACATTAGGAAAAATGGATGTTTATAATTTCAGTTTCTGGATTTCATGAAGCGTGAGACTGTCAAACCTGAAAAAAAAACCAAAAAACCCAACAAACCCACCAAAGAACAAAATGATGCCACAGGAGGAGGAGGAGGAAGGGGACAGCACCGCTTGAAGACACAGAGAAAATTTCTACTTGTTCTCGCTTTCCCTTTAATAGCTCTTCCCTAATGCACAGTTTCTCTCTGCACCGTGAGATAACGCTGCTCATTTTGCTTAAGGTACAACTGGGAGGTGCTCAGGCACCACAGAGGACGTGCCTGCCCTGAACGCCCACCCAGAAGAGACGACTCTGCTGCTGAATGTCCTAGAGAGACATCAGACCTGCTCACTAGTTCTGCAGAGGGACTCGTTAGCTTCTCCTCCAAACACTCCACAAGAATCTTCTCAGGGCTGTGGCTCAAAAAATGATATGTTGAGAGTGATTGGCAAGAAAAAGAGGGAAAATTAAAGCTTTCAGTATAATTAATAAAAATTACTTGAATCACAATCCATTTCTCCAGCAACTTTAGGTAGCACACGGCATGAGTTCATCCCAGATAAAACGCAAGAGGTTCTGAACTATCAAGTCCCAGTCTTTTGAGACATAGTTGGGAAGCTTTTTTAAACATAGTATAACTACTTCTATTGAAATTTCATTTGAGACCAAATATATTTGAATATTAAAGAACACAAATTATGGAGGATTTCACTGTAGATATGAGACACCAGCAGAACCTTCTCCCATGTGTTCCGGTTAATACTGCTAAAGAATTAAATGCAATTCAGAAATGTCTCAAACACCTTTTATTCTCATTTCTATGCTTATGTCACCTTATTGTGACCACCTTTGGGAATCAGAGCTGCTCTTCCCTGAGCGAGGATGCCTTGATTATCTGAAGAAGTATTCAGGAAAGCAGAATGCTGGATAAGAAGATACAGTAAAATAAAGACATCATTTTACAGGATACTGTTGCTGTTCTTAATCTGATTGCTGGGGATGTTTGAAAAAAACAATGCTCGGAAGGTCTGGGAGCTCCAGGTCTGGATGGATGCTACCTTCGGGTCTAGGACAGACGCATATTCTAGAGCTGGGGAGGGATATTCTGTGACCAAAACACGATTCAGCCCCTTTCTGCAAACCAGCTCTTCACTTGACAATTCCCTCTGCGAATCAATATTTCATAAGTTACAAGGTTTCTTCTCTTTTTTTTTTTTCTGGACTCAATTTATCCCTTTGGAGTCTTGCCCCAAGTTGGGGTAAACAGCAGATACATTTTTGTCCATGAAGTCACTGGTTTTTTGAACTGGCAGTGGGTTGGAGCAACAGTTTGGGTTTGGAAAGCATCCCTCATCCCACCCTCTCACCTCCGGCTTGTGAAGAGGGTGACAGTTGTGCAGGTTCAGCACTGCACATTAAGAATAAATTTCTTTGACTCCTCTTAATAAAGATCGAGCCTTCTGCGGGTAGACCTGTATTCCCTGAGAGCACCAGAGGGGTTTGGAGACGTGGCCCTTGCTTTGCCATGTGCCAGCTACAATTTCCGTGGGGTGTGCGGGTTGTCTGACGCGGGGTTACTCTGTCCTGTACCCCATCCTGAGCTTCCACAGCGTTCACGGAGCAGGTTCACAGCTGAAAGGGCAGCAGAGAGCAATCACACCTCTTCGTACTCGCTTAAACGTATCTCACTCTTCATCAGGCTAATAAAGATAAAGGGATATGTAACAAAGGATGCTTTTTTTTGTAATATGAATCTTTAAATATGAAACTATGGAAATGATATTTAGAATTTAATTCTACGGATTGAAATGTATTTTGTACGGGTCTTTCTTGTATGTGGTGTTGGTTTATTCTGTACATCCCGTACATACCCCGTCATGGAAATGTGTGACAGGTGTTATTACGTGTTTCAGCCTCAGCATTCACTTAGCCCAGGATATAATTAATACCTTGATAGACTGAAGCACCTACAGTTTGCATCAAGTGGTGAGTGACTGGCCTATGTTGACCAAGGGCCAAATCTACAGACATTTATTGGAGTAAGCCTTCCCTCTCAATTCTTTCAGCTTCTTTCCTTGTATTAAATGGAAGCACTGAAGGAAGAAGAAATTAACCCCAAATCTATTTTTTGTTCTGATATTAGTTCCCGTTTGTTGTATAAGCTCCTACTTTAAACTCTCCTTCAGGCTGCCAGAGAGCATGAGGAACGGGCAAGTCGAGTTTAGGAAAACCCTGTGGTCAAACAAGACAAGGAAGTTTGGCACCAGCCATTAATTGCTGCTTCATTAGAAGCTAAATCTTCGCCCGCTGAATGCCGTAGCCACCAGCTGCAAAGAAACTCGTCTCGCCGTAGCATAGAAGAGTGTGATGTGTAGATCCAACCAGAGAAAATACATCTAGTATTAAATACCCGTGAACCTTGCAGTGACTCACCAGCCTGGCATTGATAGAGCCAGTATTTGAGCTTCCCGGCGGCCGATGGACAAATTGGTTTCATTTAATTCTGGTAAATTAGAAATACCTTCCATTTCCAGGGTAACAAGACATCTGAACAATAAGAATGAAAATGTCTTCTGGGTATGGGATACTTCACAGGGTCTGTGCATTCTATTTCCAGGTGCCCCCCTTTTGCTCTCGGCAAAATCAGCATTGCACCTTGAGAACACGGGGTTGAATTCTTTCAAATGGGAGGGACTATCTTTAAAAATAGTCTCTTATCTTGTTTTGCAGGGAAGATCTAGAAGGCTTTGGTGTATACATTTCAGTACAAACCCCATTAATTTACCAACTGCAGTGTTTACGTTGGGAAATGCATCCTGCCCTTTCTGTAAGTGAAATGTCTTTGTCTTGATGGACCCTTTTCCCAAAAAAAAAGAAAAAAATTTTTAAAAAAAAGAAGCCTGGATCACAGAAACCTCTGCCTGCCTCGTGGGAATGTGGCTAAAAAGATAAGATGAGAACAGGAGGCATTCCACTGACAAGTGCCATGGAGCTTTTTCCAAATCAGACAATTTCAGGTTTTGCACACGATTATTTATTTTTCATTAGGAAGCTCAACAGAACAACACTTTCTCAGAGATAACACACTTGTCATGGAATGTTCTACTTTGGGAAATAAGGAATTTTCCACCCTTAAAGGACGTGATCAGCCTTGCTCCTAAAGCACGGAGGATTCTGGCACCGCACCGGTGCTTCGTGTCAATAAATAAGTCCTTGAGAATCGTTAAGAGTCCTTAAGAATCATGATTTAACTGAGAGAGTAGATAATAATTTGTTAGTGTTTCTCAACAAAATTACAAATACATTGTAAAGCCCTTTTCAAAAGACACTAGAAAATCAATTAAAGCAATTCTAATTGTAGCTATGTATTAAAATAAGGTTGGATTTTTGTTGTTTGGCCATCATTAAGTGTTTGAATGCTAAAAGATATTCCGGGATTAATTCCGCAACTTTATAAATAGATGTTTATTAATGTTTGGATATTCTCACAATATGTTTAACGGTGTCTTCTTCCTTGGGTTGCAATCTGAACTGTAATTTAACCAAGGATGCCACTTAAGTTCTGCTACACAAAATGCCCTCCGCGCCTTTACCAACTTTAGGGTCCTTTAGCCGCCTTTTTATACAGAATTTTAGGCTGGGAGGAACAAAAGGATGCACTTTTCACGACCCTGGAACCCTGTGACCACTGGGAAATCAAAAGGGTGGTGACACGAAGGAAAACCATTGTCCACAAAAATAAGCTCTTCAAGGGGCACCAGGAATGCACAATAAAATCCCAGTTTCCTTTGTGTGGCTGTTTATGCCTATGGCTTGCATCATCCAAAGCTCAAGAAAATATCTGAACTAAAAAGGAATCCTGGTTTCTAAGAAAATTCCATATTCTTCTCAAAAAAAAAAGAAAACCCCCACCTTATGTGAAATAGAATCTTTTACGAGTTCATCATCTCTTTACAAATTAAATATGTAACTCCGAGGTAATGAAAACCCTTCAGCCCGCTCCGCGGGGATCAGAGAGGTGGATTTAAAAAGTGATTCCAGCAAGTCGGAGCAGATGGGAAAATAACCTGATTTGTCAGGATGGGAGGATTTAGTGAATTTGCTGCCTTCTAACTCTATCCGTGCTACAACGTAGCAGCATGTAAGAGCTTAATTAGAGAATCAGCTCTACTTTGACCTGAAAACATTTGGAGTAAAAAGAAGAAAAAAAAAAAAAGACTGGTCCTAAATTCTTAATTAAGCACAGCTGCTATTGAAGACAGTGGTCTTTTTTCCACTTGAAAACAGAGAAAAATAACCGTATCTTGCAAATAAAAAAAATATAGATAAATAAAATTATGTGTGAGCCTCATGTTGTAGTCTCTCAAAATAATCTGTTGTGCCCTATATCATTACACAAAATGTAAGAAATTACTGTTGTTAAAGTCTGTCTCAAAGACTTTTTCAAATTCAACTTTAAATCAGTGAAGAGAAAAAAATTCTATTGACTTTAATAAGCTTTGTATTGGGGAATTGCCTGGTAATTTAGGCAAAACATTATAATTAAAATTTCTGCTAATAAAATCGGTTAATAAAAATGTACACAGGTAGCACACGCCGTTAAACCACTTCTGTTTGTGTGTAGAAGTTACTGGGAGATTCTCAGAGCAGAGTTAAAGGGCTGGGCGAGCGCAGCAACTTTAGGCAACGACAACTATTTGTAAGCAAAGGTGAAATCAACTGATTTTTGTCATTTCTTCTTCGAGACATTCAAAAAAAAAGTAAGGAAAAAGATATTTGGAGAAAAAAAGCACAGTTTGAAAGACTAGCTTTGACAGTCTACGTTTATATCAGGAAAATGGAGAAATATTTTTTTAAAAAAGATTATTCTAAATTGCATCATTTCACAATGAAAACGGCTGTGAGAATTTCTCTGCGGGGAACAATGCTAAGAGCAGTGGAACATTTGAAGTTGCCACGGTTGGTCATCTCTGCAGAAACATGTAAAATAATAACTTTTTTAGGAAAGGCAATTAAACTGTCCTGAGAGCGGTCGTTATGAAGTCACTAATGCATGTGATCTTTTTAACGGTTATTTTTGCTTGTGGATTTTATACAATACTTCTAAAACTGATTATGCCAAAGCTGGAAGAAGCAGCGCAACAAAAGCCGCAGCCTGACAGGCGTGCGAAAACCTTCCCCGAAAGCCCAAACCTACAAGTGACCCCTCGAGCCCCACGGCGCCTCGCGCAGCCCCCGACCTCCACTCATTCCCCCGCCTGTTTTCAAACGGCTCCTGAAGCCATTTCCTACAAAGCAGAGAGTCAGTTTATAGGGAGCCCCGTGTGATCTGGTAAGAAAAAGTAAAGAATAGTTAAAGAATTGAAACGCTCTTAAAGGTTGATGTGGTTTTTTCACATTTAATCAAAACTTGGCGTTGCAGAGGTCGACAGGAGATTGCAAACAAATTTTAAGGGGGGAAACTCCCGTTCTATTTCATATTATTCTCACTGAATCTTCAATCTTCCTGAAGGGTTTTTTTGGTTAGTACAGAGGGGAACTGTCTATCTCCCAGGCAAGCAAACACCCTCCCAAAACGCAGCGATGCCACAAACCGGGGCAGGCAGCAACCGATTTTAATGCTGGGCTGACTTAAGTCAGGAGGGGTGTGACAGAATAGGATGTGTCTAAACGAGTCGTTTAGAAAGGAAAGGAAAAGTCAAGCTAAAGCAAAATAAACAAAATAAAAAGACATAGTGTTTTCACGCTTTACATTACAGCATGTGAAAGGTCCAATATCACTGATACGTTGAATGTTTAAATTATACAGAAGTCCATGTGAAAATCCTGTTTCAGAATTTGCATTTCAGTTTTACGTGGGAACGTGTAGGAAATTTAAAAAAATAAAAATATCCCAAGCATCCTCTTGTAACTTGCCTTTAAACTTTTTATCTTCCAAAGGACACAGGGTTTTTTTTTTTAAGCAGAACAGCCCAAAACCTGATGCAGAGGTACATGGCAGAAAATATACTTTAAATCACTAAGCAGACATCTTTTTGCTGCCTTTTTATACAAAATTCTGGGTCCATTATAACAAAAGGATGCACTTTGCACGACCTTGAGAGCCTGTGACCATTGGGAAATCAAAAGGGTAGTGACACTAAGGAAAACTATTGTCCAGAAAAATAAGCCTCTCCAAGGGGCACCAAGAATCCACAATAAAATCCCTGTTTCCAAGAAAATTCAGGCATTTCCATCAAAAAAGACTGGTAGGATAAATAGAATGTCCTCATAAGCCACAGATTCTTAATAATACAAAATGGCTAAGTCCACGGTAAACAAAGCCCCGAGGAAAACTAACATCTACTAACTCAGGCTTCTCAAGACCTGGGTCACGACCCAGTGCCTGGTCACAGGGGACCTCAAAAGCATTTCTGAGCTGAAATTGCGCGGATTTTGTTTTGCACAAGATACATTTCAGTTAGAGTTTCACTCCTCCGCAGAGCTCGTAAAACTCCCGCGACTATCTCCTCACTGCAGAGGTGATTTCTGCGTTAACCATTATTGCTGCTGGGATCTTCTCGGCATTGCAGCCTGCAGGAGAGCACAGGCTGATCGGAAAGAACCCCCAGCAGGCTGGCTCTTTCCTTCCCCTCTGTCCTTCCATTTGGGGGGGCTTTTTTTCCCAAGTTTTTCAATTAATCCATTTTGAAACTTTAAAAAAATCAATAGCAACTGCATTTCGCTATGCACTTGGCGCTTTGTTTTACAATTCTGTATCAAGACTTCATTTTTCAATCTTTTTTTTTTTTTTTTTGCTGCACAGAGGCTCTTCGGTTTCTTCTAAGGATGGTGTGAGAGAAAAAAAAAATATCTGTGAGAGATTTAAACATCAGAATGTGGTATTTTGTGAAAATAAGCGTGGCCACGTTGATGAAGTCGTTTGCAGAATGTCCGTTTTCAGCTGGAGTCCTGGCTTGTAACTAAACACACCTTTTTCTGTCTCAGACCTGTAGGAGGCAGAACTCAACAAATCTTTCACCATTTCACGTGGCACGAAGGCATTTTTGTTACCAAATGCCACCTTCCTGCTCTAGTCAGTGCTGGCAAGAATTAATTGAACAGGGAAAGTAATATATATCGATAGTTTTAGTTGACATATACTTTTAAAGTCTCGCCCTGCAAATATTTACACGCATGGGCAACTTTACTCACATAAATAAAACTACTTGCACGTTTAAGTGTTTGTGGAATTGGCCTATAATTTCCATGAAAATCTAAAGAAAATAATATATGGTTTATCTCAAAGAGTTAACTAAAGGACAGACTTGGAACTACATGACTTATTTATTAACTCAGTTTAATATAAATTCTTAAGAGTTACTGCCTCCAAGAATTTATACACCTTGGCTGTAATTTTAACTTTTATCCTTGCAAAAAAAAAATTAAAATAGTGGGTAACGACATAATTAAAGTTACAATGTCATGAGTTGGTTTCAAGGGCTTGAATCACAATAATCTGAATGCTTTCACTCCTTTTTGCAAAGCTGACAGCTCCGCGATGTAAACTGCAAATTCGCCTCAGCTGGTTGCATATGGCTCGCGTTTAACCAGAAAATAATTTAATGTAATGAGCTGCACAGTAAACCCTTCTTAAACATTAACAGAACTTGGTGTCCTGAGACACGTGATCTCCACGAAAAAATACCTTTCATCCTCATCAAGTCCATCTTCTATTTGGATTAATGAAATCCCACGGCGGAAGCATTGCTTTTAAAATAGACTTAATAGGTTCATTTATACAGTAGGAGTAAATTTATGCCAACATGGGGAAGGGGGTGTCTTCCCAGAACCAACAGCTCTAAGTTCTAGAAAAGGACCATGCCAGGAGAGGTGATTTTTGGCAAGTGCCACGGGGCAGGAGCTGCTCTCCTCTCCCTCTGGCTGGGAGGCAAAGGGGGGGGCAGCACTGGCAGGACAGAGGGCACGGCGTCTGCTGGCTGTCCCCGGACTGGAAGCCAGGCTGAGCGGCTGGGCAGAGGGGCTTCTGCTGCGGTGCTGGACCCTGGGCTTCCTCGGGACCTTGGGCTTCCCTGGGCTGCCACCAGACCCTGGGCTGCCCCTGCCACCGCAGGGACGCTGCTGCGCCTCCTGCCTGCCCGCAGCCCACTAGAAGCAGCACCTGAGCTCCAGGCTGGGGGGGCTTCACCCCAAATATCCCTCTCACTCCCTCTGATGTGAAGGCGGGGGGATATTATTCAGGGGTTGGGGATACTTCTCCTTTCTCTCTCAGCGCTGTACTGGAGCCCGGCTGCAGCTGGGGGGCAGAGCCAGGCTGGCTGGTGCTGGCAGCGGGGAAAAGCCGCTTCTGGAGGTTTTTGCAGCTGGGACAGGCTCTGGAGCGGGAATTCCACCCCTTTGGAACGCAGCTTTGTATCTTTGCGTGTGTGCTCCGGTACGTATCCAGCCTCAGCCTCATTTCCAGGCTGGGCTGCGTCTGTGGACTTTATTTCTCAAAGCAAGCGCAATTTCCCACTGTGCTGAGATAAACGACAGGTTCTTCCTCACGCCAAGGTTTGTTTCTCTCCTGTCATGTTTTTCTCCTCCAGCCGAACGCTCAGGGCTCAGTGTAACAGGATCATCCTTGCAGTATGCACATCCCAAAATGCATTAAACTACTGTTAATAAGTTTTATCTTCTTAGCAGGGGCCTGGAGCGCCCGGAACACGTGCCTTGGAAAAAAAGCCTTGCCTGGGGAGGAGAGGTGAGGTTCTGTGTTACGCCTCCAGCCACAGCTCTGGGAACATACAGCAGGTTTAAGATGGTTTTATGCCCTTTTAATCCCGAACTGCTCTGCGGGCTAGAGTTGACATCCTAGTTTTAGTCAGCCTCAATGTGCTTTACCCACCCTGTGAAATCAGCTCGTCCCTGAATTTCTGAAATGTGACGGCCTCCCTGCCATCCACCTTCTGGTGACGCCCAGCTCCCGTGTTTGGGAGGGAAATCACCGCAGAGAAACTTGGACAAGCCACGTAACGAAATGCCTCCCCAAAATCGGTGTAAAAACCACTTTGCGCTGCCCTGAGGAGCTCTGAAGAGCTCGTCCTAATTTACAGGATTTTGAATGTAACAGCTGCACCCACAGATTTCTGTCTGGGACACCTGCAGTTGGTGCTCCTGAAGATGCGCTGAGCATCAGTGCTCTTGAAGAACAGACGGAGGGGCCACAGGGATGCTCTGGGTGCTGGTGGGACCTGGTGGAGCGCGAGCACCCTGCCCGCTGCAGGTGCCTTGGGACGCTGCCTGGCATCTCCACAAGTCCTCTGCAGTTATCAGAGCTGCTGGCTGCAACCTGCTCCTGTTGCTTCTGCAAAAACAAAAAAATAAAAAAGAGAAGAATCAGAGCATTTCCTATTGCGTGCAACTGTAGGAATTCAACGTTGGAAAAAAAGTTATCAGCTGGGTTTTTTTTGGCTGTGTGTGATGATACGGTGCTTGTCCACTGCCGGTTTTCTTACGTGTACAAATCCCCACCCCTCTGCCTCTTTTAGAAATGATTCTCAACATCCAGTGTCTGCTCGACCCCCTCGAGCGCATACACACTGATCATCAGGGAAAGGTAAATGCGTCCCTTTACCCGAGAAGGAACATTTGGGCAGTGAGTGACACACAGATTGTGTCACACGATGGAGACACGAGGACGAGCTCTGAGTCTCCTCATCACATCCTCACAGTAAACGTTCATAATACCTGGAGACAGCAGAGAAAAATGTAGACAATACTGTGCTGCGTCCTACAGCAACAAAACTCAACAAAACGTGAATTTTCTTTGTAACCTGAAGTCAAACAGTGATTTACTGACTCATTTCTCAAACATCACATCTGTAAGGAAAGTATATTTTGGACAGAGATGTCTCATCTAGAAATGACTCAAGTG
This sequence comes from Limnodromus scolopaceus, assembly GCA_028565335.1. Classification (NCBI taxonomy): domain Eukaryota; kingdom Metazoa; phylum Chordata; class Aves; order Charadriiformes; family Scolopacidae; genus Limnodromus; species Limnodromus scolopaceus. The sequence continues at coordinate 21,129,856 of JAOXNO010000063.1, forward strand.
TGTTCTTACATTTACGTACAGTGAAGAAATTTAAACAAGTCTCTGTTTCATCCCACTGACGTGAAGCAGAAGGTCAGCGCGCGCAGGGGTCTGAGCAGGACGGAGACCAAAGGCTCCCCTGCCCTGGGATGTGGGGACGGGGCCACACCATCTGGGGGACACTCCTGTCCCCGCTACCTAGCTCAGGGATAAAGCCTTTGGGGGGTCAGGTTCAGGGGGCAGCTGGAAAGACCACTGCTCTTCAAGACAGAGCTTTCATGGTTTGCAAAGTTACACACCGCTCGTTTAAGCTATTAACAGACTTTTCAGGGCTTAAACACATACTTAGATATATGTGGCTCGAGCAAAAATTAAGATTTACACAAAATCTAGGCAGCTGACAGTGTATTTTGATTGCCAGCTGTGGAGAAATAAAATCTATTAAGCAATTTTACAAAAGGGGAAGTCGTGCACTATTACAAAAGAGAAACTTATACTTTGTGTTCAGTCTGCAGGGATTAAAATGTCAGGTTATTTAGACAAATAAAGCAAACTCATTGAAACACCTGTAATATCTGGCAAAATTGGACACCTGTTGGTGGGAAGGATACGAACCATTTGGACCAAAATGAAGCCAAGAATTTGTAACACAACAAAAACCTTCTGATGAGAAAGGCGAATCTCCCACCACCGAGAGTTTAACAAGGTAATTTGGGCAGGTATAATCTAGGATCTTCTCAAAAGCAGGAGAAGGATGCCCACGAAGGTGAATCTGAAAGAGAAAACACAGGGCCAGCTTGGCTACGCATCTAAAACTCCATCATCAGAGAATTGATTTTGACATGAGGAAAATGCACACGGAGCATGTTGATGTGGGAAGCATTTCTAATCCCGCAGGTCAGCGCTTCACAGGGCCCAATCCCGCAAACACAACCCGGGGTGATCAGTCGGGCACGTCACCGCCTCTTCAGTGAGACACCTTACGGCCAGATCTGAGGATCTGACCCACCTGACACCGGGAAAAGAAACAGGTGGAGAAGTCAGTACTGCGAAGGGATGAGTTCATTTAACTTCCCAGGAGGTGAATGAAAGCGGAAGCAACTCACAGGATCCAAACCTATAGAAATTGTGTAAAAGAGCTGCACAGAAATTTCATTTCAGCATTCGAGAAAGTAATATAAACACAAAAGAAATGAAAAGGATGAGAAAGCTAAAGGCAGAATTTAGCATATTTACATCGCTACGAAACTGTGGAAATAAAGACGAGACCAGAGCTTTCCTTCTTGACATTTTGTTTTAATAAACATGTATAGAGTCAATTGTCAAAGAGCTCTTCAAAAGCAAAGTCTGAGACATCAGCATGTGGCCATGCTTCGCAGCATATCAGAGACACAGCAAATGTTACATTATTTATCACAGGGATCGATATTGGAAAAAAAAAAAGGTTAAGATTAGACATGAAGCCCATGCCATCAGTACACATTTGTTTCTCCTTTTATATGTAGATTGGTCTCATTCAGGAGAGGGTTCAATGGTTTTATTCGTGTATTTCATATCACAAAAATGCAGAGTAACACAGTTTATCTGTATCCTATTTTTTCCACGTTGAAATAGTTTTACAAATAAAGGTGAATGCCAGATTTAAATCTGTTTTACTGAAACAATGACAAAAGTGTGAAATCTTTTGTAATAAACCTGCTATCACCAGTCATTTTTCAGAGAGAAGTCTCTCTTCATCTCTCACAAATGTAGAGACTACTCAGAAAACGAATCTTTAGTTAAATTTTTCATTGACAGTGAGGAAAAAAATAATCGGAATTGTAATCTCAAAGCATTTCTTTTTATTCCGTCCCCACAGAGGAAAACCATTTTCATTCTCCATGTTTTTCAGCTGAATGCTTTAAAACAAAGATAGTTTAGCGGCAAACGACAGGTAAGTCACTGCTCTCTGAAAAACCCAAGGTGCACAGAAGACAAACGAAGACAGATCTTTAGGGCTTGAACTCCGCTCCTGCAGAGATTTACCGTCAGCCGTGACCGCGTGAGCTTTCACAGAAGTTTGCAGCCTCCTTAGGATGAGATCAACTCGGCAGCTAACGATTAAAGCATTTTCTCTTAAATATTCCTTCACATTTTTGGTTTCTTTTTAAGACGACCTGGTCTCTCTGAAGATTTTCTTCCAAAAGTATAAAGTGTAACGGCTGAAAGTCTCCAGACCTGGCTACAAAGCAGGGGTTTGGGCACTAATATCGTGCTGCTCTTCTGCAAGTTTAGTAGAAGACCTTCTTAAGACTTTCAACTATTCCCAGAGTGTTGAGAAATAAGATAGATTTTCTTAATCTGACAGAAATCTCCCCCCACAGCAAGTGATGTACATCCGTGGATAGTTTGTTTTGAAAAAACAAAACCCACCCCATTTTGTGTTTCACAAAGATCCAACCCTCTGACTTGTTTCTGAGTTACATCTCTTTTCTTGCACGCATCCGGAGAGTTCAGCACAAGTCACTCTGCCTTCTTCGGCATGAAACAGCTCAGAGAAACGCTCTGATTCTTGAAGGAAAGAGAAGCGGAGGAGACGGTCCGAGGCAATCCTAGAACACAGTTGTTAGAGCAGGAATGAACCAGTAACGAAGAAGAGGGAGAAGGGGATTAGCTGCAGCACTGAGGAGAAAAATGCAATGAAGGCAACAGAAATACCTCCTCAGCGCGTGTGCACGCACATGATTCCGCTACAGAAAAGAAACAGCCAAATTTCCACGTATTTGGTATAAGGGAGGAGTGAACCAGATAATTTCACAATAGATTCTGAAAGTGATTTTTCAGGAAAAAGTTTTATTTCTCTTTCGTACCTCTGTATGGGGATGGCACCTCGCTTCGCCTTCACCTCGCTCCTCCTGACCTGGGGCAAAACCTCACCACAACATGAGGCAACGCGTGGCACGAGCACCGCCTCACGCCCCACAAACCACGTGCCCTCAGAAAGGCCGTGGGCGCAGGGAGGCCACTCTGCCGAGCTTCAAAATCAGTAACAACCACTCTGGCACCTTCTTTTTTTTGCCAGAACCATTTGAGCGTTATCTTTTTTTTTTAGCCACTGGTGTATTTGCAGAGCCCAAGCCTCCCTTCCAGGAGAGGCAAAACGACAAGTCAAAGGTCAGCGGGAGGATGGAAAAATACCTTTTAATCTTATCTGCGCAGCACTCGGTGTAGACTTATTTCCCCATCTTCAGGCTCTCTTTGCTGAAAGACTAATTTCCTTCTGAGCTGACGGGAGAGAATCAATTAGCAGCATGTAAAAGCTGCACCTCTTCCTACATCACGTTATTCACGTGTAAGACTTGAGTAACACTCAGGCTGCAACTTTTCATATGAAATAATCGAAAATATCAGCGCAAACCCCATGACTCTTACATAAAGAATTGAGGTTTTGAGCACTATGTTTACTAAACATGCTCACATTTAGGGCTTATTTGCTACAAGTTTTGGTTTACAGAGTTAGTAATGAAGCGCCTTTAATTTGGGACAGTTTCCTCTCCTGTGGCGCATATATGAATTATTGAGACACTTTTATATTTTTCATTAGTGCGTCGATTCACTCTTCCGTTTCTGCCGGGGCCTCGATAACAAATTAACACACCCGCGCTAAATTATCGACTTCAACGTTGAGTGTTTTGCTCTCCTTCAGCATTTGCAGCTCGGGACTTCCGAAAGGCGTTTTGCCTTTATGAGGAGAAAATTTAAAATTTTTGAATTTTACCGCCTCCTCCATTACACAAAAATCTCCCCGCGGCTCCAAACCAGGAATCGCTAAATTCGTTACCTCTCCCGGGCACCGCAACCTTACAAAGTTTGCAGAAGCACAACCTGGCCGAGCGTTTCCACCGGTAACGCAGAAACAAACGGCAGTTTCTGGAAGAAATAATACAAATGGCCTCGGAAACAGGTCCGCCTGCGGAGAGCCCTCCCGTCTCGCTTCGATACGGATGCAGCAGCGGCTTTGTTTTAGGCCTCACGCAGGCGGGGAGGGACGCGGGGACGCTCAGCAGAGCTCGCCCCTCCAAACCTGAAAGAACCCGGCTGTGGAATTTTTTAAAAAAAAAAAAAAAAAAAAAAGAAATTAAACAGTAGTAAATACCGGCGGGACAAAAGCCCTTTTCTCGTGGTGGAAGGAACGTAATACTGATAGATTACTCCCGGGTTTCCATGGGGACCTTTTTGTTTTTAACTCCAGATACCCATGGTTGGGGTTCCACCAGGAACCTCCTGGTTTTGCGCTGAACCCAATGGCGCGGCCGAAGGGGAAGTGGGGCAAAATTGTTCATTATCGATCCTTTTTGGTTTTTTTTTTTTAAAAAAAAAAAAAAGAAAAAACAGACGATTACTTCTAATCCTTGAGGAACGGCAGCTGCTGGCAGGGCACAATTAGCACATTTTTAGCATTCCTGCGAGGACCGCCCGCTGAGGCAGGCCGACCCCGCTCCCCCGGGCCCGGCCGCCCCTCACCGGGGCCGCAGGTCCCCGGTGGGACCCCTCGGTGAGGGGGACTCGAGGTCGGTGGGACCCCTCGGTGGTGGAGCTCAGGTGCAGAATGGGGAGAGCCGCCATGGCCGGGGTGGCACTCCGGGCCGGGCCGGGCAGTGCAGGCCAAGCTAGGCCGGGCCCGGCCCGCCGCCACACCATCACGGGGCTTTTCACCCCAAAACCGGCCGCACGTTTCCAGCCGGCGCGGAGCTGGGGGTGCCGAGTGAGCGCGGCCACACGCGTGGCCACAGGGCCGCTGGGACTTCCACCACGAGGTTGAAGGGCGCGGGGAGGCAGCGGCCCCCCCCCCGCTATGACCGGTCCCCTCAGGGAGCGCGGCCCCCGCTCCCCCGCGGGCCGGGCCGGGGCGACCCCCGAACTCCCCCCGGGGTCCCCGGCCACGGCCAGCCTCCCCGGGGCGGGCGGGAGCCCGCGGAGCCGGGTCTGCCATTGGCCGGGGAGAGGCGGCTGCAGCTGCAGGACACAATTAATTATGCTAATGGAGCGGGGAGCGGATGTACTTTTCTCCCCCCCACCCCCTTTATCCCTCTCTCTGTTTTTGGCTGGTCGGGGCGGAGGGAGCCGCCCTGGGCTGGGATCACATGATATTGTCTTCGCGCCACTTTCGTAAAACCCTTTTTATTCCAGGCAGGGCTGCGCTCGGGCTCTGAGGTAACGCGCTCGGCCCCGGCCCCCACCGCCCCCCCACTCCGGCCTGGGGGCTCTCCCCCCCGGCTCCGCGCTTTTTATTATTTTATCCTTTTTATTCATTCACTCTCCCCCCCTTTCTTTTCGCTTTCTCTCCCTCCCTCCCTCCATCTCCGGCGCGGCTCCGCCGCAATCTCTGCCGGGCGGCGCGGGTCGCCCGGGGGGGGTGGGTGGTGGCGGGGTGGGCAGCACCGACCCCCGGTCCCGTCCCGGGGAGCGGGGGGGTACGACACGCGGGGACACAGCAGCGCCCTACGGCCGCCACCCACCTGTAGGAGTGTGCGGGGCTCGCCCTGCCCCGCGCGTGGGCTCCCGTGCCCTGGGGCCCCCCGTAGCCCCCCACAGCCCCGCGTCCCGGCCCGACGGTTCCCGCGGCACCAA
>JAOXNO010000063.1:21136607-21151383 GCA_028565335.1 Limnodromus scolopaceus
AAGAAGGGGGCAGCTCTGCTCACCCCCCCCCCCAGCCCCCCTTTCCAAGTATCCCGGGGAAAAGCCTCCCCTGACAGCCCGGTTCCGGAGGGAAATTTAAACTTGTTAATATGTTTTATTTTAGATTTTTATTTTTATTTCTCTCCCCCCCTCCCCCCCCCCAGTCCTGCGCGGGGGGTCAGCAGCATCATCTGGAGTGCAGATACTCCCTCAGCTGGCGCGGGGGGCGCGCGGTGGTGTGTCAGAACCTTTCCAGAGCTTCTTTCTGGGGGTGGGAGTCGGGTGTGATGGAGGAGACTGGGTGAAGCTCCAGGAGAAAGGTCAAGTAAAACATCTCGCGTGCTGCGGGAGAGCAGGAAACCAGGGTGTTTTGGTACCTCTTAGGGTTAAAAAGCAGAGGAAGCCATTTTCACCTTAATTTAAGTGAAAATGAGCTGCAGACTCCACTCTGAAGCCCTTTCTGCCTCTGCGCTTTACGAGAAGATCCTCAATGGAGGAGGAAATCCATATCTCTGCTACCCAACATTAATGTTAGTCTTCTCTCTTGGCAGGTCCTGCTGGCTCCTGCACTTGGGTCAGGAGAGGCTTCTGTGATGCTTTGGCTGCGCTGGAAGAAGACGATGACGATGATGACGACCTTTTCAGTAGAAGACTTTCTCTGGTGATGGGCCTTGAGTTGTGCAAAAGTGCTTACAGTGCAGGTAGAGTTTAGGGTTCTACTGCAGTGTAAGCACTTCTGGCATGACTGTGGCGATGGCGGTGACGGACACTCGGAGGGCATGGATGCGACCAGGACGGTTGGGTTTTTGCCGCCTTCGGAGCTACGTGACAATCTGGTTCTTGTGTTAAGGTGCATCTAGTGCAGTTAGTGAAGTAGCGTAGAATCTACTGCCCTAAATGCTCCTTCTGGCACAAGCTGCTGCTTCCACCTCCAAAAAAAATACCACCCCGCGTCCATCTGGCTTTAGCTCAGCAATTATAATTTTAATTAAAGCGGTATTTTTTTTTCGTGGAAGCCGGTGGCCCGGGAGGTAGTTTTGTCCTAGCAGTATCAAAGTGCTCATAGTGCAGGTAGCTTGGAATCGGACCTACTGTAATGTGGGCACTTACAGTACTGCTAGATAGAGTGCATCCCGGCTCGCGGCAGCCTCTGGAGAAGACGGTGCTGATTACAGTCAGTTTTGCAGGTTTGCATCCCAGCTTGCTCCAATTGCTGTGCAAATCCATGCAAAACTGACTGTGGTGGTGGTGAATCTGTGGTGGATAATGGGGTTTGGAGCTTTTTTTTTTTCTTGGTTCCCCCTCCCTCCCCCCCCTTCTTATTTTTTTTTTTTTTTTTTTTTTGTCCCCCGTGGAAGACGTGAAGATGCCTTGCGCTGGTTTCTCCATGGGTGGGGATTTGTTGCATTACTTGTAGCTGTGTGTAGAGTATTGCACTTGTCCCGGCCTGTGGAGGAAAGGAGGACTTGTCTTCAGGCTGCACTGCCCCCAGACTTGCCGGCACGGTAAGCCTTGTTTTGCTGTTGTCGGGTGGATCACGATGCAATTTTGATTAGTTTAGCAGGAGAAAAATTGCACGGTATCCATCTGTAAACCGCAAGACCTTCATCGCTGACGAGGTGGCTTTGGTCAGTCCTTGAATCTCGCAGGTGGAGCCCACAGTACCATGTGTGACCCCACAGCTTGAAGGGGATGGGAAGAAAGAAAACTTCTCCAGATACTAAGGTTTGTCTACTGTTGAAAAAAAACCAAAACAAACAAAAAAAACCCCAAAACCGACCCAAACTCTGGGAATAAATAGTTGCAGTGCTCCAGGGAAAGGGCGTTTGGGGAGTGTGTTTCTGTAATAATGTGTAAATGACTGTGGTGGACTTAACAATAAAAAGATTTATTTTAAAATAAAACTTGTGTTTAATAATGTATCTCACTAAAGTGCGGTTGCAGTAGATGAGTAAGAAAAATACGGGAGACCTTCTTTTTGCCAGGTTGTTGGTTACAGCCTCGTCCTGCCTCCTCCCCCTGGGTTTTGAAGAAGAGGGATCTGCTACAAACCTCTGCTGCTACGTCCAGGAGGCCCTTTGCTGGTGGGGGGGATGTTTCTCCCCCGGGCCAGGAGAAGGATGTCCTCTGGTGATAGTCCTCACCCTTAAGCAACAGTCACGCTCCTCTATTTTATTTATTCTTTGGTTCGCTGAGCCTTGATGTCGGGAGTGGAGCTGGAGCTGGGCCTGCTGCCCCTGGCAGTGGGGAGAGCTTGGTTTGTCCCACTGGGGATCCCCTGCTCCGCGGTGGGAGCTGGGGCCGGAGCTGAGGCTGGACCTGGCAGCCCCAGAGTTGGCGTTGGGTTGTTGGGTGTCGCTGCTGGGGGTGTCTTGGTGTCCATGGGTCGAGTGATGGGGTCCGGGCGCTGTGGGGCGAAGGAGGGAGCCGCGTGTTGGGGGTGGGCGAGTGGCGATGTGCCTGGGGAGGGCTGAGTTCCTCCAATGTGCAAAATGTGTGGGGTTCTTTAGGGTTTTTATTTTTTTTTTTTTTTTGGGGGGGTGAGGTGGGCTCCCTGCTAAGGGGAGCGCCTGAGTGTCTTGGGGAGAGGGTTGCTTGGATGCTCAGGCTTCAGTTGTTTGTGGTGTTTTTTCCCCCCTAGCCTGTCCCCTTCAAACTGGATGGTGACACCCGCGGGATGTGGCAGAGCGGTTGGAGACCTGCTCCAGAGCCACAGCTCACGGCGGCTGCGGGTCCCTCGGCACGAGGAGATGGGGTCTGGTTGAGTGGGGCAGCACCCACCTGTTTGTAACACCCTCCTTCCCCCAGCCGAAACATCTTGAGGTCATTTTGCTGGTCTGGCTTAACGGTGGCCAGTGCAGCTGGGCTGGTGGTGCTGGTGGGTCCCCGCTGCGGTCCTGTCCCCAGGGTCCTGAGCCCAGCCCTTGGCTAGGGATGGATGCGCGCAACAGGGAAGAAGGTAACACCAAGCAGAGCAGTCCTCGTGTAGTTGGAGCACAACGGCAGAGCTCCTGTGGGGGCATCCCTGCACCTGGGGGCTATCGGTGTTTTTTTCACCTCGGAATCTAAGCTGGGGCTGTTGCAGTCTTCTTGTGTTTCGGAGAGCTGTGGTGGGGACTTCAGATCCCTGTGCAAACCAACAGCAAAGAGGTTCCCGAAGTGTGGGGCCCTTCTGGCTGCACCACTTGGTGACGGTGAGGAGAAATGGGTTGGAGATTGTGGTAGTTGTGATGTACTGTAGTGCATCTTGCCCCAGCAGAGTGGAAGCCATCAGGCTGTGGTCACAGCAGGAACAAGCCATCAGGCTGTGGTCATACCGGGAACAAACCCCCTGTTTGCTGCCGTGTTAATGAGCTCTTGGGAGATTCTCTGAGCCTGGCTTTTGTGTTGCTGATCCTGGAGCTGTACCCAGCTCTTGTGTGGGGTCTTACTGGTGTTTTGTGGGTGAACCATCAACTTTGTGTTGATGGGCTGGGTGCTGGAGGGGGTTTGGTGCCACCAGTGGCTAGTGTTTGGTGCAAGATGCTGGTCCCAGCAGACCTGGAGGTCTGGCCAGTGAGGGCTTCTGAGCACCCTGGTAGGACCAGAGCTTGCGATGGGCACCCTGAACCCATCCCACCCAGGTTGAGCCAGTGACTGATGGCTTCAGAGGTAAAAGGGGTGCGTGTTCAAGTTTGCTGGGTGAGAGGGGTGGTTGTTAGATCCCCTGAGAGGAAGCTCTCTATTGACGATGTCAGTGTCTGCTGTTCTGGGGAGTATCAGCACAATCTGTTCCGAGTGACAAGCCTGTGGTTTGCAGGAGCACTGGGTCTAGTTCTAGGCTCCCCAGTTCAAGAAGGACAAGGAAGTACTGGAGAGGGTCCAGTGGGAGGCTATGAAGATGACAAGAGCATCTCTCTGCTGAGGAAAGGCTGAGAGCCCTGGGGCTGTTCAGCTGGAGAAGAGCAGACTGGGAGGATCTCATCAATGCTGAGCAATAGCTGAAGGGTGGGTGTCAGGAGGATGGGGCCACTCTTCTCAGTGGTGCCCAAGGACAGGACAAGAGGAAATAGGCACAAACTTGCACATAAGAAGTTCCATCTAAACACGAGAAAAAACTTTCCTGTGAGGGTGCCGGAGCCCTGGAAGAGGCTGCCCAGGGAGGTGGTGGAGTCTTCTCCTCTGGAGACATTCCAAACCCCACCTGGACACGTTCCTGTGCAACCTGCTGTAGGAGGACCTGCTCTGGCAGGGGGTTGGATGAGATCTCCAGTGGTCCCTTCTAACCGCTGTCAGTCTGTGATTCTGGGATTAGTGGCTGCAGAGGGTTGATGCGATGGCAGAACAGGCTGGCTCTGAATTTTATTCGCTGCCCGTCTCCCAGCAAGGTGTCTCTCTCGTCTCTGAGCTCTGATGTCCTCTCCTGCCCCTGAGGACACACTACTGGCTCACACAGGTTGCAGAAGCCCCTCTTGGAGCAGGTCACCCCTGGCCCACCCAGCCTTGCTTCCAGTTCTGTCACATCTGCAGCCTGTTCTGTGCTGCCCGCTTCCTGGATCATGACTTAGAAGGTTTAAAAATGCTGAACCTGATTTTTGAAGTAGCAAATACACTAAAATGACACTGGCAGCGCTGCGCAGAATTGCCTTGTCTTAAGCTCAGATTACTTTGGGAGACCTCAGGAGATGCCCTTGCATTCCGCGGGTTCGGGTGCACCGTATAATAAGGGGGAGCCCCAGGAGGACAAGAAAAAAAAAAAGCTCAGAAACCCCCCCCCCCAAACAAACCCAACCCCAAAGCTGCTTTTTAAACAAGGAGTTTGTTTTGGATTTTTTTTTCACCCATGAGAAGTGTTGCGGCCCTTGGACATCGGCGCCGAGGGGCTGAGGCTGTTCCCGGAGCTGTCTCAGTGGCTATTTCTGGGAGCGGGACGTCAGAAAGGAGTCGGCACCAGTGATTTTTTTACTGGAAGTATATAAATAGGTACGAGGACACGCAGCGACGTGTGGGCTTCTTGTGGAAAGAGGCAACGCTTGTTCTGGATGCTTCAGAGGGCTTCTAACATCGGAGTGCCCAGGCTATTTTTATAGAGTGGGAATATTTCATATTATTTCAGTCTCCTTCCTGCCACACACTTTGTTATTTAATATGCATGCAGGGATTCCCAGCTGTAATTGGTGTCTATCTCGCAGAGCATCCAGTGGGTACTTCCCTTTTCTCTTAAAGAAAACTTTTTAAAATCATTCTTGATACTTCTGAAGTATCATTTCTTTTTTAGAGTGTCTTCTGCTGTTGATGGTCTTCAGGGTATTTTTTTTTTTTTTTTTTTTTTTGTTAATAGCGGGTTCACATCTGAACTGGCTCATTAAGCCCAGGAAAGCATCTCTAACCAGCGTGTCTTTTGTCACACGCAGTGTGCTCGCTGCCCTTCAGCTCCGGCTGCTCCTGGCTCACCCGTGTCCAAAGTCATTACAGTGCCTGTTCATAAAATCTGGGCTTCAGTTCCATAAGTTTTTAGGTTTAAATCACACCTGATGTAGAGCGGGATGTATTTCTAAATTACCAAGTATTGTCCAGATTCAAGCTGGATCTCTGACAATAAAAAAACCACCACCAAACCAACCCTGACCCACTGGCTGAGAAAGCAGTGACACACCGCATCTGTCCTCTGTCACCTCCCCTGCGATGACACTCGGGAATCACACACCTCATTCTCTTTGCTTTTTTACATCTCCCTGTTGATTTAAGTTACTGCACTTGTGGGGCCGGGATGCCGGCTGCTGCAGCCGGCTCAGAGCTCGCCCGTTATCGGCCTAATTACCTTTCCCAGTGGAAGTGTTGCTTGTGGAGTTCCATTTGCACAGGGATTCTGTAAAACGTAGGGAATTGCAGCACCGAACCAAAGGGGAAATCACCAAGGCTGGGTTTATATATTTATATAGATGTAACTTGTATAGAAGAGGAAATTACCATTTTGTTATGCTGGTGATATGGAGCTGGAGTAAAGTGGGGGTTTTTAATTATTTTTTTTATTTTCTTTTTGAATTTTTTTTTTTAAAACGGAAATGGGCTCTTTGGTGCAAAGCACCGCTCTGTGCTGGTCTCTGCTGGTGGAGGCACCAAATCCAGTTCGGGGGTAGGTACCCTGCAGCAGCAAATGGCTGGCAGGGCAGATTGAAAGCTCGACAGAAGTTAACAAATCTCTTGGGACTTCAAAGGCCACGCTTTGTCAGCCTGCCTGCTCAGAGCTTCATTGCAGCAATGAAAGGAAAATTAAGATCTTCCTGCCCTAAAACCACGGCCCCCTTCCCTCCTCCAAAGCTGGACCCGATGGGGTCTCTCTTCATTTTTAATTTTCCTCCTCTTTTTTTTTTTTTCTCTTATTTAAAAGGGTCTTTTGTATTGATGGAGGTTTTCCAGTTCGACTGATGAAAAAGAAATTTGGATTTGCATTGATATGGAGTAAGAGGATACAGAAAGGTGGGAAAAGAATTTAGTCTTTGCTCTCTCTTTTGGCTGACGTAAAACCCTGAATCCTCGTTTTGCTCAAAGGAGCGATTCCTACTACAACGGAAATGAAAATGAATGAAGTGAAATTTCGTTCAATTTTTTTTTTTTTTACAATGAAAACCCTCTAAACCAGGCCTGTAGCTGAAGAATGCTGCCTCTGAGCCTCATCCTTCCATCCGAGAGCAGCATGTGACAGGGCTTAATTGATCGATTAAAAATGCTGTAGTTCTCTTTATCCCGACGCGGTAGGGGAAGGCGCGCGTGATGACTGCTCGCTTTTGGGGAGACTCCATGAGAAGTGCTCTGTCTGCAGCGAAAGCTGGGGTTCGTTTCGGAGAAAGCGAGTTCCAAAGTATCAGAGTTTAGGGGCGGATCGGCAGATGGGGGTTCTTCCAACAAGCCTGTGTGCGAGAGGAGGGGGCCTCGCTTTTTATATCCCCCAAATCCCTTTTAACCCCGCTGCGCCGCGCTCTCCAGCCGAAACCCGGGCCTGGCTTGTTTTAGGAGGTGCTGACAAGCAGATAAAACGGAATTAGAGCCTCCGCTCGGGCAGTTTGTGTCGCGCTGCTGCTGCTCCGGCTGCTGGAAGGTTGTCGGCGGGAGACGGGGGTTACGAGCCTCGGAACCCCTCGGGTGCGGACTCAGACCTGGGTGAGCATCCTGCTCCGGGGACCTCCCCCTGCTCCGGGGACCTCCCCTCCCTCCCCGCTCCCGCAGCCGGGGTGTCCGGGGAAAGCAGCGCCCATCGGCCCCGCCGCTGCCGGGATCCGGGGTGGGAAGCGGGTTTTAGGGTGAAACTGCTGCTTTTTTCACGCCGTAGAAAACCCGTGAGCGCCATCTAGGCCAACGCCACTTAGTGCGTTCCCCCCTCATTTTCCCATGCGCTGCCCCGCGTCCCGCCGGAGGCTCGGAAGCGGCGGGAGTGAGAGGGACGAGTTGCGGCGCTCGGTCGTGCCGGTGGGAACCGAGGAGCTTTGCCAACGGGAGCGTTGGATGAAGGGGTTCCGAGGAAGCGGGAAGACGTCTCCCCTGCGGCTCGGCATCAGCCCGCAGCGCCCAGCCGGGCACCAGCCTGTCCCCTGGCTCGGGGTGACACTGCAAGACCTCGGGAACCCTCCCGTCTTCGTGGGAGCCGGTCCCGGGGTTAGAAACTTTGCACCTGTGTTGGGCAGGATTTGCCTTGCTTCAGCCTCCTGCTGTGGGATCCCATTCTGCTTTTTCCACGCTGGTAAGAAGCTATTGGTGGTCAGAACCTTAGAATTGTCTTGGCTGGGAGAGATCTTCAAGGTCATCGAGTCCAGCCATCAACCTAGCACTGAAAAGTTACCACTGAACCATGTCCATCAGGACCACATCTAACCCGGCTTTTAAATACCTCCAGGGGCGGCGACTCAACCGCTTCCCAGAGCAGACTGTTCCGGATCCCCTTTGCCTGTGTCCCACGGGAAGCCAGGGATGCACGGGCTGTCGGTGCGATGTGGAGGTACCTTATCTCACTGGGGTTTTAAGGCAAGCCCCAGGCAGGAGCTGCTGTGCTGTGTCCTGTTTGCGTGCCGAGGGATCACCTTTGAGCCGCGAGCTGTGGCCGTGTCCTGGTGCTCGGCTGGCTACGAGCCCTCTGGCTCCTGGCCCCACGGCATCGCCTGCTGCCCATCGAGTTGCTGTCCTGGCTGTCAAAACGCGGCTGCCGTGCTCTGCTCCTTCGTGCAGCCTGGTCCTGCACCGTGGCTGGTTTTTCAGCACTGATTTGGAAGATTCATGCACGTTTTAAAAAAAAAAGAAAAAAAAGTAAGAGTTGGGTGGGTAGGGAAGAAATGGTTTCTCCGATTTGTTACTCAGCCTGGTTTTGCTTCCTCTGGATGACGTTGATTCTGGATAAAGCTTTTATCCCCTCTCCCGTTAAGCTGAGGCTGCCCAGAAGCCCCCGTACGTGGGGGGAGTGCAATCACCTTCCTGAGCCCAGCCTGCGCCCTCGCAGGAAGCGTTCAAGGAAAACTACTCACTGTCCCCCCATCCACCGAGCGCAAACGGGGGTTTTCCTCGTTTCAGATGCTGGATGGAGCCCCAGCTCTGCCTCCGCTGAGGGCTTGCCTTGACCTTGTGCCAGCACCCCCACACCAGTGCTGTGGGGACCCAGCTGGGGTTTGGGGGACGCAGCTCAGCACCCCTGGGCTCTGTTGGGGCACTTGCCCGTGACTATCTGGGAATTGCCAGGATAATTGCCAGGCCTGCAGGAGAAGTGTGGGAAGGTGCAGGTGGGAAGGGAAATAGGCAGAAAAACGAGTGAAGAAGATCTGTGTGCAGCAGGTGTGCGCCCTGCCCCGGCACGTTTAGTCCCCAAATCTTCAGCCTCCTGGCTCCGCATTCACCACATGAGGGCAGGCTCTTTCTAAATAAAATACAGCCAGGAATCCCCTCCAGCTCACCCTGCTGAGAATCTCCAGCCCAAACCCTCCTGGATCTCAGCCCCCCCAAGTCCAAGGGGGCTGTGGTGGATGAGGACGAACACGCTCGTAGCCTGTGTGTGCGAAATCCACCCGACCGTTATAATCTCCTCTGCCCGAGGGAACCACTCCAGCGTCTGCTGTAACTATCTCACCGCTTCGTTATTCCTCTGGGCAAACTCCATTTACTCTAATGGCATTAGCTCTGCATAATAAATGTCTTTTCTCATCGCGCTGCTGCCTCGGCAGCCACAGGTTTGTGGCGTTTGCTCACTCGGGGACCCGCATCCCCCCTCCCTCCCCGGGCACCGGGATGCTCTCGGCAGCGGCACGGTGCTGTCGCCCAGCCCCACGAGGATTTACTGCCACGGTCTCGCCCAGCTTCATGGCTTCTACCCACTGGCTGCTGCAGAAGTTAACGCGGCTTCCAGGGATTTTAACAAGGACAGTTTGTCTGATAGTTTGTTAATGCTGCAGAGGATTTGGTGCTCCGGCAGATTTCTGCCTCTGACTTGAGTTTATTCCTCTCCTTAACTCTTTTTTTTTTTTTTTCTTTTTTTGATGGAAATGTAACAGCAAATGCCTGATGGGAATATATGGTTTTAAGAAAAAGCAATATGGATTTGTCAGTGTAGCAAATAATATTCTCGGTTTTAAGGCTCGTGGACTGAAACCCAAGGCAAGGACAGCTGGGGTGTGGAGGAGGAGGCCGAAGGCTTTGCGGTGGGTGCCCTGGGCAGGAGCACAGGGACTGAGACGGGGGCTGGGGCAGCCCCGTGCACAGCTCCAGGGGAAGTCCTCTGAAATATTCCTCTCCAAAGTCCTCTGAGATGTTCCTCTCCGAACCCCTCTTCAGTTTCACTAACAAATGCTTTGCTCTTGCAGACTGTGATTTATGGGTCTGAGGAAACCCTCCTGCTCACAACCCGGTGTTAGAGTAGCAAATGTCTGTTAACATGACGTTAGAAGTGAAGGAACAAGAAGAAATGAGGCCCGCAGGGGAGTGGTGGGGAAAAGCCTGCCAGGTATTATTAATTTTAAAATATCAGAAATGTCATAGTGACTGCAATAAACCACAGGTCCCGATCAGCTGTCTTGAGAACAATTCGGTCAGGAGATATGCTGGGAAACCCCCTCAGCGTGGCTGTGTCCTGCTTGCCAAGGGCTCCTCCAAACCTGTTACCTTTTGTAGGTTTTTCCAAACTTCACTTGGAAAAAAAAAAAACCCTGCACTAAATTCACAACACCCTTCTCTAGCCCCCCCGAGGTGGCTGCTGAGGGAAGTGTCCACAAAGACATTGATGTTTGGAGCCCTGGTCGCCCTTCGCTGTGAGTGAGTTTTTGCCACCCGGTTCCTGATGCTCATAACCCAATTTCTGCCCAGACCCGGGGCTGCGCCCACAGAGCTCCAGGATCCACTGGTTTTAAATCCACCTCGAGTGTCCCAGTCATCTCCTCCCAGATGTGCTTCTTACTCACTTGCTCCCTCCAATCATTTTTCATGTCCTCCTGTGTGAAGCATTTGGGAGGACACCTTGGCTCCGTTTAAAGGTTTTATTAGTGTCTTCAATCTGGTCGAGCTCTTGCAGCTCTGTGGGAGAAACGTGTCTCTGGGCACAGCCCTATCGTGGGTGGAGGAAGGGGCAAGCCAACAGCGACCTGTGCTCCTGGCATCCCCCCTGCTCCTCCTCATCCTCACTTAGTCTGACCTCCTCAAGCCTGGGTCTCTATGTGGTTGTGCTGGAGTGGCCATGGATGTGGGCTGAGTAACTCCTGGGGTTGAGGCCACCACCAGAGCCAGAGGAGATGCTGGTGCTGATGGGGGAGACAGTGGCACTGCTTCTGAGAGCTGACAACTTTCTTATCTCCTCCTGCATTTTTTTTAAAAAAAGGCTCTTTTTTTTTTCCCCCACCCAGAGTGACATAAATAATTGCTGCTGAACTGTTGGGCTTTTACAAGGATGAGGTTTTGTGGGATTTGGTCACTTTATTCTTGCCATCACGTGATGAGTTGGAGTGCAGAGTAAGAGCTGGGGAGGGAGATGGCCAGGCAGGAGATTTCATGCCTCCTGCCAGGCCTGGATGCGGCCACTCAGCCCCGCAGGGGACAGAAAAGTTGTCTTTTAAAGTGATTGCTCTCCTCTGCTGGATTTACAGGAGTAATCCTGTAAGATCCTGACAGGTCGTGAAACAGTTTAAGGGTTGAATTTGGGAAAACCAACCCCTCCAGGAGTGTCGTTATCCTGCTGATAACAAGGGGGAAAGAAAAGGAGATGTTCTGTGGGGTGTTATCAGCTGTTGAGATAAAGCCTTGAATCCACTCTGGGTCACCTTCCGGTGTGTCCCTCGGTGGTCCTGGTGCCCAGACTGGGACGTGCCAAGCGGTTGTGGTTGCATTATCCTGTGGCCAGTTTGCCACCAGGGGCTGCCAGCAGGACTGGAGCTGGCCAAGGAAATTCATCATCCTTTTTGGCTGCTAATGAAAGTAATGGGTTAAAACAGCTCTGCAAAGAAAGGCTCCTTCTGTCACCCCATCCTGGGTACCCTGTCACCTAGAAAATACCGAGCATTAATTCGAAAAACGAGCATCACAGTGAATAAACCCCTCTGCCAAATGTGCTATTGTCTACCAGCAGGCACGGAAATGAGCCAGTTGGATGAAAAATCCCCCAGAATTGGTGGGTATTAGCACCTGGCTTGCAGCTGGTGTTGTACCAGTCCCAGAGTTTATGGTATAACAGCAACATTTCCACTCTCGCTTGGTCTCCGACCCAATGCCGAGCTCAAATCCAAGGAAATCCGGAGCAAATCTCTTTGCAGCATTGTGTGAGGTCGGTGGAAGCGGAGGAAAGCTTTCCAGGCGCTCTGGTGCCCTGGCAAGGTGCCGGGGCTGAACCTCAGTGAGAAAATTCTCACCAGCCTCAGGTGAGCTGGGATTTGGGTGGGTGGGAGTGGAGTTAAAGGCTCCAAGTGCTGATGCCGAGCCCAGCTCCACCACCCCATTTCCATCCCTGAAGCCCTGAGGAATAACCTCTCTGCTAGGAGGGTTTAGACGTGTTTAATTGAGCTATTTTGTTGCACGTCGGGTCTGCTGCTGCGGCTCCTGCAGGAGCTGAAGTGCCAGCGAACGCTGCGTGGGGCTCTCTGGGTCCCGCTCTGTGGCTCCTCGTGCCTGGCCCTGGGCTGAGCTTGGGATGCTCCAGCCTGATGCCAAATGCCAGGATCCACTCTGCTGTGGGCAATGCTCGGCTGCAACTCAGTTCACCTTTAAAATGCCCGCAATTAAATTCGAAGACTCAGCACTTTTCCAGATCCCACCCTGTGAGCACAAAAGGCTCCTGCAGAATGGTGTCCAATGACCAAGGAGACAGAGTGGTTGACCTAGGCATTTTTCTTTTTTAAATCTGTTGATGCATGACTATGGGGAGGAGAAAACCAGGGCAGTTTGTGTATTTATTGCTTGCCAAAGTAGCTGGTATTGCTAATGCACCGCTCCTTTGATGACTGGGTGCAGTGGCCATTTTTTAACATTGCCCATGATGGTTAAATACTGTAACTTTCCTTCAGACCAAAAACTCTACGGCACCGATGTCCTTGAGTACTTTGGGAGCTGGCCTGCCTCCAGACCCATTCGTAACACCCGGCTCACAAGCTCACTCAGTGCCAAGTCCGTGGTGCCTCAGCTTGTTTTAGCCAAGATGGGCCGCAGTGATTTCACAAACTCTGGCATCACGGCATTGCTCGGATGAGCTGCTGCCCAGGCTGGTGCCTCTCAAGGTTGGGGGGGGAACTGGGGAGCCCCAGGCGCCTCTCTGCAACTGGGACGAGCTGCCCAGCCCTGCTCCTGGGTGTTTTGCACAAAAAGCACTGTTATTTGCTTTTTTCCCCGGCTGTTTTTGGCTGTCAGGTTTGCCTGAGGCTGTTGGCTGCTTGTTGGTGGCGTGGAGAAGCTGTGAATGGCAAAGCTCCTGCTGGGATCCACCTCTGTGTGCTGAGCCTCAGGAGACTTGTGCTTTCCGGCTCCTCCATCAGCTTCTGTGGGGTCTCACCTCGTCTCCGCTGTCATCCCCTCATGACACAGGGAGATGGTTCACTTAGGAGACATCAGACCAAAGTCACAATAGGCTTTAGGCTGGGATGCCCAGCCTGCTTCGTAATCAGAGGAAGCAAAAGATGAAATCCTTGAATAAACCTTTGCAAAAGACTTCAGACCTGTCATTAAATATCGAGCTAGCCTTGGTTTGTTCTGCTGTGTCACAGTGAAGCTCCTGCAAGTTATGAGGGATGGTCTGAGGTCTCCGTGGGAGTTACAGGCTCTTACTGTGTAAAGACGGGGGGGATGCACCCACAGACAGTAATAATCCAGTTGATATCGCTATGGCAAGCCCTGGCAGGCTGCAGCTTGGGGCTCTCCATCCTTGAAGAGCAGCTGCCCAGAGCAGGGTCTGACCCTGCTGAGCTCCAGCCCGGACAGTGGCTCTCTTTAACTCAGACCATGGAGCTCTGCACCGCAGTTTTGTCCCAGCACATCCCAGTGTGGTGTTAACGCTACTACATGCTTCAAAGCTGCAAGTGGTGCTAATTTAATCATTATTCTGTGTTTCCACAACAGATGTTGACATTTCACTCGTGTCCCAGAATTAAATGTCAAGTTATTCCCATTCAAAACTGCCATTGAAATGTTCAGGGGTTCCATCTGCAGCTGGATTTGTAGGTGACTGCCTGCCTGCTCCGCCAGCATTTCCAGGCAGGTTTGCCAATGGGCTGCGGTGAGTTCATGTGTGTACCAGAGAGCTGCCTAGGTTAATTAATTCCCTTTCCAGACATTATCACCTATACAAGCAGGGCAGCCGGAGGGGTAGGTTTTCTCTGAAATCAGTAATTACACAAGTTGGGGGACCAACTTTTGGATTTCTGCTCTTGTTGCAACCTGGAAAACAGAAGCAGCATTCAAGAAAGAGCGGACGGGGGGTGTGGACATCCAAGCAGGGCAGATACATGATTAATCTGCAGCAAATCATAATCCAGAATCCAATGCAGAAACAGTGGCACAGCTTTTAATTTTGCATTTCTCCTCGCTGCTCCCATCGTTTTACTCTCTAGGTACGTCCCTGAAACCCCTTCCCATGCTCTCGGTGGCTACTGAAGCACTTTGCTTTCAGTGGAGGGGTCAGGTGAATATCTCCGTGCATCACCAAGCCCCTACGTGTCCCCGTGCCCAGCGCTTGCCCACCAATACCGAGCGCCACGATCCATCTCATCAGGTGCCAGCTCCTCGTTGCTCAGCTGTGGGATATTTTCTCAGAGCATCTTGCCCCATAGTGGGGGATGTGGGGGAGGCACAGCAGGGAGCTGGGGTGGGAGGGAAGGGGTTTCTTCTCACACACAGCCCCTGATGTGCTCTGATGGCTCAGCCCCTGACATCACCCTGCTGGTGACAGAGGAGCTACGCTGGGTGGCTTCAGGTGGCCCCAGCGATGGCAAAGCTGTCCCGCTTCAGGGCTTCATTGGTTGGATAGATGGATGGTGGTGGCTGTTGTCTATCTTGACTTTAGCAAGGCTTTTGACAGTCTCCCACAGCATCCTCATAGGTGAGCTCAGGACATCTGGATTAGAAGAATGGACAGTGAGGTGGATTGAAAACTGGCCAAAAGACAGAGCTCAGAGGGTTGTGATTAGAGGCACAGAGTCCTGCTGGAGGTCTGTAATAAGTGGTGTTCCCCAGGGGTCTCTGCTGGGTCCAGTCCTCTTCCATATATTCATCAGTGACCTGGATGAAGGGATGGAGTGTACCCTCAGCAAGTTTGCTGATGACACAACACTGGGAGGGGTGGCTGACACAC
>JAOXNO010000063.1:21181817-21193211 GCA_028565335.1 Limnodromus scolopaceus
AGCTGCTTTTCTGCTGTGAAAGGGGATGATGCTCCCCTGCTTCCAAGGGGTGTAGGGAGGTGTTGCCTGTGGGCACCAGGGGCTGCTGCCTGGGCACGGCTCTGGCAGACGCTGCACCTCTGGTGTCTGTGGTGCTCTGCCTCCGTAGGAGACGTGGACCTTCTGGCTGGGGAGGTGTCTGGGCTGGGTGTCTGGAGGAATATGGTGGCTGAGATGCCCGCATGGTCTCCTGCAGCTCTTCCAAGTCTGTGTCCCCAGGTTTTACAGCGTGGTGGTGCTGCCTCCATCTCCTCCGCTCTCGAGCCCTGCTGGCAGCACACGATCCTCTGCCTGCCTTCCCAGTCGGAGTGTGAACTGTGAGATAACCAGGGAGCCAGGGCTCCTGTGCTCCTTCGAGTCTTCTGCTTCTACAAGTGGGCTGTTTTCTGTAATTACCTTTTGAGCTGCAAGTTATCATCTTTTGATAGTTCAAGTACTAACATTCTTAAAACGCCTCCTAATGCTATAAAGCAGTCAAACTACATCTTTCCTAGCTTGCAGTAGGATGATATAAATGTCATGTTACCCTTGAATGTGGTGTTTATAGAACTGCTTGGTGCCATTGTGCTATTTTATTTTTTTGTTTTTTTTCCTTTGTAATTCCAGTACAGAAATGGGCACAGCGGCATCTTCCATCTCTTGGCCTGAAAGGGTAAATAGGGGCATTCTTATTGCGCAAAGTGCTTAAAATGTAAATCAGAGCTGGTTGGCGTTTGCTGGGGAGGCCAGGGGGAGAAGCCAACACTCAGCAATAAAGGCAGGGACTGTCTCTGTAAAGCAAACATTTCGCTCGATTGTCATCTACTTTACTTTTAAAGCGGCAATAAGATATGGCGATAAAATGGCCAATGGCGCATTTCATCTGAGGGAAATGAACTCCTGCTGAGCCAATTAAACTGTCAATATGCTGTGGTTTCACTTTCCCTCGAGCAGGCTGGGTCACCTCAGGTGTGTTACTCACTCTGACTTCACCACTTGATGTGAAATCAATTTTAGCAATTTATAATCTTTCATTTTACTGTGAAAGTATATTAATCTGTGAAAAACACCACTCAAATGGTGAGGGCAGATGAGATCTTTCTATATGAGTGTGTACAGCTGGCAGTGCCCCTTGGATTATCTGGCATGTAGAAGCCTGTGGAACTTCTGGACAGGCTGGGTGCACCGACAATCCAGTTCTTGAGTTTTGGGCTTTATCCTCAAAATGTAGGAGGACGTTGTTCTGGGTGACCTCATTGCATGCTGGGTGGATGTTGTTTCCATGAGGTAGGTTTTGTTTTGGCAGCTTCTTGGATCTTGTGTGGCTTTATGGGTTATTGGTGGATACTTGGCGCACCTCAGGGCGGTGGTGTCCCTGTGGTGGTCCTTTCTGTGCTCTACCAAGCAGAACGTGCTAAGAGGTCTGCTCGTCTTTGAAGGGTCTTGTACCTTTATGGGTTCAGACAGCAAGGATGGGCACCCACCTAGTGTTTCTTCACAAATGTAGCGAACTGAACTGTGTTTAAAACATTTCATCTCCCTCTTAAAATTAAATCTCATTTTCAGAAGCTCTGTGGGTGTTGAGAGATGGTTGGGTTGTTGCCTGCTGGACGTTTTTCGGCACAGCAGGAGAGAGCTCGAGTCCCGTCTCCCTCTGCAAAGATGCTGAGTTCTGGCGTTGCTGGAAGGCTCTCCAGCCCTGTTTTCACCATGTAGCTGGTTTGATGGGCCCATGATGCAGTTTTTCCACCCAAGTTAGCTGTGACCTGAGGGGTGAAGGAAGCCCTCTTGCATCGATGAGTAACTTGCCTGACATCAGCAGTGCTGGAAAAGGGAGAAAGCCCTGAGGGCATGCTCATGTAGGGGCAGACTTGCCTAATGGAGAAGAAATGCCTAATTTTTAGGTTCCTAAAGGCTCACTGCAGGTCCTCTTTCTGTAAACTTGATTACACAAGCTGCTGGGAACCCATGAGGTTTTGGCATGGCTGAGTTTGTGGGGGCTCTCCTGCAGTCTCCAGATGGCCTGGTGCTTCCCAAAGATTGACCAAAGCTCTTGCTGTGGCTTCCAGGACACCCTTGCACCTCCCTGTCCCCGCAGCCCCCAGCCAGCAGGGTTGGGTCCCACAGCAAAGTGAAGGGGCGAGCATGGCATTGCATGGTGGCACAAACAACAGGCTGGTGACCAGCAGCTGGGACATGTTGAACCTGGCTGGTTGTTAAGGTCTTGCAACAGAGCAGAGAGTCTCTGCTGTCTCCCTTGAGTATAGCTGGGAGACAGCATATAGGTTGGGCTACATGGAGTTGAAAAGCTAGGAGTCACCATATGGAAGGCTTGGTTAAAAATACGAGACACCCTGGCTGTAGCCTTCAGCTGTCCCTCCGTGATATTGCTAACTGGGGCACTTTTTGGGATGAAACATCAGTATGGGCTGCGAGGCCCTGAGTATGGGAGTCATAAAACCATAGAATTGTCTACCTTGGAAGGAAGAGACCTTTAAGATCATCAAGTCCAGCTGTTAACCTAACACTGCCAAGTCCACTGCTAAACTATGTCTCTCAGCACCACGTCTTTTAAATCCCTCCAGGGATGGTGACTCCACCACTTCCCTGGGCAGCCCATTCCAAGGCTTGACAACCCTTTCCATGAAGAAATTTTTCCCAATATCCATCCTAAACCTCCCCTGGGGCAACTTGAGGCCGTTTCCTCTTGTCCCATGGCCTGTTCCTTGGGAGAAGAGACCGACCCCCCCTGGCTACACCCTCCTTTCAGGGAGTTGCAGAGAGTGAGAAGGTCTCCCCTCAGCCTCCTTTTCTCCAGGCTAATCCGTGTGAGTGTATGAGAAGCTTAGCTTTTGAAATTAAAGCTTTTGCATGTTGGCTGCAGAAGAACGTGACCCAAGAGCATCTTGGAGACAGAACCCACCAGGAGACTGGAAAAGAGCCTCAACTCTTATTAATGTTTGGGAAGGGCTGGCATTCATCTCGCTGGTGCCCCGGGCTGGCAGTGCTCCCCCCAGCTGAAAATAGCAATGCAATAGTTACTGTCCGGTTCTGTTACCTTCTTTGTGGTGGGCTTTTATTTTTAAAGCCGATAAGAAGACTAAACTCTTTGGACTTTGTGATAAACATAGGCCTAACAGCTTTTTCTTCTCACAATGCACAGTTCTCATGTTGGCAGGGTGGTGACACCTCGGCATCCTTGAATCTTCCACTGCAAAGGCACAGGAAAGTACATCAGGGTGTATTCTTTGCCTTACATAGTTTTGCCGTGAGCTAAATCAGTTTTGATGCTGGATCTGTGGCTGCTGCAGCGTGCGCATGGGCTGGATTTCTTTGTGTGGCTTTGGTGGTGCTGGATGGGGCCCGTCTGTCCCGTGTCTGTGGGTCAGAGTTGGACAAGGGGGTCTGCACAGGAGAGGAGTGAAAACTCTCCTGGGTGAAAGTAAATGCATTTCCATGACTAACGCATCTATGAATTAATGCATCTTCTATGCCAGAGGAAACCTAGCAAGCGCCACATATTTAATCTGCTAATACTTTAAAAAAAAAAAATCCTAATTGGGAAAAAAAAATCATCTGAATATTTGCTTCTGGGGGGGAAAAAAAAAATCACATAAACCTGTTGGTTAGAAAGGGAAGATGAAAAAGAAACCAGCCCTCTGAGACAAAGCGAAACAAACAGCAGTGTAGATCAATTGTAAATGAATTCTGTGGCTGATTAGCTCTTCCCAAATTTGTCATCTTCGAGTCAGAAAATCTATGATTGAGTGCCATAAAGGAGCAATTTTGAAAGCAGTAGAGAACAGTAAGGCTGCCTCCAGGATTACAGCTCATAGCTTTGGAATTCACGCTCTTTGAAGGAAATTGGTGAATAACAGATCACAGTAATGCAGTGTATTTGTATTGGTCAAATTCCTATTATGATTGCAGTGAAAAATGATGTCCTTTTTTTTTTTTTTTTTTTCAGAAAAGGAAATTAAATAGGCCTAGTAATCCCTGTAAGGAGATTGGCTTACACCAAAAGGGGGGAAAGAATGTGAAAGCATGCTCTTGAATCTATCCTGTTAAAAAAATAAAATCAAATTGCTACTGAATTTCCGAGGAATTATACTGAAGCAACATGTGTGCTTTTGCTGCCTTTTAATTACAAAATTACTTCAATCTGTTTGAGTCGCCCATGTAAGTGGGCTATCAACTGTTCTTAAATATTGGCTCATAAATTCCAAACACTACTCGAAATGGATGAAAACAGTATCCTTGGTCCTTCAGCTGGGTACGCCAGCCCAGGTCAGTGAGAACTACCACTTGCACCAGAAAAATCCCCACTGGCTAATTTGGGTGCTCGGTTTCCCTCTGGATGAGGCTTTTAAGATCTGTTATTTACGCTGTCGTTTGTCAGGGGAGTGCTTGGTCTCTGATGTCCAGCTCCTCAGCTGTGATCGACCTTCTCATGGGACCGTTGGGAATTATGATGGAGCTAGTGACAGCTAGATGGAGGGCTCTGAGAGGCCCTGGGGGGGATTTTCACCCGTGGTGTAAGGCATCGCCCTCCTCAGCTGGGTGGAAGCAGGGCTGGGGATTCGCGGCTGCTGAACGGTTCTGCAGCTGAAGCCTCCTCTTGTGTAGAAAAGACATTAAAGAGAAATAATTAAATATAAAGTCTTGTCTAGAGAGAAAAATGACCAGGGGAATTCTGAATCTCTTGTGCAGCATTTCTTATGATGGAAATGTTTGCTGCAAGGGGGAGTTGGCTCCTGCTGTTAGTGCATCAGTAAGAAATGTTGAAAATGCTTTTTTTTTTTTTTTTAATGTTTTTGGGTTCGGGTTTTTTTTTTTTTGGCTGAGGGAATGGCAAGACCCACCAGCATTGGGTGGTGGTTGTCTGCTCAGCCTCTGTTGGAGGGCAGGGTGGTCCTCTCTCTCTTAGCAGAGGAGCGGTATGTGCTGGTTGGAGGAGGATTGACCATCATTTGACCACCAGGCTGTGGGCAGCATGGTTCTGGTGTGTGGGGCACCACAGCCAGCTCTGCCAAGGCACTGCCACGGGTGCAATATGTGTGAGACTGACCCACGGCTGTCCCGGGATTAGGCAGAGAACTGGTTTTAGGGGAGATTAGGGGAAGGGATGGTTGCTTTTGCCTGTGGTCCTGCAGGAGGGTGGTGTGGCTGCTTGGTGAGCTGTGCAGAAACCAGAGGGACAACTGGCTGTTGGGATATGCTAAACACTGGGAGGCTTTAGTGCACATAGGAAGAGCCCAGCATTGCTCCTGGTCTGCTGTAGGGTCACATCTGCCCAGCTGTGCTGCTATGGCAGCTCCCCGCTGGGGCTGGGGCTGAGCTTCCCCCTTTGTCACTGGGCTGGCACGGAGGGGAAAGTGGCCGTGGGGGGTGTCACAGGCTTGTGGCAAGTTGTAATAAAGGAAGAGAGTGCCTGCATTTAAATGGATCGTCTTGGAAAGGGGGAAAGGGTCTACCCTGAAGAGCACTCACTGCTGTCGCCTTTGCTGTCCTTGGGAATGAGCACTGTGATTTCTGAAGAAAGATTAAAGGTGTGTTTCCATACAGAATAGCTCTTCTCATCTGTGTTTGCTGAGAGATGGCACTTGCGTGTTGGAATTTGCAGCAGCTTTAAAGCTGGAGGTGATAAGCTGCTTTTCTCCCTCTCTTGCTTTGTTCATAGGCTGTTTGTTTAGATAACGGCCTGGAAATGATATTAGTAACCCTGTACATCACATTTTGCTACCAGCAAAGAATAAGCAGTGCATTTGACATTTGAAGAAATGGTTCATTTTCTAAGGGATGTGGTTCAGAATCTACTTCTTGAACTAATGGACAGTGCAATGCTATTTTTTTTATTAGGTTGCTTAGATTTTTACCTTGAAGCTGCACTGTAAAGTGCACTGCATTACTAGCATTAAATAAAAGTAAATGCTTCACATCAAATGAGAAGGCAGTCTTTGAACTGGTGAGATGTTGAAAACCATTTATTTCTCTGGCTTGTGATGCTTCGCTGTGACATAAGTATGAGAAATAATTAGGCTCACTGGTAAGTAAATATTTGATCCAGCAATGCATCTTGAAGATACGGACCCAGGAGAAAGTAGCCTCTTCAGATGCACGTCGATTCTCCTGGATTTGTCTCACACCAACAGCTAGATCATGAAATTGGGTTCAGAAAACTACATCAGAGGAACATTATCGAAGGTGAAAATTTTATGAAGGTTAGGAACAGAACAGGCGGTCCCTCCAACCTCAGTTTGGTTTCTTGCCCTGTGCATTAGAACTCAGCCTTTAATTACAGCATCATGTGTATTTTTTCCAGAAGCTTCTTCCCTTGTGTAAGGGCACTAAATGAATGTCCTGTAATGAGCCATTTTCTTTCTCCTTCTTGTTTGATGCCCAGTTCTTAATAATTTCAAATGAGGCTTAAGGACAGAATTCTTCAAAATTTTCACTTGCATGTGAACACTTTATTTTCATGCTGTTTCTTGTTGTTCAACACTGAGTAGTAGCATGTTTATTCTATGGATAGAAAAGCTGAAAATCAGAAGGAGCCTGATTCAGACCTATTTTGGCTGTATTCATGGCACTGTAGCAATGAGTATTCAAGATGTAGGTCTTGGGTTTGGGTACAGCCTCTTTAGTTACCTCCGGCTTTCTACGCTCCACGCCTTTCCACTCCTGGAGCTGGAGGAGCAGCATCTGACTCCCAAGTACTTCCATTTTGCCTTAAAATTAATAAAATGGAACAATAATGCCTGGGCTCTCTTTTAAGAAGCAGAAGATTTTAAGGTTGAAAACCAAAAAATTTTCAACTCTTATTCTCCTCCCTCCCCTCCAAGTTGGAGCTGGGTACCTTCTTTCAGATAGAGCAAAAAAACCCCCAAACTCAACCGTGCCCCCAAACTGTTGCAAAAAAGTTCATGTTTATACAGACTTTCACAAAATCCTGTCAGAAGTCGAGTTCTGTTTCCAAAGTCTGGGAAATGCTTCACTTAATTAAAGAAAAGGTCAGCAGGATTTTTTTTTTTTTTTTACTGTAGGCACAAAAATAATAAAAAAAAAAAAATCTTTCTCCTCTGCCTTGTTCTCCGAAGCAGTCAAACCATTTTGGCTGAAATTAAAATTTGCCTGAGGCAGACAAAAGGCACGCAAAGTTGCAGTCCAGGTGGTTAGAGCTTGGCAAAATTATAGGTGAGTAGGAATGGGGTCTAAAGATCAGAAGCATTAGGGAACTGTCGTATGTAGGGCTATCAGCTCTGCCTATAAGCTGTTATAATATTTAAATCTAAATGTCGGCTGCAGAAAGCTGGTGTGCTGTTCTGAAGTGTGATCGCTCATTGGGAGATCTGGAAGGGCCTCAGAAGCTGTAGCTGAAGTGAGTTTTGAGGATGTGAGAGGGCTGTTTATCCTCTGCGTGTGTGATGCTGGGAACGTGTCACCTCCCAACAGCCGGAGCTGCGCAAGGAGTCCCTGCTGTGGCCACGCAGAACCTTCTCAAGAGGCTGTGTCGCTGTTCTGCTCTTCCTGTAATCACTCCTTGTAATAGATAAACATAAAAAATCCTGTTCATAAACAAATCCTTCATAGGTTTGGGGATGTTACTGTTTCGCCAGTGCATTCATAACGAAGATTTTTGTTCTGATCCTGCCTTCTTTTTAATTCATGTTTGCAATGCTGCAGGAGTCAGTGTGAGCAAATTAAAGCATGTGTGGATATTCTTGCATGGAAGGCATTTCAGTACCATTTTTTAAACTCCTTGGGGACTAATCCAGCACTTAGAGAACTTAGTTTATGGGCTGAGAAATGATCACCTGTACAAGGACTTGACTCTAAATGCTATGAATGTGCCAGAAAATGGTCAGATTTCCTTAATGTCCTCAGAGGGAGAGGAGGAGAAATGGAACAAGGGAAGAAAAAAAATAGTCTGTAACAGGAGGTGAGCCTGTCTGAGGTGGTGGGAGCTGCAGAGAAGATGCTGCAGTGGCCCAAGTTGAGCCTGATGTCACCCTTTCAAGGCTGAAGCGAATCCTGTGAGTGTCATTGCTGATCATGGTTCAAGAGGCAATAAAAGAGTGTCAAGTCCACCAGCAGGCTGGAGCAAAGCTTCATTTCTGAGTTGTACCAAAACTACACTTTTGAGTTACTCTGGGTTGGAGCCAACCTGACCTGTTAATACCAGGTTTTGGTACTAAAAACAGCTATGGGTTAGCTACCCATAATGAGGAACTCAGGTGGTGAGCCCGAACTCTTAGATTTTTAGGGCTGTAAAACTCTTGTGAAATGGGGTTGGTGTCTTCTGTGGCCAATGGCTGTTGTGTCCCAGCCCTTCTGCCAGCACTCTCCCTGGGAAGCAGAGAGATATCTCCTTTTATGTTTTTGTAGAGGTCTGAATGTGCCCATAACTCACTGTGATATACTTGAAGACTCCAGGGGAGTGTTTGTGTGTGTGTTGGAGCGGAGGTTGCAGTAAAGCAGCAGCAGCTTAAGCTCAAGGGTAAAAGGGGACAGAAAACAGGACCCTTCGTGTTCTTTCTGAAGACTATTCCCCCTGCCTTGTCTTGGGTGGTACCCTGCAGGGAGGCTTAAGGGATCCCTCTGAGACAAATAGAGTCAACGTAGCACTTTTCTTCCAAACTCTCTATAGACTATCATTTTGGGTTGGAGAAGGAATTTAAGACTGACTGGATCAAGTCTTGCCTTACCTGCTCTCCTCCAGGCTTTGCATGCCCCTTCTCCAAAAGAGAGTCCAGCTCTTCAGCCCACTCCCAAGGCAGAGATGCTTGGTTCCATGCTCCCTATATTTAAAATTTGTTTTTCTAACCTGCTAGTGGTTAAGGCTTCATTTAGCTCCCTGCCCCTCCTCCCTTCCTTGGCCGTGGTTGCTGGCTCCTCTGCACCATGTAGAATGCCCTGTTTCGCTGTCCCGGAGTGAGATGGTTGAGGAGGTCATGGGGAATTAATAGGGAAGCAGATCTCTGATTTCATTTCTGCTTATGTACTCTGACATTTCTGACGTTTTCTGAAGTGTAAAATGTTTCGGAGAAAACAACAACTTGGCTTTAACTGAAAAATTAATTATGTTGGCTCTTTCCCCTTTGCGGTGGGCTTTTGTCAGAGGACAAAGCCACGGACACGTAGGGGCAAGGCTGAGATGGTGAAAGGACAGCGGTGTAGTGTTAAAGACAGAAAATCTACATGAAGGTAAAAAGATCAAATTAAGTGTTGATTATCAGGTAACGATGTAAAGTCTTCAGAAGACATTACCTTCTGTGCACTTAGTGTATAGAGCTAATTTATACACCCAAGTTTATCTACTTCATAAATTAGTCTGTCTTGTAATTACAGCTAACGGACTATGACTTTCCCTGCTCTTCAGTGGCATTCTCTGTTCCTCTGCAATGCACAGATACCCCTGGTACAGCAAAGCACATCCTGCTCTGATAAACTGAGTTACAGGTGAGGGAAAAACAGCTGGGTTTTGTGCACGTGTGCACTTCTTAAGAGTTTTTGGAGATCTGGTTTGGTAAAAAGTACAAGGGGGAGGCAAAATCCCAAAGGGCTGTCCTGTTGATCCTTCCTGACCTTTTCAGTGTTGGTTTTCTTTTTGTCCTTTGAAAGGAAGGGATCATCAGGGAGCCTCGGTTTAGGGATAAGGAAATGATGATGTAGGTTCTTGCTGAAATCGAGGATTAGGGGCAGTTTGCCCACCTGAATGGCAGTGATTTACTGTTGGGTTATAGATACATAGACAGCTGTTCGTACCCAGTCCTGGTAAGGGGCAGTGGTGCTGTTGTGTCTGACTCCTTCTCTCTGGGATTTGCAATCCAAGTGTAAAAGAGGTGACAGCAGTTGAGTATGGACAAAAAGGGGACACAAAGAAATGGGTGCGATGGTGAACGTGGGAAGAGCTGTGGTCTCAGCATCACAACAACAACAAAAAAAAACGTGGGAAGGAAGAACCTTGAAAGCACAGAAAGAAGTAGCTTTGCTTGCTTCAGGTGTGATGGAGCATGGCAGAAAATTAAGTAGGCAGTCAATATACCCAAATTTCTATTTTATTTCTTCAGATGGTCTTCAAGAAGAAATGGAGCTGGAACATGGGCTGATAGCAAGAATGGAAAAACGGAGTAAATATTCTACTTGGAGTTTGCTTGGTCATTAGTATTCTATTAAATTTTCCCCTGCTTCTAATGATATGAGGAACACTGAGTACACTTAAAAGGATGCATGTCATTAAAATGATATCTGACAACAGTTCTTTGACTGCTTATGATGCTTTTGATTGTTAATACAGATAAAATGTAAATGATCAGAATATAAAAACTCCCTTTTGTCTTTCTAGTGTTTTCAGCTGCCTATTAAACAAATTATACGGGAAAGCAAGTAGCCTGTTACTTAGTAGAGTGGTGTCACCCAGATACTTTGAAATGCTTAATGGCATAAAATGAAGTGTCCTTGGTTTGTTTATTTTCCTACTGGTAATGACATTGTAGGCTAAGTCAGAGTGGGTCCTTCAAAATGCAGTTGCTTTGTCCTTACTACATAATCGTATTTTTTATGCATTATGGTACTGTCTTGCAGTGCATTATATCAGGTTTTTAATAAGCTTTTAAACACCTGTAATGTAGGGGTGGCTGTTCTATTGGGCTCAATTCTCCTTTACTGTAATGCAACGCCGCGTAGAAGTGTCTGTGTCTTTATTTCGTTGTGTGTGGCGTTCTGTAGTGTAAAAGCACGCGGAGGATGCCATGTGGGAACGGTGTCCTGCCCAGGACCTTATGGCATGTGCATTTGGTAGGTCTCTGTGGCCCAGCTGTAAGAGGTAAAGGGGAATAGTTGGGGACGGCATCTGTTTTCAGCCATATGACTTCTGTTTCCAGTGCTTGCTGCTTCCTGAGTCAGTCTGTTGCTTTTCCTTTCTCTGCCTCCTGTAATGTTACCACGGTCTCTCTTCACTGGCCCAGAGGAGGAGGTGCCAGCCATTCATTGTCTATGTAAGGGTGTAATGGTAGGGACCGTAATGGGTGCTGGCCAACACAATGCATATTAATGGCATGTATAGGTGCAACGGAACGCTCCCAGCAGCTTTGCCCATGACTACAGTTCTGCGGAAAGGTCCTCTGCATGAAGGAGCTGTAGACTAGCTTGGTTGAGATGTAGTTATTCACTACAGATGCAAAAAATCATAGAATCATAGAATGTTTTGGGTTGGAAGGGACCTTAAAGACCATCCAGTCCCACTCCTCCTGCCCTGGACAGGGACACCTCCCACCACACCAGGTTGCTCCAAGCCCTGTCCAACCTGACCTTGAACCCCTCCAGGGATGGGGCAGCCACAGCTTCTCTGGGCAACCTGGGCCAGGCTCTCACCAC
>JAOXNO010000063.1:21245759-21258388 GCA_028565335.1 Limnodromus scolopaceus
TGATCTCCAGAGGTCCCTTCCAACCCCATATCATCCTGTGATTCTGTTGCTCTTTTGCAAATGGGTGTAGAAAGTTGCAGTGCCAGCAGATGCACAGGGATGAAAATCAAGAATGTGTAAGTAAAGGGACTTTGGGCACCCGGGGATGACAGTGTCACTGTCTCCGCACGCGGTGGTTCCGTGCCTTTGCGGGAGCTGCTTTTGGAGCTGGCTCAGCGGCTGACCCGCTGCGGAAGCTGCTTTGCTCGGTGTGTCGCAGCGGCAGGGAGCTCCGGTGAGCGTTCCGATCTGCTAATGGGTTTCTTTCTGTGCTGGAGCTGGCAAGAGACTTGTGAGGCGAGCTTTGAAATTACAGCGCCGTTCGAGAAGTCATTCCCTTTGAGACACCGAGATCGGTTTCTTTGTGCTTTTAATGCGGGGAGCTTTCTGTTGGCATCGCTCGTGGGACAGCCGGCTGGATGTACAGCCTCCCTATTTTCAGTTTCTTTATCGGCAAAGTTTAATCCTCCGGCTGGTCTCTGGTGCCTGCTGGGAGCCAACTCCATTTTTCACTTAAAGCTGGAAAGACAGGTGAGGTTTTGGTTTGCAGCATGCTCAGACCCACTTGTAGCTATCCCAAGGTGTGTATATGGTGTGCTGTTGTTAACTGTTTTGTGACAGGCGGTGGAATGTGCCTGATAAAGCCTGTTAAAGCGAGCATCAGTTCCCACTGGGGGAGGAAAATAAACCTGATCACCGAGGACGGTATCAGCAACCTTCCCCTTCCTGTAAAATACCTTGGGAGTACTGCGATGAGCTGGCTGAAGAGGTTTCAGATATTAAAGATTTTCTGATAGCTGGGGAGCATATGGCAAGGCACTGAACTGTAAGGCATTGATTTTATCTAGAAATCCCCACGTTCTTGGCAGCTTGGCTGGTGCTGAAAGAAAAAGGGCAAAAGTTATTCATGCCTGCAGTTTTGCGACCCAGTATCAGCAGTTTTGATCCCGCAGCTTTGGCACTGGTCTTAAATCTTTGGTTTCATGTTCAAATACACAGCAGCAAATGAAGGGTCTGCATCTCAGTTTTGGAAGGGGCTTTGGAATGGATGCTCTTGACTATAACTTGCTTCCCTAAGGGAGTGAGGCTCAGAGGTTATTCTCAGTCTATAGTGAACGTTTTGCCCCTTGTCTGGCCTGGGGAGGGAGGCCATTGGTGACACACTTAATTAATTCACTGCTAACGAGCTTTGCCTCTAGAGCACACAGGTAGCAGGCTTACTCCGTCTTTGGTCAGCCTTGCCCTTTTCATGCTGGGGTCCAGCATGGGCGAAGTGGCGTGCTGGTCTCTCCTCCTGCTGGCCCTGATGGCATGGGGAGGCTTTGGGTCAATTTGTCACCAAGTTGGATCCAAACAAAGCAAGGGAAGTGTGTGGGGCTGCCCTGGGGAGTGCATGGGGCTGCGCAGAGCTGCTGGGTGGAAGCAGTCTTCATGGCCAGTGATGCTCAAACCCGCCTGTGCAAAGCCAGAGGAGGTGACATGGAATAGAAACACGGATTTAATTTAAAAAAGCATTTGACTTTGCTTCTGTATGTAAACTTTTATATTGTCCTCTCCTCTTTTTTTTTACTCTCTCTGTCCTTTTAGCTGGATGTGTTCTAGCCTCTGGCATGTTGTGCCATTTCAGTGGAATTTGCGGTGCTGCTTTTTTTTTTTTAATTAGAAGTAGAAGGTAGCTGCTAACGCTGCCCCCTCCTCCCCGCACACGCGCAGCAGCACGGGGAGCATCCTTTGACAGCGCGTTTGATGCCAAACTCAACTTCGCACTGAAGTTCACACGAATGCTTTCCTTCGCTTCAGTCAGAGGCAGATCACTCAGCTGGTGGCAACTTCATCCCCACTACTTGGCGGCTTAAAAAGAACTTTTTAAGGCTGCTGCATTTTATGGGCGGGAATATCATAGGGCGCCCACTGAGCCTGGCTTGATCTCGCTTCAAATTGTGTGTTGGCTCCAGCGCCAGCTGGATTTGTTGTTGTGCAACTGGCTTCCAAGTGTTTAAAAAGATGTTTGGTTCTGAGATGCTCTGATGTTAGTACAAAGGTCTAGCAGAAGGGGTGGTGGTGTGGGATGAGGTCTTCACGGTTGGAAACGCTGGTGCACAGCTTTGCAGCTTTCTTCATTGCATCTTCTTTTTTTTTCTCATCTCTCTTCTTTCCTGGCTCCCATCACGGCCAAAGTATCCCAGCTGGACCTGGGATGCTTTGGGATGTAGGAGAGGAGGGAGCTGGTGATCATGTCATCCGCAGCAGACTGTGTGCATTGCAGGGGGGGACAGACAGGGGTGTCTGTTCCTTGGGCTCTGGGCTTTGAAAATTTGAGCCGTCTCATTTTGTAATACCTTGGAATGGTGAAGGACATAATGTGAGGTCTTGAAGTAGATTGGATTTAAGCAGAAAAAAAACTGAGTTTCAGGCTGAACCAAAGATCACAGCGTCAGAAAGTTTCCTCTGGCTCTTGCAGCTTCTGTCGCTTCAGGAGACGTAGGAGAGGTGGTGGCCGGGGGGGCTGCCCCTCCGAACCGAACGGGGAGGGCTGGGGCTCAGCCCCTTCGCTGGGGGTGTACCTACAGCCGAGCCTTTACAGCTCAACCTGCTGCCGTGTGAAACCAGGCTTATGCTCAGGGTCCATACTGGGATCCGGATTTACTTCACCCAAAGGATGCCACAAGCTGGTGCGCGGCGGAACCGGGAGGTTTTTAGGACTGGGCTGACCCGCCTGGCTGCAGCCCAGCCCGCAGAGGAGTCACGTCCGGGGCATGGACTGCCCTTCTTCTTATTTAACTTGGGCCAGACCACCCCTGAAGACAAGCCGTTGCCCTCTACGCTTACTGGGGAATCAGAGAGCTGCCTCTGGGATTCTCTCTCAAAACTGGCTGCATGTCTTTTGTCTTATCAGAGAGATAAAATTCCCCCGGTATCAGCCTGGCAGGCACAGCTCCCTCCCTCACTCCCCAGACTGCTGCAGCCTCCCGCAACCTCAATTAACATAGATGCCTTATTAGCACAGTGTATTCTGGCCCATTTCCTTTCCCCAAGATTTTTATCCTCACTGAGACCCGCAGCTTTGCCGCGCCAGACTCCTGCTCACCAATATCTGTCTCTTTATGCTTTTTACACTAAACCCTCTTTTGGCCTCATTATCCGTGGCTGCCGTTCCCACCGAGGGGTCATTCTCTGGGCGTCCTTCATCTTAACCGCGCCGAGTTTACTCCCAGTGACAGTCACCCCCGCGAGTGTCGCTGCCTTTAAACCAGAACTAACTCCCCCATTAGCAGTGCTGATGAACGAGCCGAGAACAAATCAGAAACTTAAAAGCGACCCTCCACAAAGCAGAAATAGTGCCCAGGGCTTCCCAGGTGGAGCAGCGGCATTTTTATTTCGGGCTGGAGAGGACGAGGGGCTGGGTAGCGATGAGTGGGGTTTTACTTCATTTGGAATTCTCTGCCTGTGTGTGGTGCTGTGAACGAGGCCATTTTTACATCTTACTGTAAAGTGGCTTTGAGGTGCTGGGCATGAGAGATGCCATCTACAAATACATTTAGCTGGGGAAAAAAAAAAAATTACAGCAAATGATTGAGGTGGATTTTTCATCCATCTGCTGCAGCGACGCGCTGTGGCTGCCGGCAGAGCTCCTGAGCAGTCCCCTCGGCCTCTTTGGGTTACTGCAAAATGACCCGGTGGCCTTTTCCATCCCTACCTGTTGTGTTCCCCCACTAATAAACCCCCAAGGGCATGGAGCCTGCTCTCGGAGGATGAAGTTCACTGCTAACTGCATTATTCTTTCAAAGCCTCATTTGAGCCAGGAGCAGGCTGGCTGCAGAAAGCTGTGCCGATAGCCTAGAGCTACTTCGGCAGAGTTATTTCTGTTTAAAAAAGGAAAAAAAAAAAAAAAAAGGCAAGCCAGCAGTTGGGGAATTTAACAATTCTTTATGTAGGTGTATCTTTCAAACCTAATCAATTCTCACACCTAATTCTCTTCCGCGCTCTCAGCGGCGGTAGAGATGATGCTCTTAGGCACTGACCTGGAGAGGGCAAGGGAGCCTGGTGGTCAGTGAGGAGAATTTGGGGGTGACTGATGTGCCCTGAGATATGTCTTTCTAAAGCTTATTAACTCTTGAATTGCACATACTGATCTGTATCGCTGTACAAATAAACCTGGCTCTCCAGAGCACCAGGGAGGAGGAATTTCTGTAGATACCTCAGCTGCCAGCGCTGGTGGTTGAGTCGTCCTTCCTCTGTCTCCTCGCCAAGGGACAGCCCAAAAAACCAGGAGTGGAGGGCACTTGAGGACAGTGGGAACCACCCGATGTGGGGCTGGGATGGCTTTGACCAGCAAAATGGCACCAGTAGTTCAGGGCAGATGGCTCTGAAAGGGTTTGGAGACATTCAAAACCTGCCTGGACACATTCCTGTGCAACCTGCTCTGGGTGGACCTGCTCTGGCAGGGGGTTGGCCTGGATGATCTCCAGATTCTGTGGTTTGCACGGTAGATGCTGAAAAAACATCCAGGACCTCTCTGAGCCTCACTCCGTACCATTCTCCTTGCTGGTTAGAAGCCAGGAAACACTTCTTCAGTAGCGCTTTCTACCTGAAGATTTTTGTTGTGAGATTTTTCTTTTCACTGGGTTGTGGAAATGCCCAGTTTACAACTTGCAAGGTGAGTAGAAAGTAAAGAAGATGCGCAAAAATTCATTAAAATTATTTGGTCATCTTTTTTTTTTTTTTTTTCCCAATCTAATGCTCCTCCCCTTGTTTTGGAATTGTTGCATATCAATTTATTGGAATCTGCTTCTCATCATCAAATTCTAGCCCTCAGTTTGACGATGTTAATAAAGGTGTTGCAATAAAGTGGAATTCATTTCACTTCTGTTCTGCAAACAGCCTATTGTTGAAGAGTCACTTTAATGTATTAATCAGACATGTAATATAGCATTGTAACGAGGTTAAAAGTGCACCTTGATTTCCATTTTAAAGATATTTTCAATCAAGCAGAAGCTAATCTGATGCTGTTAGTCATTCTGTAATTCAATTGGACTAACCGCAGTACGTGTAAAAACAAGATGTCTTACAACAAAGTCTTGAAAAAGCCCTGCAGTTATTTATATCTTTATAGAAAATAATGATTTCCATTTTCAATAAGCCTGATTCGTCTTTGGGAAAAATATAATTCCTTTATCATGGGCAAAAATCTAATGGGAGTCTTTTTACCTTGTCTTCTGTGTTTTGGGTAAGTTATCTTGGTGCTGACCTTTAATTGGATTAGGCTAGAACTGATTGTCAGGGGAAAAAAAAATTAATATGGATCTGGTAACTTCAAAACTAAGAAAGAACAACAAATGAGGGGAAAAAACACAGTGAAAAAAAGAGAACACGGGGCTTTTCTGAGCCCTTTGTTGGCCTTGAATGGATTAATTTTACCTGCAGCTAAGCTCTGCTGTGCAAAGATATTTTTACCACTTTCCACTAATAACAATTATTACACTTCTATTTTAGGCTCTGCTTGGGGAGATCCACGGCATCGCTGTGGGGAGAGCCTGGTGCACCCCGTCTGGAGGCTGGAGAATGCCCCGGTGGGGCTTAGCTGGAAGAGAAATGGCTGTAATTATTCTGATGAAGATATTAAGCTAAAACTTAAAGACCATTGAAATGATTTGGTGAACTTGGATTCACCAAAGTGTTTTTGGAAAGAGGAAGTTGGAAAGAGAAGGGTAGATGGGGGAAGCAGCAGGTGGCTGCTGGGGGGTTATTCCTGGGGGGAGGTGAAAATAAGTGGGATTACGGTCCTTTGTAAGGGAGGGCTGAGCAGGGAGGAGTGATGGAACGGAACCTGGGGGGTTGGAGAGGTTTTCTCTTCAGCACAGGAAGGGAGGAGGGCGTTTTGTCGTGAGGAATGCTATCATCAGTGGTGTCAAAACCTTTGGGATGGTTTTGGTAGAGGAGATTGTTGAAGCATAAATCTGAAGGGCTGCGTGTTCCCGCGGGCAGGGGCTGCGCGGGGTGCGGAGCAGGCACCGCCTTGTGCCCCTTGCGTTGGTATCGCCAGCTACAGCTGAGTTAGTGGTAAGCCTTGTGAGCTCCGTTTTATACAAAATATTCCACTTGCTCTTGGATCCCTGATTGAGAGAGAGTGAGAACTAATTAAGGAGATGGGATATCATCAGTAGATTTTTCTTCCCGGAGATTTTGTGAGCAGTGATTTGAAAAGAGCCGCATTAAAGTCATTGAGGAACAAGTTAATGCTGCGTTTCTAAGAATATTGCCCTTCTGCTAAAAGATTATATTCAAGAATAAACAGTGTACAGTAGCTAATTGCTAGCTGACACATTGTAATGGCTTTATACTTCCAAAAGGGAATTGGACTGGTTTAAAAAATTATTAAAAAAAAAAAAAAAGGAAGAAGTCACACCGTAACTTTTTGATTATTTAACGATGTATTTCTCAAGGAATAATTGAATCTCTGCTTGGGCCCGCGGGGGGGAAGTTGGACTGGTGGGTATTGACCACATTTGCAACCCCAGCTGACACAACTGCTGTTAAATAACCTGTTATAGGCCCTGTCCCCGGCTTGCTGGCTTACGTTCCAGACTGATGGCAGGTATCTGTTTTTCCCCTCTAAACTAAGCTGCTAGGAATTTATTTCCCTCAGATTGTTCCTTTCTGTAGTGCCGTAGGCACAAACCTGGGGCGATATTAAAACCTACAGAAATCTGCCAAGGAAACAATTGACTCTGGGAAAGAAGGTAACACGCGCTGGGTGCTTGCCTGGAGCTGTGGTGGTCCTGCCGGGCTTCCCCTCGCCCCAGCTGGGGGGGGACCTTGGGGGACTCCCGGGGACCCCGGAGCCTTTTCACCGCCGACTGCTCCACGAGAGCCCGAGCTCGCAGCCTGCGCGGAAGGGGGTGCTCTCAAAGGGGTTACTCTTCGCTTCTTGGCGCTCTGCAACAGGGAGAGCTGCAGAGAGTCATTTTTGAGGTGGGTGGGGTTTTTTTGGTAAGTTCTTGGTAGAAACTGATAATCTCTCAAGCCTTTCTTTGCTTGCCAAATTCCTTTCTTTGCTTCTCAGCCTGTGGGGATGGAGCAGGTTGAATTGCTTGCACCAGGAGGGCCTTCTAGGTCCTCTAGGGGTCTTCTTCTAGGTCTTCTAGGGTCCTGCAGTAGCAGTTGTGTGAGCACAAAGCTCTGTTGGATAACTGCGATGTATTTGGCATCCTTACCAGGAACGGGCTTTGCTACCTTGGCTCCGTGTTTTCTCGCAAATGAGTTGTTTTCAGCTCTAATTTTGAGATGGGCTGGTTGAGTTTGGAGTTCCAGGCTCCTCGGGGAATCTGAGTCCCGCGGGTGCGACGGCAGCAGGATCGGCCGTGCCCCCAGCCTCTGCTGTGCCCCCCCAGCAGCCGTGCGGCACGGTGGGGGCTCGGGGCATCACCAGCAGCTGGCCTTCGTGTGCTGTCGTGTTTTGCTCCCCAGCCTGGCTCCGGTCAGCCTGGCACGCTCCTGCTTTTCTCTGGATTTCGCTCCCACCTCTTCCCTTTCACCCTGAATAAAGCCCTAGTTCAGTTGTCTAAGAAACATCGCATTGTGGAGGTCTGACACAAAACCGTAATGGGTGCATTAGTATGCTGCGGGGCCCTGTTCCAGGAAATGTCTCCCCTTGGGAAAACTGCATAAGCGTGTGCTGAAAATTAAGCAAATGCTTTTTCCTCGCCTCTCCCAGTTGGCTGTGCTGGGTCCGAGCCCTGGCTGGGCCACCAGCCGCCCGCCCCGCCGGTTGCTGCCAGGGTCCCACCCTAAGAAACAAAACACCAAATTTCGTGTTAAATGCAAAATTCACAAAACACTGGAGGGAAACACTGACTTGAAAAGTTGTGCTTCAATTATACGTCATGGGTTATAAAGGCAGCAAGAACAACTGTGACCATTTAGTCCCACTTCCTCCCTACCTATACATAAAAATAAACAGCCTTTTGCTTAAACACAAAGCAGCTTTCTCCGGTGGATTAAACGCTGCGTGCTGGGGATGCCAGGAAGAAAAAACATCTTGTTTGCATTATTTTGTGTAGGTTTGAAAGGGCTTGACTCAAGCTGAGGTCACGGTTCCTTTGAGGGAAAGGTTATCCTGCGCTGCGAGAAGCTGGGTCAGCGCAGGGGTCGGGATGTGGTGGGGGACACAGCGCGGAGGTGCCTGGGATGCTGTAGCACTGGGCATGAAGTCCTCCTGGGGAGGGCGTTTCATGCCCTAATGGGACCGGCAATGGAAGTGCAGGGGAGGTCTATGGCTGGTTGAAGCCATTTGAACCCTGACGCAGCAGGGGAAGTGCAGATGGGGATGGTCCAGCTTCAGCAATTAGCACCAAGCATTGAACCTCTTGCGCTCCCCTCTGCTCTTCTGAGCTGCTGTGCCCGTGTCCTGATGCAGGCCCTGGGGCGTACGGCAAGTAACCACAAGGTGCACCAGGCCTGCCAGCTCTTGTGTCACCTCTGTCACATCAATACATGTGGCCACACATGGACACATCCTGCTCCTTGCCCTGCAGGACCAGCACCCTCCCAGTTGGACCTCAGGTTGTACCAGGGCATGGTGAGGGCCTTGGGCAGCAGCTGGGGTCCATGTGGGTAGCCATGCTGCTGTCTCCACTTCCATCAAGTCTTGAGCCCTCCCTTGGTGGTCCCAACTGTCCACAGACAAGATATGGCATCAGGGATGGGGCCACCCATCGGTCTTCCCTGGGCCTCCTGTTCCTGCTGCGATGCTGCAAAGTGTCTTGTGATGCTCTACACGAAGGCTGGAGATGTAGAAATGAAGTTATATTTCCTTCTAAAAAAGCCTCTGTAGTCTGCCAGAGTTTGAAGACCTGGTCTGTGTTTGAAGACCTGGTCTTCACACCAGGTGGTGATGGTCCTCAGCGTAACCTGGTCTGGTAACTGCAGGGGTCCCTGAGCGTTTGTAGCGTGTGTTTGCAGCATGTGTTGGGCGTCACCGTGGGCACTGGTGCGACAGGCGCTCTGTTATTCTAAGCATTAGTGTTTGTGTGCATTTTACACATTATCGCGTTGCATTATTTAAAGGGGATGCATTATTAAACGCTCTTCTCCTCGGCACGGAGAGTAGGTCACTTCCTGCCGGTCCCGCTGCTCCGCGCCGGTGAGTGAGGACGCTGTCTCTTATGTAATCCTGAAGGCTGAATAATGGCAATTGTAATGCTATAGAGCTGATTAATAACGTTTCGTACTCCATTAATGAGGAATTTTAGTGAAAAGTGCATAGAAGACATCTGTGTTATCATACTCGGTTTATTCCTTCTGCTTGAGTGCCTGGAACCAGAAGAACAATCGTTGTTCAGTTAATAATGATGTGCTGCTTAAAATAAAAGCTTGTAAATTCATTTTTATGCCCATAATCATATTTTCCGCTGTGAGAAAGAGTGAGGGAGCAGGGAATTGTCTCTTTCCCGTCTTCCTGGCAAAATGTATATAATGATTACAAGCATATAATAAGAGTGTTTGTCCTAGCTAAATGTTTCCTCACTTGGGTTAATCAGCATTCGTTTGAGAGCGTGGCGTGCACTTTTGTGGAAGGCGATGGGATCGCGGGGGAAGTGTGGCAGATTTAAATCAGTAATAAAAGCCCTGGGGAAATTAACAAGACAAAACATTAACCACAGACTAAACATTAACATATATTAGCATTTTTATTACACCTGTAGAAATGGTAAATGGGCTTGGTTACTACTATTAAAAAGTTTATGTTCTGTCCCACATCATTGCAATGTATATTTTTGCTTTAAGCCCTTTAGAATTTAATTAAGCAGATTTCTATAGCAGCGCTTGAGTAATAGACTTTGGGTTCACTTTTATGGTGACTTTGAAGATAAAGAAGGTGCTTGTGCCCCGTTTATAATCCCGGTAACACAGGCGATGTCATGTCGAGTAGGTTGTGAAAAAGAATTGGGGCAGAAGCACCGATGCAGGTAGCTGCGTTACTGAGCCTTACTGGTCAAACTGGGTTCC
Source organism: Limnodromus scolopaceus (assembly GCA_028565335.1). Taxonomy (NCBI): domain Eukaryota; kingdom Metazoa; phylum Chordata; class Aves; order Charadriiformes; family Scolopacidae; genus Limnodromus; species Limnodromus scolopaceus. Next base: position 21,255,807 of record JAOXNO010000063.1, read on the forward strand.
GTCCCTGAAGGATGTTCAGGGGTTTCGTGGGCACCAGTTGGTTCCTCTGAGGGTGGCACGTTTTCTTGAGGTCTGTGGTCATCTCCGCTGTGCTTACCGCAGCAAATCACCCTCTCAGAGGTTGTGTTCGAATCAATTATAATCGTTAATCCCTTTTCAGCTTAAAGTGCAGCCTCTCCCCAAGGAAACTCGGGAACAGGTATAAACTGGCATACGTGAACTCCAGAGCGCAGAGAAGATTGTGGGAGGAAATCTTCAAAAATGAGACCATCCCCTTGAGAGTCAAAAAAAAGCAACCCACATATTTCTTCCTGGAGAGTGAATCTACAAGCAGCAGAATTCACAGAGAAGACAAATGGAAACTCCATGTAAAGTTTAAGCAAAGGTCAAATGCAGCAAGCTCTCCTTCGGAGCCGAGTGGAGCTCACGGGCTGAGTGAGAAGTGGCAGCAGCAGGTATTCAACAGTGTCTAATGCTCTCTCTTCTCCTCCAAGGGGAAGTTGATTAGCTTTTTTTTTAAAAATCTTCTAGGAAATTACCTTTAAAACGCTTTTACTCTTAGAAGTGATGCTCAGATTGGTGCTGAGGATCACCTGCGTGCTGCTTTCCATTCGTTCCCCGCCTGGAACTTGCTGACGTGCCAGGCGAGAGGTTTTTGCCCCAGGTGGCCGCCCTGCCTTGTGCCTGGGCAATGGAATGGCTTTGGTTGGTGGCCCTGGCGCTGTGAGCGATGCCATCCTGCCAGAGCTGGGCCAGGGCTGCCCACAGGGGCTTTGCCCTCCATCAGCTGCGCCGAGGCTGTGATGCTTTGCACAGAACTGGGCACTGTGGTCACTACTCTTTTTTTTTTTTTTTTTTTTGGTCATAATTTAACCTTATCCCAGTGCTCCCAGTTTCCGTTGGCTTGCGAAAACCCACGTGGACCAGTGAGACCCTTGTGGCTGGAAGGAGCCGCGGTGGCAGGTCTGCTCCCCAGCTGCTCAGGGTGCACGAGTTCCCTGCAGTCCTCCGGCACCTCTTACCTTCAGTTAATGGGGCGGCGTTAAAGCAGGCTGATAGCGCTGCTCCATCACCTTCCTCCCTGCGCTCCTCTCAAATCAATGTTCCCTCTAAAGCGGAGCCATTACGCGGCTCCCGGGGGCGTCAGGAACCGGCTGCTTCCCGGGCCGGCACGGGGACGGTCGGTGGCTGGTGGGTCCCGGGGGGCCGCAGGGTCCCCGAGGAGCTCTGCCCGGCCGGCGGGCACCAGCTCACCCTGATGCTGGGGTGAGGAAATGGGGCGGTGGGTAGCCCTCGGTGGGAGGCAAGTGGTCCCCCTCGTGGCTCGTGTGGAGGAGGCTAATGAAATCGGGTAATTAGTGAGTTTGTTAATGAGCTGGGGGAGGGAAATTTAGCTTCAGCTGTGACAGTATCAGTGGCTTTGGGGACTTGTAAACAATTTCAGGCTTGGGGAAGGTTTTGCTTGCCTTGTGCCCTGTTGCAGCAGTTTTTTGGTGGACTGGCAGATTCTCTTCAAAAAAAAACAAGCAAAAACCTCCAACCCCCTGTTGCCTAAAACCCATACCGCCGTTTGATTTACTTATTCATTTCTTTTGGTGCCTGGCGTTTCAAACTTCGGCCTCTTCTGGGATTGTGTGTGCGTGTGATGTGAAATAAGAGACCGCGTGGCACTGGCACTGAGGAGGCTTTAGATGAGGACCTGTGTATATAGTTACGGTCCCGCTGACAGCGTGCGGAGCCCAAGGAGAAGAGCCGGCGGTTCCGTGCTGTCGATCTGCTTTGGATTTCACACGTACAGTTGTTGGGTGGCGGGAGGCAGGCACGTATTACCGCTGCGGCTCGATACTGGTTTTAGCACACACGATGAAGAGACGCCGCCTCCTTTTCGCTCTCACTCTTACATCCCACCTTCTCAGGGATCCCGCTGCCCCTGCTCCACTGCTCCTGCCGGGGCAAGCCACGCCTGGAGAGCTGGAGCATCCCACTTTCCACCCTTCCCCAAGAACTGAGGCTTGTGTTGTCCTTTCTCTGACTCCACTACAACGGCGCTTTTCTGGACTTTTTACAACTTGGAGCTCACTTTAAAATGACAACGATTAGGAAGAGACTGGGAAACTGAGTTGGTGTGTTTCTGAGCTTGCAGCGGGGACTCAAAAAGGGGTAAAGATTGAAACCGGCTGTGTGAGCTGTTGTCCTAGGACCGCTTGTGGCCCAGCAGACTTTGGCAGATGGTTTGAGAAATCCTTCTCTCCTCCGAAAAGCACACGCGATGCTGCCCCTGCAAATGAGCAGGCAATCTGTTACTTCTCCATTCTCTCACTTTATTTAAAGTTCAAATCTCAACTGGGTTTTCGTTTGATTTAAATGTGACAATCCTTTCACCACAACTTTGCAAGATGGGCTGCAGGGTTGGTTGGTTGGGGTTGGGTTTTTTTTCCTGAAAGGGTTAATTGGTCCTTGAAGAAATAGATAAGTGAAAAAATCGAATGCAGTGCTCAGACTCGGGGGAGGTCATCCTGCCCCTCTGCTCTGCCCTGGGGAGGCCCCATCTGGAGCACTGGGTCCAGTTCTGGGCTCCCCAG
>JAOXNO010000063.1:21276785-21289605 GCA_028565335.1 Limnodromus scolopaceus
GTGGTGGAGTCTCCTTCTCTGGAGACATTCAAACCCCCCTGGACACGTTCCTGTGGGACCTGCTCTGGGTGGACCTGTTCTGGCAGGGGGTTGGACTAGATGATCTCCAGAGGTCCCTTCCAACCCCATGTGATTCTGTTATTCCATGACTCCTGCTCTGAAAAAGCCTTGCCATGGAAATCAGCCTCAGTCCTGTAGTTTTAAACGCTGTGAATATTTTGGGTCGGGGGCAGATTCCTGCCGCACTGGTATAAATCTGGGGTTGCCTTTGTATCCGCACATGTCAGAGTTGGTCACATTCCTAATTTAGAGTTGAAGTGGCACCAACCCCCTGTGCATCCCCAAAACCCCCAGTGTGCCCCGAGAGCTCTTGTGACTGAATGTCCCTGTGCCTCTTGCTTTCTCCCCCAGCAAAGCATCCTCCCTGAGCTGCCCCCCCGCCGTCTCCCTCCTCTCCCTTCTTTAAGACCCTGCTGAAATCCCACTTTCTCCCCAAAGCCTCTGTGAAATGGGCTGTCATCGCCTGAGCTTGCCCAGCAGTGTGGGGGTGAAGGATTAGGGGAGCAAGGAGCTGGCAGACGGGGAGGCAGCCACTGGGGTTGGTGCTGGGAGTTGGCCGAGGACATGACGTGTAGGAGATGAATCGCAGAAAGGAATATTCATCGTGTTTACCCATGGCACTGGAAAAACGGTTGTACAGTCAAGCAGACTGATACTTGCCGTTATCTCAGTGATCTTGCTTTCGTAGGCTGTGCCGGGGTTTGGCAGCGTGTGCTTGGGCTGTCATTTCTTGGAGATGAGAACTTGTTTTGTGCTTCTAGAGTACTGTGGCCCGTCACTGGGGCTATGATGAATACCAACAACCCACAGTTCAAGGCACCAGTGTGCTCTGTGCCACTGCTGTGGCTGACTGCTGGCAGCCACAGTCAAAGCTGCTCGCTCTGGTCCCGGAGCCGAGTTTGAGGTTGGTGTTGGACACTCTCATCTCATGCCCTGAGCACCATGAGCTGTTACCTGCTGCAGAAGCACGTTGCTCCAAAGGCAACCACACAGCAATCCCTCTGTCCCTCTTCTTGCTTTTATCACTCTGATAAACTTTGCCACTCCATGAATTTTGCAGCAGTGAATGTATATTTCTTTCCTAATCGCGGATGGGAGAGCCATGCGCAGGCTTGGCCGCTCTCCTCTGCAGAGCTGCCCAGGCAACTGGCTGCTCTGAGAGGGTCCCTGTGGAGAGCTGCATCTGGAGATCTCTCTGCCAGCTCTTTATGTGCTTTATGGGTGCTTTACTGCCTCTCATGGTACCCGTGTAAATCGGGGTATCGCGTGGTGCAGAGCCCAGCACCGCACCAAAGCCACGGTACATTCTGTCTAAGCAGTGACTTTGATCCCCAAGGCTGGATCTCATCAAAGACTGAAATCAGGATTGTTTGACAACACCTATTTTCCATTAGCAATGTTGACAGCATTAATTATATTCTGATGCTTTAATTCTTTATTATTGAAATCACACATCAGTGATAGTCATTATTTTGCAAGGGGGTTGATGTTATGCTAATCAGCTTGCAGTTAACTGGGTCATCCCACTCATTTTTTTCTTGGCTGTGGGCACAACACTACCGCTCTTGTACTGGAGTCTCTGTGATCTGCCAAGATTTATTTTAAACAAACATGAGCAAGCCAGAATTTCTGAGACAGCTTTTTTAGGACTCTTGGGTGCAAGTTATGTGAAAATATTTATCCCTGTTGTATACTGTTTAACATCTTCCTTGGTTACTAATGGACTGGAAAGGACTTCATCGTCCCCAAGTGATACAAGTTTATCATCTTGCTGCTTCGCAAAGGCAGAGCAGAAATATTTATGGGAATCTTCTGACTTTTCTTTGTCATTATTAACTGTCTTGTGCTCTCCGTTTTGGAAGGAGCTGGTGCTTGTCTTGGGATTTCTTTTGTTTGTACTGGACTATAAAGGTCTTCTCTATATTATCCCCATCACATCGTGGTCTCCTCTGTTCTCACTCCCACAGGTACAGTCCCCAGATCACAAGGAATGGAGGAAAAGCTCAGCCTGGCAACCATGAGGTGAAGATGAGAGGTCCCGAGCCAGTGATCAGCCAGATTATTGACAAGCTGAAACACATCAACCAGGTTTGTTGCAGGCATGCCAGCAGGGATGGCTCTGGAGCGGGTGGTTTCCAAATCAGTCTGGCCTCCCCCACACTTTCTCTGGGCTCAGCCAGACAACCCGGGGCATCCCCATCTCCAGCATCCGCGTGCGGAGCCAGTGCCGGCTGGGCCCCGCTCGGTACCAGGCTGGCAGGGCATGTGTGGCAGGTCCTGATTCATGCCTGCTGGGGTGATGCTCCGTGAGTGAAGCAGGAGCTGCAGGACACGTGCGTTGCAGCCCTCCAGGGCTCAGCCTGCGCCTCAGCGGGTGCATGGATTCATCCCCGTGGTGTGCTTCTGCTGGGCATCTGGCCCCTGCACAGTGGAGGGCCAGGAAAGAGAGGGCTGCCGTGATGCCCTTGGGCACGAGGTGCTGGCACAGTTCAATGCGGCGTGTGCCTAATGTCCCCTCTGGTTGGAGGAGTCCCCGTTGGCATTGCTCACAGCTGGCAGAGATACAGCTGTTTGCTCTATCTCCCTGGGCATCCATTCCCCATCCCGACTGGGGTAAATCACCGTTGAATGGGGAAAGGGCTGAGCTGGATGAGACCCTTTCCACTGGGGAAGAAGCTTCCTTCCCACGGTCTCAGCCTTGGCATCTTTGCCAGAACAAGCAGCATCTTGTCTCTACCTGTCATGCCAGGCCAGGTTAGGTCTGTGAACAAGCCCCGCTGCTGCCAAGGGATTAGGTGGCACCTCTGTGTGGCGTTCAGCTTGCAATGCTTAATCTCCTAGAGCTCTTCTGCAGCATTGCTTCGGGCTGGCCAGGCTGGGGTCCGGCACTGGACCCTGCTCTTCTCTCCATGTCACTGGGTAACTCATGGAGGGGATGATCTTCAGTAGGCTGATAGCTCGGACCTCTGTACTTTCCAGGGACATGCAGCATTGCAACCTCGCAGGGCAACGGGCGGTAACGCTGTCTGTTAATACAGCTGAGCTGCCCAGTCTCTCCTGAGAGAGCTCTTACTGGTGAGGACCTCTCTCGGGATCGCTCCAGCATGAGGCTTTGGGCAGCTGTGGGTTCCCGGGGTTAAGCCCAGCTTTGCCCCCCAGCCGGGTGGGCTTCGAGGGCTGCTCTGTCTGGAGTTGCTGCCTTAGCGACTTTTCTGCTAACCTCTGCTTTCCTGCTCCCGACAGCCGGGGACTGTTTTCATAGCAGTTCCCGGTTTAACCCCTGCACCTTCCGATGCCGGCACGCCTCATTAGCCGCTGTCTGGGAGCAGGACGCAGCGAGGGATTCGGGGTCCCCGGGAGCACCCCGGCACACGAGAGTCGATCTTCCCGTACGCCTCCCCGAGCCATGCCATCTGCCAACAGCCCATAATTACTAAAAAGAGAGGAGTGTGTGTGTGGGGGGGAAATAGCATAATCAGCTCCCTGTTAAATGGGGTAGAGGGCAGGCTTCAACCTGCAGGTGATAATGATATTTTGCCATTTGCAGTGAGAAAGTCACACCGAACAAAACAGGGTTATTAGTGTACTTGAAACTGCTGACATCAAGTGGTTGTGAAATGCTGGCTGCCAGATTGGGTCAAGTTAGGTCTTAGCTGAACAGTTCAGGCTGCTGAGGAGCAGAGATTTGTGGAAGGAGAGACCCTGGGTAAACATCGCCGGGCTGAACTCAGCTGTTCGCAGCAGCAGCGTGTCTTTGTCAGGCACTGCTCTGGGAGAAATAGTGGGAAGGGGGGGAAATACGGTCAGCTTTATCTCCTACAGCGCCTCCCCTCCTTGTGATACTGGTTTGGAATGTGTTATGGGGGGGCAGGTGAGTTGTTTTGATGTAAAGGATGTAAAGGTAAGAGCCTGGAAAAAAAAAATCCAACCCTCTAGTCAAGTTGTGTTTGAGAAAGAGGGGGATTGAGAATAAAATCAGGAGAAAATGGGAAGTGATCTGTGAAAATCAGTTATGAACCTAGCTATTCCTGCGGAGGGTCTTTAGTCTATGGTAAGTAGCTTATATACTGGGAAAGTAACTGCAGAGATCACTTAAATTTGGGATTTGAGGCGTCGTAGCTCACCATCACACTTATTTTCTCGGCCTACTGAAGTTTTGCGCTCTCCTTCACATCTGGAACGCATCTGGAAGGCCAAGGAGTAGGAAATGTGGAAGGAGCAGCTCTGGATGAATTACAGTTGTGTTTTTCAGGTATTGGCTTCAGATCTGGGAAGCAGTGGGGACTCCCGGGCTGGGGAGGGGTGAAAATCTCCTGATCCACCAAGCTCAAGCCAACAGTGGCTTTTCAGGGTTTTCAGACATCCAGAATCTTTTGGAGAAGAGAGCATCTTTTCAAGTGTTTGTAGTGGATTCCCCATGGGACTACCAGTAAATTGTGAATCTAGTACCATAGGATGAATTCCTCCCCGTGCGTCGTGTGGGAGATGCAGCTTGGATTTTGTGGGCATGGGTAGACTTGCTGCAGTTTTGATAAAGAGTTCCGCAGCTTTTCCTTTTACTTGTAGATTTTTGCTAATGTCTGTAATCTGCCGATGACTTGGCTTCGGTTTATTCCAGGCCATTCACGCTGCTGAAAAACCTGTGCTCTTTCAGCAGCATGCCACGTTTTTGAGCTTGCTTGTGTTTGGCGAACATGTTGTGTGCAGAAATCACGCTCGCTCATTAGTTCCTGTCTTCTCAAACTGAATCTGGGTAAGTGCCCACATACATATATAAATATACATGAGAAGTTCTCTTCGAACTTTTGCAGCTAGAAACGAGAATGGAGTTTGTCCATTAGAATGAAATCCATGGGGATTGGTAGGAGTATAGAAAACCTAACCCAGAAGGGAGGGGAAGTAAAAGTTGGCCAGATTATATTAGTTTGGTTCAAGCACCCTTTTATCAGGCTAGAATAAATAAATGAGTAAAGCTCACTGCCTGAGTAGTGAGCTGTCTCAAGGCAGTCCTTTCTGGATGAATCCCCTCCGTGTCTTCTACTCATCACACCAAGTCTCCAGATGACTTTTGTTTCACCCGAATGTGTGGTTGTGGGCGGTGCTATTTTTCATGCGCTGGTGTGCGAGATGGTTTTTTATGGCCGTATTGGGAGTAAGGATTTTTTGTTATTTTTTTTTCATTTCTGTTAGATGTCTACCAAGTTTTGATTTGAGTTATTTTTGCTGTGTGCCCAGAGGCATGAACAGCCCATCCATAAATATTAGCATTGTTATCTCAGCTGGGAGGCCAAGGGTCACCTTCAGGAAAATGAGTTGGAATTGGTTCCTAACTTTTATTTCCCAGAGTGGATGGGGTCTGTTTCTAGCTAGAAGGGTTTCCACTCATCCCACACGTGAAACTATATTGAAATTGAAAGGTTATTCTGTGTCAGCATGAAGCCTTGCTCAGTTTCTTCATGACTTGGTAGCATCCCTAGGCAAAAAGCTGTGTGCAAGGGGAGCTGTTTTCTCTGATCACTCAATTTTCCTCCCACCACGGGGACGTTTGGATGGCTGACAGACCAGGACAAGCTTCCAAGTTTTAACAGCTATGCGTGGAGGTGGGAGCCATGGTGTCCCATGTCCCAGACGGTCTGCCACCTTGGTGACCTCCTATTGGACCTCCTCCCAGGTGAGGTGCAGGAGAGCAGGCCTGAGTGATGCTGGTGTGAGGATGCAGCAGGGTTGGAGACTGCAGGTACCGGATCAGCCCATGTGACATCTTGGTCCTCCCTCCTGTCCCTTTCTGACTGCTGTGCTCTCTGCAGGGCGTATGGGGCTCTGACACCAAAGCAGATGCTTTACCCATCCTTACTGCACTTACCTGCTTAAGCTTATGCCCAGTTCCAATCCCTTTTTATGGTTAGATAAATCCTGGTATTTGTCACAGGACCAACCCTAGGAGGAAGAGTGTAATATTGGAAGAAAAGGGGGGGAAAAACCCATCAAAAATGAAGAATAAAATCCATAAAAGGGATCTTAACTGGGGGAGATGTGTCTTTACAAGATTGAAGGGCCTGGAAACATATTGTACATTTCCAGACACTGGAGTTAAGGGCTCATTTAGAATATTTCAGATATACTGGAGTTTGACAGTTCTTTGGTTTCCACATCAAACAATCTGTAATTTATTGCCTCATATAGGGACTGTGTTTTTATCATATTGCATATTCTCTAGCCAGAAATCTAACTACCATATAAGCTCTTGAAAAAAAAAAAACAACCTTTGGGGATTGGAATCCAGGCAATATGCTTTCACAGACCCTGAGAAACCCGCTTTGATTTATTTCCTTGGAAATAAGGGGAACACACAATTTCTTGGAGTACACAGCTGTTCCCCCAAGCAGGGTCTCGCCACCTTTCTTCATGTGCTCAGTGTAAAGACCCGGGTCCTGCAGTGACCCCCGTGTGAAAGCACCTCGTGTTGCTCTTCGTGGGGTTTACAGGAGGATGAGAACAAAATTTAGAAGTTTTACGAGGCAGTAAAACATGGAAGGAAGAAAAGAGAAAAAAAAAAGGGAGGCCCAGAGGTGAGAAGGACCGAAGACAAAATAGACTTGAAGTTTGCAAAAAAAGCATGCCCCAGCGTTTAAATACCCCGTTTGAAGCTGGGTTGATCAACCAGTATGTCCTATATTTGTTTGTAGGTTTAATGGGCTGTTTCCCTGCAGCCTGGCTGCTGGGAGAGGGCATGGCAGAGGTCACCCAGAAGTTAATTTGGAAAGAGGCCAAAAGGCCACAACTTGATTGAATCAAATGTAAACAAAATAGGCCTGGGAACAGCCCGATGCCCTTGTCCTGGGTCTCTCTCTCTCAACCCAAAAGCCAGAGTATGGCGGAGCATCGGGGACCGGTGAGGGGGGTTTAACCCCTCGGCAGGGAGATGATGCTCGGGGTGGTGAAGGGTCAGATCCAGACCCTGCTTGGGGAACGTGCAAATGGGCTGTCTGAAGAGTGCCATGGATGGCTCTCCTTCCACGGGGCACCTCGAGGGAGATGGGGGGGTCCCGGGGAGCTGCCTCCAAGCAGGGAAAGCTGTTAAATCTCTTATGGGAGACCTTGGGGAGCTGAGGAGTTTTCAGGAATACATTTCCCCTTCAGAAAAATCCATAACTTTGATGGATTTGGTGGAATCGCATCTCTCTGTGGCCTGCTAGGCTCTGTGAGGTTTAATACTCCCACTGTATTTTTATACCCAGGCCAGATGAAGCAGCATAATAATAAGAAAAATGCACTGGCAGCCAGATTGTTAAATAACATGATGCACAATGCTTATCGCTTGAAAATACAGTATTTAAATTGCACCAAAACAAGTCACTTTTGGCTAATTTTCCACTTTTAATAAGTTAACACTACAATGTCTGAAGTGCTGTATATGTGTAATATAATTTATCAAAAGAAATGTTAATAAACACAATAATTACTTGGACACGCCTTTTGTTCAACATTATTAAACAGTTTGTAACAATTAAAATATTAAAACCACATGTTGTTGAAAGCAACCAGACATTGCAATTATTTCTTACTAAGGCTATTAAATAAAATGACAGAAGATCTTTATTTTAATGATAAATGTGTTTTGGAATGGATCAGCTAATTTTTCTTTTACTGCACGAAATAATCTGTAGCTCCACCAAGTCTAGGCCTGGTGTTTAAAGACTAACTCCATCCTCCTTTTGAGCTGTGCCTCAGCTCTTGTTAAGGCGCCGGGTAAACGCTCTCCGACTCCATACGCGAGCCGGCGATTACAGGATTTTGCCAGGCCGGTTAAATCAGGGGAAGTGTGACCCTCTGTAACAAGAACATAGTTAAATTTGAGCGTATCTGACCGTCGGGTTGCTTTTTAAACCCCAACCCTTCCTTCCCATTTTAGCAAGAGCCAGCGGTTGCCCAGGTCAGCTACCGCCTGGTGGGACCCCATCTGCAAACCTCCCGGCGTTACGGTGTTTGTTATGGGAACGCTGTACCCTCAGGTCACCCTAAATGGATTTTTTTTAACAGCCAGAGATTAGTCGGACCTGGTGTGTTTGCGTGTGTGTGTTTTTAAACAGAGGTGTAATCTGTGATTGCTTGTGGTTCCTCGCCCGTTTTACCCACGGCCTTGCAGGCCGCAGAGGAGTGCAAGAGGCCGTGCTGTTCAGTCCCAGGCTTTTCCTGCTCCTCCAGTTACATTTGCTGTGGAATGTGAGGTATTTCCCATTTTTGGTAAGGAAGGGGCGATAAATAGGCACATTTCTGGTACTGCTCGGTGGCACCGAGACGTGGAGCTGTGCTGAGGGCCTGAGCACCTCCCTTGTGCTGCGTAAGCCCGACCGTGGCTGCTGTCTCACTGGCTGGTTGTTTTGATTGAAGGGAGTGCCAAAATGCCCATCGGTATCCAAAGTCCTCATATCATCTGGTTTTTGGAGAAAATAATTCATTAAAGGATTTTCCTCGGAGCACTCAAGTCCTTTTGTCCATCCCCATGTGTCCCTTTTTTTGGTAAATAAATGGACTGCAGAGCTGCCATTTTGAGGCAAGATTCACTATTTTCTTGTCCTTCCTACTTTCCTTTGTCCTTCTCCTGGCAATGAGTTCCAGGAAGACTCAGGAGAGGACTGGGAGAGGTGTGTTCCCGTGTGAAGCGGTGTATCTCCCTTATCCGTATGAAAAAGGAATGCCTCATCTGTGTTTCCTTTTTGCTGATCCCACTTGCTCTTCCGAGGGTCACTTCATTTATTGCTGGTGTTTCACCCCTTGTCTGGTATCGGACTAGATGTTTAGCTCGGTAGAGACTATAGGAGCAGCAAAGATTTCTCTGGACGGAAAAAGCTCCTTGCTTTTCTCAGTAAGACCGGAAAGCTGCTGGGGCTGAGCTCGGATGGATGGCAGTTTTGGCTGGTCTCCACGCCGGTTTATTATTTGGCGTTCATAACCTTTGGGTAACATAAATAGCATCTTGGCACTCTCCTTCCCTGAAATTCCCTGCTTGCTGCGGTCTTGGGGATGAGAAGGGATTCAACTTTGCCCCTGTGGCTTCAGCTGCGGTGGGGAGGCAGGTGCCTCAGGTGTGTCCTGCAGGGACCAGCCTCCAGACAATGCTGTGGAAATCAGCTGGGAAAAAATATACCTTTAAAGGGGATTCGTTTGCTTTTGTGTCCAAAACATGCAGCTGATGCACAGTGGTGCTTTAAAACAAACACCAGATATCCTGTACCAGTGCCGGAGTTTATCCGGTTGTGGAGGAAACAAACCTGGAGGAATCCTTGTGCAGCAAAAAATGGGGTAAGTGGAGCTGCTGATGCCAAATTAACAGTTAATTACAGTTATTCTGGGCCTCATTAATTGTATAGAGTGTCGCCTTGTGCTGTGACTCAACCTGCTAATTTAATCAGTAGATGTCTGAGGTAGGTGTCCTCCCTGATGGTCCCAGTAGCACAGCCTGCAGCTCTCTGACGTTAATGGGGTGATTGGTAGGTTTCTCATTCATGTGTTTTTCTCCAAAATTTTACTTAATGTCAAGCTTTTTAAAGTGTGGTCCGGAATGAGACGGGACTGGGATTCAGGGAGCTAATCTTCATCATCCAGAGCAGGCCTGGAAAGTAACCTAGTCTTCTGGGCTGCAGAATAAATTTGATTGCTTTTGTTCTCAAGAAAAAGGCTTGTTAAGGGTAATGTAACTTTTGATTCCAGCCTGATGGCATGTGACCGCCTAGCGGTGATGTCCTCAGGGGCTGCTCCATGCACTGGAAATGTTGGAGTTGGGGATTTTCCTGGTGCAATTCCAAAGTACTGTGTCCACAGTGGAACAAGGTGCACTTACGGCATTTATTTCTTTTTCTCCCAGAGACATTAATGCATATCTGGTCACAAGACCAGCTGGGGATGGGTGGCGGAGGAGTCTTTCCAGGTCCTGCCTGCTCAGCCTGCTCTGGGTTTGTGTGTGTCTTGGATTGTTTCCCCTGGAGAAGATGACTGCTCACTGCTTGGATGGACATACACTTCGCTGGGTGAAAAACTGACTGGATGGCTGGGCCCAAAGAGCTGTGGTGAATGAAGTTAAATCCAGTTGGCAGCCAGTCAGGAGTGGTGTTCCCCAGGGCTTCGTATTTGGGTCAGTTTTCTTTAATATCTTTATCACCAACCTGGACAAGGGGATCAAGAGCACCCTCAGTAAATTCACAGACACCACCAAGTTGGGTGGGAGTGTTGGTCTGCTGGAGGGTAGGAAGGCTCTACAGAGGCATCTGGACAGGCTGGATGGATGGGCTAAGGCCAATGGGATGAGGTTCAACAAGGCCAAGTGCCGAGTCCCACACTTGGGTCACACCAACCACATGCAGTGCTACAGGCTGGGGGCAGAGTGGCTGGAGCTGACCGGTGGAAAGGGACCTCGGGGTGTTGTTTGACAGCCGGCTGAACATGAGCCAGCAGTGTGGCCAGGTGGCCGAGAAGACCAACAGCATCCTGGCCTGTATCAGGAACAGTGTGGCTAGCAGGACTGGGGCAGTGCCCTGTACTGGGCACTGGTGAGGCCCCACCTCCAGTGCTGTGTCCAGTTTTGGGCCCCTCATGAGAAGAAAGACATTGAAGGGCTGGAGCGTGTCCAGAGAAGGGAAATGAAGCTGGTGAGGGGTCTGGAGCACAAGTCTTGTGAGGAGTGGCTGAGAGAGCTGGGGGTGTTCAACCTGGAGAAAAGGAGGCTGAGGGGAGACCTTCTTGCTCTCTCCAACTCCCTGAAAGGAGGGTGTAGGCAGGGAGGGTCAGTCTCTTCTCCCAAGGAACAGGACAAGAAGAAATGGCCTCAAGTTGCCCCAGGGGAGGTTTAGGATGGATATTAGGAAAAAATTCTTCTCAGAAAGGATTGTCAAGCCTTGGAACAGGCTGCTCAGGAAAGTGGTTGAGACACCATCCCTGGAGGTGTGTAAAAGACATGTAGATGTGGTGCTAAGGGACATGGTTTAGTGGTGGACTTGGCAGCGCTAGGTTGATGGTTGGACCAGGTGATCTCTGCCAACCAAAGTGATTCTATGAAGGAACTGAAAACACTCACTTGTTTGGCATCCCTTTGGTGACAGGGCAGTGCAAGGTGTCTTACTACTGTAAGCGGAAAGACGTTCACTTGCTGAAGTGGTTCATATTCCAGTCTCAAGAGCTTTGTTCTTGCAACAAACATCACCAGAGCTTTCCTGGTCTGAAGCAGAAGAGGTGTTGCACCTACCGCTCTGGATAGTCCAGCTCTGGGAAAGGGTGGTCTGTTTTTTAAAGCTCTGGCTTGGCTTGATAAGAAGCCGAAGCTGCTCCTGGGACCTCTCCTGATGCCCTGTCCCTCCTCCCCACAGGTAGTGGCCAGCACAGACTGCTGCAGCTTTCATCTAAGCTGTGCTGCTGTCAGAAAGTGCAAGAGGTTTTGTGTGTTTTAGGTAATGAATAATTAGTAATCTCCCCCCTTTTGTTACACCTGCTGACGAAGCAGATGTTTGTAATTAGGCAGGTCTCTGCACTGGCAAACCCTGTCCCCAGCCAGAGGGACAGCTTTGACCTGTCTGCCTTGGGGCAGGTGTAAATAGCCCTCACGGCTCAGGAGGGCTCTCTCGGTTAATGCTGTGGCTCGTTAAACTTCTTAGCTTGCTTTTGACACGTCACTCACTGCAAAGGCCAGGTTGTGTCTCAGTGCTCTCACTGCTGGGGCGGGTGCTGCGAGGGATGGCCCTTGGAGCGCGTAAAACTGAGAGCAAACAGGGAAGTTTGCGGGGATATTTATGTCCTATGGCCTCGCTTGACTGCATGGCGAGGGATCGGTATTTAATAGAAGAGAATGTGCTTGGCTGGCCTTTCTGAGGCCACACGGAAGAAGATGCTGCCTTGTGAAGCACGGGGAGGCAGCTGGTGGAGGATGAGTGTCTGAGCCACCAAGATGTATCGTGATGGGCAGGAAATTACTGTTTATTTTTGGCAGGACCCCTTGAATGCCTGCCACCTACCAGTGGGCCAGGAGTTTACTGACCTTTTCGTGGAGCCCATTTGCTCCTAAATGCTGAGGGTGAGACTGGTGTAGGTGTGTTTCAGGGCTTCCTCTGCAAGTGTCAGGTCTCACTGGGGAAGGATATAAAGTCACGAGCTTTGAACCTAATTTAAATGCTGAGTTGCTTCAGCTGCTCAGCTGGTGGCTGCACATCTGCTTGGGAGATTCACCCCGGGCAGGGCTCCTCCGGCCGGTATTTCCAGAGGCCTGAGCCTTGCAGGGTCTGGTTCTGTTGGTGTTGGTGATGGGTTGCAGCCTGGTGTGTCAGCAGCGCCCGTGCTGGAGCTGTGATGTTTCCTCTTCCTGTTTGTAGACTGGTTCTAGGAGCCAGGTGCCAATATTGACACTGGAAAAGCTGTGTCCGTGAAGTTAAACTTTCTCCTCTTTGGGTTTTAGCAAGCAGCAGCCACACTCTCAAGGGCAGAGGAGCGTTGTGACCTTGCCCAGGAGCCAGCCCAGTCAACAGTTGCTACTTAGGGACCACGGAGGCTGGAGAGACCCTGTTTCCAGGATGACTTCTGGTCTGTTTTGTCTCAGGCAAATGCTTGTTTAATGTGAAGTGCATAAATAATCATGGCAGCAGGGTCTGGGCTCAGGGCTCCCCGCTCCAGCTGGTTGCCTTCATCAGCAGCACCAGCCCTGTCACAGAATCACAGAATCACAGAATCACCTAGGTTGGAAGGGACCTTTTAAGATCATCTAGTCCAACCAACAGAA
>JAOXNO010000063.1:21325383-21335713 GCA_028565335.1 Limnodromus scolopaceus
AGAGGCTGCCCAGAGAGGTGGTGGAGTCTCCTTCTCTGGAGATATTCAACCCCCCCCTGGACACGTTCCTGTGGGACCTGCTCTGGGTGGACCTGCTCTGGCAGGGTGTTGGACTAGATGATCTCCAGAGGTCCCTTCCAACCCCATAGCATTCTGTGATTCTGTGAGTCAACAGCTATGGCTTGACGCAGACATCTCTCCCTTTAAGAAACCTAGGCTTGCTTTGGAGTCTGCTGCATCCCCTGACGGTTTGTTCCTCACACTGGTGAGGCTTGCTGCTTAAAAAAATTAAATAAAACAATGCACCCCAGAGACTGTAATTCCTGTTGGCGATGGCAGCATGTGCTTTCCTAGACAAATCCTGAAGGACGTGTGCAGGCAGATGTTCACAACTGACCACGAGAGCTGCAGGAGCTTGCCAACCTGCCCTGCTTGTCGCTGACATTTCCACTCGATGTGTTTTGCACTTTATTGGAAACACACGGTGGCCACCCGTTCCCTAGTCCCTTCGCACCGCAGAGTTTCCATCATTTGCAAACAAGAGCCATCACCGTGTCCCCACCAGTGCTTTGCCCCACTCGGCAGCCTCCTTCGGTGAACACGCTGCGTTAGGCACGATGGGGGGGGGGGATCCCCTTTGCACCCGTTGCCGCTGCGCAGGGCACAGGTGACAAGTGACACCCCCGAGTGGTTTTCAGGCACGGCCACCCGTTACAGCTCTGTTACTATATTAGGTCCGTCGCTGGAGCCATCTGCTGGGGCAGGCTTCCAGGCGGGCAGCCCAGATGCCTGCCTGCGAGATGACATTCCCAGGCTGCGGGCAGCAGCCGAGCCACCCCGCGGGAGCCGGGCACCGTCCTCTTGGAGGTCATTTGCCAGAGTGGCATTTGCTAGCGGTTCTTTGCTTAGGACTGCGTCGTCCTTTTAGGGGTGAAAAGGGGGTTTCAGTAGGCGGGGGTGGCTTTGGCACAGGAACGCCTGCCGTAACGCTGCTGGCGTGCCGGGACCCATCCTCCCGGCATCTTCTGCGCCACCTGCCCTGGGACTTCTATTATACCGACTCGAACCCCATCTCCTCCCGCTTCAGCCGCCTTCTGTAGCCAGCTCCAAAGCTAGCATGGCTCAGCAACACCTTTTTAATGATTCCTGCCCCATAATCTCACGCAGAGCCACTGCGCTTAATTCTCATCCCGATCCACAGAACAACACCGCCGCGTGGTTCTGCGGGCGCGCTGTAGAGCTGGCGGCGCGTTTTGTCGCCTGCCCTGTGAGACCAGGGAAGCTTTTGCCGTCCTGGGAGCGCGGCACAGCACAGCAGCTTTGTGTGAGCGGGGCTTTTCTTACAAAGGATGCTTCCGGAGGGACCGGCTTGTGTTCGGCTGGAGACCTTTCACCAGCTGCCTGAGGCCTCCGGGAAACGGGACGGCACGCTCGGCTTGCACGCTGTGGGGGGGGGAAGAAAAAAAAGCAGAGCTAATGATTGACTATTATTTTAAGGGGATTATCCAATCCACAGCCCAGAGGACAAGAGGGGCCAAAATGAGAGAAGATTGAATACGTAATTAGTGCAGATTGTTGGTAATACCCTCTGGATTCTGACTGATTATAAACAGAAACAGATTTTTCTAGTTTTCCCCCCCTCTCCTCCCCCTCCCCCAAAAAAGCCTTTGCAGCCCAAAGGGCCACTTTGTAGTAGAAACTGTCGCAAATTAAGTAGGTGATCAGAGCTGGGGCAGTGGAGAAGTCTGGTGTAGAAGATGGCTGGGGAGGGGGCAAGCAGAAGAGCAGCTTGGGTTATTTTGCAGCGTAAGGGCAGAGTTTTGGGTGGAAGTGCCCCAAATGGCGTACGTGGGAGGTTATTTGCTGCCACCCCACCCTCCATCCTGCAGCTCCATCCCTGGTGCTGGGGCTCCTTCTCTCCCAGAGGCTTGGGGAGCAGGAGGTGCAGGGATGTGGTGGTGACTTAGACTAACCGGGGATCCTAACAAAGGCTGGAAACCATAACGAAGCCCCCTCAGGAAGTACCTGGTTAGGAAGACTTGCTAATTGGCATCCCTGCATTTGAAATTTGATGATTATTGTATATTTTTAACATTGTTATTGCCTGGACCTGGTTATCAGCTGCCTCAGGTCTGTTAGAGGCTAATACTTTTTATTTTCCTCTCCTCCCGTGTACCAAAGGTCAGTAGAAGTTAAGTGAAAGGGATTTGCAAGAGTTATGAGCTCATTATTAATACAAAATAAAAGATGTATGGCTAAATCCATCAAGCCTAAAAATACAATTGGGCACAACTAAGCCCAGAGAAGGAAACAATGGAAGGAACGGTGAAAACAAATGGCACACCCAAGCACTAAGCTTCTGAAGCAGTTGAACAAGGCTAGGAAAATAGCTCTCAGATTTCTGATGACAAGAGGGTTTCCATTCTCTTCTCTTTAAATTTGGTCAAAGAGGATGAATGAGAGAATCGCCATTCTCATTTGGGTGAAATGCCAAGATTTAAAAAAAATGCCCTTATTCAAGTTCAGGTGAAAAGCCAGAATCTGAAAATTTCTTGTGTAAAAGAACGTGTTGTCTGAGATGATGATTCCGATGCACACTGGCTGAACGTATCCAACACAATTCAGCTGCTGCATTGTGAACTGCAAAGGAGTCTCGCATCCCATAAATTGCAACATCGCAGAGCGAGACTTTAATGGGGGCATCAAAACCCTTTGTGGTGTTAAGGACCTTGCTGAAATACCCTTTTGTTTCAAATCTATTTTCTAAACTGAAGGCAAGAGTGGTTACTCAGTTCTCGTGGATTTTCTTAGTTTTGAGAGAGAGAATATTCTACCCAAAAAGCTCTGCCCACCAGCTGCAGATCGCTGGCCTGGAAACGTGCAGGTGCCTGACGGCACTGTGACCCCACGGGGCATCTTTTAGGCTCGAGGAGTGTGTGGAAACACCTTCCAAAACGCACCAGGGCAGGTCATCGTTGCTCTGATGGGACATTGTACCAGCTGAGGAGTCTTGTGTAAAACAATGAAGGGCAAAATAAATCTGCTGCGATTTTATTAACATAAAGTCCCTTCACTTATTCTGCAGTAATTAAGCTTGGGAAAATAAGCTTATGGTGCAGCCAGGCTGCTCCCAAACTGCCCTGGAACCTGAGCATCCCTTGTGCCAGAGGGACTTTTTGTTTCTGTGCTTGGAAAGCAGCACAGGACGGGCAGAGGTGGCCTCCAGGCACATCCCTTTCAGGGTGGCATTGTGTCCTGCTCCGCCTGGGGGACAGCAGAATATCTGTACTATTAAGAAGAAAAGTGGGAAAGCTGTGGAGAAGAGGAATCCCAGCATCTATGGAAATCTCCTGGAAGAATCAGGGTTGACCAGACGGGTTTTGCTTGCGCCTGGCCCTCTGTGCGGGAGGATATCTGCTCCCCTTCAGCCGGTTCTGACCCTCTTTGATGGCCTGGGCTGACTCACTTGTCACACTAACATCGTTATGCTTTTGTTTTGTAGTGTTTGGGTATTTTTGATTAAGAAATGCTGCCTGTTTGCTTTGGTAGTGGTGCTCGTTGGCTTGATGTGGCGTTTTTTAGCTGGAGTGTTTATGCAGCCTCTTGGATTCTTTCTCAGGGGTGGGGTGAGATGATCCAAACCCATCAGTATGCTGGTGATCCACGAGGACTTGTGAAAGGCTTGAGCCAGGGTCTCTTCTGACGGAAACCACCAGCTTCCTCCAGTTCCAAGGGCCAGGCTGTGGGGATGAGACAGACAGGCTTAACTGATTCCCATCCAGGCGAGAAACCTGGACCCCAGAAGGAGACGGCAGCAGCACGAGAAAGGGCCTGAGGAACCCATTACCTTGAGTCAGGCATGGGTGTACCCTCTTGGTCCAGATGCTCGGCAGGTACAGATGCTCCAGGTAGATTTGACTTATGGCATCTTAAAACACCTTAGGTTTTTTTGTTCTCAGCCCTGAGAATTGCTGATTTCTTGCCTTTCCACATTGTCTATTTGGACTTTTTTATTCCTCCCTGTACCAGGGAGACAAGGGCGACTATGACTTACTGCTCAGCAGGTCCCTTGCAGCTAGTGATGGGTTGCCACAAGCTTTTCCCCGACTAATGTCATGCTCCTCTGCCAGAACTATCAAAACTTTTATCCTAGACATTTTCTTGGATTGGAGCTCCCATGTGCTTCTTCTCCAAGTCCTCGTGTTGCAACACCAGCATGCCCGGGGTGCGTGATCCATTCGCATTCCTCGCTCTCCAGTGCTTTGATGAGGTGGACAGGGCATGGGATGGATGTGTTGAAAGTGCTGTAAGGAGCATATTTTGCACACACTTATGTAAGACCACAGAAATGCAGAAACACAGAGCTCCTCACGTCCCCCAGCCAGGAGGTATTTGGTGAGCAAGGCCTTCTGCTGCCTCTGGGTTTGGGAGGACTATTTGTGCTCGTCCTGATTTCCACATCATTGTGGTGCCTGGTGAGCAGACACCGTCCGCGTTGCTAAACACCCGCTCCAAAGCCCCCAAAGATGTTCTTATAGTTGTGATGTTTTGGTCTTTCCAAGCACAAGGTTTGCTGTAGGGTACTGGAAGATGCTCTGGGGCTGGGTGCAGGACTGACAAGATGTTTGCTAAGCTCTTCTGGCCCGTCCACCCCCGCTGTGATGCCTTTCACCATTGTCCCCAGCTGCCAGCACACCCCAGGGACCACCGCTGCTGGCGGGGACTGGATGTGGCATGCATTGGGGTGCCGGCACGCACCGCCTCTTATTCACCACCTCTCTCCTTCTGCTTTCAGAGCTGGCGTACGACCTGGATATGGATGATGCCTCTGCAAACAAGCAGCTTCTCAATCAGCAAAGCAAAGAGGGCAGCGCGGTCCCCAGCAGCGACCCTGGGAGCACAGTCCCCCGGCCCGGCCCTGCTGCTGCCGTCGCCCTGGTCGTGCTGCTGCTGCTGGGCCACCAGCCGTAAGCGGTGCCGGCGGCATCGCTGGGTGTCTCTCCGTGGCTTTTTTGAATGAAGAAGACATTTGGAACCTCTCCTGAAATATATGCACATTTCCAAAGACAGGGCAAGTGACTTGAGTCAGTTTTATAAAAGAGTGTGGTATCTTCACACACACAAGAAAAGCGTTTGTTCATGGTAAACTAGTAAAAACCTAACAGTGCTTTTTAAAGATAATCCTGTTTAATATAAGAAGGTTGATACTAAATTACATTCCTCACAGTTTTTGAAGACTGAGGTCTCCATTGCAGTTAAGTTGAAGACCATATTTCATCTTGAGTTGTTGGAATATGCATGGGGTACAGAACACCTACAACTTATGAAGTACTTTCAGCAAATATCAGCCCCCTGGTCCTAGCTGACTTAACACAGATTTTGTCTGCAGTTCAAGCAGTTTTTTTGTACTTACTCCAAATTTGAGGCTCACCCCTAGGAATCTGGCCAGGCACATAATATGGAGGGTGTGTGAAGATGGAAGAGAGAAGCTCAGCCATAAGGCAGGAGGAAAGATGCTGCGGAAGAGGAGTTGTCGTGCGCCAGGACTGTCGTGGAGACGTGTTCCCACGGGCACAAACCACGCTCACATTGCAAGTAGCAGGTGATTTTGCTGCTCATCTCCCATCCAGGTCCTGCGAAGGCCTTCAGTGCAAGCAGCTGGCTCCCTCCAGCAGCCCTGCAGCCCATGCAATGCCCTGGTTTTGTTCTTCAGAAGTGAGGCACCTCCTTTCCCATGGGAAATCTGCAGACACAGCTCCAGCCAAAGGACAGACGGTGTGGATGTACACGCTGTCCTTAATGGGGATGAATAACGGGTGTCCAATGCATTATGCTAGGAGGGAGGAAAAGAAAAGGATTTAGAGGAGCCTAAGGCAGATGAAACTCTTACTCACGTGTTTCTTTGCATGTTGCTTTACTTAAGGTGTCTCTGAAATAAAGGTCAGTTGCTCTATAAACGGTGCGCTGGAAGTAGCCTCCCGTCTCTGCGAGGTGATGCTCTGCCTTGTTCCTGGAGTGGGCAGCCTGGAGGGGCCAACAGCTCGGGGACACCAAGGAAAGGCTTGGCTTCGTCTGATTAAATGGATGGGTTGGAGCCAGGGAGTGTTTGGTTTGGGTCCTGGCCAGAATGGTTACATATTTCTGTTTAAGATGCTGCCTTTACTAGAGTGATTATATCCGAAGTATCTCAAGCTGCTGTGTGTGCACGTACACGTGCACACACACACTCACGTGCACACACGTGCTTTAAATACTTGTGTGCCTCAGAACTTTTTGAAAGCAACTTTATGTTTGGGAGAAAGCAGATAAATCTGAACCGTGCAATCAGATGGTTTGGAGAGAGGGAACTTTTTCTGGTCTCAGTGGTGCAGATGATGTGGCTGACCCTGATGTGAGGCGTTGGGACTGTGGGAAGTGCTTCAGGAGCCGTGGCAGAGGGAGAACCGGCTGCTCACCCTGCTCCTGAGGGAGAGGAGCGGATCTGCGCTAAGCCAAGCCCCGGTGTGACCTGCTGGTTAATGGTCGGAGAGCTTTCCTCTGGGTTTCAGAGCCCTCGTGTCCCATCTGCATCAGGGTGAGCACTGGGGATGCCTGGGCAGTGCTGGTGCCATACAGTATTCCTGTAAGTGCCGGTTTTTTTCCATCCACACCCGTGTGATGTATATTTGCATACACATATTTGTATGTTACACATTCGCAAAACAAATTGCAGTCCTCTCCGTCTCTCGGGGATGATGCAGGAGAGAGCCCATCGGCGTTGCCTTCAGAGACGTTTCTTGACCCTCCTGCTACTTCACTCCCGCGTTGGCCCAGCTCTCCCCATCATCCCCGCTCTCTGCGCTGCAGCTGGCTCTGCCCATCAGCCTCTGCTCCACCAAAGGGAATATTTTATTAGCGCCACTTGAAATCCCATCGCTTCTTCCCTTCTGATCATTTCCTTTCATCCTCCCAGAGCGCTGGGGGTGGGAGGGGGCCGCTGGGTTTATTTGGAGATGATGTGCTGCTTCTGCCTTGCCAGGTAGCCCTGGTACCAGCGCGGGGACGTTCTGACGTTCTTTCCTCTGATATTGCGTGGGAAAGAGTCGGTGTGCTCCTCCCTCAGACAAGCAGCGGGGTGGGATGGTGACACCGGCTCTTCTGCAGTGTGAGGCCAGAGTGCTTGCTTTCTCTCTGAGGGGGACAGGGCGGGCTGTGCCTTGCCGTGTGTCTCACAGAGCCCCCAGGTTTCCCACGCTGCATCGCCGCAGTGCCATGCTGATGGTGCTCAGCAGAAGACCCCTCTGTAGCACGCTGCGCCCGGTTTCCCGTTGCACACACACGCTGCTTAGCAAAGCAAAGCTTGTTGGAGACTTTGTTATGATTAGAGATCACAAAAAACAGCCTTTGAGCCTCCTACCTGCCAAGTTTATAAAATAACGCATTATAACTTGAAAAAAAGCTGTTGAATTTTACCCTGTGGTGGTTTTGTGTGCATGTTTTAGCAGGGCTTTTGCAAGGGATGCCTTGGCCACCAAGGTGGAGTAAAGCTGGTGTTCAGTTTTGGGTAGTGTTTTGTTCCCATGTCATGAGAAATAATGAGTAATTGTTCCTCGTGTGATTTCCTGCACCACCTCTGCTTACTGTGACCTGTGTTGCCATGGGAGGGACCACCTGCATCAGGAGATGGGCACTGTCACCCCCCCGTGCATGTGTACCTGGAGCTCCACACCTTGTCCCAGGGCTTGCAGGTTTGACCGCTAACACACAGACCAAGATACATTTCAATTTTTCCTTATTAGTAGTAGTGTTTTTTAGTATATATATCTCAGTAATGAGTATATATACCATAAATACAGTAATATCGGAGGTGCAGGGGCTGAGGTGATGGTGGGTGCTGGGGCAGTTTAGGAGTGGGAGCACATGGCTGTGCTCGCAGCACCATGATAACACGGCGATATGGCTCCGGCACCGGCGGTGACCGTGTCCAGCCAGCGGGGCATGTGGCCAGGGTAAATATCTACCTGGTTTTCTGCCAGCAGAGAAAGCAACAGAACAGAGGAGTTTATGTCAGAGAGGTGCTTCTGGGGCCGGGGGGGAATAATAATCAGAAAACTCCCACTTTTCTAGATAATTTCCAGCCTTGTGGTGAAACCCAGAACTGGTCCCGAGCTGCCGTGCACTCTGATGGCCGAGTCCCCCAGGCAGGGCCGTGGGCTCCTCGGGGCAGTGTGGCTGCCCTCCCTCTGCCACCACCATGTCCCGTGGGCTTGGTGCGTTGTGCTGGTTCCCCAGCGACCTTGGGGAAGGTTTCCAGTCTCAGGTGGCTGAGCCCTTACCCCCTGCCAGTTAACCTTAACGCTTCCTGGCTGGTTTCGCAGCTCTCGTTAAACTCCTCCATGGGACATCCCGAGCAGGGGCAGGAGCGAGCAGCATCACCCCACGCACAAGGCCAGGTGGTGAGGCTGGTACCTTTCCCCGCGTCTGAGGGTGGTGATGAGATGCAAACATGTGCTTAGCATGTGTAATGTATTTCTGTACTAACCATGCATCAAATTATAATTTAAAACCAAAATATTTTTGTTGGATGGGAAGTCCCAGTTCATTAATCAATTGACTAATAGTTTAGTGCTGGAATGGTTTAATCTAACGCACTTAACAGCTGCTGGGAACAGCTGGTGCTTACGGCTCATGCTGTTTGGGGAAGTGAAATCTAGAGTGTCTCAGTTTTGTTTTTCAGGGAGGTTTTTAGCATCTCCATGAGCAAAGCCCTCGAGTGCTCTGGAGCAGGGATCCAGCGGGGATGTGGGACTGGATTCGCTGGGGCTTCCAACCTAAACAAAGTCTTCCTTGCAGGGAGGATGCGGAGAGCGCTGGTGCATATATATATATAAATAAGTAAAATGAAAGTACAGTAAAAGTAAAGAAAAAAGTAAAGAATAAACGTAAAGAACACATGGTTCCCAACCTCGGAGGGCACTCGGTTGGGGCACAGGCCGGGGTCCTGGTGAGGTGACATGGTGGGGCCTGCTGTGTCGGGAGGGAAGGAGGTGACCACCTTGCACTGCCTCCTGCCCTATTTTCTCAGCAGCTTCTGGTCCATGGTGATACCTTCACAGCCGTGTGGAAGGTGGTGTTAGGAGGCAGTCCCGGGGTGGAAGAGGCACGGGGAGCAGGGGGACAAGTGGGCTGCTGGTGGGAGCCAGACTTGGGATGTCACCTAGATCTCTAAAGTAAAATACAGGAAACCACAGAAAGACCTCAAAATGCTCGAAAAAGTCACGTATGCTGTTGAGACATCTACTTCCGACCTCAGAGCACGTAGCTCAGTGGTGGGACCAGCCATGGCCAAGTCCACTGGCCAAGCCCTGCAGGCTCTCTAGCTCACCTAAGCTAAAGCATCTCAGAAGTACCATTTAGTTCTCAAACACTTGGTGCCTTGGTGGGAATTTCCCTGACCTTTCCAGCAGCACTGCAGCTTAATGATTGACAAACGTGGCTAAAGCTTTACCCGATCATGAGTCAGACGCCCCAGAAGCAGGTGTCCGTTCCCAGAAATCCAGAGATTTTTCAGTGTGAGCTCTGCAGCTGGGGGTGACTCAGCTGGACATCAGCTGGTTCGCACATCCTCCCTCTGCATTATTTGTTGCTTCAGCAAGGAGCCAGGTATGGAGGTGTCGGGGGCATAAAATCCACAGCCGGAGAAGAATGAGGTGAAACGATCACCTTGGAGGGTACTCACTGGTCCTCAGCATGGGAATTTGGATTTTCTATTAGGGACATGGTGGAACTCTCCGTGTGAAGGCGGGTGGTGGGTTTTGTTCGGCTCCAGCCTGCGGCTTGTTCATGGGAGACTTCACTAAGAAGTCAAAAATGGGAAAAAAAACCCCACCCAACCCAAACCCACAAACAACCCCCTAAATAAGCTTGTCAAAATGTTACTGAAGGACATTCCCCGGAGATGAGGTAACTGAAATTTTGATACAGGCAGATGAAGCGGCCCTGGCATGTTTATACAGTCAGCAAATTTACTGCCTTCAAAAAAAAAAAAAAAACAACAACCCAGAAAAGCAGTCAGTATTAATCAAATATAGTTTATTTTGTCAAACATTGTATCCTTTTGAAAATAAACATCTTGGTGTTGTTTTGCTGAGAGCATGCTAGGATCTGAAGTACACATCCATGCCTCCAGGCTGCCAAGCGCTGTGTCCCACAGCCCGTCCCGACACTTAATGCTGCTCCCCCAAAAGCCAACGTGCCCGACTCCTCGCGAGGCTCCCCCAAAGCATGTGCCAGCCCTGCAGCCCAAAAGGTTGGGGGGAAAAACTCCACATTTGCTGCTGAGGGGTTTTTC
>JAOXNO010000063.1:21393277-21419324 GCA_028565335.1 Limnodromus scolopaceus
AAGCTATGGTTTGTTTTTCCCTGGTGGAGATTACAAATGCGGTATATGCAATAAAGGAAGTGAAGGCATATTAAAAATAATGAGGCACATCTAGAAAAAAAATTTAAAAAATCTCTTTTTCCTTTGGAGTAGGTGGCATGGCTACGGATGGCTGCACCCGCAAGGTGAAAAGAGCTGGGAAACATTCATCTCTTTTTTTTTTTCTTTTTTTTTGTTTTTTTTCCCCCCTCCAAATTCCTTTTATCTGTCTGGATTGAATTTGGCTTCGCATGGTAGGAGCAGCTGCAGGGTGGAGTTTGCATCCACAGATGCACCTCTGTGAAGGGGCTGGGACGGTGCCGGCACCGGAGCCTTCGGGGCCACGGCTCGGGCAAGAGCGTCCATCTGGGAATCCATCTCGCTGTTGTGGACACTTTATGAGTAAACCATTTTATGAGAAAATATAATTAGTCTCTTTGTGGCAGTCTTCTCCTGTAAGCACTAGAAAGCATAATTGTCTACACAGACAAGCAAATTAAAGGTTTCGGTAAGACAGACGGTCCTTAATTAATCATAATCTGGACAACATATTAAGAGTATACCTGAAAAGCTGGGTGGCAAATTATCTGAAACTAATTAATTGTGCCCATAAAAATTCAGCACATTCCCTCTGCATGCTTGAGCCTGGCTTTATTTGGTTTTTAAGGTATGTTGAGGAATTGCATGTCTACCTGGTGTCTGTTTGCATTGTTAATTTGGAAACCTCAAACAGAGCAAGGCCAGTTGAAAACAGCTCCAAACCAAGCAAACCTGGTGCATGGGAAGTGTAGCATTCCTGGTGGCCTTTGGGAGCAGAAGGGTGCGTGGTAGCCTTTTCAAAGGTCTGCTCTTTGAAGGCCACCGGCACACCCGAACGTGGCCAACAGATGGGCATCTGGGGAGTGCGTTGGCTCAACCGCTTTGCCGAGCTCTTGGATAAGACTCTCTGCCTTTTTTTGCACTGCAATTCAGGTTTTCTCTGCTCTAAAAGCCGTGGATTCTTGGTGCTGAGCCCTGGGTTGCTCATGGTTTGACTCTTTGCAGATGCTGGAAGAGCAGCAAGCTGGGTGCCATGGAGCTGTACCTCTCTCCGGAAATCCATTTTCTGAAATAAGTGTGTTTCATTCCTAAAGATCAGGAAATTCAAGGCAAAATTTTGCACTCTGCGGTGGTCGGCTGTGGGTTCAGCCCTGAGGTCTCCCCTGCCAGGGGCATGGCTGGAGGGACGGAGGACACCAGCACTGGTGGTTGCAGGAGGCATCTCAGGCCAGGCAGTTTTGCTGCTGCTTCTGTCATCAGCGTTTTAGGGAAATGCCAAACCTGCCTGTGGGCGAAGAGGAACGTGCCCTTTCGATGCGTTCATCTAATTTCCAGGAACTGCCTTTGATTTAGGTAGGACTGTGCCCTGAAGCAGCAGGCTCTCCTCATCAAAAGCCCTCTTGTATGAAATTTCTACTTTTCGTATATCTGAAAATATTAGCACAAGGAATAGGAAAATGTTGCATCCCTTTTTATTTCAAAAAAAGGGGATGTTTTCAGATGAGACCTATGTATCCAAGATCAAAAAAAAATGCTGGGTATG
Source organism: Limnodromus scolopaceus (assembly GCA_028565335.1). Taxonomy (NCBI): domain Eukaryota; kingdom Metazoa; phylum Chordata; class Aves; order Charadriiformes; family Scolopacidae; genus Limnodromus; species Limnodromus scolopaceus. The sequence goes on from JAOXNO010000063.1 coordinate 21,394,878, forward strand.
AAAATCCAAGGAAGGGGATGTGTTGTCTGGAGGTGGGATTTGCCCTGCGTCTCGCAGTGGGTGGAGTGATTGTGTTTCTTCAAGTACCTCCTGCATCCCCAGTTCAGAAGAAAGGTTGTTTTGAATTATTCTGGGAACTGATGTCATGTGGAAGCTCCTTGCGGAGGTGCGGTGCTCTTGAGCGCTGGGTTACTGGGAGGGCTGGTTTGCCCTCAAGCTGCAAACAGGTAATACGTCTTATTACCTGGAAAAAAGGAAATTGCCAAGTAACTATGGTTATCTTTCCCACTGTGCTCTTTTATGGAAGAGTTTGTTCAAAAGCAGATTTTTTTTATTTTTTTTTTTTACCCCCGGGACTCTTATTGCAGAAATACCAGATACGGCACATCCAGTCTTTCTACTGTTTCATGACATCTCTAGGCTTTCCCTGAGTGTTGGGCATTGAAATTCTACCCTGAAATTCAGACGTGTTAAAGGAATAAACAGAGCCCAGAACTGTAGGTTGCCTGACTGCAGATTACTGCCTTTTCTATCTCTAAAAGTTAATTGCATTGGAAATGTCATCTTCCTTCGAGCGTCAAAGTCGGGAGTGTCCACAGGATTTCTTTTGCAATCCAGACAAATTTTAAACTTCCTTCTTGGGGTTAGGAAAAAAAGGTTTCATGGCTCTGGTCCCACTGGGCAGCGGCTGGTACCCTTGCTCCTGCACTCGTCCTCCCGAGCATCACCCCGAGGGACAAGATAGATGGCTTTGCATCAGCAAGGTGTAGATGAGACGGGTTGAAGCAATGAAATGTGGACTTGCTCCCGTATCTTGGACAAGAGCTGGCTGAGCCCCATGAGTCCAGCGCCTTGTCTGTCCTCTCCGTGTACCCCAGGCATCTCTCCATGTTCTTCTGCTCTCGGGCAAGAGAACCAGGGAGACCTTCAAGCCACACGCAGCTCCCGGGGGGAAATTTGTGAAGCCCTTCCCAGTGCTGTGTGTGTGCTTGTGCCTGTTTGTCCACAGAGGGGCCAGCCCTTGTCCTGGGCGCTCAAACAAGGTGACTGGGAGGGAAGAGAGAGCCCGCCATCCCTCCGGATAGCGGCGTCTCGGGGAGCACCGGCAAAGTATGATTTGTCAGCTGTGAAAAATGTTTGCCTTTGACAGCTTTTCACGGGAAGGCTGTCAGAGTGATAATTTAATGAGTACAGATTGCTTGCAACACAGCTGTAAAACGTGCTTTTTACAGTGCTGTAAAATAAGCAACCCAGGCCTTTGTGTGTTTGCTTTGTTTGAGAACAAGTCAACTTCTAATACAAATGAAAGGTGGTCATTTATTTTACCCAGCAAACAGTCAAGACGTAAGAGAGGAACTTGCCATTTTTCTTCTTGTAGTGGCAAGGTTAATGCTGGGTTATGTTGGTGTTTGCTAATCAGCTTGTTTCTGTGAAGGGGAGAATTAATATCTAATTAGATGTAGGGAGTTACTAGTCAGATTAGCATTTAAGTGATAAGAAGGAAAGGACTGGTGGGCTGGTGGGCTTTCTTCTCTTCGTTGCAGTTGTCTATGCCCATGGTTTGCGTAGAGAAAAGCTTAACCTTCCTTCCTGTGCCCAAGCTGGTTTCTTGACGGGGAGACAGAAACTGAGGATGCCACCAGCTGGAGTAAAACCTAACCATAGATCTCATTTGATCCCGCTGCTGACTCAGTTACGAGCGCTGTGCGTCGCGTGGAGGAAGGTCCCATTGCTGGGTGCATCACTGCTCGCTGGCCCCTCGGCATCCTTCCTCCCCACCTTGCCCCCACCCCAGCAGGCTCCAGGGGCCAGCGAGGCCACCCATGGGCCAAGCCACCAGCACCGGTCACCGGGGCATCCCGTTGGCACGGCGCGGGGATGCAGGGGTGTGTGGCGGGGAGGCTCTGTGGGATGTGGAGCAGGAGGGTGGGTGGTGGGCACACAGCCTCCCCTGTCCTCCCCCGCTTCTTATTTGGAACTGGGGCACTTGAGAAGGGACCTGAGAAGACGCCGGCTGGTGCTTGAGCGGGGCCGATGGCTTTGCACCTGCGTGGTGCCTTCTCCAGCAGCTGTGTGGTGGGCTTTCACAAGCAGCTGGGTTTGGTGGGAAGTTCTTGGTTCCTCTATTTACCCTTCCTTTTGGGCAAGGAAAAGCTGCTGGCTGGAAGACTGCAGGTGCACAGGTATTTGCTGCTAATTAGGCTGCCTTTTTTTTTTTAACCCCCAGGATATTTAATGAACATACCTGGTTCTAGCCCACATGAAAAATAGCTAAGAGATGAAGTGCTCTAAAGCCTGGATACAGTTTATTCAGCTTCCAGTTTGGAGTGTAACCAATAAAAGGAGCTTGGGCAAGAGAATAAATTGGTTATGGTAATATGGATGTATTACTTGAGATAACTTTCCTGGCTTAAAACATTGCTTTGGGTTCCTTTAGTCTAGTGGTTGGAAGTATTTAATGGATTTCCCATCAATATAATTTCAAAATCTAATTCCTTTTGAAGAGTTTCTTGATGCATCTGCCAGTTCTTGTGCCTGGCACAAAAGTATTTAAATGCACAACTTATTTGGTGACACTAAAAAGTCTGAGGAAAGGAAGGAAATGAGCCTTCAAAATGATTAAGTGAATTAGAAATTAATATACACCGAACTAATCTCTATAGTATAAACTCAACAGAAAAAACTCTTCCTGGAGAGGAAATGCCAGTCATGGGAACAAAAGTGGAGGTTCCTGCTGATATTGGACAGAGGACATGTCGGGTGTTTGAAATCAATCTCTTCTTCTCTGGATCATTTCTCTCGTGCTCCTAAGAGGCTGCATTATATACAGCCGTGTCAGGCCCCGAGCCCCATGACTCTGTTCAGCAGGAACTCAAAGAATGTTTCAGTTTTTCCAGAAAATGTTTTCTGTGTTAGACTTTGTTTGTACTGGAGCACTTTGAAGATGAAAATCTGAACTTCAGCATACTTGTAATACGTTTTAACAAGGTTTAAATTTACACTGGGCCAAAATTATTCTCTCCCATTCCCCCTTTCTAACAACTTCTGGCCCTAAACATTACTCCTTTAAGGATTAAAAAACCACAGAGGCATGTTTTATTAAAAAATATTTATTGAATATGAGTCACAGAAAGGCAGAGGTTAGAATCTCCAATTGCTGGTGGCATGCATGAAATAATGTGGTTCCTGGCGCACGTGGTGGTGGAGAGGCTGCAACCAGGGTGCCAGCATCCCCATGGTGGTGTGTCCTGGGTGGCACCTACCCTTGTTCTCCTTACCTCCTTCACAAGGCAATGTAGCATGGAGTTTTGTTCCAAAATGGCCCAACTGCAGTTGACTTAATGGACCCCTCCCCTGTTGTTTATTTTATTGTCGCTCATCTGCACCAAATCCCCAAGGCAAAAGTTTTGTGGTTGGGTGTCTTTGCTTGGGTGGATGTGCCAAGGCTTTGGTGGCACTGCCTTGGCAGGAGATGTTCCTTAAACTGACCTGCCAGATGTATCTGACGTGCCAGACATCGTCAGATCAGCTCATTATCGGCATCAGAGATGTATGTGGCACTGCTGAGATGCGGTGACTTCTCCAGCCCCGGGCTGTCTGGTGCGCTGGGAAGCGGAACCCAAGTGGGGCTTTACTTTTTGAAAGCCATGAAACCCAAGGGCCCCCATCCGTCCTTTGCCATCTGAAAAAATCTCTTTTGTCATTCTTGTCCCAAGTGTTTAGCCCTTGAATTTTAAGCAATGGATTTTGAGCAAATTCTGGCTTAATTGTGGTTTTTTGGTACTGCTACAAACATCTGAAGCCCCGTCTGCAATCAGGACCAATTAGGTAATTAGATACAGGCCCTGCCCTGAGAGCTAGCAAACTTGCAAGAGAAAGAACCTGCAGGTCAATTTTGAGGTTTGCTTTTCAAATGTATTAAAACTTGTTAATTTTTAAGGCTTGTTTATAATCATTTCAGAAAATGAACTGACAAGAACTGAAAAGACCTATTTGTGCAAAATGTCTGCTTAAGAAAGAAAACACCTTTCTTTTTTTTTTTTGCTTTCTGATAGTCTTGTGCTTTGGAATTACTTCTTTTAAGACAGCTGAACGGTAACACAAGAAATTGGCTTTTTTTTTCTTTTCTTCATTTTGCTGACTTTTGTCGCGGTGTTCAGGTTTGCATCAAAAGAGATTTCACTCAAGCAAGTCTGCGGGTCTGGAAGGAGGTTGAGGGGCAGTGTGCTTTATGAAGAGTAATCAAGAATTGTGAGATACGTAAATGGTTTGAAAATTTTTAGAGAGTCTTTTCTTTTTCCATTTCATTTGGGTCTCAGTGCGCTGACTTTTGCAGTTAAGCAATGGTGGTGGTTGTAGCGGTGTGCGACCACACAACCCAATGCCTATGTTTACCGTGTTTTCTCTACCTCTTTTCTAGAGTTCTTCAAAGAACTTCTCGAAAACGCTGAGAAGTCACTGAATGACATGTTCGTGCGGACGTACGGCCGTTTGTACATGCAGAACTCGGAGCTGTTCAAGGACCTCTTCGTGGAGCTGAAGCGGTACTACGTGGGTGGTAACGTCAACCTGGAGGAGATGCTCAACGAGTTCTGGGCGCGCTTGCTGGAGCGCATGTTCCGGTTGGTCAACCCCCAGTACCACTTCACGGATGAGTACCTCGAGTGTGTCAGCAAGTACACCGAGCAGCTGAAGCCCTTCGGGGACGTGCCGCGGAAGCTCAAGCTACAAGTGACACGAGCGTTCGTGGCCGCCCGCACCTTCGCGCAGGGCCTCGCCGTCGCGAGGGACGTCGTGAGCAAAGTGTCTGCGGTGAGCTCCATCTTGCCATTATTGACATGTCCCACAGACCCATGATGCGTAGCATCTTTCCCTGTTGTCCTCACTAGGTACCTAAAGGCGGTGGGGGTAGTTGAGTGCAGGTGGGACCAAACTCTGTCTATGTAGGCTGTGCCGTTGTGTGGTAGTCACGTTCTGGAGACGCCACCATCCAGTGCTGCAGCCTGGCAGCAGCCATGCTCCCCAGGTTGATGCTGTCCCCTGGGAACAGCAACGAGCAGGCAATTAAATGCCTTCTGTAGTGGAAATAACCATGTTTGCCTGTGTAATAGCCGTATCTTCTTAATATTGCCTTCAAATTACAGTGAGTCATGGATGCTGTGGGCATCTATTATGGAGCAGCTGATGATTTGCTGTTAGCACCACAAACAGTACTTTCCTGATAACAGTAATCTGGAGCCGTATGCGCGGGGAAGGAGCCAGTTGTACCTGGTGCCACACACACAGCATGAGTCAGGCCTCAGGACCTCAGACTGTTATGGTAAAGTCCCTTTCTGCAGAGGTCAAACAGATGCGATGTGTTGGTCACTTAAATGTTCACTTCCCTCTTCTTATAAACCTCTTTGGAGTGGTTTAACTGGAGTGACTTTTTTTTTTTTTTTTTAATGAGAAATTTGTCTTTAATTTAGTCTGAGTTGTATGGTATAAAGAACAGGTGTATTCGATAATCCCCTTAAAGTGATTGTGTGAGATAACAAATATAAGTGATTTCCTTTTAACAAACTCGGCTCATTTCCTGTGGGCTGTAGGAGATTTAGTATAATCGTTTAATTGGGCAGGGAGAGGTTTTCTTTCTCCCTGCCTGGTTACGGGGTAATAAAATGCCAGGTTGAAAGGGCAGGCGGTAGTTTGAATCACCTTAAGTGCCAGGAAAGAAAAGAAAGGAAAAAAAAAAAAAGTATTAAACCAGAAAAGAATAGCTGTTCAGGTGCTCTTAGAAGCAGAATGCAATTTTGGAGGCAGCACAAGCAGCATCGTTAAGTGAGATAATCATTCAAATTGCCTTGACTTACAGGGATAGTATTAAAATACTGTCTCTCTGGAAAGAAAAAACAATAAAGTCTGCTTCCACGTTAATTTTTCTTGGAAGAGAAATGAGATAAACAGCCTGCGATAAGCCTGCATGTGTGCGATAGGGCAGAGAATATTAGCAAGGGAAGAGCTGCCATGCTAATATATTCAGGCTCCAGGAGCATGTTGTAAGTTAGCGGTGGCAGGTTTAGGTCCTTGGGCACTCCGAGTCCCCATTTAATAGTGATGATTCTTGCTGGGGGACATGTCTGGGTGCTGCGGGTTGAGGATGTGTGTTGTGGAGCTCCATGGGTTACATGTGACGGTCCCTCTTAGGAGACCACAAATTCCTCCAGCCTCAGGGCCACCGTCCTGTGGTGGGAAGGAGATGGGAGAGGGAGGGTTGGTGCTGGGTGAGGCCAAGTGTTGTGTCTCCATGTTGGGTCACTGGCCAAGCCTGCTGACCTCTTGGTTGGGGTTTCAAATTTGGTGACTCTTCTTTCTGGCTGTGTAGCACCATGGCAGATACTGCGGTCAGAAAGAAAGGGAAAAAGGGTTTTCACCGCTGGAGAGTGTGGATGGAGTATTCGGGTGGGAGGTCTGTCTGCTAAGCCCCAGTAGAGTTTTTGGGAATGTGCAATCACTTGATAGGCAGTAAACGTGCATGAGTGAGGGATCGTGTTTATGCTCCATCTGCTCAGAATTCATCAAAACGTCTCCAGACTTGATATGGGACCACGAGGGCTATGGTCCCTGCATCTGTTACGAATCAAAGTCATGAACCCGAGGTGGCATCGTGATTTTTTTTCTCTCTTCCTTTTGAAGATCCTCGAGTGTAGAGTTGCCTTCAACTCTAGAATTAATTGCTCAAGTGTGGAAGGTTACCCAGAGACCCACTCAGCTGCAAAAATAGCTCACGCGCCGTGGACGATCGCAGTCGCCACACTTTCCTCTTCGGTTTCACAAGTTGCACTGGAAATCCTGCAGCAGCTTGACTTTTTGAAGTGGCAGCAGAAGTCCCTGCTGCTTGAATACCAAAGCTTTGGTGGTGGCGGTGGGAGGACTAATAGTCTTTTCTGTAGTGTTTTAATCTCAGTCAGTAGAAATCTAACATCACGTTTCTGTAAGACACAATGCGAAATTCTATATGCGAGTTTAAAAGCTGCTGGTTTTCTGCCTGCTGCTTTGCCGTTGTGTTTGTGCGGTTGTTACGTTACTTATAGATTAGCCCGGCTTTGCTGAGCTCTATATAATGACTCCATTGACTTTGCTTCCTTATTATTTTTACTTGGGAGTTGTAGTGGGATGGCTGCTTATACCAGGGATTAACTTGAGGGATAAATCTTCTATTCTTTATGAAAAAAATATGTCCAAAGTAATGCAAATTAGTTTTACTTTTAATGCGTTTTGTAGCAAGCAAATTTAAAATGTTTAATTGAAAATCCTTGGGAGGAGAAATACGAACTAGAGCAAGACCCATCTGCTTTTTGCTTTCCCGGGGTGCTATCAGGAGAGCAAAGAGCACTTTACAGTAGAACCACCTTGATGGCTTTTTAATGACCCTATATATTTTTTACATCTTCACTAGGGAGATGCATTTAGGAAGGTATTGTCTTTGCATGAGTTTGGGAGCAAAGGGGAGAAAGAAGAGGGAATATTGAAGAGCTGCAAGTAAGCTTGATTTCTGTGCCAGAATGCTCGGAAGTGACTTTTAATTCGGCTCAAAAGCCACGTGCTGCTGCCCAGACACACAACGGAGAGAAAGCACAGACTTCTAGAACCCATAATTTTGATGCTCAAGTCTTCACCCTTCAAATTCCCTTTTTTGGACCCAAAAAGTAAAAAATTCTCCAGGTCAGCCCTGAACAGCGGATCCAAGAAGGAAACCTAGATTGTCCTCCAGAGATGAGTCCTATGCCTGAGGTGGGCTTCGAGGAGCTGGGGGCCTCCAGGGCTTCTCTCTGCCACTGGCGGACGCTGGATGCTTTCTCTGACCTTCCTGCCCTCGCCTTCAGGAGTTGGAAACCTGCCCATCCCCTAATCGCTCGTCAAGCACTGAAATCAGCCCAGTTAAATTGCTGCCAGCAGTGACATTTCCTGCCCCAGCCAGAGGTGGAAAAAAGGAGCAAATAAAACCCAGAGCCCAGAGTGACCAAAAAAGGGTGAGAACCTACAACTGGGCAGTTCTCAAGCTTCAGAGATGTTCCCTTAATTAGTTACATGTGATTAAACCCACAGCCCAGTCAAGGGTCGTGACACCTTCGAGGGCAAAGTGCTTGTTGGGTGCACGTCAACTCTTGCTGCGGGATGGAGGTCCCCGTCATGGGGAGAGAAGAAGGTGAAGTCAAGGAGTGAGCCCCCTGAGAGCAGTTTGTAGGATCAGGAGGAGCCTGCTTGACCCGAGGTGAGGTCTCGCTGGAGGTCAGCAGTGGAGGGGCAGGAAGGATGAAGCGTGCAGCCACGCTACACCGAATCCCTGCGTCCATCTCCCCGCAGAGTTGCGGGTGGGCATGTGCAGAGGGGACCTCCTGCAGTTGCAGCGGCGGTGAGAGTGTTCTGCAGCCTCACCAGGAGATTTATGCTGATGAACTGTTGTTTTGGAGCTCTTTTGCTCCTTTTTCCCCTCGCCCTTCTGTCCAGTCATTTGAGGAACTGCTGGGAGCTCTGCAAGCTCCCAAATCGCCTCCCCAACGAGCATTTGTGTGCTGAGAGCCACATGAGGTGCAGATGCCATCAAAGCAGCTGGGCTGCTGGAAAGGCCCTTCCAGCCCGTCCTTGGGAACCCTGGGAAAGGCAGCAGCTTCAGAGTTGTATGCAAGAAATGGTGTTTAATTTGGAAGTACAGGTAGGAGTCATGTGAAATGAGGCACAGCTTCATGTGAGGAATACACCTACCTCCTCATCTGCTGTCCTCAAGAGATATGAACAGCTGAGAGGAAGGTGCTGGAGATGTTCGTGGTGGTGGGAGGAGTCTCAGCTTCCTTGGTGTTGAGGTTTCTCCTCTAATGAAGCGTGATGATAGCAGCCAAGGAAGGAACTTTCTTCAAACCCTTGATGGAAGAGAATTGCAGAGGGGGCAGATGATTGCCTTCCCACAGCCACCCCAAGGCTGGAGCCAGAGCCCAGTGGCTTTTTAGCCCCTTTTGCTCTGTGCTGCCTCATCTCTAACGAGGCATCCATGGAGCACAAGTTGAAGCTCTAGACCTGCATAAACCAACGTACTGCTGGCCTGCGTGAGCTCCCTTCCCTCCAGCTTCATCCCCTGAACCGTGGCTCCTGCCCTTTCTGGCATGGATGCTGAATGTGGGCTTAGGAAAAGTGGTGATGAAATAAGCAAACAATGAATTAATAAGAATTAAGACCTGTATTGTCAAAAACGTAAGGGCACTGAGCTCCCATTTCAGTAAATGTCGTGCCTCTCGTAATTTGAGAGAGTGAAGGTCCAGTCCCTCTTTGTGCAGTCTCAGCCCTTGGTTTGACTGAAGGGGAATGGGACCTTAATCTTTCTTCAGGAAGAAGTCCTTGTTGCTTAGAGCCCCTTCCAGTCCCTAAAGGGGCTTCAGGAAAGCTGGGGAGGAACTATTGATCAGGGAGGGGAGCCATAGGACGAGGGGGAACAGTTTTAAACTGGAAGAGGGGAGATTGAGATGAGATGTGGGGAAGAACTTCTTTGCTGTGAGGGTGGTGAGAGCCTGGCCCAGGTTGCCCAGAGAAGCTGTGGCTGCCCCATCCCTGGAGGGGTTCAAGGCCAGGCTGGAGGGGGCTTGGAGCGACCTGGTCTGGTGGGAGATGTCCCTGTCCAGGGCAAGGGATGGGACTGGATGGTCTTTAAGGTGCCTTCCAATCCAAACCATTCTGTGATTCCTATATCCAAAGCTGGGCAGCCTTGGGGCAAGAGTAAACCCTCCCAGGGAGGCGACAGAAATGAAGTGTGTTCCCTGTATGCACTGAGAAGAGATGGGGAGCTGATGCTGCTTCGTCGGCAACTGAAGACTGGCCAGAAGAGCCAAGGAAACCTTTTTGTGCTGCAGAGGAACTTCCAAAATAGCAGTGCTGTCCAGGCAGCGAGTTACAAGCCGTGGGGCCAGACTGAGGGGCCGCCGTGCACAAGGACATTGGCTTCCACGTGCCAAGGGCAAACATCAATGCAGAAAACAATACCAACCACTTCTCCACATCAAAGATGACCCTGAGAAGACCTGCCAAGAATGTGACTGCATCTGCCTCCACTCCAGCCATCTGAGGGTCTGTGTTTAGGCGTAGCCTTCAAAGCATGCTTGAGCGGCAGTCGTGGCAGATTGAACGTGCTGGGAGCGCGTGTGGATGCGGCTGCAGGTTTGGAGCTGATGGCATCACGCAGGAGACTTTCAGTCCACTGGGTTGTTGTTTGGTTTGGTTTGGTTTTTTTCCCTTTTTCTTCCTTTGCCTCTCCCCACACTGTGGTTCTGCTGCTAATTGTGGAAACAATGCAAGGGATAACTTAAGGAAGTTTTGTGGGTGTAGCTGCCAAGATAAATGTTCTCGCTGTTTTGCTGATTAAAGCAAACAGAATGCCCCTAATTACCTGCTGTGTCTCTGGGTCGGGGAGAGGCAGGTGCTTCGGATAACAAGCTTTGTTGGAAAAGGGCATTGGTCCTGAGGACCCCGAGAGCAGGAGATGCTGACCCTGGTGTTGCTCCATAAGTGGCTTGTGGAAAAGGCGTCTGCTTGGCACCCTGACGTCCCCTCTGCCCTGCGTGGGTGCCAGTGGGGAGACAAGCACACGGTGCCCCCCTTTTGACACATTAATGTTAAGTCCAAGCAGGTCGGACGACTGGTGGTGTGATTCCCAGGAGCTCTGGTGTTCCTCTCTGGCAGCATCACGTCTAGTGGGGGGGTGGGAGGGAAGCTACGAGTCGGGAATCGAGCGTAAATGCATTCTTGAACTTTTCCTCGCACAAGATGGTGCTGGGGCAGACATCGCCAGGGGTTCCCAAGTATCGCTCCTAAATACGCTCCCTTGTGCAGGACCTCAGGGGCCCGAATCTGTGGTCGAAGCAGATGCTTTCTAAATTATTCATCTGCTAGCACTGGGCCAGCTGAGTTGGTTAAATGCGTAGTTAATTCCAAAACACTTTCATTGGAATATTTGGGGTGGGGAAGCAAACCAAGAGCCGCGTCTGGACAGGCATGTGCCAAGATGATGCTCTTGCACAACACTGAGGGGAGGAAAAAATGATGCAAGTAAGGTTGCACCGGTCCCAAAACTGGATGGCACATCACTTGTCCAAATTGGCTGCTCACCTGGAGCGTCCCACAGCCCTTCAGGTACCTTTGGAGTTAGTTTGTGAAGCCATGAAATCATCTTTCTGCGTCACTGAGAAGTTACACCTTCAGTCTTCCTTATCCAGTATTGCCCTAATTCAGTTATTTCTCGAAGAAAACACAGTAGAAATCAAAAATACTTTCAGTGCATTCATTTTGAAATTGTTGGATTTTTATGTTTTCTGGTGGCTGTGCTGCTGGCATGGAAACGCTGCTGTTGTGCAAGCTTGGAAAATAAGAAAGCCCGAGTTATCAGTGTTGTTATAAATAGTTATTAAAGCTGACAGGATTTAAAATGTTGTTATTAACAATCTTAATGTTAACTTGAGGGTAGAGTGAGAGAATAAAATGTGGCTCTGGCTGCCTGGTGGCTGGTGGGAGCTCCCTGCAGGACTGTCTGTGGTTGGAGCTCTGTCATCCTTCCTCAGCTATTCCTTGGCTTGAGTAGGAGGGGGAAGAAGAAACCAGTTGCTTCTCTGAACGTTATCTGCTTGCACAGATTGTTTTTTCTTTAGTTTTGGTGGGTTTTGTGGTGGGTTGTTAACAAGAAGGCATTTCACTTGTTAGATGTGGGCTTTAATGGTGACGTTTCTGCCAGATGTATGTGTCCAGATGCAATTGCCAACGCGTTGGAAAAGGCGAAGGACATAGGGCAAGTTGTTTCCCTTGTGTGAGACTCTGAAAAGGGGTGGATATGACAAGGTACCAACAAAAGCCAGATTTTTATTTTACCAAGAGCATGTCGTTTTGCAAGAACATGGTCGAACCTTCACCGGTCAATGTAAGTTGGGGGGGATATCTCAACAAATATGATATGACACGTTTGAATGAAGCACGGAATTGTTTGCTTTTCACTTCGTTTTTGTGAGTTGTGTGCAAATCTGTATTTTTAAGGAGCAAGTTCGATACGAATGTGAAGATTGGTGCCAAAACACATCTGTTAGCAGCTTTTAATCTTCAGGTTTGACAAAGCGTATAGACATGGACAAATTGTAATTTACATGATGAAACCGCAGGGTGATGGATTGCTGCAGCGGTGTGGAACGTCACGGAAAGGAAATAAATTTCACAAGATAAAAGGAAGGGGTTGGAGTGCATTTACTCCCATTATAAGTTTTTACAGGGTATGTGCACTACAGTGTACTACTACCTGGGTTCAAATCTGCTGGAGTAAATCCTCTTCAGCAAATAAAGCTTTCTTTGCGACTCTGCTTTATTAGAAAGGAGATTATTTGGTTTTGAGGGTCATTCTAGAGTAGGGTTTGAATGAACTTGAGTTGCTTTCCAAGATAAACACAACCCCAGAACAAAGCATATCTGGGTTTACTGTTACATACAATGGTGTTTTAAGAGCTTGCACCTGGCGTGGCAGAGCGAACATTAAAAGCTTGTGAAGAATTGCCAGGGCGACATATGGCACAGCCCACAGATGGATCTAGAATTGGTCTGGACTGGCTACGGGCCCCTTGCCAGGGCTAGAGGGTCTCGTTGCAGGGATCTGCGGCACTTAAGCATTTATCACTGTTGTAAAGAGATGTAATTGCTCATACCCTTCCCCGAAAAGTCTCTTTCGGAGCTGATCTCTGCTTGCGCCTTCCTGTTGCTTTCTGACACCGTAAAATGCCAGATTCAGGACTGATGAATTCCCCCTTTGCCTTCCTCTTCGCCTGCAACGACATTGCACGCTAACAGCAGTCACTGCAGGCTGGGCTTTGGCTCTTCATCGCCCCGTTTGCTCACCGCTGTGTCGAGCTCAGAGCCGCAACCCTATGCGTAGGGAAGGAAGCAAAACCCCACTTGCTTTTAAAATCATCCCAGGCCTTTGTTCCAAAGGACCTAATCCTGGTGACCGTCCCACGTCGTTCCACCGTGGAACGCGGGAAAGCGGCTTCGGTTTCCCCTGCATCTGCTGGGATTCATAAAGATCAAGTCCCCCCTATGAAATATCAAAGCAGGGCGGGTGCTGCAGGGTTGCAGCCGGGAACCGAAGGTGGGAAGGTGCCTCCCGGGTGATTTTTGATTTATTTTTTTTTTTGCAGCATCCTTTCCTAACGCTGCAGCTTTAGGAGATAGAGGTGGGGGAGTCTCCTTGTTCCTTGTCCCACTTCACACTGCTCTAGCATCTGGCTGGTGCCAACCTCTTCCTAATTTTCTTCCTGAGGAGGTTGCAGAGAGCTTCGTTGAGGAGCAGCAGTGCTGGAATGGCCGGGATCTGCTGATAAGCCTCAGGACTAGGCATGGAGGTGCTGGCACCTACCACCAAGTGTCATGGGAGGAGATTTTTATCAGAGAAACGACTAAACTCCTAAACTGGGCCATCCTTCAGGGCTCTGCCTCTGAGTGTGAGATGTTGTTTAGTTCCCTCTTCTATCCCCCTGCAACTCTTTCGTTATGCAAGGACTGCACCATCTGGATGGCAGATGATACCTTTACATTTGTCTGTTTTCAGTTTTCCTACTATAAATCATCTGATTTAGCTGGTTTCTGTTGCTTGAGATCTTCCCAGTGTTTGAACTAGCTCTGCTTTAAAGCCAGGCTGCCCCGACAGGGAGCTTTCTGCTGGGGCTCCCGCTCCCGCTGCGCCTCCCAAATATATATAGATATATGTGTGTATATGTGCTCTGAAGTCCCTGAATCAGATTCCCCCACCACCGCAAACAGCTTTCTACATCCAGTCTCCTTTTGCTCAGCCAAGCAGGCTCCTTGCAGGCAAAAGAGGGCTGAAGTGATGTCTGAATGAACATTGCTGGCCAGCCAACATCCAGCACTGAGCTCCATCAACTGCAGAAAATCCTCCTTCTGTCTTTCTAAGCAGTTTTCTTGCCTACTGAAGAGAAGCTGTGGTCGTTCTGGAGTTGTTGGAAGCATAGTCTTTATCTGTTGTCTCTTTTCGTAAGAAAAGAGGGTTTAAAAATCTACCGATGTCATTAGCAAAGCCAGCCTGATTGCGTAGTGAGATTTTGTTGTTGTTGTTGTTTTCTGGTTTGATTTTGTTAAAATCCGTTCCCTCCTAGTCTGATGTGCTGCCAACTAGGTTTTGCACCAGAAGGTCATGTTCAGTTTCTCCATAGCCCTCACGCTGAGATGGGCTTTGCAAGAGTAAGGTCCTCAGTGTCTGTGTGGTCCCAGGTCTTCCTCACATGTGGTCGGCTCTATTCGATTCGGTCCTCCTCTCTGCCATGAAGGCAGTTTCCAGACCTCCAGGAGATGAGATGTGGAGGCCATCCGTATCCAGCCATTTGTACTGAATGACTTCTCTCTTCCTCGGGGCTGTCTGTGTCTCTCCTCCTTTAGCATGATCTTGGACCATAACCTATTTAGAGCACTCTCCAGAGATGCCTTACAAGAAGTCTCAAGCGCACTGCTTGAAACACCAGAGACTGCTTCTATTTTGTCAGCATATGTCTGATCACATCTTAATTTTCCATTTTCATGTGTGGCTAATTAACACTTAAACTTGCTCTTGAGGGAGCTTCTCTGTTCAGCGCTTTAGACCCACCACGTGGGCAACACTAGTACGTGGTGCTGGAGCTAACGCTCCTCAGACCGGCTGGATGGAAATGGTTTCAATGAACGTTTTGAAGCCAGGCCAGAGAGTGAATCAAACATGAATGACCATGAGTCACTTTGGAAAACAGCCCTGTCGAGGGCTCAGGGGGTGACGTGCCTGCTGCCGATAGCTCCGCTTGCACGCCCAGAGGTTGCATGTTGCATTTGAGGGTCCTCCTGGCTTGTCCTCAGCCACGTGGCTGTCGCTGCCGCCTCCTTCGGGTGTGGGGAACGGCCTTATTTAGTGTGATGAGTGCTGAGTGGGAATGAACCTGGGTGTCTGAGACGGGAATGCTGTGTTGCAGGAGTTGAATGTAAGATAAAGGAGCTGCTATCTCTGCTGGAGAGCCCTGGTGGGCAATTGTCCAGGAGGAGGAGGGCATGCTGCCGGCGGGTTTGGTGCGGGGATGGCCGCAGGCATCCCGTCTCGGCCGCTTTTTCCCAAGAAATCCCAGCACCGTCTTCAGCAGGGCTCGGTCAGTGCAGCCCCACGGCAGCCCCATGTCATGCCTTTTGGCTCAGTCGCTTTTTACTGCCTTCCCTGCACCGGAGTGCTGCGTGTCCCCGGGGTGCCTGTCCCTGGACCCCAGGGAGGAGTCCCACAATACACAAGGCGTGCTGCAGTCCAGAGGGTGTTTTGCAGATGGGGGGAGCTGGCCGTGCTCCCGAGGAGGTGAGCCAGACCCCTTCACCTGCATCCCACATCCCTGGACCCTGAAAGCAGGAAGCTTGGAGCACCTGGTGGTGGCTCACCCCGTTGCGTCTCCTCTGCTCCCACCCACCCCAGGGTAAACGGGTGGGTTTTTTTGCTTTAGTGACCGAGGGCTAATTTTCTTCTCCTTTCTCCTTTTTTTTTTTAATAGGTGAACCCCACACCGCAGGGTACGCGAGCGCTGCTGAAAATGATGTACTGCCCGTACTGCCGAGGGCTGGTGTCGGTGAAGCCCTGCTACAACTACTGCTTTAACGTCATGAGGGGCTGCTTGGCCAACCAAGGGGACTTGGACGCCGAGTGGAACATCTTTATGGGTAAGGCAATATGGGTTAAAACTGCATGAGAGCATACGCTGATGTTTTGTCCCACACCTAAATGGCTTTAGTAAGTGGCCGTGCTGAGCTATAGCAGGTTTTTTAGGTTATTTTTCCTTCCACACCTCTGTACACAGAACTCCTTTTGCAGTTCATATTAATTTCTAAAGACATGAGACTTTTGTTGTCCCAGTGACCTCTGTTGCAGCGAGGCTCAACAGAATTGGTGATGCGTCTTGTTTTGGGGGGCACAGGCAGTAGATAATGTTAAATGTTTTCATTTGTGCTCCTTTTCCGGGAGCTTTGATTTATCTGGGAGGGAGCATCCTTTGGGAGCAGCCGCTTCACTCCAGTTAATGTGTGATGAAGTGCACATGTAACGTATCGGCTGCTACTGACGAGGCTGCTGTACTTTTTCCATCCCACTTGTTGGGGGGGGAGGGCTATTAGAAAGAAAAGATTTCCCTTTCGTTAAGCTGCGAGATAAAAAAAAAAAAAAAAAGGGAAATTGCTGATAATTGGCATTTCAGGCTAGATGTAAATCTTAGACTTTGTTTTCCCGTGTTTTGTGCACTGGCTTTTCACTTTGCTGCCCGTGCCAACTGGATGTGTGCAGGGTATTATTTTCAGAAGGTGGGGTTTTTTTGCCTGGGTATTCCATATAGGGAGTTAAATGTGACATTAAATTGGGTTTCCAAGTCATTCTCTGGGAGGCTGACACCCCCCTCCCCTCCCCAATTCCTCCCAGCTGTCTTTCTCATGAGAATATTAAGTATTTCAGCTACAATTGTTACTGAAATAGCTCAAAGCCAGGAGACTTGCAAACATCTAGTCCAAGTAGAAAAGAGGAATCCCATGAAAGAGAAGGGCATAATGCCAGAAAACAGACAAAAGCACAAGCAGCTAATTGCTGTAGGTGGTATGCAGCTAAAAATGAACCTCGGGGGAAGCCAGCGAGCTGGTCACACCAGACTGATCAGGGACTGCATATGATAATTAAGATTATTAAACAAGGGAAAATAAATAAGTGCCGTTCCAGGTTGGAAGCAAAGCTTTCTTCTCGCAGTGCTACCTCCCCAAGGGGGCTTCTTGCCCACTCATTACTTAAGTATGGTATTAAGCTTTGTTACGTTTATTGGCAGTATTTGCTTGGTTAATTCTTGCGGTGGAGTACGGGTACTGAAAAGTCAAACTGTGCTTTTTTAGGCAGTTTAATAACTGAACAGGTGCTGGTTATGTTGCAGATTTTGTTTTCCATCTCTATTTGGCACTTGAGGCAAATTAAATGAAATCGATCTGGTGTTTGGGGCAGGGCATGCATCACAAATGTCCTACATGTGTGTTTAAAGGTTTAAATAAATAAAAGAAAAGAAAAAAATCCACCCCACAACAACAACAACAAGCCCACCTGCATGTACGCATTGCTATTTTGCATCACGGGTTTAAATACTAAGTTAGGATAATGATTTGTTACATGTCAAAAACAGATTTTTTTTGAACCCAGCAAAATAATTTAAAGTTTATATGTAAGTATATTATATGCAAGTATATATAAATGTGGGTGGGTGTGCATATAAAATACACATGCCCATGTGTCAGCGGGTCTGTATGGAAGTCGCTTGCATAAAGCTTTTCCAAGCTGTGATGTAAAGTTTGTAGGTTTTTTGAGACAAAAAGACTTGATACTTCCTTACTTCTGCAAAGGACCAGTTAAAGTTGTGGTATATGAAATAATGACCCAGTTGCACTGTTTTCTCCCGTTTAACTACCTTTTAAATTATTTCACCCTCTATTCCTGCCACAGTTGTACACCAATTAGACGGGGGTATACTTTGTTTCAGACAAGCTCTTGGGGGGTGAGGGGGTGTTGGAGCTTTCCAGAACAAACAGTGTTAATCTCCACTGCCTTTTCATTATTTTTTTTTAATTATTTTTTTTCCCCTACAAAGGTTTACTCTGCTCAAAGCTGTTGAATTCAGGCTCCATATACATATCTGGAGTACTACTTTGTCTGCAAAGGATTTTTTTTTTTTCCCTTAAAAAAAAAAAAAAAAAGAATGTTGTTAATGAATGGTCAAGGTCTTCCCCCTCCTTCCCTCCCCTTTTAAATCAGATCTTGGGGTTAAGACTGAGAACTGCCTTTTGTTCTTCAAGTCAGACAGTGAGGCTGAAGATGTGGGTTTCTGATTATTGGTGGCACAATGCGAAAGAATCGCTTTCCTTCATGAGAGCGAGGTGCTTTGTCGCCAAGGATTGTCTCAATGCCAGTAGCAAGGACAAATGTATGCAGGAGGAAAAGGGTCTTTAAGGGATGGAGCTATATGGTGTGCGTTGGGGTGGTTCACCCACCCCCTCACCCCACCCCCAAAAATCCATTTCTATCTCCTCATCCCAGGGAGGAGAGACAGTCTTTGTCACCCTGTGTGTTTGTAATAAATGGCCAGGGTATGTTTGTCACTCTGCCAGACCTCCAGACCTTTTTTTCTCTTTTTTTTTTTTTTTGTGGAGCAGAACTGGGCCACCTCACCGTGGCTTATAAACATCAATTATTTTGCCCCGCGGTTTGGGGCAAAATAAGTGATATTTATAATCAGCTCCTCTCTCCCAGTAATGGAGCATCTTTTTGGGAGGCAAGTTGAGCCGAAGCTTCATTTCTGGTGGTGGGGTGGTGTGCCTCCCCTCCTGAACCCCAGCCAACCTTAGCCTGGCCCAACGGGGCTGCCAAGGGGGATCGCTGCTTGCCACCACTGCTGGTGGGGACACCAGCCAGCTCCTGGTGGGAGGTAAAAGTTTGCAGGATGCCCCCCAAAATCAAAACTCTGGATGATTTAAAGCCCCCCACCCCACCTTCTTTTTAATTTTTTTTTTCCCTTTTTAATGAAAGTTTATTTCATTTAGCAGTCCTTGCCAGCATCCATCCCAGCTCCTGAAGAGCTCCGGTTGAATATATTCTCCAAGGGCAATTACTACTTTCCTTATCTTTTCTTGCCAGCTTTGGCAGCTCTGCTGGAGGCCGAATGCATTTTCTCTATCGGCAGTCAAAGCGGAGGCTGCATTCCTGGGCTGTGATACATGGAACGCCATGGCACCCCCGCTAACAAAGGACCCAATTCGCTCTACATTCCCATGGTCTTGTGGATGGCCTGCCCGGCTCAAAGTTTACAAAGACGCCAAACAGCCAGAAGAATTGGGGTTTATGTTTCCTTTCAGTCTTTCACAAACACTTTATTGATCTGCGGCCTTTCCTGGCCACTCGGAGAATTAAGTAGTTACAAAATGGAATGATTTTTCTTTCTTTTTTGTTTTATTATTTTTTTTTTTAACTATACATTTTGTGTGCTTTATTATCTGTGTATTCATAATATTTTTATTTGAAATGAGCGGCTTCATGCAAACTGCGCTGGGATGTTCTTTATGCGCGTGAAAAAACTCCAAAAGCTTTGACAATGATGAACACATTTAAGTTGTGCTCCACTTGTTTACAAAAGTCTCCATTTGGTAGCACATCAAAAGCATTTTTCTCCCTCCGGCACAATGGTATATTCATGCTAGCAGTCATTACTCAGAGATTTGAAGCATCACTTTATTGGAGCCCACCACAATACAGTCTAAGACTCTTTGTTTCATTTGTTATTACCTTCTCTTTTTTTCTTTTTTTTTTTTTTTTTTTTTTAAAAATGCATTTAGTTCAGACCTGTTTGAGGTCCCTGATGGCTAAATTCCAGCTGTGCCCTGCAGCAGCTCGGTTACTGGTGCTGGTGGAGTGTGCCTGCTGGGTGAGGGGTTTTTCCTGGGGGCTCCATCTCCTCCCAGGCTTCACTCCCGAAACGCCAGCACCTTGGTGGAGCTGCGGGAGTCCCGGATGACGTGGGTCTTCGGATAGGTTGATTGACTCATAAACCTTTAACTAACACCCAGCAAAGCTTCAGAATATTGAGTTCTCCTTAAAAAGCGGATTTCCAGGCTAGGAGGGCATCTGCAGTTCATGTGGGTGTTTGGCTGTTGGACTACTATTATTATTAATAATAATTAAAATAATAATAAAATTATTATTAATAATAATTTAAATACACAAGTAGCCTAACTGTATATTTATCATCAGTTTGTGGGTTTTTTTAGTGTAGTTTAGCATGACTTGGGACTTAACAGGCACTAAGGCTGGATTACTCAATTGTTCAGTATGTGGTATATCTTCATGGGGCTTTAACAGGTAGCTGGAGTCCTCAGAAGTTTTCTGCTTGTGGAAAGTACCTCCTGTGCTTAGGAGGACAATCAATGTCAAGAGAAACACTTTTCAAGAGAAATTAATAGACTGACTCTGAAATGCCCATTTCTCCTTAATAGAAGGGCACAGGCATATCCTTGGGAGCGGGGAGGAGCTCCTCAGGAGAGGGTTTTCCTTGGGGCCGGAGCAGCCGTTGTGCCCTGACCTCCCACCTCGCGCTAGGAAAAAATGAAGAATTAAGTGCAACTGGGAGGTGATGAGTTTGTGGCAGAGCATCACAAAGTGACGCAGAAGAGGAGGCCAGCAAACAGGGTGCTCTGGGGTGGAGGGACTGCAGGGAAAACTAACGTTAATTAAAGATTGCGATGGGTGAGAAGAGATGAGCACTTGGCACCTGGAGGCACCGTCCAGGGGAGACCCGGCGAGAGGGCTGAAATGCAACACAGGGTGAAAGCCTTAGCGTCAATAATAATTCCCCAGAGGAAGCAATGGCAGTTTGGTAGCTGCCCTGTTTAATGATGTATTCGATGAGTACGTGCACGTTGGCACAGGAGCAGTGACCCAGTGTTGGCTGAGGGACTTTTCCATCTCCACTTGCATAGAGATGTGCCAAATATATCGTCAGAGCACAGTGTTTTCCCTGGTCTCCCAGAAGGGGCCATCCCTTGGCTCCCCCGGGCCCGGCAATACCTCTGGCCTTCTGTAAGGGAGAGACGGTGGCAGTGGGCATCTTGAGCTCTTCCATGTTGGTGTCTTGCATTCAGGACCAGCATAAGGAAGCCGGTGGCTTTGAAAGCAGTCCTGGAAAACAAATGACACAAGGAAACCTTTAATAAATGGGCACGGTGAGGAGGGTGTTAGTAATGCTTGTTCTAATGGGAGGAGCTGATTACAGGCTGCCTTTTGGCAGGGGAGTTGGACTAGATGATCTCTAGAAGGTCCCTTCCAACTCCAACAATTCCGTGATGGTTCTTCCTCATTTAATGCAGTTTTTGATTTCTGTGATCCCATAGCTTGGTGCTGGCAGCCTGTACATGCCCAGTGAAGTTGTAGGCTCTGGGAATGGCGCAAAATGTCTCCTGGAGATGTGCGGCGGTCAGAAGCGCTGTTGCGGTGATTAATGTCTGGGTGCTCAACCTGTTGTCCTTGTTGCTTGTTATCCTTGAAGCTCCTCTATTAAAATCCATTCTTTCTCTCCCTGTGTTAGATTCGATGCTGCTGGTAGCAGAGAGGTTGGAGGGTCCCTTCAACATTGAGTCAGTCATGGATCCCATCGATGTAAAAATTTCGGATGCGATCATGAACATGCAGGAGAACAGCATGCAGGTGTCTCAGAAGGTACGTGGGCCCAGAGGACAATCAGACCTTATTTCTGCAATGTGTTTTATTTCCCTGTTCTCATCAATGTGTTTTTTCTTTAATGTCCTTTCAAGTATTTATAAAGCCGATGTGTTATTTTGGGCAGGGACTGGGTTGGAGCCTGGAGAAGGGAGGCTTTTGTGACCTCCCGTTTCATAAAGACCTTTCCTTCTCTGGTGTAGGTTTTCCAGGGATGCGGCCAGCCAAAAACGCTTGCCCAGGGCCGGGCTGCTCGCTCCGTCTCCGAAAGCGGTTTCAGCGCTCGTTTCAGACCCTACAACCCCGAGGAGCGGCCGACGACAGCCGCTGGCACGAGCTTGGACCGGCTGGTGAGTGCCTGCTGCTGCCGGTGCCGCGCTGGCGCTTCGCACCCCCGTGCTGCAGCCTATAATTTTCCATTTGTCATTTATAGGGTTTCTTAATATTCCTTGGCTGCCTCAAACTTTCAGAGGGGTGTAATCTGCCCGTGGCTCTAGACGTGAATTACCTCAACGCTTCGACGTCAGAAAAGAGCCTGCTGTAAAGGCTTGACTGATGAGTAATACATGTTTGAGGAGCGGTGTTTAATTTTGTATTAAAAAAGTAGATCAACCATCAAAACACGCAGCCTGAAGATCTGGCCTATACACGTCTGTTGTGATAAAAAAATACCTTTCCAGCTTCACTTTTAATGAGCGTTTGGTATTCTGGATTATGTCCTGAGTTTCTTTTTTTTTCTTTTTTTTTTTTTTTTATTTAATAGGTAACTGATGTGAAAGAGAAGCTGAAGCAAGCCAAAAAATTTTGGTCATCTCTCCCTGGCAACATCTGCAACGATGAAAAGATGTCTGTGGGCACTGTCAATGAGAACGAGTGCTGGAACGGGAGCGCCAAGAGCAGGTTTGGTGATGCTGCCGCCCCCGCTTTACTCTCTGCCTCTCACCCCAGCCTTTCCCTGTGTGCCAGCCCCTCTCCCCGAGCCCTCTTCCCCTACAGGAGTGACCCCAGTTTCCCTGAGACAGGCTGCTGCCCTTACCCCTTTTTTCTTCATAGATGGGAGAGTTTGAACGCAAAGCTAGGTGGTTGTCCAAGCTCTTCGTGGTGGTTTGTTTTAAAGGAGGGAACTGAGCCCAGATACCCAGATGGCAGCATCTTTCTTTGGACTTAAACTTGCCCATGGGTTTGGGGAGGTGATGTGTACAAAACCCCGTCTCACGGCTGCAGAGCAGGGATGCTGGTGCTGTCTGGCAGCACAGTTGCTCCAGTGCCCCCCCTTGGTGTTTCCAGCAGGAGCTGTTGGTGGGTTCCTTGCTGAGCAAAGGCAGGGCAGAGAGAGGCTGGTGAAAGGCCCTCTTCTCCACTCTGAGGTCAGTGGCACGAGGGGGCCAGTAGTTTTCATGTAAACGTTTTATGGAAAAGTAGTTACAAGGAAAAAAACCAACCAGTTTGTAAGGAAAAAATAACCAACACATGAATACGCCAAAGGTTTTTTGTCATATGGTTTATGTAATTGTTTAACTTTTATTTTGGAAATAGACGTTTCTTTTTTTTCTCTTTGCTTACTGAGGAAATACAAGCAAAATCCAAGATGTTCCATTAAAAAAAAATAGTCATCCAGGGTTTTCCAGTTGTTTTTCGAAGTAATAACAGGTTTTGGCCTTGATATTTTTGGGACACAGGACTCGGCCATACAGCATAAATTCTGCCTGTTCCGTGTGTGCCTGAAGCTGCCTTGCTCGCCCAGGGGATGGTTTGGGTCTCTGCCACAAGAACTGGCTCTGCCCTCCTGACGTCTTGCTATCAGCAACTTGTACAGGGGTTTTTGTGGCAGGTTTCCGCAGTGCGTGAGGTCTGGCACCCCTAGGGAGGGGAGACAGAGACTTGGCAGCACTGGGCGAGGAGACAGAGGGGATGCTGGACATCCTGTGTGGGTTCTGCAAGATATTGTCCTTTGCTGTTACTACTTTTCTCTGTGGCTCCACCACGCTAAAAGTTGAGTAGTCTTCCACGCTTTGGTCTCTCTTCGGCTTCTTTGAAACATATAATATCCATCACAATAGTAACAAAACCCAACAACAACAATGATAATAATAAACCCTCCCGTATACGGTATAGGGGGCAGGGTTTGAGCGTTCCCTTCAGATGTGTGCTTATATCTGACTGCTTGGTCTCCAGGGCCAGTAGGTTGTACTAAAGGCTTTTCTCTCTCTCGTGATACCAATGTTGGCATCATAACTAAAAAAAGTAAGTTTTTTTTCTGTTAAACAGTGATTTTTCTTACAAGTCTGGTGACTAAAGGAGGGAAAATGTGTCATATCCCTGCTCTATAAAAGTGACACTCCAAACACCTATTTTAGGAGATGTATTTTGTCAGGGTTAGTTGCTCAGTCTCTCTTTTAGACCAAGAGGCCGTACGCGTGTTCAGATCTGTGCTCCTCGGGCTCAGCAGCTTGGCTCTTGTCTGCTTCAACGCGTGGGGTTACGGTCTCTATCACAGATGTTTCTCCTGCTGGGGCTATTAGGGGAATTGCATCTCCTGTCTGCGTGATGAGAAGTACATGTTTAATACCCCAGCTTGATAGTTAAGATGCATTATGCAGAGCCACAATGACACTCTTGGCTCCAAAAGTTCCTGTAGGTTTCTCTGGGATAACTATGGCCCCCAAGGTTGTTTTCCCACAAGTGTCATCTAACTGGGCATCAGGGCATCTCAGCAGCTTGTTTTGCACTGTTGCCTGCAGCAAGCTGATTTATGCTGTCATAAGCCATTATTATTATTACAAACCCCAGATCTCCCTTCTCTTTTCAAGTTGGGGAGAAAATTGTCTTTCCCCTGCCTTTGTGGCACAGGGTGTATGAAAACCATGTTTAATTCAGCATGCTGCTCAGGTTACAGGGAGGGGAAAGGGGTAAGAAGGTGGAGAAGGGCTCCACGGGGATTAGCGCTTGGGAAGATGACGTTGGGCTCAGAATCTTACCCAGGCTGCAAACAGGGGTGGCATCACCACCAGGAAGTGTGGGCTGGATGAGGGGACAGTGAGGTGGATTGAGAACTGGCTGTGTGACAGGACCCAGAGGGTAATGATTAATGGAGCAGGTTCAAGCTGGAGGCCTGTAACCAGTGGTGTCCCCCAGGGGTCAATACTTGGTCC
>JAOXNO010000063.1:21428488-21438869 GCA_028565335.1 Limnodromus scolopaceus
CTGCCCAGGGAGGTGGTGGAGTCTCCTTCTCTGGAGACATTCCAAACCCACCTGGACACGTTCCTGTGGGACCTGCTTTGGGTGGCCCTGCTCTGGCAGGGGGTTGGATTGGATGATCTCCAGAGGTCCCTTCCAACCCCATGTGAATCTGTGAAATGACTTTATTCTTTGCTCTGACTTTCCCATGCCCTCACATAGGCCCATATGTCACGTGAAACGTCTCAGGGAATGAGATGAGGCGCTGACTTCTGAGAGGCTCTAACACCTCTGTGTCTTGGGACAAGTGGGAACTTTGGCTGGTGCATCAAGGCTTTGCTACTGCTGCTTTTCCAATAGAAAAAAAAGTCCAAATTTGGGGAAAAAAAATTAAAATACATAATCACTGTTCTTTGGTTAGTCCGTGCGTTCAAAAACACTTCAGTATCAAATAGGAATTTGCTGCTACAGAATCGTGGTGGGATTTTCAGGTTTGAGCTGGGAACGGTGTTTACGTGGGAGCGTGAGGAGTGCTGGGCTCACCAAGGCCAAGAGAGTAACTAGTGCTAAGAAGCTGTTGTCTTTGATAGAGATTTTCCGGAGCCTCGTTATCTGAAAATAATTAGTCAAATAAATTGGGTGTGTTCTGTTCCCTGTGTTCCATGCTAAACAATTCTGACGTTGGGCTTCCTAGCAAAATGGATAATGTATATATTGCAGATAGCGCGGCTGGTCTTTCTCCAGCCGACAGCCCTGCTCCTGGAGGGGGCACCTGTGGAGGGACTGGGGGAGGCTGGGCTTTGCACAGAGTATAACGGGCAGGAGAAGCTGTCGGGGGGCCTCGTGCTGCCCAGAGGGCTGGGGATGAGGTCCCTGAGGAGCCCCTGGCCGACGGGATGGTATGTGGTCAGAGCTGCCTGGTGTAAGCGTGCCCTGCCACCCTTACTGCAAACCAATGATGAGAAAAGGGGTCAAAATCCACTCCCCTGAAGGTGTGCTCCATCCTGGTGGTGCTGGCACGGCACGGGGATGAGATGGAGGCTCGGCCGGGAGCTCCCAGAGTTGTGGGGCCGGCAGGCGGTGGTTAGAAGTGAGAGGGAGGACAGGAGATGAGTGCACTGGGCAACACTTGAGCTTCATTTCTGCCACCCACTTGCTTCCTGGCCTTTCTTTCACTCCCTTGTTATTTAAAGTACGTTAAATGGAGGTCAGCCTCGCGGTGTTGTGTTAGCTGCTTCTTTCCTGAGAGGGGCTGACGGTAGCTCCTTTTGGCCCGTGGTACCGCGGTGGTTTTCTCTGCAATGGGAGGGAGATGCAGCTGACATCAGGGCACAGGGGCAGGGTTGTCCCCGGGTTTTGTGCCGCACCATCCAGGTGATTGCAGGAACCAGAAATGAATTTGAAGCTTCTGGAAGGGGGAACCTCCTCCGGCAGGATTTGTGCCTGTGTCAGTGCAGGGGTGGTTTGCTCCCTTCCTCAGTTTGATGCCCCCGCTGCTCACACCCGGAGACCTGAAGCGGGGTCCCCAGCTGTGAGGAGCTGCTGAACTTATACCGTCGAGAGGTGCGTGGAAAACTTGAGTAAAACCGTGAGCAAACCTGCATTTTAGTCCTGTCTCGATGGATGGAGAAAGTGTTGTATTCCATCCTTCGGTTTTTCAAAAGCCATTAAAGGGGGAACCCCCCCCCCAACACCTAAAGCCCCTCCAGCCCCACAGCCGTTGGGTGAGGCAATGCCAGGAGCCTTCCTCGGAGGCTGCGGTGATGAAGGTTGTGCCGAAGCTGCCCGTCCCCGCGGGGCAGGCAGGACCACGGCACAGAGCCCAGCACAGGAAGAAATTTCCTGGCTGAAATGAACCCAAACTCCTTCGGCGAACGTAAGCGATGAAATGATGTCTCCAGTGGGGAAGTGAGCATCAGGGCTCCGTGCAAGGTCTTTCCTCCAGGAAGACAGGGATTTCGGGGACCCAGGGTGGTGGCACAGCAGCCCCGGCTCAGCTCATCTGCCAGCGGTGGATCCATGGCTTTCCTCGTCTGAGCCCGCTGCTGAGACAGTGGAGTGGTTTTAATGAGAGCACATAAATTAAAATGGGTTTTCTCCTTTCAAAATTAGTGGCAGACTGTGGCTGTTCAGGTTGCTATTTTAACTGCACCAGATGTCAAGCGTGGCTCAGCCGAGATCAATGCGTAATCCAAAGGAAATACTATTAATTTCAAAGGAATGTGGTCAATATTTAAATGTTTTGGATCTTTTAATATGTAGACGGTGGTAGTGGTCTAGCTGGGCTTATTAACTCTGCTTTTGGAGCAGTGATTCTATTAGCATGAATTAATGTCTATTAACATTATTGATTTTCATTTATTTTAACATACGGGCCTGTAATGATATTGGTTATTTTAGACATTCTCTGAGGCTGTACCGAGTCGGGAGCTGTTGGTTTAAGGCCTGATCCCACAAGCTTTTATCCTTCCAGTTGCTACTTAAGCCCTGATTTGGCTCCAAGGCTGTGGAGCTGACTCCAGCAGCGGTCGGATTGAACCTGCTCCGGGTCCCGCTTCATCCACAGAGAGGCTTTGCTGGTCCTTGCCTGGCCAAGGTGGACTTAACCCTTGGAGCATCCCCTCTGCTCTACCTCCACATCATTGTGCTAATTCAGCACACGGCCACGGGGAGCCAGACGGGCTCTTACACCCGTAACCTCCAGCAGCGACCAGTGGGGTGGACCCGGTCTATGTATTAAGCCCTATCTCAACGTCAAGCCCAGGTAGAGCGATTCCCCCCACCTCCCCTCACTTTTTGTGCCTATTAAATGTCTAAAGCACTCGCAAGGCAAAGAGTTGGTAACGAGGAAGAGAGTCTTCTTGAACGTTTTGTTCAAGGTATGGAAAAATGGAAAGCTTTTTGAAAAAAAACTAGTTGTCTCCTTTAAATCAGGTTGAAGAACAACTGGGGAAAACTGTTGGAGATAGAGCTGCGTCTCACCAAGCTAGTAATGGACCCATTTTTCAACAAAGCACAAACTCATAACTCATTATTTTCTTAACAAAATATCTGTTTTCAATAGCTGTTGAAATATTTTGCTTGCAGAGGTCACACATTCTTAGTGAAAGACGTATTTTTTTTTTTTGGTTAAAAATATTTTCAAAAGCCAAATTATTTCCATTTAAAAAAAAATACGTTTTAGATCACTGATGAAATTACAGAAAAGTTGCCCAAGAAGAAAATAATAATCAGCCTAGATATATTTTTGGAAAAAGTAGGCTCTCAAGAAGAAAAAGCCCCAACCCCCGAAACGCAAAAGATTTTGGTCTGCGTCAGTGAACGATCTCAATAAAAAGAAACCTTTGGTTCCTTTGTCTGAAGAAACCTCACCCTTTGTTCATGTCTAAGAAAAATGTTTCTTGTTACTGGGAGAGTGTTTGCCTTGCATGAAAAAAAATGTTTCTGTGGGAGATGTTTTACATTCGAGTGACGCCAGAGAGCCAGAACGTCGAGCTATATTGGCCATAAAGACCACAGGCTGATGAAGCTGGAACAATTCATATGAAACCCTTGGGGGAAAGGGGAGGATTTCCCCTCCCTCTCCAGGCAAGTGAGGATTTCTGGATAAGGCCGGGCTCTCTTTGGGTGGAGAAAAAATATCCAGGGCAGGCAATGGATCAGCCTGCACAAATGTGCATCGCAGGGGCTGGGAGTGCGGCCGGGGGCACCGGTACCCAGGGGGGCCATGGCCAGAGCCTGGTGCTGTCGCAGTCTCTCCCACCCTGGCTGAGAGCACATCTGGACTGCACATCTGGCGCCGTGCACGCCTGCCTGCCCCCAGACACTGTGCTATTTCTGTCTCTATGCACTAGATGGCATTGCCAACTTAGCTACGGGGAGTGGGCTCCGGTGGGGCCGCTGGCACCCGGAGAGGCTGCCCTCTCCCACAGCACCCTTTCGGGTGGTGCTTGCTGAGCATTCAGAAAAAGGCATAATTTGCACAGATCCAACCTCTTGTGCGCTCTGCAGTGCTGTTAATGATTTTTTTTTTTATTACTATTATTCTTTTCTTGTGAAGTTTCTGTGAGTGAGAGATGGCTGCGGTGTCTGACATGAGCTGGCTCCAAGGTGGTGGTGCCTGGGCATCCCAGAGCTGCTGGTGCGACTGCAGCTCTGGTCATTGCTTTGGAGCATGGGTTGAGCACACAGTTAGCAATGGTCTTTGCTGCTGTCAGCAACCTTTACAGGTGAGTTGGACAAATATGAACAAGGCCAGGTCATTGGCATCTTAAGGAGGACCCCAAGTACCAGAGACCTCAGGAGCTCAGCGGCACTTCTTGGCTCCCTGTTGAGGCGATTCCAGTTGTTACCTGGTTCCTTGGGTACTACATCTGGCACTGAATGCCTGAAAAACATCCTTAAAAATAGAGAAATTGTAAACCTGTGAGTCTTCCTAAACTGTCACTTGCTCCTTGGACTCCGAGCTTCTTTTTGAGGGCCAAAGGTAACTCGCTGCTATTACTGTGCTCTTCGATCCCTACGTCCGTTTGCAGAGAGCAAACCAAGTCAGTACAATCCAGGAGGGATGCCTGGGGCAGGTCTGCAGCACAGCCGTACCCCTGAGAGGATGAAGCCCATCCCAGGCTGGCTTTTCCAGGGCATCCACCCCACCGTGCAGCCCTGGGATGCTGAACAATGTGGGCATGAGCAGACGGGGCTACTTGGTGCCCTCTTGGGTGTTCGTGCTCCAAGACTGCGAGCACCTCCTGCCCTTCCAGTGCCGGTCCCAAGGCTTCGCTGGGACAAATGCATCATTGTTTGTAATCTGCCTTGCAGTTTCTCTGGAAAACAAAATCCTGAGAAGCATTCAAGTAAAACCAAGTCCCTCCTTTCCCAGATGGTGGTCAGCAAGGCATACGCTCCCCTAGAAACGTCTGGGATCTCCGGCTCGTGTCCTCCCAGGGCATTCAGGCAAGTTGACAGCAGCTTTGTTTTTCATTTGGAGTTCCCTTCGGCTGCCTGGGGTGTCCCTACAGGGCACTGGCATGTGGCTGCCAGTAGGCCTAATGATCAACAGAAATACTCTGTATGTTGTGTTAGCATCTCAAAGTACCCATGTCCTCAGACTTTCCGAGCTGCTCAGCTACATGATCAGTGCTGGCCTTGCAGAAATGCTCAGGAAAAACGTTCAGGATAAGTCTCCCCCTGGGCAGTGAGGTCTGTGCTCCTACTGGAACCCCCTAAAATTAGTGATACAGGAGACTTCATGATGCAACACTGCTCTGCAGACTTGCAAAAAAATCTTTTCTCTGCCTGTAAGTGTTTGGTTGGATGCGGGGAGAGCCGCTCACGCCACTTTGGGCATTTAAGTTTCCGTGGAGAGGGAGCTGGCTTCCTTTCCTGCCTGGGAGATGCAAGGCTTGGAGCAGAGCTGCTCTTGGAAAATGAAGCATTTGTGCTCAGTTGAGCTTCCCGGAAGGAGGACTTGGCCTGAGGGTGTTGTTTGGGCTGTTGCAGCACTGTCAGTCAGTGAGTCTTGATTTCATGCCTTGTTTTGCATGAGGCATATTTTGTATGATCTTTGGCAAGTCACTTCTCTGTCTCTGTTACCTCCTGGGAGGACCAGACATGAAACCTTATCTGCAGCAAAGAACTGAGATAGCTTCCAGCTAAAAGCGCTGCTGCAGGGACTCTCTGCTCCCGTTAACCCCCTGCGTTACCGGTGGCCCCACCAGTGCCATATGTTGCCATTTCTAATGGATGACAGCAATTCTCCCGTTAGCGGGAGCCTGTGCTGAGCTCTCAGGCTCGTGTTGCTGAGCAAACCTCCCAAAACTTGGTGGTTCATATTTTAATTCTGTATTATTGAGCTGAATTGTAATTTTTTGCCTCCTTTCAGTTAGGCGAGCACACTGTCTGTCTTAGAAACAAAAAGATTTGCCATCATAAAGCATATAAGTTTGCTGCCCCTGCCTCATTTGACGTACCTAAATTGCAGTTCGCTCCTTGGTGTCCCTGCAGACCTGGGAAATGTGACAAGTTGAGAGAACCAGGACATCTGTATCAGGGACTGCAAGGTGGACAGGAAATGTGCATTTTTACTGCACGCTCAGGAAAGAAACCTCATTAGATTCATGTGATCTCAAACCAATTGTATTCCCTGTGCAAAAAACAGGCCTCAGGCAGTGCAGCCTGTGTCTTTAGGGCAATGAAAAAAAAGAAGGCATCATCATCTGTACAGTCCTTCTTAATGGGATGAATGAGGAAGCACGTGTATGGACATCATCCTAGAGAGTGCTGTAAGCACAAGTGATTGTAGAAGGAGGGTAAAAGAGTGTGTCACAGACTTCAGATTTATTAAAGGAGGTATTATTAAGGGTGTAGGCATGAACTTGGAGTGCCAGTGTCTGAGTATTATGATTGCACCAGTCTCTCCAAGGGGTGTTCATCTGCCGGGTGAAAAACAGTGAGATCCTCGCATTTACCACTGAAATGGTGTGAGTGTGCAGCTGGCCCTCGCTCTGCCAGGCTTGGCGACGTCCATCGCACGTTACTCATCAAGGCAGTCGGCATCTTGAGAAAGTCTCTCGACGAGACTTGTCTGCAAGGCCGCAGGACCACATGGTGACTTCCTTTGGAAGAGCAGGTTAGAAACTCTCCCCAAAGGCTGACCCAAAGCTTAACTCCATTCCCAGTAAGGTCTTTCCCAGCTGTGCAGTGGCACATCCTCCCAGCTGCGTCACTGCCCCATCCCACCATCCCATGCTCAGAGCATGGACTTCCCTACCGGACTTCATTGAGCCACAGAGCACTCATCATCACCACGGCCTTTCGATTCAAATATGAGCTGCAGTGGACTACTGGAACTGTCATGTGCATCACGACGGTAACTTCTGCACCGCCGTGTTACTGGCGTGTCTCTCTCCTGCTGTGCTGAGCCGTTTGCAACCCTGATGTGTCTCAGAGCAATTCAGTGTGTGCCACTTCTGGGCTGCGTGCTTTTGGGGTTTTGTTGTTTTTTTTCCTGTCCTAGGAGCAATTCCTTTGGCTCCGTGGGATGTGCCACTAGTGAAACCTTAAGTAGTTGCTGCGCTACCTGTGATGACAAACCAGGGATGACTCCAGTCGCTCGAGCTGAGCCCTTTTCCCCCTGGTTATAAGGTGCCTTAGGTTGGTGCTCAGTCCACATATGGATAGGTTTGCAGGCACCGGGCAGTCATTAGAAGTTAAAAGAAATTCGAGCAGAGACTTAGAAATTGATAGGATCCCAAATTATGCCTCCTTGCACCGCTGTTCAGGAATAGTAGCACAGGCTTATTTGTACTAATGTTTAGTGGTGTGTTAACATCTCTGCTCTTCTGAAAGGGGGTAAAACTGCATCCTTCTCACATCATAAAAAAAGCTTCATTGTCTCTGTTATGGGGATGATCTTGTGTTGAGGGATAGCATCCATTTGCTGCTAAAAAACATCACCCCCTCATCCTTCCCCCCCCCCCTTATAGGTAGGGTTTCTGAATGGAAGAGCTAAAGCAGGTCTGTGCTCTTCTGGCACTAGAATAAATCAGGGCAAAAAGTAGCCTGGTTGCAAACTATCCATTTCTAAAGACCATCTCCACAAATGAGGTGATAACTCCTAAATTACCCCAGTGACCAGGAAACCTGTGAGTCCCGGTTGCGAAGTAGTAGCCAGAGGCTGCAGGTGCTGTGTGCCTGGAGAAGGGACGCTGCAGATTCCACGTCCGTCAGCGGGATTAACTCCGTTGTAAGAGCAGAGCCGGCTCCTTCTAAAGTCGGGGAGCAGCACTAACTGCTGTTAGTGCTTTCATAACAGAATTAATGCTTAAAAATATGTTTCAGAATACGCTCGAAACATGATCTGTCTTCCAGTGCGTGAGCTCTCTCTCAAAATTACAGCTAAGCCTCTGCAGTTTAGTATCTGGGTGAAGGTTTGATTATCTAGGAAGAAAGGAAGAAAAAACCTTAAGCGTACCGTACTGAACAGCGTGTTTTATCTCGATGGATTTTGTATGTAACCTCCTTGTGGAACTTAACAGAAAATTAGATCTCTGCCACTGAATTCTGAAAGGCATCGGAAAACACTATGGAGAAGATCTTACCTTCCATCAAATTCCGCTCCAGTAACTTTTAAAGAATGCAGCTGTTTCACTATTTCTGAATTCTTTCAAACTTTTCCATAGGGGATACTTCTTGTTCTGCAAACAGTTTCCCATCAACTCAGTGAGGAGGGGAAAAAGGAAAAAAAAAAAAGAAAAAAAAAAGGCATTTTGTCTTGGGGAAAATCTCATGTGCTCAGCTGGAGCCCTTTCCTGCAAAGCCACTCTCCCAAGGCCCAGGGAGCTGCTGGAAGTTCCCATGGCTGCTCTGCGTGCTGGGGGCTTGGGGATGCTCTCCTTGGGCACAGATTACGCCATTCTGTTGTTCCACATCCACTGGAATAATGCGGGTGGATTCCCAGGGCTAAACTCCCTAAGGACATCAGCCAGCAAACCTCCCCCATGCCCCAAAATCACCATGTTTAAAAAAAAAAAAAAAGAAAAGAAAAGAAATATTGCAAGGAATATGTGAATATCTTTAGCATTTGTTTTGGCTGGTGGTGTCTCTCCAGCTGAGAAAGCCCCCTCTGGATAAATTTCTATGGCCTCCCTGTGGACGATGAACACATGTCCCTCCTCCCTCTGTGACTGCTTGCACCTATCCTGGCAAGCAGGCTTTCCTTTGAAAACTGGTCTTTTTGGCTGAAGTTTTGCCATATTTGGTTCTAGCCCAAAAGATTATTATTTAAAGATCTAGTCTGAATCCAGCCAGGCAACTTGGGCAAGGGAGAAAGACTAATACATGGGAAGGTTTGCAGCTGGGGCCATCAAGGAGCCCTCTGAGTCCGGGCACTCTTGCCCAGCCCGAAAGCCCAGCCAGATTGGGAGTGTCAGCGAGATGTTTTGCCTTTCCTCTGCCTCTGCCCAGGTGACTTGGTTTTTGGCTCCACCAAAGGATCATGGCACATGGTGTGACTCCGGCAGCTCATGGTGTTCAGCTGGGGAGGGATGGAAAAGGGCTCCAGTGGCAAACTCAGGAGGAGCAGGCTATTTCCTTGTGCTTTTCCAAAATAGTTGTGCACGATGCTGACTATGAAGTTAAAAAGAAAGATGTCATGGGGCATGTTTTTTTTCTTCTTTAAATACATCTATACATACGGAGGGGGAAGGAGTGAGAGAGAAAGGGGAACTTTTGGCTGGTGGCTTTGGGCAAACAGAAGATTGACCCCACAGCATTGCTTGCGAGTCAAGGAAGTTAAATGGCAGTAAAACGAAATTATTAGAAGAAAAAATGATGTGAAGGAGAGTCATGTTTCCTGGAGGGTTTTGCTTCTCTTGGGTGTGGTGGTCTCTCTTGGCCGGGTGTCGGGCTGAGCTCACCACCGGGCGGTCACCGCACAGCCCGCCGTCACCACGTACCCTGCTTTGTTCTGGCCACGCGGGGTGGGGTGTTTTATTCAGCCAGATAACTTAGAGCCCCGCAGGACTCCAGGCTGCAGTTTATCTTTCTGCAGCGTCAGCATTAGTCCAGTATTCCTTTCTTTTATCTGGGATCTTTTTATTTAATAAGTGCTAACTAGAAATATATGCTTTCTGGCTTTCCTTTCACAAATACTGCAGAGACCTGGGCTTGCAGGCCAGATAATGGGCAACCAAGAGCTTGGAGGAAGGGTCAGCCCTCACCTGCAATGCTGCGGTGCTGGCATGGTTGGGCTTTAACCCTCTGGGCTGGGGAGCAGACTCTTGCATGGGGATGTTGGAAGCAACAGCTCCTTGAGGAGATGCTGTAGTCACACATTTTCTTCTTGGTGTTCCTCACACCACCCCAGCTTTGCGCTGGTTTTATTTCTGTCCCGTGGTGGGAGGACTCAAAGCTTAGGCCTGAAAAGATGGATGTTACATGCGATGCTGGACCAGCACTGGATGTGAGCAGTGACTCACTGGTCCGGAGATTTGTGGGTGTCTCCCACCTCCCAAGATATATGGACAGCAGCTCCACCTGACCAGCCACAACCCCATGAAGATACAGTGTGCTGCCTCCTCATACATCCAAGGAATGGCCTTCGGGTTTTCACTTTGTTTCATAAGAAAACAGCTCTTAAGTAAAAAAAAGAAAAAGCATTTGACCCAATTGCCTGATTCTAGCCCTGTCAGTATCCCAAAGAGATCAAACTTTTCTAAGTTTCATAAAAACAAGGATCAGAGTGGTGGAGGGGGACTCAAGTTATTCCCTCTGGGGAGAGGCCTATAGAGGGTGGAAGCAGGCACGGGTCAAATGGGCAGAATACAGAGAAACGGTCCGAGTGGTCAGGAATGAGATCAGGCAAGTGAAAGCCCAGGCAGAACTAAATCTAGCCAAGAACATCAAA
>JAOXNO010000063.1:21439234-21455514 GCA_028565335.1 Limnodromus scolopaceus
CCCTGCCCAGGGCAGGGGGTTGGAACTAGATGATCTTTAAGGTCCCTTCCAACCCAAACCATTCTATGATTCTATAAAAAGAAGGTCCCAAGGTAAGTCTCACCCTTGGTTAGTGGCCTTTAGGAAACACACAGGCAAAAGTGGCAGAAAACTGGGTTTCCTAAGTTTAACTGTTCACAAGTCTGCTTGTTTTTCTTGTACATGTGCCTGCGAACAGGACCTAAATCTGTCTCTCTTACCATTTCACACTTCTTCACCCCATCTTGAAAGTGAAATGCGTTGCAGGCAAGACCCTCACCTCGCGAAAGGACTGACCTGAGAGTAAGAAAATACCGCAGGAGAATCTGGGAAAAGTTAAAGGAAAACTTAAGGTCAAGCCTAAATATCAGCACAGAGGTGCTGTACGTGCCCAGCGGGGAGCAGGAGTGATGTTGAGGCATATTTGGGACTGGGGTGTCGCTGAGCTAGTTAGTACCTTGTGAGATGGCACAGAAAGACTGTTAACAATGAACCCGCTGCCGTTCGGAGCAGTCTTGAGTCATTGTGGTTTCAAAAATAAATTATCATATAAATAGCTGCTTAGGAATCTCAGCCTGAAGACCACAAAATCTCAGCAGTGCATAGCTTTTTTGGCTTACGTACGTAGCACCCCGTCTGCTCGCGGAACATTTTGGCCACATGTTGTAAAACCGCTTCCTATGTGAAAAAAAAAAAAAAAAAAAAAGAAGAAATCATAGGGAAAGAATAAAGTCTATTGTGAATGACAATGGCTGGTGGTTTCCTAGTGCCTCTCATTCCAAGAGGCTGAGCATATCCTAAGGGGATTTCGCACCCTGTCTTCTCTGAGCCTACCTTGGGCTGCTGCTACCTCAAGGGGCCAAGACCTCCCACCCACCCCAGCTACCCAGAGGCGCGCGGCAGTGATGAGCAGGAGGACCCCCAGCTTTGGTTTAACACATGATGGGCTTTCTGGGTAGTTTCTTGTGAAGGGCTGGCAGGTTTTGAAAAGGCGGAGGAGAGTGTGGTGGTGGGCAAGTTGTGCTCCTGCAGTCGAAAAATACCACTGGGATTTTTCTTTCCCAAGCCGCCTCCTCGTGAATGGCACCCTGGTCTGCTGTCCCGAAGAAAAGCTGAATATGGCCCGCTTGAATCTGGTGACTCTATAATGTGAAAAAGCGCCAAGGCCTTTGTTGTAGGCATCTCTCCTTCTCCCAGTGCTAAGGACGGATAATAACAACAATTTTCTTGCCTTTAATGGGAGCAGGATCAGACACCAAGAGCGAAAATCCTCCCGAGAAAATTGTTCTGAGTGAACTCCAGCCAGTCAGCTTGAACATAATCCATCCTTGAGTTTTCCCACTACGCTGGTTCTGGCCAATAAACTGCTTATTTGTTTTATTTCTATTTGGTTTTGTTTTGGTGGGTTTTTTTGCTTTATTTGCTTATTTGTGACTTCCTTTTAGGGGAAAAAAAAAAAAAGTCTGTGAGGTACAGCAGTGCCACTGGAGGCTGTGGGACGGTGCACACGGTAATGACCCT
Organism: Limnodromus scolopaceus; assembly: GCA_028565335.1. Lineage (NCBI taxonomy): Eukaryota > Metazoa > Chordata > Aves > Charadriiformes > Scolopacidae > Limnodromus > Limnodromus scolopaceus. The sequence goes on from JAOXNO010000063.1 coordinate 21,440,774, forward strand.
TTCAACAGGTTTTTTTTCTCAGATGTTCAACCAAGTCCCAGCTCAGAATGTGAGAATGATGTCTGTATCACAAAGGCATTTTCCCAGCGTGGCTGAGCTGTGATATGACACAAGCTGATTTTCTCATGAGAGGGGAGTAAATCCTTGGAAGTGTTATTTTTCTAATGTTTTATTTGAAAAGTCCTAGCATGACCTTTTCTTGATGTTGCTTTTTCTTTCTCTTTTTTCTTTGTAAAAACCCTGCAGGATTGTGATTAGCAAGATAATGAATACCATCTGCTTTTAATCAATTCCTTCCTTTTCTCCCAAACTCTCCTAACTTCTAATATTAATGGAAACAGATTTGAATACTGGAAGGGGCCGCTCTGGAGAACGCTTGGGTATTTACTAGGTGAAAAGTGAAATTGCACAGGTTTATTTCATGGGGTAGGGCATTTGACAGGTGCAATTTTTCTTCTAGATGTGTTGCATGTCTGTTTTATAAACCAAGATGCATAGTGACACATGAGATTATAATTCTGCATCGGAGGGAAATTTTAAGAAGCGGAGGTGGCCTCTTACACGAACCGGTGCTGCCACGTGGGTCCTTCCGAAGGGACAACTCTTATTAGTGACACACCTGGGGGCAAATGCGATTTTACAGGTAAAGCAGGGAAGCAAAGTATGCTGCCTGGGAGGAAAGTGATGCCCATGATAGTTTGAGTGTAACCCTTCAGTTGGTGTCGCAAAATACACAAATGGGGCTTACTCGTACAGCTTTCCTCAGTGCCAATGCATCCAGATGCCATTGCATTAGTTTATCTTGGAAGCTGAAAAATTTTGAATTCATCTGCTGTCAAGCCTTGCTTCAGATCAAACCCGTTGTTTTCTTCTATCCCTGGATAGGAATCAGTTTGATTTGTGTTTTTTTCTCTTAGGTTGGAATCAATCATCCTGCTCTGATTTGAATGACCGTTTTACCCCTGTAAAGGTTTGCATTAACAGGCATTCCTGGGATGTTTTCTTGATTGGGTTCAAGGCATCGTGTGCTCCCATCTGTCCTGCCTGATTACAAACCAGCTCTGCCAGCTCACCTTGGCTGGGAAATCTCTTCTTTCACGCATCGGTCCGAACTGGGCCCTGAGAAGAGAAACCGCTGTTTCTGCCACAAACATTTTCAAGCCCGTGGTGATTGTGCTGGGGAGGTCCCGGCTGGGAGCGCTGATGTTCTTCTGTGCTTGCGGATGGGATGGATGCACGGTGCGGCCACACAGCAAGTGCCGGTGGTCGGGGCGCCGTGGGTGCTCTGTCCCAGGCAGCTTAAGCTCCAAAAAGACAAGACAAAAGGAGCTGAGAAAGAGCTGCACCCAAAGGCTTGGGGTCCGTGGTATAACCAGAAGCTATGCTGAGTGAAGACACTGGATTATCCTCAAGGACCTCTGTGGGCCAGTATAGGTACTGGGCTGCTTGGGTTATCTGCTCGGACCAAATTGACAGGTTTTATTTTCCCATAGTGTTCCTACAGGGAAGCTGCATTGTGTCACCAGGATGTGAACAGCCTTTGCTGGTATCTTGCTCCTCTTTTTTGAAAATGTTCCCTTTTTCAGTGAAGTCCCGGATATTCATTCTTCTTTATGCAATACTTAAATTTTTGGGTTGGGGATAGGCCATGCCTCTGAGCCTCATCAGGGATATCCCCTCCAATACCCTAATCAGTGACTGTGGCCCCTGGAATGGGAAAGGGAATGGCCTTATTTCCATTGCACAAAGCTTTCGGGAGGGAGTAGGGGGGGAGTTGCCGCCTCCGAGGGATCCTGCCTGCCCGTCCCTCTGTATGAATTAAACCGGGACTTTCCCCACGAGAGAACAAGACGCGTAGAGGTGCTTTGTCCTCGGCCTCATGCGGGTTCAGCCTGAGGTACCACGTTCCTGCTGGTGGCTTTTCTCTCTGCGGGGCTGTTTGGCGAGAGCGGCGTTGGCCGTTCAGCAGCAGGCACGGGCTCTCGAGGAAAAGCACAGACAAAGCAACCTCTTTTCTGAACAGGAGCTGACTGTAAACATCTTGAAGCAAGTTTCCAGTGGAGTGTTTTCAACTTCCCCAGCCTTTTCCCTAATCCCTTGTTACAGGAGCTTTTGGGGTGAGATGTCTGAAGTCGCACGAGAGACATGCATGTAATACTGCTGATTAGCCCACACAATTGCCGGGGCTAAAGCCTGATGCTACCAAACAACACACTCTTGTTCCCCTCTCACTTTACAGAGAGATGCTGGTGTCACATCTTACACTCCCGCAGGACGAAGAGCCTGAAGTGAGGGAGCATGGGCTGGGACGGAGCCAGGACGCCGTCTGGGGTAGGGATGCAGAGGTTGCTGGAGTGGTACTTCAGGTGCCCAATTGTGCTTCTCCAAAGTGGGGGGAATGCTTTACTGCGTGCTTTGTCATGCCTTGGAGAGCTTTCCCCTTGGAGGTCCCTGAACATGAGCCAAACCTTCTCCCTGGAGCCTTCACTGAAATTCAAGGGTGGATGGCACAGGAGGGAGAATAACTGTTTGCCTCCAAGAGCATGGATGTGCTTTTTCTGCTCCCGTGGACCTCTGAGAGACTCTGATTCTGGTTTGGAGAGAGCACTTTTGGGATGCCTCAGAAAAATGCCACCTTCTTGGCTTGGTTCTGAAGACGTGCATATGAAAGCACCGCACGGTGAAGGCAAGGCCATGAGCAGCCACAGCAGGCACGTGGCAGCAGCTCCCTATCCGATCCCTGCACAGAAGATGCTCCCTGTGCTTCCCGGTGGCACCCACCCGCTGCCAGCCAGCCCGCAGAGTCATCTGAAGGTCAGGCGAAAAGAAGAGCTCCTTTTGCAAGGCTGATTAAATGAAATCAAGGGGTAGGGAGGAGCAGGAGGGAAGAAAAATGGTTGTGGTTTGCTGAAAAGTCTACGCCTGACACCTACAGATTGCTATCGGGGACAGGCAGAGGCAGCGGTGGGTAATGGGAAGCCCCCTTACTCTTAGCAGCCGTTTCACGTGCCTGGACTTAAAAAGCACCCCTCGCCGCCCCGCTGCGCTGCAGCTCCAGTCAAGGTGGGTGTGGAGCTTGGACGTTTTTCAAATTCTATGTTTCTGGCCCCGCCGAGGCCGTCCCGGCTCACCGCGATGTCACCGGGCGGGAATGCGCTTCCCCTGCGCTGGGACATCTCTGGCCAACACCAGATACCCTTCCTTCCTGCCTGCTCCCATGGCGGGGATTATTGCCTTTGGCTTCTCCGGCCTTTGAAAGGCATCCAAAGAGCTCAGCTCCCGCAAGCTGAGAGCGGAGACAGAAAGCCTCTCCCCGCCTCACCTGGTTGTGGTTATTCAGCTCCCTCCCTTCACGCTTTGGCACAATAATGGCCTGAAAGTAAAACAAGAGGCAAGTTCTCCCCCCGCACCCCCCCGCCCCGGCTCAAAGCCCTGAATGAAACCCAGCCAGCGGGGCCTATTGAGACAGCATCGAGACAAATGTCAACTTTAACACAAAGGGGCTTAAATGACTGACACAGAAAGGAATAATCTCGGATCTGTTTTCCAGGCTGCTCCCCAGCATAGTTGTGCTGCAGACGGAGACAATTTTCAGTTCCCCGGGGAGATTGTATGGCCAAAAAAAGATACTTGGTGGTGATATGCTATAAGACTGGGTCATGAGAATGGATGTTTGGAATAATGACAGAATTCATTATAGGCAAACTAAATTAAGAGAGTGTCTTGAGAAACATATGGGGAGGAAATTGCCACTGAAGCCCTGCAAAGTGTAACTTTATTTCTCATTGTACTGGGTTCTCCCAAAGGCCTCCATGAAACAGGACAGGGGGTTATAGGAGTCATTTTGTGGCAACTCTCTGAATCGGTTGCCTTTTTATTTGCAGAGAGTGGAGGCTGGTATGGGTATTTGCCTCTGAATCTTCTGGAAAAGTAAAAGTGATTAAGGCTCATAAACAATGGGACTGCAATGAAAATATAGCCACCTTCTCACCAGAAATGGAAGCAGATAATGCCCTAGTTGGTGTCTTCTTGGCCTTGCTCAGACCTTAGCAGTGAAGCGGGCTGAAGTGTGGGTGCTGCACACATCCACGCCAGGCACCCGGAGCATCCCTGCCTGTCTCCGTGCTGTGTTTGTCCATGCCAGGCACCCAGACCATCCTTGCTGCCCCCATGGCACCTCCCAAATCATCTTTGGAAGCTTTGGTGCCTTGGCAACTCCTTTGGGGGATGTGCCTGGGGCCTTCGAGGCCCCACGCAGGGTGACTTTCTCCCTGGGGTGTCAGAAGGAACTTGGGGAGCTCCCCAAGAGGCCCTGAGGAGCCTGGGTTGTGCAGGATTAACGAACCCTTCATCCCTTCAGTAGGATTAATGAACCACCAGTCCAAGGCGCATCCTCCCTAGGACCTCCATTGCCTGCTGGTCTCACCCAAAAAGTGTATTTAGCTTTTGAAATGATTTCTGAATTCAAAGCTGTCCGGTAATAGCTGAAAGCCCCAAGAAAGGTCCCTGTACCTGTGCAGGTGATGTCCTCTTGGTGTTTTCGGGTGGCAAATTGCCGAGCAGGGGCTCAGGACTGTGGCTGTGGGCTACCACTTGGGAGCAGGTAGCCCCCCGGCTCGGGGTGAGCCACTCTTGCCCTGTGGAAAGCTAGGGAGCTTCTTATCCTTGTCTTACTCGTTTTCTCCTGGAGAAGAGACAGCAGGACTGTAGCAAGAAGCTTTTAAACGCATGGAACAGCAAATAGCCAGAGTATAACAGAGTAGCTTTTAATAGAAAAAAAAAAAAACAACCCAAAAACAAACCACCAAAACCATCCTGGAGTAATTCAAGGTGAACAACTGAGCAAGAGGGGAAATTAGGGGGTTCTGTATGCTTTCTTTGTATTCATATGCCCATGTAGGTAACACCTATGCATACATGCCTGAGAAGAAATGAAAGCATGTCATAAATCCAGAGCAGTGTTTGCCCAGAGCACAGTTCAGGAAAGGCAGGAGGATGCCGGTTAGCCTGGCATCTGTCCTGCACCAAATAACGGCAAACGTGGTCCCAGACTCAATTAGTAAAGAATTAAAGGATAGAGATTCAATGAATGCGGGGCATTATGGAAATAGTCCTTTTTTTTTCCAAAGAAACCCTAGGATCTGTAAATCAAGGTGACAGGGAGACACAATGCATTTTGGAAGATGCTTAGCTTAATATTTCAGGAGGTCCCAGCAGTGGGACATGGCAATGTGTTTAAGAGCAAGGTAATCGAGCAATCTCGAAGAGGAGCCTAATGGGGTTCTAGTGCAATAGCCTCCCTGGGTCTGGAAGAGAAGTCATAGTTCAAAAAAATACTGTTGTTTTCTGGGTCTATTTATTTATTTATTTTTCCTCAAAAGCCCTTTCAGCATTGGAAAGGTTTGGGGCTTTTTCCACTGAGAATTAAAATATATAAAAAGTACGTATACCCTTTTTTTTTTTTTTTTTTTTTTTTAAGTGTTGGTACTTTGACAGCCACTGAGCCGGAGACCTTTGGGGAAGGCTCTCCCTTCTCCTGGGTGGTTTGGGGAGCGGGCCGGGGGGGTGAGACAATGCTGTAACCCCAGGTTTTCTGCCTGCGCTTAAAGGGATTTGCCCTTGCGGCTGGCTCTGATGTGGTGTGGAAAAGGAAAGGGACGGGGAAGCTCAGAGGAGCTGACAGAGGCAGAAAAAGGGTGTGAAATTCATACTATCTGGTGTGTCTCCTTTGATGTGTCACGCAGAGATTGTGCAGGCACTCAGACGGGAAGGGGTTAATGCGTCTCTCAGTAACCATTGAAACGGGGGCTGTTATGGTCTATTTAGGCAATGATCTGTTACAATATCAATGGCATTTTCGATGGCAGTGTCTCCTATTCTTCTATTGAAACCACAATAGCTTTGGAAGTTCACGGCCACGGCAGTCTCAGGGACAGATTTCTGTTCATTTTTCTTTGTTGTGAAGATTTTTTCTTTTTTTTTTTTAGAAGTAAATTAACTCACACAAATGCGAAAGAAGCATCAAGTGTGTGACCTTTAGACAAAAGCTTCAGATTTGTCATTCTCTCTCCTTAACTTATGCCTCCGCTCCCAGCAATGCCCCGATACACTATAGAGCCCAGCTTGGGCTACCTGGCCACAAATAGCTGGGCAAGGCTGGAGTGACAACGTGAAATCTCCATTTCTATGCTGTTGTCAGCTTCCAACACTTTGGGAAAAAAAGTCAAAGTTGGGGAAAGGTTTTAGCTGTCTGCCTCCTGTGCATTTGGATAGAAAGGGAGCCTCCCTGCTCGGCCCCTCTCTGCTTCTTTAGAAACCAGGGGCTAATGCAGCCCCAGGACTGTCTGGAGAGGTTACTCACCCAGCCTTCACTTTGATGATTGATGACAGTGGAGAAACTAATGATATTTTATTCACCTGTCAAAAAAATTACGTGCCCTGGGCGAGGCAGGGCTAGCACGGTGGAATTTTAACGCTGCCCTTTCTACAAAAATGCATTTATCCCATTTCCCCTAAAATATTATCTCAAAGGGAAGAGTGCCATCCTGCTGAGCCCATCACTCCGGGATGCCAGTGAGGGGAATCTCTCCCACCTACAAAGTGCCTTGAACTTTGCGTTGGGAGCATGAAACAGGCATTGCAAGTGCATTCCCAGGGGGTCCCGTTGCTTCTGCCCCTCGCTGTGTACTGGCAAGCAAAAATCACCAGGAACTGGGAATGTTTTAAAGTATCTTCCCCAAGAAAACCGAATACCTTTAGACCAAGAGAGCCCCCAAGAACCCCAAGAGTGCCTTAAATGTTGTGAGTCTGAATCTCCATCAAGGCAACTTTCTCATCTTTCATCCCATTTGGGTGATTTATTTTTATGGTATGGATTTATGTTTCTTGATTTCATATTGTTGTAATCATCTCTTTCTTGTCAAGGAGGAAACTAAATGCTACCTGCTCCTGCTGCCTGGTAGACGTGGCTCTTCCTAGACCCAATAAAATACATGTGATCATTAGCAAAACCATTAAAGTCGACTTGCTTTCTCCTAGGTCTAGCTGGCTGTGAAGGTGTGTCCATCTGTACCAGCCAAGACACCCCATCTGAGTCTTTCTTATAGTTCAGAGTAAAGGGCGTTGGTGAGTAAAGTACGCTGGAAATGAGTCCAGCAGTCAGTCAGGGAAGCTGGGAAGGCTTTTCTTTTTCCTTTTCTTTCCCCTTCTTTTTTCCCCACACTTTTACCAGCGAATCACTCTGCTAGATGTTGTTCTGTGCTATTTCAGGAGTCAGAAGGGAAATGTCTACCAGAGCCCCAAGCACAGCCTGGAGCCCAGCTCTGCTCCCAGCTTTGCCATGCCACAAACAGCCCCAGCCCCCGGGACGGACATGAGCTCTCTGAAAACGAGTATCAGGTGAGGCAGGGTTTTTTTGAGATGCACTAAGTGTTGCCTCACCGGGAGGAACATTGAGAGCCAACCGTGCTGGGGGCAGGAGAGCAGACCCTGCAGGTTGACCTTGAGGATCTCCTTGCCCCTGTGGTGGTTTCCCATTAGACAGAAATGGCAACAGCAGAAGCGACCCGGTGTGTTTGCTGGGGGCGTACCCACAGGCAGAGCGCTCCCGCCTCTCTCTTGGCACCTGCTCCCGAGCCTTGAACCGTCCCCAGCGTTGGCAAAAATGTTCCCCGGAGGAGGCAACTGATAAAGCGGATGAAAAGGGATCTAAATGCCGAGGCAAGCTCAAGCTTTGAAAAGCTGGATTCCCGCAGCACCGCTCAAAGTGCAGGCGTACGAAAAGTAAACGTTTCGTCGTAATGCCAGCACAGGTAGAGCTGTTCAACCGGGATGCAAACCGCTCTCAGCAGAGGAACTAATCTGAGGTACTGCTAAAATTCATAACCAAGAAATCCACAGTGCAAAAAAAAAATAAAATGGTTTCTTTTGACCTATTTCTGAACTCGTTGTGTCGGGGTGCTGCTGTGCTCCCCACGGGCAAGACGAGGGGCCCCCATGCATGCTGAGAGCAGGACCTGGAGGTCCAGAGTGGCTCTGCACGTGGGCTGGGGGGTGTCCTCCTCCACTCCTCCCCGGAACGGCATTTTAAGCTATGCAGGGCAAAGCAGAGCTGCAAACTGGTCCCGGTGTGACCAGGTCTCCAGAGGGGTTCAGAAACGGCGAGGAAATGGAGTTGCAGCGTCCCTCACCCGCTGGATGCGACGGCGAAAGGCAATGCCTCTCGCCACCCCCTGCGGCAGGGCCACCGCCGGGGCTCGGGTGGGCGCCGGGAGAGCACCCGGGGGATGTCAGCGAGCAGCGGTGCTCGCTGGCTGCAGGAGAGCCCTTCGGGTGACTTTGCAAGTCTGTACTTCTGCAGGAGCTGTGATTAGAGTGAGAGGTGAAATTGAGGGCTTGCGTGAGGTTTGAATATTACCATTATTATTTTTTTTTAGCTTGGCTGACTTTTTTTTCCTTTTTTGCCTTTTTAAAAATTAGATAACTTGACCGCCACTGAGTTCAGGGTCTGGTTACAAGGACTTACCTCTATTTCACACCAAGAAATTCGTCTCGACATTAATCAATGCGGGTTATCAAAGAAAAGAAAAAAGAGAAACTTAAAGCGTTTGCAATGGGAAGGCTCCAATACACTCTAATTTCAGCCCCTTCTCTTCCACCTTCATGGAGAATATCAAAACGAAATGTTGGTTTTGACATCCCCGGTGCAATTATGGAGATAGAAATTAAACTTATGGAAATTAAATTTGCTGCGACTCAGGGACGTTGGACTCTGAGTAGAGAATGTCCACAGCAAATGTTCAAGCTCCCTCTCTTGAAAAATCTGGCTTGACGTTTTAAAATTCTGGCCTGGTGAGATAATTGTGTATGTTGCTGTTGTTGACCCCTTATTTTCACTGTTTCCGCAGAAAATGTTGACATTTCAGCAGAAGCTTGAGAACCCAACTGTTTTGCTTCGGAAGAGCAGCCGCAACACTGCAGGCAAGTGGGAGCTTGGACGTGTCTTCCTCTTGCGCTGGGAATTCTGGTGAGATGTGGTGCCGGGGGTATCTGAAACAGCTCACTTTGCTTTCCAGAAATTTGCTTTTTCAGCAAGAAACATCTACGTATTTTCCCCCCCACAGAAGAAAGATCCTTCTCCTGGGGTGCAACAGCAGCAGACCCACCTGTGATGCTGTATCTGCCTTGCCGGGGGTGGAGGGGACCTGATGGACATTACAGCCCTTCCAGCCCTGGCCTCTCAAAGTCCCTTCTAGGTGTGTTCTGGTGGACACCTTCTAATGAACGAAAAGCACCATGGAGACGGATGCTTCGTAACAGGCTTGATGTTTTCAATGCTTTTCCCAAAGGAGATGTGATTTTCTTGTAAGCTTCTTCATTACCTGTGGAAAATGCGTTGAGTGAAAACCGAATTATTTAGCAAGCAACCTGCCCCACTCTCCTGGGAGGAGTTCCTGGAATACCAGATGGATTTGCAGGGCTGGGGGTTTGGTGGTTCACCTCCCCCAGCTATTACGCCTCATTGCCACTAAGTGGCAGTCAAGTAAAAAATATAGTAAAATGGAACTTTCCTGTATAAATAGTTCAGCTGGTATCGATGCAAAGTGCAGAAGCAAAAAAAAAATAAATTAAAAAATAATTTCTGAGCCCCAGTTCCTGAGCTCGGCAATGTCCCGCTCTTTATCCTGGGAAATTAAACCTCAGGAGGAGATGGCAATAGCAGAGATTGTAGGAATACGCGAAGGTTTTTCTTGGGAGGAGCTGAGTGTGAAGACGGGTGCGTTGGGGACCAGGTGAGCAGTTCAGCCAACTGCTGCCCCCGATTTGGCTGGCAGGCTAGTCAACATTCACAGAAATCAGCCAAAAGAGGTTTGGGGCATCCATAAGTGGCAGAAAAGCGTGCACGGCCGGAGTAAAAGCAGGGAATCGGGCTGGTAGTGTTCCCTACTCACAGGAACACGGAACGATGCCGTCCGCAGGCAAAACTGAGATTCCCCACGTAGCGAGCCCCTGGGTAATGTTTGGCTTGGATGCATTATTAACCATTTTAAATTTTAAATGGTTTGAAGATACTCAGGTAAAACCTCCTGAAAGCAAGCCAGAACTAGGTCAGACACAGAGTGCGTTGGCTTTAATTAGCAACCGTGCGGATTTTTTAACCTTTTGTGAAATTCAGGGACCTCCTGTACTTCCCCTGCTCTGCTCTGGAGCCGAAGTGGAGATGACCTCTTCAGGGAGAAATGGTAATTGGAAGTGTCAGTTATCTGAAACTTTTATCCGAAAAGACAGGATCCTGGGCACTGAGCCAAGGTCCTTACGTTTCGAATATTTTAAAATATTTGAAGAAAGTAGCATGCAGGGCATAAATTTTAATGTTCAAAGGACTCCTGAGATAACATTTTTTTTCATGCGTAAAGCAAATAGTAAAAAGGGAAGAGAACTATCACAAAGTCATCTAAAAATGCCGGGGGGGGGGAGTGGGGGTGGGTGGGTTCTGTCTCAGCCACCAGGAGAATCTGTTGGTGTGGACCTCCTGAATTTCAACCAAGACTCGCCCAAATTCAGCGTTGCCAATGCTGCTTTTGCATATAGTTTTTCTGACCCACACTTAAACTGTGTTTACAGATGCAACGTCAGTCTGGAAGTCGAGGAGGCAGCCCCCAGTTGTTCCCAGCGCGTGGGTCCTGGAGACGCTGCAGCGGATCTGACAGCGGTGTGGATGGAGGATATTTGGGATACGGCGGTGCTGCCCGTGCTAGGGCTATGGTGAGCCAGAGCAGTGAGCTCAAATAGGTGTGGAGTGGGCTATGTCTCCCCTCGGGCAGGATTTCTTGGGGTGATCCTGAGCATTCCCCCACCTGATGCGATTTCCGCCTCCCCACAGCAGCTTAAGGTGGGAAGTCCCCCAAGGAGGCGGCAGCACCAGCCACACTCTGCTTTGCCCTGGGATCTGTCCCGATCCCGAGCCTCTCCGAGGTGTAAAAACTCCTCTTGTAAAACTCTTCTTGTAAAAAACTCTTCTTGTCCCCCCACGGCCTGAGCTCACTCCCTTGGATGTTTTTCCCCCTCCGGATGCTGGCACACACATGGTGCCCTTGCAGTGGGAGGTAACAGCCCCCCCCAGCTCTCAATATTCATCCACAGGCTCCCTTGCACCTTCATCCACAGGCTCCCTTGCACCTTCCTCCCCGTCCCAGCGCTGCGCCCGGTTTCACCAGTGTGAGTTGCAACCGGGGTCAGGGCTCTGCAAGGGCACTGCCCCTGTACGGGCTAATTACTACAAGCAGCCAAAAAGGGAGCGGGCATTTCGGACTCTACCTAGGCTGCTGTTTTGGACAAGTTTTTCAAAAGGTTACCCCAAGAGATCACGTTTTCAGCTTTGACCCCGTCCATTTCCGCTGCCACCATTATTTAATCTTTGGAGGGGCAGTGGGGGAAAAAAATAACCTTGCTTCAAAATGTTATGTTTTGGGAAGACTAAATAATGCAACGCAAAAGCTTGGCTGAAAGTGCCTGATGTGCCCAGGCGTGCAAGCCGGGTTCCCCCGGCGGGGGTCAGAAATCCCTGAGATTTTGAGTGTTGTTTTTCTCCAGAAGGTGAATGTTTCCAGCACAAACTCGTGCCGCCCCCAGCCTGCCCGTGTGCCACGGCAGTGCCTGCGGGACAGCCCGGGCACGGGTTTAGCCGGGGACCGGGGCAGGTTGCAGCTTGTCCCGGCGCAGTTGGTGGTACCTGCTGCTCAGGGTGACGATGCTGGCACCCTGGGGGCTGGCTCAGTAGAGGGTCCCAGTGCATGAGGGGTTTGCAGTACCATGAACCTCAAGTTTAAAGTGCTGGGTGGCCACAGGAGCATTGCAGATGGGATGCTTCAGCACGGCCGGAGCCAAGCGCTGGATGCGGGTGGCGCGGCGCTGGCAGGGGCCCCATGGCAGCGTGCTGCTGGGACCCTGTCCTGCCCAGATATCTCCTGATGGAGCTGCTTTTTTGTCAAAACCTGATGCATGTTTTCTTTATGGAGTGGCAGGGCCCCTGCCAGGTGATGCTCCTGAGCCCCTCTGCTTTCCTAAGAGTTTTTTCCCTCACCTTGGGTCTAAGTTTGCAGCAGCCTTTCCCATTTTTGAGCAGAAACACTGTAGCGTAGATTAATCTGTTGATTTCTGCCTGCTTCTTTTCACGTGCTGATTTACACACCGGGTTTCCTTCGTAGTTTATCTCAGCCCCCCCATCTGGATTCAGTCAGGCGCTGGGTACCATCACACCATGACACAGGGGTGAGCTGCAGACAGTGTCAGCTCTGCAAAGAGGACGCGCAGGCACCCCGGGAAGGGCAGAACTAGAGTAACTATCTGGGTTGTGCTTTTGGAGTTGACCGCATCCCATTTCTGACCAGTTGAGCACCCGGGATTTACGGAGGAGAGCGGAGCGGTCTCAGGGTAGTTTGTCTCCAGCCTGTGACATCCCCTTAGTCCCTATTTCTCTCCTGAACGCACCCCAGGGGCAACGCGCCACCCCCCAGCTCTGTTCCTGCACTGTCAGGTTCACTTTGATTTGTTGAATGTGTTCGTTTCGTTGGAAATCAAATGCTTGGCAAGCAGCAAGCGAGCCCGTGTTTGAATTTCCTCTGCTTCCCACCTGGTAACTCTGCCACCCGTTACAAACTCACAGCATCAAATGCTTTTCCTTAACCATCATCTCCGTAGAAATTAGATACACATGAGCAAAAAAGCTTTGTTCCAAGGGTGGCACAATATATTTCTGACTGTTTTAACCTTGTCAGTGAAGTACCAAAATGGATTGGCTGTCGGACAGCCTACGGCACTATTCTTTGTTGCTGAGCGCAGAAGGGGAAATTACCTTCCACTCTTAAATCTGCAACTTCTGCCCTTTGCATGATGATGAATAGAAATATTGCAAGATCTTCCTTTCAACTCGGAGGTATTAAGGACCCCTTTTACCAAGAGGGAGAGACATCTAGCTTTAAATGTGTAATTACCCCATTATCTTCAGAGAGAGAGAGCTGTAGCTGGAAGTTAGGTGCGTCCTGATGTTCCCTGCTGAAACAGAGCCTGACAACAGAAGAAATGCAGGGGAGCTCAAGTTTGCTGTTGCTGGTGCTGAGACTTTGCTTTAAGGGCTGGAGAAGTGAGTGCACACAGGGGCTGGTGCTGAGCTTCCCTTCCAGACACCAGCTCGGGACACTTGCCATGAACAGAGGGTAATTACGCAGGGGTAGATCCTCCCCGGGAAAAATCTGAGAAGTTCTGCTGATCTTGTTGTGTCTGCACTAATGTATATCCAAGAAGACCTGGCCTCGAAGGCTTCTAGAGGCCTTTCAGGAAAGTACCACCTACCAATTTTATTTTCTTTTTAATCTGCGAAGCATCAGCTTGTCTTTGCATATTTATTTTCAGTCCATGTCTTGCAGCTAAATGGCACTCAATGTTCTGCTCCTGCTTCACGCAATTGCATTGATTTATATGGGGTTGCAGTGGTCTCATTAGGAGCAAGATTTGTTGCTTCTGTTAATACCTAGGGTTAACTTTTGTGTGTATACGTGTAGAAGAGAATAATGAGAAAATGTTGATAGGAAAGAATGACTTCTGTAAGCCCAAATACACTGGAGAACTATGGGAAATCACATCGGTCGGCAGCAATAGCTGATCAGTCACGTTGGGCAAAGCTTTGCCCTGCTGAGGATGGCCCACATGGCCCCCAGTGACATGTGCCCAGAGAAGGTTTACTGGGGCACTAAGACATGACAGAGCTCAGGAATGGTGAGTATTCACCTGCATCTAATTGTGCCAACAGCACAAGGCCAAGCAGCTCATGCCCAGCAAATGAGATTTAGGCAAATATGCCTGGGCTTCGGCTGGTTTCTTACTCCCACAAGAGTGTATAAATACGGGTGGTTTGGGTACCACTGGAGTCCCAGGGCCAGCTCTCATCCATCTTACCGCTCACCTTCCTCACGTATCCCCACACTCTGGGACAGACAGTAGGGAGAGGAAGGCATGACAGTGTGATGGGCTCTATTTTGGGGAAATATGGATGTAATTTAGGGTTATCTTGTAATTCACAGCTTTAGAATTAGTTCAATTAGTTTACTTCCAGATGCTTTCAATGTGAGTGACACTGTCAACCTGCTTGTGCTGTTCCCATACAGCCTTTATTTTTGCTTTCGGAAGTTTGATTTACAGATTTCCTTTCTCATTAAAAGCTGTGGTGATATTAAGCCCAGGAACCCCTGATGGATTTCAGATTGAGCACTGTGAGTCTTGTATTAATGCAGGCTAGCTGCAAATAGAGGAGGAAATCAATTAAGTGTGTGGTGTGCATCATAAATATTCCATAACACAAAAGTGTTAATGTAGTGATAAGAAAGGAAGAGCACAGCTGTAGGACTCAGAAAATGCCGAGCGCTGAAAGCCCACTCTGAACGTCTCTAACTTCTCCATTAACGGCCCTTCAGATGACAAAGGCCAGGCTGGACTCCTCGGTGAGTGCTGTGAGCAGTGCACTCTCTTTTTCCTTTTTCTGATGAGATTTTGGGATCTCATGCATGTTTTCACGTAACCAGCCATGTGTGAGTGAAACAGTTGATCAAACGTAACACTGAAAACCAAGTGGCTGCGATGTAACCAGTACTGACTTCAGCGATGCTGTGCCTGCTTCACAGAATCACAGAATCACCTAGGTTGGAAGGGACCTTTTAAGATCATCTAGTCCAACCAACAGAAATAAA
>JAOXNO010000063.1:21494352-21504758 GCA_028565335.1 Limnodromus scolopaceus
CTGTGAGGGTGGCAGAGCCCTGGAAGAGGCTGCCCAGGGAAGTGGTGGAGTCTCCTTCTCTGGAGACATTCAAACCCCCCTGGACACATTCCTGTGCAACCTGCTCTGGGTGGCCCTGCTCTGGCAGGGGGTTGGACTAGATGATCTTCAGAGGTCCCTTCCAACCCCATGTGATTCTGTGATTCTGCGAAGCAGGGACAGACTTGCTAAGGCAAAAAGCCTGGGCTGAAAGGTGACACCCCAGTTGCCATGGGGGTTGGTTATTCTCAACATGCACTGGGTGTCCCCATAGAGATGATGGCCCTTGGCCACGCTCTGCTTGGACTATACATCCTCCTTCTAGCTCAGTGTGCTGGGATGCCCAGCAGGAGATGGGGTGCTGGCACGTCCTAGCGACGTCTGTGGGTATTGTAGCACAGATTTGTTATTTGCTTGCTCTGCTGTGCTTCTCCCTCCCTTATGGACCGATTCCTTCATCTCTGCATAGCTCCAGTGGGAATGGTCTCACTCTTAGACGATATTCAGAAGGAATTGGTTTCTTATCATATCATACAGCTCCTCAGTGGTTTGCCTTTTGCAGCCCCCTGAGCTTAGCTGCAGAGCTTTACATCTTCTAGAAAGCCTAGATTTATCTGGAAGAAGATAACGATTATATCTCACCCTCCTACTCCCCCAGATCAGAATATTTTCTATCAAAAAGCCTGTTGGAGTATCTGGGCACCAAGCACTGCCATGCTACGGCAGCAGAGACCACGACACGTGTCATACATCTGACACGCAGCACGATGGCAAGGGGCATCTAGGGAGATTTAGCATCGCCCATTGCCTGTGTAGTGGAGAACCCACCACCTTCTCAGCCCTCCCTTTGGTCATACAAGACTTTTGGCATGTATTTCTGGGTTCCTGGGGACAGGAAGTTTTGCCTCTCCTGGGCCAGAGCGTGAGGCTCAGCGCAGGACAGTGGTTGCAGGACGCCTGGTTGCAGTGGGCTTAGAAGAGCCTGGCAGGGTGTTGCATCTTTCCCGCTGCATGCATCCCTGACAGAGCAGAAGAAGGGTGGGAGAAAAGCTATGCTCACCGTGTGAATTGGTAATGCCTGTTTTACGGCTCGGTTTTAATGTTTTTCCTCTATTGTTATTCTGCTGGTGCTTTGTTTGTTCTGTTTAGTGCTTAGTGGGGCCATCACACTCCTTACTGTGTGCAAAGAAATTGCTGTTTTCTTCTGGAAGTTCCCATTTGTGTTTCCTCCTGTTTTCTGAATCCCTTTGGAGGACAGTCAGGGTCTGTTCCCATCCTGAGCACCATGGGGTGTCGAGAGGGAAGGTCGTTTGTATTTGTATGAGGAAGTTAACGGTCTGGCAACATGTATCGATGCTAATTGATTTTCTGTCTCTTTTCCATGTCCAAATGATCTGCTATATCACTGCTATAAATATCAATAACCTCCTGGCCGAAAAATGTAGTACAAAGTCGTAGCCTCATTGCTGCGTGTGCAAAGGGTAAGAGAAACACCAGCTGCTGATCGTCTTGTAGGTCTCGTACACTACAAGTGTCATGAAGAGGCACACAAAACCACCAACCTTGTGAAAACAGAAGTTTAGGAGGAATGCAACAAATGAGGAAGGTAAGAACAGTGTGGCTTGATGTGAACTGTCTGGAAGCCCAGTTCAATAGTTGGGTATGGTTGAGTGATGCCTGGGCTTTGCATCTGATGAGACCTCTCTGACAGTTTGGTCTGCCTAGAAATCCTAGGGAGAGGAGAGTCCATCCCTGGAGGTGTCCAAGGCCAGGTTGGATGGGACTTTGAGCAACCTGGTCTAGAGGGAAGTGTCCCTGCCCAGGGCAGGGGGTTCAAACTAGATGATCTTCAAGGTCCCTTCCAACCTAAACTATTCTTTGGTTCTATGATTCATAAAAAGGGAAGGCTTGGGAAGGCCTGATAAAAACCTGTGCTCCTTGGTTTGGGTAACTTCCAAAGGATCACATGGTAGAAGGGGAAATACAACTTTGTCACAAGTTCACTGTCAATTAGCAGACTCATTTTGACAATCCTAATAACAATCCTATGCCTGATACTCATCCAATTAACGTTGAACTGATTTCCTGGCAATTAACCATCACTGGTAAAATGTTAAGGAAATTGTCTGCTAGGAAGTGGGTAGAAGCTGTTCTGTGAGAAACAGGCAGGCAGTAAGATGGTGCACAGTCTCCATGAAGGCAAGCGTCATTAAAGCATTGCAAGACTAGCTGCAGTTAATTTTGCAGTGGAGAAAGGGCCACCAGAGGCGGTTGTGGTGTTACTGTGCTGACCCAAACTCTGTAGAGAGGTTTCCACAGGAATGTCTCCAGCATGGTGCTTTGGGCTGACAAAGCTGGGATGCGTGGCAGCTGTGTCCCACTCTAAGAGCCCGAGGAAGCCCCCAAAGGAACTATATTTTGCAACATGGCAACCTGCACCCCATTTGGGGATGACTTTGTAGAGTAGGGTAGATGGTTGGACTCGATGATCCCAAGGGTCTCTTCCAACCTGGACAATTCTATGATTCTATGATTCTATGAATATATTTAAATAATATATTTAAATAATATATTTAAACAATATAGTCAGGGAAAATTCAAAGAGCCTGGAGAAAAGCTCTCATCTGCCCAGTGCTGCAGGGAGGTAAGTGACATGGACTGGGTCCTGGTGATGGGTCAAGTACTAAAAGGGCAGATTCTGGTGAATAAAGTGCTGAAGGAAGGTGAGAAAATTCATGTCAGTTAATGCAGGGCTGCGAGAACATTCACATGATGTTGTTTTCTCATTAGATTACACCTGGGGTCAATAAAAGCAATAGTATTGACCTAGTATACATAGATATCTGTAAGCATTTATGATTTTGCAAACTTTTACTATCAATCAGGAATGATATTTAGTCATTAAAGCACACAATAAATGGTTTAAAGAGTGGTCAGCCAATGTCCAAAATGAAAGCTGTTTATCTCATTTCTTGTTCCCAAAGATCAGCTCTTGTTCCTATGCTTTTTGTAGTATTTTTATCTACAGTCTGGAAAAAAATATTCTGAAAGTACTGATAAGGGTCTCAAGTGATTCGAAGACTGCAAATGTGGTAAACAAGGAGAGACTCACTTATATACAACCTGGGCAGCTACCTGAGGCAAGGGCAAGGAGACAAATATGCATTTCAAGACATGCAAATACAAGGTCAAGCATTTAGAAACAAAGACTGTAGATCAGGCTTGTGGTGGAGGAGACTATGTCTCAGGAAGGAGAAACTCAGGGAAGGGATGGTGGAAAACTAAATGCATATGACTTCCCACTTGTGGTTGCAGCTGAAAGAGCAGTAAGACTCCCAAGTGTATGGCTAAGTATAGTAGGCAGTAGGAGTATGGAGGTTTTGTTACCTCGGGGTTTGGCACTGGTGCACAGCTGCCGGGTGCTGTGCTCATTTCTGGTGTCCACATTTCAGAAAGTAAGGAGAAAAATCGCAACACATCAGAGGAGAAGCACAAGAATGATCAAAGTGTTGAGAAACCATCCTATGGAGTTTGTGAGAGCTGTCCCATTTCATTTATCAAACTGAAGATTAAGGAGTACTTTGAATCACAGTTGGTGAACGTGTTCGAAGGCGGCAGCTGGGTGGTGCGGCAGTTCCTCCATCTCTAAGATTGACAAATTCAGATGGAAAATAAGTTGCAAAGACCCCGCTATAAGTTCTCTACCGCTGGCAAGCTTAATAACCATATTAGTTTTTTTTTCAAAGGCACATATGCTGTCCTCCCAGGACTTCTCCTAATGTCTGTGGCCAAGGTGGGGTCCAGGATATGGACCCTACGGAGGGGTCACACCTGTGGGGAGGAGTGGACAGGTCAGGTGACCCAAACTAACCAATAGGGTATTCCGTCCCATCTGCCGTGTTCACTATAATAGATGAGGGATCAAAGGGTCTGGGGCTCTTCTTCAGTGGCTCTCTGCCTTCTTCAATAACTGGCATCTGAGGAGGACCCTGTCACTTCATCTGCCTTTGATCCCAAGCAATGTGTTCCACAGTCCAGTTCCCATCTATTGCTGAGTCCACTCTGGGACTTTCCCAGTGTCTGCTGGTGATGTCATCCTGGGGGCTTGGTACGGTTTTGCATATATTTGTACGTATTGTATCTTTTTCATTATTTCCTATTTATTTCATTGTTAATATTTCATTAAAGTAGTTTAGTTTTTTTCCTAAACTCATAACTCTCTTTATCTCTCTTCGTCCTCTCCTTGGAGTGAGAGGTGGAGGAGAGCATCTGTTGTCTTGTTGGCCAACCTTGTCCAAACCACGGCAGGCAGGCAGAGGGGCACGGATGGGTTGTCTGGAAAGTGGGGTGGTGTGGCTGGCATTGGTCCTCAGCGTGTGCCACTCTCGGTGTGTAGCAGCCTACCCTGCTTGATGTCTGGCAGTGTGTTTGATACCTCTCTCGTGGCTTCATTGGCCCATTTGGCTGCTAGGTGTTTTTCTCTGTTAAAACATCTGTTTTCATGCAACTTGTTTTCTCTTATCAACTCATCCCCAGTCCCCCTTACACTTCTGCAGGAGTTATTTATATAAAACAATTTCTTCTCCCATAGGTCTGTCTTCCTAAAGTAATATTGTAACATAATTCCCCCTGGTAAGCAGTCTTATCTGGACTTTCTGCATTCATCTAAAATCCAGCAGTATAGTTTTTAGAGATCTAAGGCCCCAAGATATAATTCTGGAGCAGCTGAAAACAGTACAGGTGATCAAATTGTAAAGCAGATGGGTCAGGGTGAGGTACAGTGCTCCACAAGGGCTTCTGAAGCTCTCTGCAGTGCTGCTGACTTCTACAGAGACTACGTTATCAGATCCCATTTTGCTGCATGTTTGTCGTTATTGTTGTATATTGTCATTATAGTGTCTTGGATTTTTGGTTTGCTATTCCCTTGCAGTGCTTCTGCACTGATGGTACGTAAAGAGCATTGTGAATAGTAAATAATACCTAATTTTAACATACTGTTATTTCAAAAGTTAGGTTATCTCTGTGACAGCTTGACATTCAAGGATCACAGAACTTCCCCCTAACAGCAATGCATGGAATGATCCAGTTATGCTTTGACAGGTCATCCCACAAAACAATTAGGTGGAACTGGAGGTATTTTGTCATGTTGCTGAGTGTGCTACATGTCAAAGACATGAAGGTAAAGAAACTTTAAAGTAAACAATGCTTCCAGTGCTAGTGGTTGCCCCTGGGGCAACCTGTTTGATTCCCTTCCTCCTCCCGCTCCTTGGATGAAGGCTGTCTTGTACCAGCTGAGGTTGTGGCTCTTAAAAACTTTATCTGTCTGCTTTTAGCTACAGCAAACTGTTTAGGAAAATCCTTTTAGTGACAGGAGAATGAGGACCAAGTGCACCTGGTGCTGCAAAATGCAGCGAATTACTCTCCTGAAATCTTTGATTGATTTGCCTTGGTGTCTTCCTTTGGTACGTCGCTGCGCTCAAGCCCTACTGCGGTGGGACTGGCTGTCTCCTTGCTAGCACACCCTGCGCTCATTTGCTCTGGAAAATGCTGTATTTCTGCCTTTACAGCAACATTTTGTGTGTGTGCAGAGGGTTTTACACCTCGGGGCCTTCAGTAGCAGTGCAAGCTGGACCAGTGCCCACAGGTAAGGCAGCCTTGCTCTGTGTCGCCTTTATCGGGTTTCCTTCTGGCACAAGCTCATTTCCACTAGTAGGAATAAAGAAGAAGAGTGGAATCCCTGGCCAAGGCCCTTTCCAGTAGGTGGGTCTGGGTAGAGCTTCCCTGCAGCAGCTTAATTGCTATGTGCATAGCACTGGTCCCACAGGCTCCCACCTTGGAGCCCTTGCAGGGATGCCTTCTTTAATTTTGGAGCAGGTCACACTTGTATGCTAAATCCTGACTAAATGCTTCATAAGAAAAGCACCAGCAAGGCCAAGCTGATAGTTTTTCCATGAACTGTACCTTTTGGCTTGTTGCTGCCTCCTCTATTGTAATTTAGAATGAGATATTGCCATGTTCTTGGCAGTAATTACATGTGTATTATTATAAAGGTTTTGTTGATTAAAAAGCTAGAATGCATTATTTAAAATGGTCCAAATATTATTTCCATTAAGATAAAGGGATTATTTAGTATAATAGAATGCTGTTGAGCATTTACATGGCATTCTTCCTCTTCAAGGCACTTCAGCAAAGTAAATCTAGGGAAAAAGTCTTCTATAAAAAGTGGAAGAGAGCACTGGGGCCAAGGGGGCAGCTCTCAGAATTTAACATTTCATCATCTTCTGCTGAAAGGCTGGAACTCTTCAAAAAGGCTTTCCAACTAATTTTGTTTAGAAGAGAAGAACTTGACCTGTTTCACACGCCTGCTATGCAGTAAAATGGCCCAACCCTCTGATCAAGCCTCAAAGAGAAATGGTTTCCTATTTTAGAGAGCCTGTGCCAAGGTTTGGCCCCAAAGGCTGTGCTCTGAGGGGCCCTGAGCATTTGGAAATGTGCTGTGGAAGAAGAAACACTGAATCATCCTGAGCAAGAGGGGCCAGAGGCTCTGCAGCACCTTAGAAAGGCACTGGGAAGCTTGGAGGGGTTGGGGAAGTGCCTTTAATTGCTTTTCAAATTATTATCCCATTGTCCTTGGTAAATGCCAGGTTAGAAGATGCTTCATACAACAAGTTATCTTCCTTTTTAAAATAAAGGTTAGTTTAAGCTTATCAAGAAAATTAATTGCCATTGCAATGTACCAGGGAAAAAATGCTTTCACTCTATCCTGAAGACAGCTGTGAGGCTGTAACTCTCCTTCTGGATACAAGAATAAGTTCTTTGCCAGGGTAGTAATTATCTCAGCATCTGTCTCTTCCTTTCTCTGCTCTGGGAGAATCGAAAGCCTCTGACAAGGTTTGCAGATCAGCAAGCACGAGGGAATTCTCAGCCTCTCTCCCCGGGGACCAACGTTTATATCCTTATCTTCCCCTATACTCTCCCCCTTTCTTTTGCTCCTCTGGAGTCAGGGGAAGCCATGCTCCCCACCCTGGGAGGGTAAGGAAAGAATTTGTAAGAGAGAATTTGTTTTATCAGAGTTTTACCCAAAGTCTTTTGATAAATGAGTCTCACCAGCATCACCCCTTCTCTGAAGGGCTCTCTTACAGCTCCTGAACAGCACGCTGCAGTCACAGACAACCCTGCTGCCGGTGCTTTCAGCTCAAATCGTGTCCCTGCTCACCTGAAGGCTGAAATGCAGGACGTTCTTGGACACAAAGGAGGAGCACAAAGCCCAGTTCTCCCTCTTCCTCCTCCACCAGTGCCGTGCCCTCTCTGTCCTCACAGGTCGGTCTCTCAGCCGCCGTGTCAGATCCTGGGGCAGCTAATCCTCACTGCTCAGTCTCTGCTCCATGGAAACGTGTCTAAATTTGCAGGCCCTGCTTTCCGTCTACGTGTCACTTATGGTCTTCCCCGTATAAAGAGATGGAAGCCCACAGCACTGCAATATGTGCCTATTTCCCTACGGACACCAGTATCCTTTCCCTGCCTCTGTCCCTTTGGCGCACCCTTGCCTTGTGCCTCTCGTGCTCCCAGCGGTCAAGTGCTGTGCTTGAGGGCTGAGCTTTTTCTCATTATTTATTAGTCTCTGTTTCGTTGTGTGAGATCCCCGGGATGGTGGCTATCCCTACCATCATTTCACGTGCTCTTCGCACGCACCAGTTTCTCCCGGTCTGAGCTGGAGAGCATCGTCCCGTGTGTTGACAGCTCCTCCGTGATTGTTTTGCGCCGTGAACAAATTGCATTGCTGGTCTGTGCCTCCATCCTTCCAGGTTATTGATCATACAAATTAATTAAACTGATTCCAGTATTGATCTCAATGGCAGCCTATATTTTGCAACCCAAACTGCTTTCATTTAACTCCTCGTTCTCATCAATATCGCAGCCCGTTCTTTCTCCACTCGGGCAGCTCCATCTATACAACAGCCAATATCCACCTAATGACCTTCCAGAACCACCCTTGCCAATTCTTCCTCTTGTCCAACCCCTTCTCTACAGTTTTCTAGAGTGTGAGTGCTTTTTTCTTATGCTCCTGGCAGAAAAAAAAAAAAAAAAGGGGGGAGGCAATGCAGGCCATGCAAAGGGTTTGGATATGGAAATAATCATGGCTGGAAAGAGAAAAATCATTCCCTGTGTGCACAGCAGCTTTCTCTTCCAAAGGTATCACTTGCCCGTGGTGACCATGGTGCAGCTTCCCAGGGCAGAGCTCGCTCTTCCAGGCAAGCAACAGGCAGGGTCTCTGGAGATGCCATGCTTGCTTCTCCTTGGAGGGTAAGGCAATATCTGTCCTCTCCAATTGCACTGACCTTTTATTGGCAATCACCACGCTTCTGCTCAGCAGAGGTGTCAGTTTGAATTTGTGTAACTCCCAGGGGTCTGATACATCTCTCTTCCTCCGCTCTGCAACGCAAAGAGAGCCTCTCTGCCTGTTTCCAGTTCATCATGATCCTCTGCCTTGGGACTGACGCTGCAAGATCTATTAATTTCTCATTGCTCTGAGTCTGAAGTGAAGACCCTCTTGTAACCCACTCATAACCTTCATGGGAGAGTGGAGTATCCTTGCCAATTATCTCAGAGATAGCTTTATAAACTCATTCCCTCCAAATATATTTTACAGCAGGAATAACTCACACGAAAAAAGATTCACCTTCCTTTCAGCAATGTCACTGGAGTCGAAGCAGATTCAGAAAAAAGTTGAAGCACTAACAGGAGACGTAGGAAACCACACGTGCATCCTCCTTGCTTCTTGTTTTCCCTCTGCCATCCCTCCTGGCTGTCAGAGCTCCCAGTCACATCTTAAGCAAAAGAACCTACATTTCTAAGTCCTCGTGCCCTTTGACATAGTCAATTTGTCCTTACCTCCCTTCAGAACAAAAATAAATGGGAAACTTCTTCATTATCTTCTAAATGAGATGTTAAACTGAGGTCCTGACCACTTCTGATCATTAGAAAAATCCCATGGCACTTCTTGCAAGAGCAAGACCATTAACCCTGATGTCCTGGCAGAACTCCAGTTTGGGTGATTATAATTACATTTTGCCTGCTTTTGTAGCTTCAAAGGGATAACACAGCCTCCCTCCCTTCCTGCTCCAGCCTGTTGTAGGGGGCAGCGGGACCCCCAGCTGCACGTGTCGGGGGTTCCTCTGCGAGGGCAGGTTGAACATGGGTTTGGGTGGCCCAGGCAGGCTCTGGGAGAGACAGGTCATGGGCTGCTGCTCTCCCGACTCCGTTTGCTTTTCCGGGTCTCTAGGAAGAGTCTCATGTCTCCGTGCCAGAAGCCCCCAGGCTGCCCAGGAACTCTGCTGCTTGCTGAGTTCACCCCTTGGGTGATTTGCTGATAGCTCACTGTTTTCCTGGTCTTGGACATGGCTCTGCTATAGAAATCTTCCGATACGTAATCTTGGTTTTCCATTCAGCCCTTGACCACTTGTAGGATGTGGGCCTGAATAACAAGTTGCCTTCCTGCTATTGCAGTTTTATTTTTTGTTATGAGTTTTTACAGCCCTGCAATCAACCCAAATACCGTGCCCATCGGCTCCAGGTGGAGGATTTATTAATCTTTACTAACCTTTTGCATGTTTTCTTCTTGCGCCTGTATCTAGGAGGTGACTGTCTGCTCTCCATAACCTTTTGGAGAGCCAGTTGCGTTAGCTCCTAGGAGGACACTTTTAAATACAAGTTAGGGGTCAGGATCCAACACTCACTGAAGCCAATGGAAAGATTTCCAGTGAGTGCCACGGCTGTGGAGTGAAACCCTAAGCCTATGATATCTTAGCCAAAATTTGAATCATGGCGAGGCAGAGGACACAAATTGGGCTGAACTTTTCTCAGAGCTACCTCAATGGGAATTGGGTATCTCCATCCCTTTGAGGACGTGTTTCAGAAACATTCAGGGGGGGACAGTGAGCAAAATGTCATGTAACCAGGTAATGCAGCTGACACCCTGTTTCTTGGCTGTGTCCTAGTCTTGTGGGGGAGCTTTAGGAAAGCCAGGACATCTCAGGTAGGTATTTTCAGGTGCCCATGTGGCAAAGCAATCCCAGTGCTAAGAACTGCCTCTGATCGTTTGCATTTAATGCAAACTGAGTTACAGTCAACTCTCCAAATCAGTGCTGATCAAAACATATGTGGGAGGAGGGGTTTGTTTTTTTCAGAACAGCTACCAAAAAAATTATTAAAAGTTTTTCTGCAAAAAACATTAACTTCCTTGCAAAAAGAAAAAAAGAAAAAATTTAAAACCCGGAGAGGCAGCAGGAGCTGGGACCCCAGAGCCTCCACAGCCTTCCTCCCCTTGGAGGGTGGGATGAGCAGCCCCACTAGTGCTGTGGCTGTGGGGCAAAGCTTGGATCTGCTGC
>JAOXNO010000063.1:21516633-21527179 GCA_028565335.1 Limnodromus scolopaceus
GGCACCATCCCTGGAGGGATTTAACAGCCGGGTTGACACAGTGCTTAGAGACATGGGTTAGTGATGGGTTTTATCAGAGTTAGGTTGATGGTTGGACTGGATGGTCTTAAAGGTCCCTTCCAGCCCAGACAATTCCATGATTCTAAGACCTGAAAGAGCAGGTGAGCACCTGAGCTCAGTGTTGTGAGATGGCAGCTCCTTGGGTCTTCCCCAGGTTCCAGCAATGCTCCCTGTGCCTAAACAAGCGCCGGGCGCTGCAGGCTTGCTCTGGGCGTGCTGCACCTTCTGGCTCGCTTCCACGGCGTGAGGTCCTGCGTCCCCACACCCTGAGCTGGCTGACGGGGCTGCTGCCATACCGCTAATCCCCAACCAGCGTGTGAAGGGGAGCTGGTAATTGAGCTGGGTGAAAATTGCTATTTTTTTTCTTTCTTTCTTTTTCTTTAACCTTATTTGCAGCCTTCTACTAAAAATATCCATATTTTCAGAAGCAGCTGCTACCTGAGAAATGAGTAAGCAGTGTTTTGAAACCCTCTTGTGAGGGTTTTTGTGTGTGCTTTTCGGAAAAAACAAGAATTTTTATACCCGATTATGTTTCTGCTTTTCTGATGAAAAAAAAAAAGCGGAAATTTTTATGCGGGAGATGCTTGCTGCGTGGAGCTGTTTGGTTTTGACAAAAAGTTGCTGTTTCGTTTTGTTGTTGGGGTTTTTTTCCTGAAACTGTTTACTGACAAAAACTACTCCGGCTACTGTGACTTGGCCAACTGGAAGGCCTGGCTCTATTAATGTAATTATTTAGTGTTTCGTTGGTGGTAGCAGCCAGAGCCCTCCACCCATCCATGGGCCCGTCGGTCTCGGGCGTTGGGCCGGCTCCCGTGAGGATTTAGTGACTGTGGCCGGGGATGGGGATGTGCGGAGCCCGGGCGGCTCCTTGGCCCCGCTCTGCACAGGGCGCTGCAGGGGGTGTTGAAAAGCAACTTATTTCTTAAATTGGTTTATATCCGAGTAGATGGTTTTAATCCGTTTCTATTTCTACGGGAGTTTGGAAGTCCTACGCGTCTGAAATGACAGCAGATGGCACAATAGAGGGTTTAGCTGAGGTTTAGGTATGCAGACGAGTTAAATTAATTAACAGTAATCTCCTTAAAATGTATGGCAAAATAATACCAGTCTAGTCTATAGAAAGATTCTTTGGGGCTTAATAAAGGCCTGGGAGTAATTAATTATGCAATATCCCATGGTTAAGCGGATGCTATCGGCCATTCGGAGGGTAGAGTTTGGATTTACCATTTTCCAGAGGATCCTTTGTGTTGGTTGCGCGGAGCGGGTCTGCAGCAGTGTCTACCAGGGGTGCCCGGAGTCCCCGAAATTCCCGTGCAGATCACGGGTGTCAGCGCCCGTGCTTCGCTAGGGGAAAACTATTACAGCATAAAGCGTGCAGGCTCAGAGCAGGTACAGTTGCAAGGGAAAATAGAGTATTTTGTTAAGAACAGATAGTTAGCTTATTACCTTATAAGCACCTACCTAAGCCCTGTTCAATTAATGAAACACGATTTAAAGCAAAAAGGATTGGTACCCACCAAACTACTGCACTATAAGCCTTTCTAATTATGCAATAAGATAATGTCCACCAGATTAAAATTTTAATTAGCTTAATTTAGAAATAGAAAAAGCATTAGATTTCTAGTTCTGGAACATCTGAAATGACCTCAAGGGGGGAGAGAAAAATTGAAAAGCAGCTGAGCGTTGTGCATGTCCTCACATCTGCTGTTTTCTGCAAGACGTCAGCAAATCCCAGTGGGTTCGGGCTCCTGGGTTTGCTTGCCAGAGGCTGCCTGGGGGCGTTGTGGGGGTCCTCGGTGCAGGGGACAGTGCACCAAGGGGTGCCCTTGGTTTTCCCCAGCACTCATTTCCAGCCCCAGCTGCCTGCAGTCCCTCTGGCTCCGCTTTCAGGAGGTGGAAATATGTTGGCTATAATAGGGACATTTGTTCTTTTTTTGTTTTGTTTCTCTTTCCTTTCCCCTATTCATAGATTTAAAGGCTAAAACAGACCATTAAATTCAACTAATCCTACATCCTGCACGACAAAGGCCATCCCGCCCATCCCCTAATTCCTCGATACCATGTCTGACGATGACCATGGGATTATGTGCCCTCCTGGAAAGGCACTGAGAGCCTCTGTGCACTCCAGACACCGAGCAGGACCCCACTGAAAACACCCAGGCTTGATTTAAAGGCTTTAAGCCGCTGATGATTTATCACGTTCCTCATGAAACCACTCCAGTGCATAATTACACTTACAGTAAAATAAGTCATTGGGGCTAAAAGCGTGGGGAGCTGTAACATGCAAACTGCAGGGTTATACAGTTGTGTTTGGTTACGGGGCAAGGAATCCCACAAATCTTTTTTATGTCTTTTCAGGGAAGAAACAAAGACGTTTGAACCATTTGTACAACATAGAAGCTCTCCAGCCCACGTCTTGAAAGGGCTAGAGGTTTGCTGGGGAAGCTTTGAGGAGAGGGAGTAATAAAGGAAAGAGGGTTTTACGATGCAAGGTTGAACTTTTATTGGAGGGGCTTGGCCAGCTCCTAGTCCCATGGGGGAAAGGAGGAGGAACTTGAATGTAGTGTTTTTCCCTTTTGGAAGGTCAAAGCCATTCCATACAATAGCAAAGCAGCCTAAGAGAAATACACTTATTCCTCTCTCACGGCTTTCAGAAAATGGAAGAGGGGAGGAAGTCCCAAACGCTACATTTCATCAAAGCCCTGAAGGTAAAAATGATCTGCTGGCTTGAAATTTGTCTTAATGAGCAAAATCCAGCCAATGGAACAGGGTGCGGATGAACGTGACAGATGGGATCATTTAAAGTTTGATTCTTTGCATGAAAGAAAATAGTATTTTTGATAAGTTATTTTTCTTCTGGTTGTCATAGTGTTCTGCACAGTGTCACAGCCTTCCACTGCCAGTCCCAGGTCTCTGGCAGATTAATTTATCCAAAGCGCCTTGAAAATTCAGAGTTAGAGGGAGCTCCTGGAACTCCTCAGCTCACGTAAACCCACGGAGCTGGTCCAACAGCTGGAGGCAAGTGGAGATAGTCTCCTTGGCCAAGAAATTTATTTTTTTTTCCGCTTGGTAGGGACTGCAAGCAAAGACACGACAGTTCATAACCCAGTGTGTGCTTCAAATGTTTTAGTTAAAGGAGGGCCATGGTGGATTGCCCCACAAAATGTGTGAAAAGCACAGATCTGTTGGGGGAATGCGTATTTTGGTGGAAGTCCTGTGGGGCAGGGTGAGTAATCCTGGGTTGGACCGTCTCAAGGAGAACCTGCCCTGCATCAAGGTTTCCCCCGCAGGGGTGGCCGCAGCAGCCCGTGCGCCGGGAGCTCCGTCTCCGAGGCTCTTGAGCCTGAAAGCGGCCAAGTTCAGACCGCTGAAAACACCAGCGGCCATCAGTCAGGCGGGTTGCAAGAGTGCGTGGAAATGTGTCAATTTGTTCCCGAAGATTTTTCAGACACAAACGACTGCAAGAATTTACCGCTGCTACATAAAAATACCGCTTGGGACCCAGGCAGGTCTGTAAAAGCTCTGTGCAGCTGGAGGACACGTTTCCCGGTAGGAGGTCTGCCGAATTTTGATGCTGAGAGGTGCTGTCGTACGCCCCTTAGCATGTAGGACCATTTTGTTACGTGTTGCTTATCTTTAATGGGGAAAGACGAGCGGGAAGAGACGCGGAATCGGCCCCATGCATTAAAATAATAGCTGTCTCTGCTATCTCTCTGCACAGGTAATTTTTGCTACAGTCACAACAATTTTTGCCGCAGGCACAACACCTGCGGATAACGGGGTGTACACACAACAGCAGTGGGCCCTGCCATGCCTGACAGGGCAGGAACAAAAGCATTAACCCTCTCTCCTCTGCCCACATGTTTTCTGATTGGCTCAATTCGCAGTTAACGAAGGTTCCAGACAAAGGAGAGGTCATTTATTAGCTTCTCTTATTCAGGGCCGTTGGACTAGATGATCTCCAGAGGTCCCTTCCAACGCTGTATCATTCTGTGATTTTCTTATTTAAGCAGTGTTGGACTAGATTTTACCATCCACATGGCAAATGCTCGGATATGTAGCCCTCAGCCTGGAGGATGAAGAGCTCCCAGTGGCACCAGATGGGCGAGGGGGGAGCTGAGGCTGTGGTGGGGCTGATGCTGGTCCCCAGCCATCCCTCCCGGGGGCCTGCAGCATCCCAAACGGGCTGCCCAAGGCAGTGGTGGAATCACCACCCCGGGAGGTATTTAATAGCCGGGCAGGCATGATGCTGAAGGACATGGTTTAGTGGTGGTTTTTGGCAGTGTCAGGTTGATGGTTGGACTCGATGATCTTAAAGGTCCCTTCCAACCTGGATGATTCTATGAAACCTACTCCAAAGTGCTGAGCAGGAGGCTTGGACAAGGATGGGGCCAGTCCGTGCTGCTCAGCCTTCACCGGATGAACAGGTACCCCCCGCATCCACCTCTCCCACCCAAGGCAAGGATGGATCCAGCCAGGGCACGCTCTCCTGCAGAGCATCTCCCTGACAGGCGGCTCTGCGTCAGCTGGGAAAGAGAAGAAAGGGATTGCAAGGAATTTCTTCAGATGTATTCCAGCAGCGGATTAAAATAGCTGCTACTATTTTAATCTGGGGAGGTGGCAGCTCAGGCACATGTGGGACCGGCAGCATCTCCGGCAGCGGGGACTCGTGGAGCAGCCCCTGCCTCCAGTGAGACCAGGGCAGGGAAGCCTGGCCCCAGGCCAAGGGACCCAACGGCTAAAATTTAGGATTGGGAGGTATAAATCCACACTGTCCGGGTTTTCTTTTCGCTATGGCCAAGTGCTGTAATGCTGTGGACCCTAAGGGTTTTCAGGAAACAACGAGAAATTGCTGCGCTCGGTATTCTCTATTTACACCCAGCCCAGCTGGGGATTGTCTACTGAATTCTGCCGTGGTGACATCTAGATTTTAAATGTTGATTTTTATTTTCTTATTCTAGAAGTTTTACTGTAATAGAACACAAATATTCTGTTTCCCTGTGGACTTGTGGCAGTGGAGGAGGGGGCTGCAGAGAAAGGTGAGCTTTTTCTTTTCTAGTAGTCCTTTTACACATAACTGGAGAGTGAAACTCTGGCTTTGTCCCTCGTTTTTATTTCGCAGGGGGCTGTTTGCTGTAGCCCTCTTGCAATCGGCAGAACTACATTTGAAATGAAGGAAAGAAAACTCCTCTTCACGTCTTCAGAAACTGTGAATTATTTATCTGCTATCCCTGGTAAATCTGCTTTTGCAAAATCACACCGTGAAACGAGCGGTTTTTAAGTTTCACTGGCCTGCAAGATCACTCCCTGAAGATTCATCAGCCCTGCTGCTGGGGAGGCTCTGGGAAGAAGCTGGCCTCAAAGCTTCCTTTTTTATATATAATTTGGTAATGTTTGAGGTTCTTTTCGCTTCACCTTTGTTTATTCTCTTATTCATTTTACAAATTAGGTAATTGCATGAACTCATCTCTCCCTGCCGTATTTATTTCTTTTTTGCTCCCGTGTCTGCTCCCCTCTCCCACAGGTTAATCCCACAAGACCGTGTTGCCCGAATTCAGCATCAATCTCAAGAAGCAAATATTTGCACAGCATCCGAGATGCGGTCCGTACACAGAATGACACCAAATTAAGTTAAATCGATATTAACTACCCAAGGATTGAAGAGCGTCCAGGCAAAAGGGCGGTACCAGTTTAACTAAATCTGTTTCAAAACTGGTGCAAATAAACTGGAATAATTTCACTGTGAAGGGCAGATTTCACCTTTCAGATTTCTTGAATGCCTTTGGACCAAATCCAACTGTATTTACTCCACACAGGACTAGCTATTGGGATGGAATTAGGTAATATTATGTCTTCTCCCACTGTTCCTTTCAGGGCTACGTGAAATCATTTCCCCCTTGGTTTTAGGAAGATGCAACAAATATTTGTACAGGTCCTTTAACAGCATGAAACCGCTGCGGAAGAGCCCTCCACATTATCCGAGTTAGTCTCTTACCCACCTTAATCGGGCAACTGCTGCAGGTTTTGTTCTAAAGTAGGTCAGATACACCAGGTTCGCATTATATATCTTGGAAGTGGGCACGAAATGTCCCTTGGACCATATGGCCTGCAGGCCTGGGCTTCGCTGGCTCACACGCTTTCTCATTCCTCCTGATCTGCTCATAAGCACCTCCAAAAGGGTGCTTCACACACCTCACCAGTAATCTCTTTCAATGCCTGGTTGCTCCTTGGCTTTAATGCCAGATGGTATTAATATACCCATCACAGTAATTATTCAGACAAGCAAACACTGGCAGGAGTGACGGCCACTTCTCCCTTTTCCCACTGAATCAGAGGCATACTTGAGAGCGCCCTTTCATCCCCATGGATCCTGTTCCCTGGAGTTGTCCCAGGCTGTCCTCATCAAAAGGGAATTTGGTGCCTCAGCAGTTTCCCAGCCAATTTCATGCTGGGATAAGAATCAGTGGTGATGGGACTATCATTTATTCACTCTCTGACTGTTGCCCAGAAGCTTGGTAAATGTCCAGATGCCAGCCCCACACCAGGTCCTCCTATAAAACCTTTCACGGGACCGAGATCTATGTGTGAAATGGAAATACTGCCTACACCTTGTAACTTGAAAGCTAGCCTTCCTCTTGTCTGGCTCCGACTGATGGTGAAAATCCAAGATTTGCTGCAATGAACAGCCTGGCTGGATGGTTTCTGATGCCATGTGCTGGGAAGGAGGTACTTCTGAAAGCTCCCTGCACCCAGCAAGCACAGCACAAGTACCTCCCACCAAGTCCATCTCCCCCCGTGTGATTTCTACAAAGTTTCTTTAGCCAGCAGCCAGCAGCAAAAAGAAACCCTACGAGATTACCTTGTGTTTGTCTTGCAAGGTGGGTCCCTTGAGTTTCCAGGTCTTTGACTCAAGCTTGTAAAGTCTGCCCAGTTTCCTACACAGCCAAAGAGCTTCGGGCTATGTTTGTATCCAGGAAGGCAAGATCTATAAGTAGAGATAAGTGCTAGATCAGTTCAATAGCTGGAAAAAACAGAGGTGCTTTTGGACACCTCAGGCTCTCCAAAATCCATCGCGTGATCCAGAGCGGGACGTTGTGCCCCCATCACGCGTGCTTGGTTTTAGGAATGAGCGGTGGCGATGCCATAGTGACATGAAGCAAGGCTTTGATGCCCACATTACAAAGAATATGCAAACTTGCATTATTCCTTTGATTAGCTGCTCTCTGATATGTCAAGTCCATGAATAATCAAGCCTCATTTTCTAATTAGTTTTACTCATCACCCTGCTGCTCCATGCCTTTGCTCATTTGCATTCCCATTTTCTAGATAAGGGCCTTATTCTGTGAGGTGCCAGCAGAGCATCTGTCCCTCTCCCACCACAGCATTTCTTTGGTCCTCTGCTGGCGATTTCCTTGCTCTCGGCCCCGTTTCCCCTCCAGCGCAGCCACCATCCCGTTGCTCTGTTCTTTTCCACTCTTTCTGAGCCCTGTTTCCTCAGGCAAGAGGGTGGTTCTCTTCACGCTCTCTGTCCCTCGGTGCTATCTTTTGGCTCCGTAATCCAGATTTACCCAGCCTCAACAGAGAAGTAAGACTACCAAAGTCCTGGATTTGCACGGGTCTTACGGAAGTGGTGGGGGGAGAAGTCCTCCTGGGGCAGTGGAGGCCAAGGCTGGAGCATCCGCTCCATCACCTCGAGGAGGCACAATGAGGAGAGTGGTTTTCAATGCCCTGGCCACAAACCTGTTCAGCCATCAGCCACTCCCGTGAGAGAGGAGAAAAGAAAGTCTGTAAAAAAACCCTACAGCAGTTGGGCTGGTGGCAGTCGTGTTTGTTATTCTAATTAATATGCTATTTTCGTGTTATGGGAGGCTTTTCTGCAGTTATTTCATTTATCCACCCCCCCCACCCCCCTTCCTGCACAGGTACTGTAAGAAGCACATTACAAGGAGATTTAGCAAAGCAAAGTTAATGGCTCGTTTGCATTTCTTTTAATCAAGTTATTCTAATTGTGCTATTGTGCAAATATAGCTTCCCCTCTGATTTGAGGAAGACCTACATCCTCCCAGCAGCTGCGGGTGCCCCAGCAGTTGGGGTTACCCCGGCCGGGGCTGCCACAGCCCATTCCTGCCTCCGCCTGCACCCCAGGGGTGCTGGGGGCTGCTCTGGTTGAACTGAACGAAGCCTCCCATCCCCTCAATAAGCTGGAGGCATCAGTGCCTGATGCAGCTCGGTGTTACACGCCGGCAGCCCGCTTACCTCACAGCTGACGCGCGTTTTCTTTCTGTTGGGGCCAAGCGGTCACCGTTTGCCGGCCAAATGCAGAGGTGAAATTCAGATGCTGCGGAAACAGAAAATAGGCAGGGCTGTGACGGTCAGTCCCGCACGAAGAGCTAACAATGGTTTCCTAAAGCTGCAAAGATCGATTCGGGGCTTGAGGCACGAGGCGTTGTATTGACCTGTCCCTGGGCAAATACCTGGCGCCTCCGCACCCAAGCCCCCGCCTTTCTGGATGTTTCCCTGGGCGAATAAGGAGGGGGGGGGGGTCAGCCCAAGATGAGATCTTGCACCAGCTCAGCTTGCCCCTGCCCTTGCATCCGCAGCAGCAGGACGGAGCTGGGACCGGAGGCGCAGGGGGAAGCTGTGCTGGGGCGGGGGGCAGCCGCTGTGAAGGGGCAGGGGACAGCGGGGACCAGCCGGCGGGAGAGGATGCTCGTGGGTGGGAGAGAAGAGGAGCGGCGGCCATACCCATCTGCCGGGCTGGGCACGGCCTTGCTCGCACACGGGGAGGTGGGGGGCAATCCCTGTGTCAGCAGGGGAGCGAGCGGGAACGGGCTCTGTGAGTCTGGGGTCTGTGGGGATGCCACGTGCCTGGGCAGGGAGCTTTTTCGATCGGCCTTACTCGGTGCTCGGCATTTTTCCTTGACCTCTTTATTTTCGGCCCCGGCCGCCAAAACTTGCCCGCGCTATGAAACCTTAGCGGCTCTGTTTTGCCCTACTGTTACCTCTTTCGGGGCTATTTTTCTTTCTTTAGTGGCTAAACGAACACCTTGTGTTGGTGGCCCTGGATCAAAGTTAGGGAGCATCGCTTACATACCGTGGGTGTGAAGGCAGCAGACTGGAGCCCATCGCTCCTCGGTGAAAGGATGATCATTGTTTGTTTAGCCCATTCCAAAATAATGGCTCTGCTGGGAACACCAGCCCCGAATGCATCATGTCTGTTATAGTATATATTAATTTAGTGTAGACATTAGGCCATCATTATTCCCTTCTTTTAATTCTCATGTATTAGCATTCAGGATCGCTTTTAACCCAGCACACGTCTTTGTTATTTCATAATGTAAAATAAATAAAGCTGGAGGCAAATGTATTTTTTTTTTTTATATAAAGGACTGTGAGAGAGTGATGGATATAAAGCACAGAAACGTCTTTATAATTTTAAGGCTTGAATTTCAGAACACAGCATTTTCATTAAATGGTGCAATCCATTCATTTTGGAGAGACAGATATAAACAGAAGCAAATTAACTCAGTAGTTCTCATGCCTAGAATCTTTGTGATAAAATTGCCTATTATTGTGAGTGTAAATGTTTTCAAAATATTAAAGACAACTGGAAAAAAAATAGGAAAGACAGGATAGGTTGCTCAAGGATGAAAACCATAAAGACATCCCCTCCAAACACCACATGTACCTGCTGAAATTACTTAAAGTGAATTGCAGAAGCACTGCGAGAGGAGGAGAAAGGAGGCAGGCCATTTTTTAAGATATTTTTTTTTTCTTTTTATGATGGATAAAGGTCTGGGAGAGTGTTTTCAAATTATCTTCTTGGCTGTCTGATGTGCATATTAGAAAATTCAGCTGCTGGCTGATTGGCCAGGCAGAGAAACAGAGGCATCGCAAGCGACAGGGGGGAGCTGGGGCGCTGCGCTGGGGATGACTGCTCCCTCCCCCTGCTCCGGAGGGGAAGGAGAAGTTGGGGCATTTCCAGCCCTACCTGAAATCATGGATTAGTGAGAGGGAAGGAGCGCTGCGAGGTGCAGCACCTCTGTGTCACGCCTGCAGCTGAGCCCACCAGTTAGACGTGTCAGTTAAACTGGGGGTGGCCAAACCCCAGGTCCTGCCCCGGCTGCAGACAGAAGGACAGCAGGCACGGGCTGAAAACCTCCTTTAGCCACAAGCCTCATTTTATATTTGATTTTTCTCAGTCGCTGGCGAGGCTGCAGCTTTCCCAGACATTAATTGCCACAACATCAGTTGCACCCAGGAAGGAAAGGAAAAAACCCAGGGTGGCTTGCTGTGCTGCGCAGTTGGCACGTGTCCTGGCTTGGGGACTCACTTCTCTTCTAATGCTTGGGAAAACTACACTTTTAGAAGACTCTAGTGCCTGAATTTGTGACAATATTTACTTTACAGCCAGCTCTGGGGTGCAGGTTTCAAGATCTCGGTGTTTCCCAGCTCCCCAGGTGTGAGGATGAGGAGGAGCGAGACC
>JAOXNO010000063.1:21531980-21545239 GCA_028565335.1 Limnodromus scolopaceus
TTTTTTGTTTTTTTTTTGTTGGTTGGACTCGATGATCTCTGAGGTCCCTTCCAACCACTACGATTCTGTGATTCTGTAGGTTCCCAAAACTTGCATCGCTTTGTAGCGGTGGCCTGTGCTCCGCGGTAAGTAGATAAATAGATCTCCCTCTCCTCCTTTGGTCCTTCCTTCCCCTAGAGGAACGTGAACGGGTGTGGGGATTACTTCTTCCTCCTTGGGTCCCATTGGGGCATGCTCCCGTTCCTGCCTGTTCCACCGGTGCTGCTCGCACTGGGGCATAGGGAGATCTTGGGAGAGGGAAGGGGAAGGTGCAGACACAGCTGATGCTTTGAGTGCTCTGGATTTGCTGCTGAGGAGGTTGGTGGAATGGGCTGATGGTGGTGGCAGAAAGGGGGGGATGGTCTCCACCGCTTGGCATCAGCGGTGAGAAAGGAGAAAGTGTGCCTTTTCCCAGTCGTGAGTGACGGACTTGGGTCACTTGATTGATTGTGGAAGCCTCAAAGCTTTTGGCACACCGAACAGAGGCAGCATCCAAAGTAACCGTGCGTGAGAGCATCACAGAACTGAGATTTCACTCAGCGCTGGCTAATTATTATGGGAAGTATCTACTGAACTTGTCTATAGCAATAAATCCACAGGCTCCATTGCAAGAAACAAAAGGCCTCGGGATTAAACTGGAAAACGTAATGAGACCTGGGAGCAAACATGGATCCCCACATTCTTAAGTGGTGTCGTGGCTTCGTACCCTTGTCTGGTGAGAGACATGGCTGTGGGTGAAGGTTGGGCTGTGTTTGGTGTCCCTCCTGGCTAGCATTAAGCAGGAGACGTTCTCCATTGAGAGGAGAACAAGCTTGCAGAACTGCCTCTGGAGACAGAAGGTCTGAGATCTGAAGAAATGTTACAGGGCTGGTACGAGCCTGTTGGACCAGGAGCAGGGATGGTGCCTGCTGGCTTTTGGGAGGCCTGGTGCACATCGCGGGGTTGTGATGTGGGACAGAAGCCCCTGGCAATGCATGGATGTTCTTGTCTTGTCCCTACGTGTTTAATTAAAGTCTCCTAAGTTAAGTCTTCTGAAAATCTAAAGAAAAGATGCGTTAAAACATTTCCCAGCAAACTGGAAGCGTTTATTGTGTGTGTCTCCATTGGCTGAACAGACTAATCCTCGTGCTCTTGGAAATGTGGTGGGATTTGTATCTGCAAATCTCCTCCGCTCTGTGCTCCACCGTGGTGTGCCCGGCTCCTCTCCGGCCAGACTGCTGGCAGAGCCCCGGGCAGAAGGCAACTTGGCCCCAGCAAGCATTGCCTTCAGCCCTGGGGTGAGCTTGGGTCCCACTGGAGCCGGTGGGTTTTCCCAGTAAACTGGAAATATGGAGGGGGAAAATCACTTGGTTGGGGGGGATTGCAGTGTAGGGAGATGCCTGCTCAACAGCAGCCGCCGTTGGAATAGTGAAGGTGATGTACAGCTGTGCAAGGGGACGAGCTCCATTGTTTCTCCTGTGGTGGAATTTGGGGGATGGCTAAACCCTGTAAATGGGCACTAGACTCCTTGTAGGCAGAGGAGATGCTGTAGAGTCGCACAGCGCCCCAAGGCTTTGGATGGATAACAAAGGCTTCGG
This sequence comes from Limnodromus scolopaceus, assembly GCA_028565335.1. Lineage (NCBI taxonomy): Eukaryota > Metazoa > Chordata > Aves > Charadriiformes > Scolopacidae > Limnodromus > Limnodromus scolopaceus. The sequence continues at coordinate 21,533,597 of JAOXNO010000063.1, forward strand.
CAGGAGGTGGACATCTTAAAACCTCTGGATGCTGATCCAGCAGACTCTGTTTCCAAGGATGAGGTCCCCCAGTGCTGCCACTTTGGGGGTGAAGCCTGACCGGGGGGGCAGCTCAGAGAGAGAAGGGGACCAGGACGGCTGAGCTGGAGGCTGTGGGCGAGCAGATGGGGGGGACCTGCTGTCATTTGGGCCCTGGCCAGAGCAGGGAGGGTGCCTGCCTGCCCTTGAGATACACACCGGGGAAACTCCCCGGGAAAAACTCTGCAATGATTATAAAGCCAAAAAGAAAAAAAAAAAATAGCATTTGCAGAGATGCTGCCAGGCCCGAGCGGCTGCGCGCCGCTTCGTTTATCAGCAGGATTTCCTAATGACCCTGCTCGTTTGGGTGCGGCGGCGGGATGAGGGATGCGGGGAATATTACCTGCGGCGGCGGAATTTCCCCGCCTGGCACCCGCTGGGAGCGAAGCTGGGTCCCGTTCGGGGGCGTTGGAAGCAGTGGGACAGCCTGCAGAGCAAAAAAGGGGCTTCTGATGGGAAGGGCAGAGGATTATTTTCATAAATGCAAGTAGTTCCTTCACCTAATCCCGTTACGGGGCCTGACCTCGAAGGTCTTGGTTGTAAACTTAAGTTCGTGTGTGTTTTAAGTTTGGACTGTTGGACTTGCAGAGCTCTCTAAATTGATATCACTGGTGTTACAGATAAAGTGTTGGACTTCTTAAAGGGATTAAAAAAAAATAATTTTCCGTATTAGGTCTCTTCAGTTCGCCTCTAAATCTTTAATAAAGTGCAAATTGACTTTTAGTTATTTAAAAGTATATGTTTCCTGCCTCCTTTTCTTTTAAAATCGGAGATTTTTTTTTTTTTGTGGGTAGAGAGAAGATGTTAGCTGTTGCAAAAATAAATTCTAGTGATAGCAGTAGAGCAAGAATTCCTTGCTCCATTTATTGCATTTGTTGTCGGAGTTGGTCTTCCCTAAAGAAAAGAGTGGGAATAAGAACACCATGGCACCGAGCCATTGTACTAAGGCACGATTACTTTTTCTTGAAAAGGTGCCTTTCTGCTATTTTTTTTTTCCTGAGAATTAATAAATATTAAAATGAAACCATAAATACATGAGTTAACTGTATTAAAATAGACACAGATTGTGCCTTCTGATTCCTCTTCATAACTTTATAACCTTTAATAAAGGTTATCAAAGGTGCTTGGAAGTCAGGCATCACCAGAAGGTTATTTATTTTTATTAAAAGACAGATTTTTAAGTTTAACAAGTTGAGCAGTTGTTCTGAGCTATACTAACTGAGATTAATTTGTCCCTCATTTATTTAATCTGAATTGTCAGGAATCATGTTCTCCACTGATGTAAATGTCGGCAAAAAGGACTTATTAGTAGATTTGATTGCTTTTTAAATTTAACTAGCAGAGATGCACTGGCATGCCTAGGAGAATTGGTCTGTTTCTTGTGAACAGTTCAGTGCCTAATGAATCACTTCAATGTACTTTTCTGAAGGAAAGCAGAGCGATTTAAATGTGCGATGCATTGATTTACCTCAAATGGATTAGGCCTCTGTGTGCAATCCTTTGCATTAATTTACTTTCTCCACAACTGTAATAATAAAGGCATCGTTTCTGTACGGCACCAGCCCAAATTAGCTCACGAAACTTGCTAGAAAGCGGAGTAATTAATATGTGGCCGAGAGCGGTGTGCGGGAATGGATCTTTCGGAGAGGAGGTGGGTCTGGGATGCTGCTGGCTCTGGGGGCTGGGACCGGAGCCACCGGGGTGAGGGGGAGAGAGCTGTGTCCCAAGCCCTGGCCATTTATTGACTTCAATATGGGAAATAAAATAAAATACGTATGTATTTGTAATTTGGTGCAACTTTAAGAGGTTTTTTTTTTTTCTTTTTAAGTGGCCAGGCTGAGGAAACGGGACGAATATCTGTAACTCCAGCAGATTCCAGCCTGTTTTATTGCTGTAGGAGCTCTTCAGCCCCCTCTTCCCCTCCTGGTGACAATGTCCAGCCTGCCGCGTGTGCGGTCCCGGCGTTGGGCTCGCTCTGTCCTTGCTGAGGGGCCGCCAGGACACAAAAAAAACCCTCTGGGTAATTCCTTATTTAACCACTTAGCTGCAGAAATGGCGCCCGGGCTTTGTTTCGCTTGGCGGGGATCACTGCGGCCGAGCAGCCCTCACCACTCAGCCTTTACTTGGAATTACCCGTGTAGGCTTCTTACATGCTTGCAAGGATTAATTCCCCATTTCCTCCCCCCTCCTCTCCATCAGCTAATTCCCATCGCTGGGCAGCAGCGGGGAAGCGTAGGGATGGAATGTCCCCAGCCGCTGCCTTCCTCTGCCGGGAGACTGGTTCCCAGCTCGGGGCTGGGATGCTCATCCCGGCGGATGGAAGCAAAGCCGACCCGGACGGGAGATGCAGGATGGCATTTTTGTATGGAGCGAGGAGGCAGTGCCGGTCCTGCCTTCCTCTTCCTCCTCCTCCTCATCCTCTTCTTCCTTGGCAGCCGGCACTGGAGAGCCAGTGTGGATTATTGTTTGTGATTGATTTGCTGATGCTGGCAGTTGTACAGTGTGTTCTGGGACTAATAGGGTAGCACCGAGTTATTCAGGCGTTAGTGAAATGAATCACATTTGTGATGAGTAATAAGTAGCAGACTTTGGTATTTATGAATAATTAACACAGTAAAGTTTTTCTTAAACAGACATGAAGAAATGATTTAATTTCTACTGTGAACACTCTGTGAAATTAATGAAAGATAATTACATTTGCTAATGTGAGACTAAGATGCCAAAGCAATCCTGGGTTTTTTTTTGTGTTTAAGTTCACATTGCTGATGTAAATAGTAAATGTATAATTCCTTCAATATGTTTTCATTGGGTGGGACCTATGTTTAACATCCAGAGGGGGTGGTTTTTGTTGAAATAAAAGGTCTATTGGTAAACACTGGTGTATCTCTGGGTGGATAGCTTGTATATGCCTATAACAAGATAATGGTTATGAATGAGTTGCAATTAGGACCATTTTTTCGCTCTTCCCTGACTCTAGCCTCCTTCCTCAGCTGTTCATGCTTTTAAAGACAGAATCCATTTAAGCTATTGCTTATATACAGCTCTGAGTGAAATCTCCACTTATTTAGTCTTGGAAAAAATCATTAGTCTTTAGAGACCTATAAGTCGTAAGATCCACTAGGGGTGAGACTCAAATCATGTTACTTCTCGGTTCTGGGCTGTTTGTCCCACTCTGAAGGAGCCAAACTTTTGATGTGATGTAGCTAAATACATGCAGCTATGAGGGAGATAATCTTGTGGCATTAAACGATTTTGCACGTCTCCATAAGAGCGTGAAGAAGACTATGCCTTTCATGAGATCCATGTAGCAAATGCTCCTAATTTCCCATAATCAAAAGGACTGTGAAGTTTTGATGCTCTTAGAGACCCAAGTAGCTGGAAGATCAGTTCTTCCTTTACTCCATTTTGTGTTGGGTAAATTAAAACACTGCCAGGCTCCCAGCGGTGGGAATCTGCGCATCCAGGCTGCTGATTGAACTGTGGGATCCCTCAGCAAACACCCAAATCAAGTGAGTAAAGTGCTCTCTATGACTGATTATTTTCTCCAAGCTTCCTTGTGTTCAGAGTAAAAAAAAAACTAACTTTTAATCCCCTCTATTAAGACAAACACTGTTTCCTTGGTCAAAGGCAGAGGAGCTGCTTTTGAGAGTTGCATTTTCAGGGTAACTGAGGGGGGAGCGTTTCCTTTCTCCAGTGGGAAGGCTATTCCCTGGAGCAATCTGAAGCCATTCTGGGGCTGGCTTTTTTTTTCCTTTTTTTTTTTTTTTTCCCCCTTGTGGGTTTAAAGAAAGTTACTAGGAACATACTTGTGTCCTGCTTGAGCAAAACCTACCAGGTGCTAACGTTCTCCCTTTCTTTGGCAGCAAACTCATCTTGGTAGGGAAGATGCTGCGGGAGTCGTTCTCCCACGGTACCCAGTGCCCACGGAGGACTTTAATGGGGCTGGGTGTGGGTGGAGGCATCTCTCCTTGCGATGCTCCCAGAGGAGAAGCCTTCGTTCCTCCTGGAAGTGATGTTGCCAAGGGTAGATGGGGAGGAGAGGTGGCTGTGTGGCTTCTGCCTTTGGCAGAGCTGTTTGTTTTTCTGTGGGGGTGTTGGATCTGATCAGTGCGGTGGGGAGCACGAAGTAAGACAAAAGCGCTCAAGGAAATGTCGGACGCAACAGGACGTGTCTGCTTGATGATAGCTGAGTGACTTGCAAAAACATAAATGGCATAATTTAGGCTTTAACTCCTTCAATTCTTGTGTGCTGCAAGTCAGGCACTGGTAGGAGGAGAAACCTTCTGTGTTGGCATGGTCTCGCCATTCTGTCTCTTCCTATCTGTGCATCTTTGGCTGAAACTTCAGTAGAGGTTTTTTTCTGGATATTGGTGATTTCCAATAACTTGAGGCCAATGATATGTTGAGTAGAGTTTTGGCTTTCAAATAAAGTTGACTTAAAGGTCAGTTGTTTGGCTTTCTGGTGGCGGGTTCCAGCAGGGGTTTGTCTTCTTGGCTCTGGTCTGCATGGGAGAAAAGTGATGGCAGAACATGCGAGTGGGATTTGTGAAGCCAAGATTTTCCACCTGGGATGAGTTCCATCTCCATCACCATGCCTGTCCTCTTCCTCTTGGCCTTGACCGTGTCTGTGTAATTCAGCTCTTTGCATCAGGATATCTTTCTGTGCGTATGCAGCATAAAGGATGTTGGATTTCCTGGCCTGACCATATAGTAGCTCTGCTGCCTATACATGACTAATCTTAGGTAGAGGCACTGGAAATATTTTTAAGAGCTTAATTTGAATTCGGGGACGTTGCAGTTTTTACATATAAAAGCCCAAGGTACTGTACTGACAGCCTGCCAGGTACACTGCCCTGTGCTTGTGTCCTTGGGGGCTGTGGTGGTCTTCCTTCTCCTGGGAAGGGAAGAGGAAAGCTCCCTGAACGCTGAGCTGCTGGCACACGGTCACCCCGCTTGGTGCTTTCACGACGGAGCTCTTGCATGGTCTAGTTTTCACCCCCTTTCATGGATGAAGCAGTCTCTGATTTCACTCTTTGGAAGGAACCACTTGGGAAGATCAACTGGAACAGTTGTCTTAAGGCACGGTCTACGCGTGCACTAAAGGTATGGCTGTGAGCCTGCTGCCCTGATTCGTGTAAAGCAGAGTGAGAAATCCTAGCACCTACTCTCCTAAATCGGAGACGTTGGGTATCTTAAGACCAGATGTCCTGACCAGGGTCGGGAGGAATGGAACATCGCTGCTCTGCTGTAAGCTCTTGCTTGTCCATCCAGACATGGTTGCGATGGGGGACTGTTAAGGCTGCATCTGCTCGGAGCAGAGGGGACTAGACAGTCAGAAGGCAGCGGCAGCAGAGACCTAAGAGAAGCTATAGTCCGTTCCTTAGATCTCTTGAACACTCCTAGTTTGCAAAACTATCCTGTATAGCTGTTTAAATCAGTCCTGCTTCTGCAACAGCTCAGATATATTCAAGAGCATGGGCTCACCTGGGGTCTAACTGACGCATTTTGCAAAGTAGAGTTATAAATACCTTTTTTTCATCCCATTTCCAGAGGAGAGATGGAGAAAACAAATGAAAAGAGTAGTTGCACCTGCAGCTGCTTCTCCTGAGAAGCTACTGGCTCGCTTTCCGTGCTGCTACTTGCATTTTGGATGTCGGCAGCGTTCTGGGTTGGAATATGAGTACTCCCAGAGGTTTTGGGGTTTTTTTATGGGTGGAGGCAACTTCCTCACTGAGTTGGATTTATGGGGTAGTGCTGAGGTTCAGCTGATAAGAGCTGCTGGAGTTTGGAGATTGCAGCTTGCTGGCAGTGGTGCAGAACAGCTGAAGAGGAGGGTGATGGCTAGGGGTGAATTTTGACTGGGCAATGGTTCTGTGAGCTGTCTTATCACCCGGTGGTTTGCAGCTTATTCATCATGCAATTTTGCAAGAAATCCAGTAAGGAGTAAACGTTGCATGGGAAATGTGTGAGTGCTGCCCTGGGTTTGGGCTACTGAGCCCTTTTGTTGCTTGTGAGGGCTAAAATGTGTGAATAACCATCCTTGTCTGCGAGCGTGGTTAAGGGCGTTGGACCTGAGGTTTGGTGCAATACAGCTTTTAGGGGAAAAGCTGCTCTGAATCTTTTTTTTTTTTAATTTTATTTATTACCGGGCCGTTTAACTGAAGGCCCGTAACTGAGAACAGTGCTGATCCTTCTGGAGAAGGGGTTGGAAGGAGGATGTGCATCACGAGGTTTCAGATGCGCGTAAACCATGTCTTGTCAAGCCTGAGTGCTGTTGTGTGAACAAAACTACTTAAATATATCGCTTAAGCATATACTTAAAGTTCTTAAATGCATTGCTAAGCACTTTGGGGAATAAGGGTAAGTCTGACAGCGCGAGCACCTCTTGCTGCCCTGAAGTGGTGAAGTTTCCTGCTCTGCAGAGTTGGGATTTCATGTGTCTTTGCTCTCATTTGGGATGCTGTAATTTCTCTTTCCCTGCTCTAATTCTCCTTTTCCTGCAACTTGGGACTGGCCAGTGCTGCAGCTGCGTGTGCACCAAGGCGAGCAGGGGGTGTAGGGGCCAGAGACTTGCTGAGAGAAGTGAAAATTGAGATTCCCCGTTACAGGACCCAAAGACCTGGAGAGCAGCTGGGGTAAGTTGATGCACCCACATGACGGTGTCCATCCTGACCAGTGTGTCGGGTTTGGGATGGCGACCTGGAGAACCAGAAGCAGCACCTTTTTCAGGCTCTGTGTAACAGCCAGACCTCCGTGGGAGAAGGCTCTTAGCAGATGCCTTCTCTGGGTAGGTTTGGTTTGAGGGTGTAGGGGAAAAGGGGAGTTTTAGACCTCTTTTCCACTAGCATCTGGGAGGGCACACCCAAAAGGCCAGCTCCATCTGACCTGAATCTGGACCTCCCGTCTGCGAATCCCTTTTATAAAATTGGTCAGTGTATCAGGCAGCACAGAGGGGAAAAAAACCCACCAACAACAACAAAAAAAAACCACCCCAAAAAAAAAACCCAGAAAGGATTTAAGAATAGCTGGGCTTATGGCGAGATAATAATTTCTCAGAGCCCGGATTATGGAAGGATCCGGTTATTTGTCAGATATATAAGCAGATTCTCCGCCTCGGCTGCGGTGGCTCAGCAGTTGTGCTGGGGGATTTGACCGCCGGCTCAGCCCTTCTGCTGCCCTCCCGTCTGGGGCTGAGGGCTGGAAACTGAGGTTTAAGGCTGGCGACAACTTGTGTATTAAACGTTGCAAATTAACTGTACTTTGGAAAGTGCAAATACAGGCTTTTTGAAGGAATCTAAGGCTCTCTTGTTTCCTGTCTGAGGGGCTGCTTTTTTCTTTTCCTGTCACGTTATGTGATTTTCCTGGAATTAGCAGGACAGTTTTGCTTCTGCTTTTCCTCACGTGTCACCTGAAGTCATGAAAATGAATTGCTTCCTACAATAAACCCGTGTATTCACGGAAGAGCTACGGCTATGAAATATACAGTATCATACTTTATTTTTTTTCTCTTACAGTAAAAATATTTAATGTCTTGTGTCGTGTTCTATCAAGATAAGTGAAATTCTGGCCTCTTTACTCCTGGGATTAAAAGATCTTTTTAAGCGTATTCATGTGTCTCTCGGAACATTTGGAATCGCAGTACTTGTACCTGTTGCTTATAAGGGAGGGTAGGTTGGTTCAACCTGGGACCTGAGATCTGGTGATGGTGGATGCTCAAGCTGAAATCTGATCACCAGGAGAAACTAAAACAGTGTGGGAAGCAAGTGGCTCTTTTTATTTGGCAGCAGGCTTTACCAAACTGGTCTTCTGTGACTTTCACCTCTGGCTGTGCAGCTTACCTAGAACCTGTTTCCTTCCTGGAGACAGCTTTAGGGTAGAAACCTGGTCTCCTCCCTCCAGACACAGGGCGAGTAGAAGTCATTGGACACGTGAGCGTTTGCAGACAGATTGCCTGTCTGGGGCTGCATCTTTTGCAATGCAGCTAATCATTTTGGTTATGGCAGAGGACTGACTGAATTTCCTAGGGAAAGGGACAGCAGGCATCTGGGATGTGATCTAAAGGCAGCGGTGGCACTTCTGCGCTATGAGAAATCATTGCCTTTTTGTATTTGTGGGAGTTTGTTCTGGGCTCTGCTACGGGTCTTGGGAGACGCGTTTTCTTTTGGAAATGGCTTATGGTGGGATTTATAGATGCTGAAGAACGTGTTGTGTCCCAAGGGCATGACCTGTGCTAGTGTAAGTGGCCATAAAACCTATGGTGTGCTAGCTGGTGGGAGTCAATTTGGGATGTTTGGAGAAGGGGGGAGCAGAACACAGGCTTTTTAGCTCACGTGTACAACATCCTTTTGTTTTACAAGTTGTTTTTCGTCGTCGCTTGAGCGGCTGAGATGAAACATCCCTTTCTGTTAAGAACAAAAGCCTTCACTTTAATGCAGGTACCAGGGTTGGGATGTGCTGCAGTCACTTAGTGCATCGCTTGGCTTTGATCCTTGGTTGTGGTGTGGAAGTGCATAATGCAGCTCGGGAAGGTGTGGTGCTGGAGTGGTTTTAAGTCCCTGGTCTAGACTGGGGCCTGTGCCCCTGGCCCGGAGTGAGCTCGGATCACTCCAGGCTGCGAGTGCCATCGAGCTCTTTGGGGTCACCTCCAGCAGCCGCATCCCCCGGTGCCCACAGCCCAGCCCTTGCCGCCTGCTTTCCCTCCTCGTGTGCCTCCTCCGGGGTTAAAAACGCTGAGAGCGATGTGGCAAGGCTGTCTGTTCCCTCTCCTGTTTTGAAGATTGGGATTCTCTTACTGGTTTTTATTTTCTGCACAGTTTTTGTGTTAAACAAGAGCAGCCTGTTTGCAAGCTCCACTGCTCCTTGGGCTTGGAGCAGAGTGAGTATCTGCCTAGCAGAGATTTTGTGGTAAAATTTGTTGTTGCTGTACTTGAACACTAACCTGAGGGATTTTTTCCCTTCTCTCTGTAAACAAGCTTTTTTTTTTTTTTTTTTTCCCCCACTAATGGAAAATTTCAGCTTGTCCTCCACTTAACCACAGTTCAGGCTTTTCCAGGAAAAATGAATGAATCAGTAATGCTTCCCTCTTTTGCTTCTTGTGTGCTTCGTTAATTGTATTGTTTTTATTGCGGGTTTTGATTGCATAAAGCTCTTTTTCTGTCCTCATCAAACTGGCATTGTTTTCTAGACAAGAGAGGACAGCCAGGATCTCTAAGGTGGTGCTTCTCCCTCCGGGGCTGTGTCACCCCCCAAGACCTTCAGAGTTTGGGAAGTATGGATTTAGGAAGAGGACGAAGCTGAACAAGAGCAGTGTTTTCCCATGGGCTTGAGGGGGTTTTGGTTCAAATGGAGTGCAGGGACGAGCATTCAGGAGCACAAGGGCGACTTGGAGTTTTCCATTTGGTGGCAGCTTCCATCTGCCTCTTGGCACTGCTCGGCTCCCTTGCTGCCACTCGCTCCTCCTTGAAGCTCTCAGCACCGTCCTAGAGGTTGGGTTTTGACTGTTTCACCTTTCACGCAGACTCGATGCTCTCCAGATTGATGCCTTGAAGCGTGGGTTTAAATATCAAATAGCAAATGACTGCACTGTAATGGATGTTATTGCACTAGACGTTATATTATAGAAGTCACTGTGGTTAAGTGGAATATCTCTGGAATCTTGTTTTTATCAAGACGTTTATGTTCCCCTCTGATTTTTGTGGAGAGTCGTTTAGATGTTTTCCAGATTAGAGCATAATGGAATTGTTAGCTATAAATGTTCAGAGGAATCCATTACACATGGTGATTTAGTGGTTAGTCACAATTACTTTGGAGGTACAGTGTCAAATTTAACACCAACCTTCAAAACCACATATTGTGAAATCTGGTCATCCTTCTTGTGAGATGCTCCTCCAGCCTCCCAGAGAAGAAAAAGACATTTTGTACAGCAAGATACAAAAGCCATTTGGAGGGGACGGGCAGATGCTGGAGAAACAACTCGTCGTAAGAAGCAAATCAGCAGGCAGGTTTTTTTCCCGTGTAGAGTTTTATCCTGTTTCTTTCTGCTTAATTAAAATGCAGAAGATTGGTGGTGGCAGTGGGTCGGTGTGCTTGTCCCCCTTCCTGGTGGAGCTGGAGGTGGAGGCAGGGACTGACGGAGCCAGAGCAGGACAGTCCCACTGCAAGCCCAGCTCCCAGCTCTCCTTCCCGCAGCGGGCAAGGTGCAGGGCTCTGCTCCTGCCGTGGGACAGCAAAGAGCTGCTCTCCTCAAGACCTAGGTAGTGGAGATGTTCCTGCAGGTTCTTTGAAGAAGGCACCGTAGACTGTAGAGCTATAGCTAATAATTAGAGCAACATTTGTGTAACGGAAATATCAACTTTAAAAATACCACGTTTTTGCCTTGGTGCAGTTGGCTGCCCATTCACACGTCTGACCCAACGAGAGTTGTGTGCAGGGTCTCGAGCTGCACCTTCTCTGACCTCCTGGGTTGGAAATGATTGCTCTGAATTGAGTGACCTGCATCTTGGTGGTTTTCCTTTGCTGAGAGGAGGTTTTATGAGCTCTGCAGGGTTGTGTGTTTCCCTGTGCTCTCTCAGGTGGTGGGTTGAGAGCGAGTTCACCTGAAGGCTGTTGGAGCGCTGTGTCACAGGTTTTAAGCCCAGGGTAGAGGCTGTCAAAATGAAATGCATAAACCTGAGATCTAGAGGATGAACAAGTAAATCCCATTAAATTTGTATGTCTTAAGAGTCTCTGAACAAAATTTGGATTAAGGGACGAGCTCATGCAGTTGGGCATCCCAAAGCTCTTCAGTCATCTTTGTTGTCTGGGCATATCTGTTTCTGCAGTGGTTGGTGCTAGAGATGTGCACAGGATGCCTGAACCTGCTTCACTGTCAGTATTTTAATAGCACATTTTGAAAGGAATGTTACTTGGGAATGTTAAGACTTGGCCTGGGTTTGGAGTTCCTTCTTGATACCTGGAAGAGATATTGAAATTCTAGGTTTGTACAAACTTGAAAGGGTCAGTGCCCTGATCAATAGTAAAGCTTTGTAAAAAGTCTAGGAATTTTTAGCTAATCCAGGTCAGACCCCCTCTTCTTACCAGCTGCCCAGAAATTTGAACAGTTTAAAACCTGTGTAACACACAGATCATCTAAACCTTTCATTCTCTTTGGTTCAGAAAGTTACTTTAGGGTGTCTCTTCATTCAAGAGCACAAGATAAGTTTTTCGAAGAGGTAATGTTGTATTGAAATTGGAGTTTTCCAGGAGCTGTAGCACGGGCAGCAAGGTTGTCAGGAATCTGTACTACCTGGGGAAAGAGTTTGTGCTCACTGGTATGGCTTCAGCAGTTCGTCCTTAGCTTGCTCCTGGAGGCATCAAAGAGGAACATCAAAAACATCAAAGAGGATGCTGTGACCTGGCATGGGCACACACTGTCTGTCCTCTCTGTCCTGGGGTGCTGCTGGGTTCAGTCATAGAATGGTTTGGGTTAGAAAGGATTGGGAAAATAATTTTCCAACCCCCTGCCCTGGGCAGGGACACCTCCCACCAGACCAGGTTGCTCCAAGCCCCATCCAGCCTGGCCTTGAA
>JAOXNO010000063.1:21556388-21573117 GCA_028565335.1 Limnodromus scolopaceus
GGCCCCATCCTCCTGACACCCACCCTTTCAGTATTTATAGGTGTTGATCAGATCCCCCCTCAGCCTTCTCTTCTCCAAACCGCTCCATGTTGGGTGTTTCTGCTCTTTCCTTTACCAGTGCTATTGAGAGTGAGCACTTCTGTGCTTTCCCTTCTCAAATTCTGCATAGCAGGTGTAGGAGCAGGGGCAGTTGTTCACTGCTGTCCTGTTAGTTTACCCTGTAACGTATCCGTGAAATTGGTACTTGGCAGGATCTTCAATAGTTGCTCTTGAGTTGAAGAGCTCCAGCAGTAATTTGGGGGAATGTATTTCTCCCCTCTTCTGCACCTTTTTTGTTTTTTTTTTTTTTTTCTGGGTTTAGGATCAATGTTGAATAAGTGTTTTGAAAAAATTGACATTCAGGTGGCCAGAAACAGTAAACAAGAGACAGCAGTTGAAACAGTCCTGATATGGCCGGGTGGAGGAAGGTGGTCATTCATCATCCTCCCGTTCGTTAGAAAGATAATTTTTCAGGAAATTAAAGCACAGTGCAGAACTGCGTATGGGTTCTTTCCCTGGACCATGCATATGCTCACACTTTATTTGCAATTACTCCACTGTTATGTATGTTTGGCTGCTAGCAAGCACATGAGAAATCTTAATATCTGGCTCAAACTGTGCCTCCTTTATTTATAAACAGCTTTTCTTTTGCATTACGCTGATGGAGCACAATGCGCAGGCATCTTGCAATAGACTCTTTCAGTAGAAGGTGCCAAAAATGAAGAAGAAACATTTTATGTGATTAAACAACTGAGAGTTTTTGACAGATGTTTGCCCGACAGAGTTTGCAGGGAGAGCAGCGCTGCTCAGATCTGGTGAGTGCTCCCGCACGTGTTAGAGCCCCACACTGGAGGGGTGGGAGGTGTTCACAGCTGCCTGCCCCCCGCAGGTTCCTCGGGCCCCTTCCCATTTCTGTGGGCATTGTACAGCCTCTCCGGGTGCCTTTGGCATGGGCTCAGTCCTTCCTGCTGGGCGAGCTGCAAAATCCTCTCCCGAGAGCTCTCTCTCCTCTGCCCTATTCATTTTCAAGAGAAATTCCTTTTTTCTTAGCATCTCTGCTTTTGGTTTTCTGGCTGGTGGCTCTGTGTTTCTTGCTTGCGCTTCAGGAAGGCGTTACTGGTTTCAGTGAAGGCTTTTAACATAGATTTTGCCAAAAGAAAATCACTGCAAAAGGTACTGGTTCTGACCTCTTGGCCCTGGCTTGAATGTCCTTCCGCTTTAATTCCCAGCCAGATGTTTGTGTGCTTTAAGGGCAGTTTATGTTGGGGCTTTGACAATTTTTAAGTGTTAAAATTGCTTTAATTTGAGGTTTGAATTCAAGATAAAACAGCTATGGCTTTTGAAGAGTTGCAGTTGGTCATTACTTATGTAAGTGGCAGAAAGGCCCTAAATATTTTGAAGTTGTATTTGGAGAAGAAATAAAAATGTATTCAGACCTAGTCTGTTTTTTTTTTCTGGGATTAGTAGAGCAGGATGGACCTTTTTGTGATGCATAATCGAGTTGGAAACTTGTTTTGAGTCAGACTGCAAAGGTGTAATCCCCTTCAGGGATTATGGTAGAGTTTGCATATTGCCTCCAAGTGCCTATTTGAGGATTCAATGGATGCTTTAACTCTGCTGCTATCTATAGCTCTTTGGAAAGCATTCATTCATAAAAACTGGTTTTAACAACGGCTTTGCAAAGACCTGAAGGAAAGCAAGAGTTCCTGGGAGGACAAGGAACATCATTGATTGCCCAGGAAGACATTGTGATTCTGGCAACTGCAGCGATGACAAAGGACACCTGCCTCGTGTGCCAGGAGTACTATAACACACTTGAGGATGAGCTCACCCCAAAAAGGAAGAGCAGGGAGAATTCATACAAGAGCAAGTGTGGATTACTGAAGATGCAATGCTCCTAGAGTGAGCTCGAGCAGTTTTCACTTGAGTTTGCCCCCTCACATTGTGCGGTTTTGGAAACGGGGCGAGTTTAGAATAAAAATACTCAGGACTTGCATCCTATGATTGAGTCAGATAATCCATATTTGTCCTCCCCCCAGCCTGTGCAACCCTTGCCTGCGGAGCCTGAGCAGTATTAGTTCTCCGTAGACTCCTGCTATGTCCTTCTGGTAAGCCATCTCCCCAGCTTACTGTGTGCCATGGCATGAATCAGTGCACCGATAAAAGAAGAAGAAAAAAAAAAAGGTGTATATGTCATCCTTTTGTCTGCCAGCTTCCTGAACCTGGTTTTTATTGCAGGACCACTAAGATGAAGTCTTATGCCAGCAGTATGTGCCAGCGATGCTCCTGTCTGGGAGGCAGTGCTGGCCCCGTTAAATTGCCAAGTGCGTTGATAACAGCAAAATTAAATGCATATGATACTGTCTGCACATCTGGCAGGTCAGACCAAACACCTGTCCAGCCCTGACAGCAAATGCCTGGGGACAAGTATAAAAACTAATCCAGATTTTCTCCCTTCTATGCTTGACAGAAGTCAACAACTCAGTGTAAGCTGTAAGGCAGTGCTAAAGTGCCTTTTTCTACGTGCATCGTGGCAAGAATGGTCTGATTTTCGTCAGTGGGACTCAGGATACTTCAGCAATGAACGGCGAGGTTGTAAACAGCTGGTTGTGCCGGAGTAAACCAATCTCGGTTTGCCATTAAATGTTAAATGGGTAGCAAATGGTAATGCGTTACGCGGTATCTGTTTAGTTTGCGAGGGGTGGGAAGGTATTGAGAGGGCTCTTATTTGTCGGGGCATGGCTAAGAGGATTAGACGTGGCCCCGCAAGGATGCGGGCAGGGAGCTGGGAAGGTGGGACGACGTGTGCCATCCCGTTGCCTATGCCGAAAGCATTTCTGTGAAAGAAAACTCCCCTTGTATCCTGCTGTGCATATGTTGAAGGAGGCACATTTGTTCCTTTTGACTTGGTTGTGAGAGAATGCTAAATTATTGCTTCATCCGACAAAGTCACTTGGTGAACGTGGTGGAGAGATAGCGTAAAGGCTAAATAACTGTAAAAGATTTAAGCGTTTCTAATTTATGGCGCAGTGCTCGCAGGGGAATATGCTCACGAAGACCTGCAGCATTTTTTCCTATTGAATGAATGGATTAATGATGGCAAATTCTGCCGTGTTAGAGACGTGTGAGGTCACTCCTCGTGGTTGGCCGTAGGAAATACTTCAACTGGAAAAAGCCACTGTTTCCTTGCGGCTGCTTTGGATTCTGCTCTTGCAGTTGAGAGAGCAGGCTCTTTTTGTGGGATAGTTTTGGAAAATATTTAATTATGCGGCTCTAATGAGGGGGCCATTATAACTGCAAACAGAATTATTGTTATCATCATTTCAGCTGTTAACATTTTAAGGGCAGTTGTTCACAAACTGTTCAGTAATTAGGGCCCAATTCACTGTGGAAAAATTGTAGTCAGGCTGCTGCTGCAGCAGCGTAACGTGGGAAGGAGCATTTGGAAAGAAATCGTCCTCCCCAGGATGTGCAGTTGATGGGGGGGCCCATCGTTTCTCCGTAACGTAGCCTCTCTTCGGTGCAGTACAAAGGTTTAGATGCTAGAAGCGGGGTGGGTTGCTTTGGCACACGTACAATGGGCGGCGTGTTTGCCCTCAGGAGTACCGTGAGATTATTTCGTGGTCCTTTTTCAGGGGTGCAGAGCAGAGGTTTGGGGCAAAACTGGGGAAAACTTGTACTTCTGGCACAGCTGCTCTAATGATCACGGTCTACGGCAATTCTGCGAACATAGTGGTATCGTTATATTAATGGCCAGGTAAGGCTTTGATCCTTCAAGGAAATTAAACAGTACGAGGAGGGGAAAAGTGCAAATTACCTTTCTGTTCTTGGTAAGAAGCAGCACCTCACCCAGCTTGGTGCAAATTGCTTCTAGTTAAGGAATGTCTTAAAATGCAACTCCGCGGGGTTGCTCAGCTGTAGCTATAGTTAGAGCTGCGGCTATAGATAGCATTAAATTTATTTAAGTGCTAATAAAGTGAAGTTTGGCATTTCCTCCGAGACTTATTTTAGAGCAGGTCTCTCTGAACTGTTTAGCAGCTTTGTGTACCTCGTGTTGAAGCACTTTCATACTGGTTAGGCTGGGGAAGTTAATGCAGGGCTCCGTGGGAGTGAGTCTGAGCGAGCGCTTCGCTTGCCCGGCCTGGTTTGGGGTGGTCCCACAGAAGCTGTGGTGGCTGTACGAGCCATCCTGCTGGTCCCAGTGGAATAGCGAAGTGCAGCTGGAGCTCGGGGCTCTGCTTCCTCAGGGAACCATCTCTGGCATTAAAATAACTTGGTATAAATCTCATGCTCAGAAATCCCGGTTCCTGTGGTTTTGCTGTCTGGATTAAAGTGCAGGCTGCGACTCTCCATCAGTAAATCCTCTTTCTAAGCTTGGGAGCTGTAAATGTGCAGTGCTGGGCATGCAGAGGGCAAGTTAAGGGCTTTGGGTCAAGAATGAGGCATGGTGGTGGCACAGAAGGAGCTCTGGAAGATGCCTGGTGCCACGTCTGAGACCCTCTGAACTTTCTTGCGTTTTCTCCTCTTCAACTTAAGTAAATGTCCTCTTTCCTGAGAGCAGATAGATAACTTCTATTGGATCTGGGCAAGGCATTTTCCAGTTAGCAGTGGTTGGATCTTGGCAGAGGACGTGGCAGGAAGTCGTTGGTGATCTCAGAAGAGGTGGTGGGAGATGACGGTGTCCCTGTCCAGTGACAGGGTGAGAACACGTGGCCTGGCAATTCAGGACCATCCCCCGAAAGGGGGTCTAGGGGTTAGGGTCAGGGACCCTAAAGACCTTGAGAGCTGGCTTCCCATGAAACCCTGCTGTCCCGCAGAGCTGCTTTCCCACTTTGCAGGTGGGAGCCACGGACAAAATGGGAATCCTGTTTGGCACCATGTGGCAGCTGTGGGAGAGCCAGGTAGTGAAGTGCCGTGTAGTTTTGGTCTGAGAAATGGTGTTTTTTGAAGGGGAGGGGAAGATGTTTCATACCATGAACAGTAGCTTGTGGTGTAGCTTGGACTAATACAGAGAGAGAATTAACAATACCTTCGGAGACCTGCTAGCCAGCCAAGGAGTGTGATAGCCCCGGGACCTGTGCTGGGCTACAGAGGAAGCCGGTCCTGCTCCGCTTCCTTGCGGGCTCACTCCTGGAGCTGAGGCAGAAGCTGATCTGGCAGCGAGCTGAAAACCCCATCTCAGTAAGTATTTCCAGTCCAAGGAATAGCCGTCGATACCCTGGAGCTGAAATCTTACTGCTTTGCCTTCAGGACAGAGTCAGGACGGGCTGAGCAGCATCCCGGTGAGCACTGCCTCTCCTCGCCTCCCGGGCAAACTGCTGCTCCTTGGGGGTCCCTGGAGCAAAGGGTGGTCTGAGTTTGAACCTCAGGTTCTCAACAAAACACCCGGGACTCGTGGTAAATCGCGTACATGCTCTCTGCCTCAGTTTCTCCCTCTTTCCCGTAAAAAGATCTGCTTTTTGTCTTCTCTGTGCAAGGTACAAGCAGATCTGCAGTGCCTCGGAGCAGGGAGCTGTGTGCTGCCCGTGCAGGTGTCCCAGATCCTTTGTGGGTTTGTAGTGAGTCGGGCACAACCGTCTCATATGAGACCCCCTCCAGTGCTGTATCGCAAGAAATAAACTGAGATTTCTCTCTGAGGGTGGTGAGAGCCTGGCCCAGGTTGCCCAGAGAAGCTGTGGCTGCCCCATCCCTGGAGGGGTTCAAGGCCAGGTTGAAGGGGGCTTGGAGCAACCTGGTCTGGTGGGAGGTGCAGGGGGTGGCACTGGATGATCTTTAAGGTCCCTTCCAACCCAAACATTCTATGATTCTATGATTTCCAGCACTGGAGAAGCCGATGCTCCTTTCCACTCCCATCCTAAGCAGTCTGCTAGCAAAGGAATTTATGATAACGAAAATATTTTTTTGTGCAAAGTACGGTAACATAGAGCAATAAAACCCCATAATTGCAGCAGGAATATTCCACATTAAACCAAACTATCAATTATAGTTTGCATAGAGGTTTGCAAGACTAAAAAGGTGGTGCTTTCATGTGAAAAAATATTCATTATCTTCTCTCAAACACACCTTAATTGCCAACATCAAAGTTATTAATTAAGCAATACATCTTGCAAAACTGGATTGGCTCATCCAGTGCGTGTGGATTGTGGTAGGAAGGGTACAGGAGAGCGGATGAACCTTCTGGATCCTTGCGTGGAAGAGCTGCTAAGGTGAATCCATTGCTCTCTATAAATGTTACGCTCAAAGGAGTTGATTTTATGAGAAATGTCACATCTTAGGGTGCAGTGTTCTTGCTTTGGCAGCATAGCTGTAACAGAAAGAGTGACAAATTCTTCAGGTGGTGCTTTTGCTTAGGTTCCCCGCTGGACAAACGCTGCCACTTGTGCTGCTGGTTTTCAGTTGCTTCCAGTGCTGTGTTTTTAAAGCAGCTGTGTTTTTCATAATAGGAGTATCCTTCTTGAGCTCCTTATTCCTGCGTACTTTTCCTTTAGAGGCATTTTGTATTTCTGTGCTAGCAGAGGTCGCTTGCATTGGAAAAAATTCAATTTTAAGACTGCATGTTTAGACCTGGAAATTTAATTTCTTTAGCTTCTGGTAACTCAGTCCTTGCTTAAAAATGGCTTTTACGTATAAGCCGTATGTGGTTGGTCAGCATCATGTCTGATTCATACGAGGAGTATCTCGGATCAGCTCTGTTCTGTATCAGATGCTTGTTGTTTTCTGTCTGCTCTACTTTCCTCTCCTTTCCTGTGTCGCTCAGGAGTTCCCCAAAATTACTAGTGAAAAGCTGAGGCAGAGAACGATCTTCACGGGTACGGGTGAGCCCTCAGAGTACAGTGGGATGGGTGGGATCCAGCTCAGGCTGTGCCCACCAGGGCCATTCCCCTCCGGGCGTCTCAGTGCACCCTTTTTGTGCTTGACCCTAATTTTGTTACAGGTGTGAACTTGCCATGATAACGATGAATAATTTTTTTTCCCCTCTATATGATTTCAGAGAATGATATTATCTTCTGTTCCCCCCCCTAGCTCCGGAGGAAACGATACCTCTAAAGTAGTTGTCTCATCAATTTGCAAAGACATCTTTATTGCCCTTGGTGGATCATAAAGGCTGCTTTCTAAGAGGGATGCTTACTGTAAAAGCTAATGAAGACATCATTGCTTTCCATGGCATCTCGTAGCTTGTTCTCCAGAAAGAGTGATTGACTCCTTGTTGTGGCTGTATTTTAACTTCTGCTAGGTGTGTGTTTGTATGAATTTTTCATCAGGTTGTTAATGGTGGAGTGGAGGGATCAGACAAAGGGATTGTTGTCTAAGCTGGCAGGGCTTCCTTGCAGCAGGCGGGGAGGATCCCTGGTGCACTACTTGCTCTCCAGGTTTTCTTTGTATAAGAAAGCGCTATTGTGTGCATCACTTAAAATTAGACATTTAATTATTAAACATTTTTTTTTTTTAAGATTTTCTCTCCCTCATCTAAGTGCAAGTAGGAAGAGTGTTCCCAATTACACTTTTATGACTATAGATTTTCCACTTTGCATTCTCAAGAGCAGGGAAACATGATTAATGTAAAAGATTGTCAAACAGCATTAATCACTGTTGATTTCTTATCGATTCCTGCCCTCCCCTTTTCCCAGAGAGCCGGCGGTGCTCGCACTGGCCGGTCGACTTCTATGCAGTGAATAAATTCTTCCACCTTTGTCGTGCCCGCTTGCCCTGCGGTTCGAAGGAGCACAGGGAAGAGCCAGGGAGCTGCTCGCTCATCTGGGATTGCTGGGAAGCTTTAGTCACAGCGGGGAGAAATAATGGGAGGAGATGATAAGCGTATTTTATTTGAGGCCGTTGCTTCGCTGTTACGTGCACTGAGCTGCGCGTGCAAGACAAGTGTTTTTACATCTAATGTATATTTTCAGCCAGGGTGGCCTTTGCGAGGCATAAATGACATAAGGTGAACAAACTGCTTATTAAGGTAAGACAATGAAGGCCCAATTTTAAAAGGTTAAGATGTACTAGAAAGTATCAGTGCATCCTCCAAGTCATTAATGCTATACAGAATGCACAGCGTGTGGTATTTTGAAAGGCCACTGTAACCTTTTCAAGCATGAAGCATGCTAAAAGGAATCCATTTCCTTACTGCCTTGAAAAGGGAAATCAGTCTTAAAAAGCCCCAGTTTTTAGTTGTTTAAAAGGAAACCTTTCCTTGGAGTGTAAAAAGAGAGGGAGGACCCTTAAAGCAAAGTGAGCAGCGAGCTGTATGTTGCAAGGGAACAACCCTGGAAGTCTGTAAGCGATGTGAGATGTAAAGTTTTGCTTTTGCTTTTTTTTTTTTTTAAAGACAAAAATATTCTCACTGTTGTACTTTCTTCCCCCAGATCCTTAGCTGAATTTTAAACTTGGCACAAGCTGGTTTTTGTCTGTTCAAACCAGCGCCAGGCGGCGGGGAGCAGAGGTGAGGAGGAGGGGGCAGGTTCGCCCTGCCTGCGTGTGAGGCTGTCGGTGAACGTGTTTGGAAGGCTTGTGTCTGATTTGGGGGGGGGAGGATAGGAAAAAGAATTCCAACAGATAAGTTTTCAAGCAAACAAGCTACAGAGGGCTTTTGTATTCCTGAAAGATTGGTATTTTGAATTAGATTGTCTGGTCTTATCTAGGACAAGAGGAAACGGCCTCAAGTTGCGCCAGGGGAGGTTCAGATTCCTGAGGGACATCAGGAAAAATTTTGACACGGAAAGGGTTATTAAGCTTTGGGATGGGCTGCCCAGGGAAATGGTTGAGGCACCATCCCTGGAGGGATTTAAAAGCCGGGTTGATATAGTGCTCAGTAACATGGTTTAGTGATGGATTGTTGGTTTTGTTTTTTTTTTTTTTCGTTTGTTTGTTTATCAGAATTAGGTTGATGGTTGGGCTAGGTGATCTTAAAGGTCCCTTCCAATCTAGACAATTCTATGATCTAAAGGATGACAGCTCCCTACAGAGCAAGCCTTGCTGTCCTGTGCCATCACACCGCAGCATCACCATTCCCATGCGACAGGTCTCTCTGCTTCTCCTGACCTGCTGGTGCCTGAGAGCAGGAGTGACCCTTCCCTCCTGCCCTGTGGCACAGCAGCCCATCCAGTGGCTGTTGTGGGGGCAGCAGTGGCACCCAAACAGAGACCGAGTGATTGTCCTGCTGCTCCGTGCAAGTTTGCTGATGACATGGAGTGAGGAGGGGTGGCTGACACACCAGAAGGCTGTGCCACCGTACAGCGAGACCTGGACAGGCTGGAGAGTTGAGCAGAGAGGAACCTAAGGAAGTTCAAGGGCAAGTCATGCACCTCAGGAGGAATAACCCCATGCACTGGTACAGATTGGGGTAGACCTGCTGGAAAGCAGCTCTGCAGAGAGGGATCTGGGAGTACTGGTGGTCAAGAGGTTGCCCATGAGCCAGCAATGTGCCCTTGTGGCCAAGAAGGCCAGTGGTCTCCTGAGGTGCATTAAAAAGATTGTGGCCAGCAGGTTGAGGGAGGTCATTTTTCCCCTCTGCTCTGTCCTGAGGAGGTCTCATCTGGAGCACTGGGTCCAGTTCTGGGCTCCCCAGTTCAAGAAGGATAGGGAACTGCTGGAGAGGGTACAGCAGAGGGCTGCAAAGATGATCCAGGGACTGGAGCGCCTCTCTAATGAGGAAAGGCTGAGCGACCTGGGGCTGTTCAGCCTGGAGAAGAGCAGACTGAGAGGGGACCTCATCAATGTTGAGCAGTATCATCTAAAGGGCGGGTGGCAAGAGAATGAGGTTGGGCTCTTCTCAGTGGTGCCCGGTGACAGGACAAGGGCAACAGGCACAAACTGGAACATGGGAAATTCCATCTCAACATGAGGAGAAACTTTGAGGGTGGCAGAGCCCTGGAACAGGCTGCCCAGAGAGGTGGTGGAGTCTCTGTCTTTGGAGATATTCAAAACCCACCTGGATGTGTTCCTGTCCAATCTGCTCTGGGTGACCCTGCCTTGGCAGGGGTTTGGACTAGATAATGTCTGAAGGTTCCTTCCAACACCCCCCCCCCCGCCCCCCGCCATTCTGTGATCTGTTCAGGTGGGTTGGGTGAGACCATGCTTTCGAAGTCCTGTGGGAGCCCAGTTGTGCCTCCTGTTGCTTGCGTGATGCAACTTGAGGACTACTTTTTGGGGGTATTGCTCCTCTGCTTTGCATTTGCAATTGCATTTTAACAGAGAAGGCCGTGAAGAGTTCACAAGCCTCCTCAGGCTTGAAGAAGCCCCCAAGTCACCTTTTGCATAAGCCAACTTGATGTTGGATGGTAACACTGGGTTGAGGCCTCTGGGCTTTGCAGTGGGCATCCTGCTTTTGTCGCTGGGAAGGTTAATTCCTGAAACGAATTAACCAGATGCAAGTTTCACCTTAAGCCCTCTGGGAACTAGGAAGACAGCAGACCGACTTGCCGTAAGTTAAATCTGAACCCTATGAAAGAACAATGTACGTGCTACTTGTAGTCTGTCCTTGGCATCTGTTGGCTAAATGGCCTCTTGAAATACACACTACGGCTCCAGCTTCGCTTGGCTGTAGCTAGGCTCCCGGCTGCAAGATGCTTTTTCCTCCTGACTATTCAGCCTTTGACTCTTGCAGCGTCAATGGAATTAAAGAGCAGAGCAGGGTTTTACAGCCAGTGCTGCTGCTTTTGCTCATGAATCCTGAAAGCTGCTCCGGAAAAGCAGTGGTTTTGTGTGCAGAGGAAAGAGATGAATTAAAATATTCTATCCCCTCCTGAACACAGAGAAAGAGAGCCCTTATGTTTAGATGATCTCATTCAGTGGGTGTCTGAAGACTGAGTGAATGATGTGCAGTGTGCTGGGTGTTCAGTACATGTGGCATGGGAGTGGGCTTTTTTGCTTTTCTGAAGGAACGGGGGAGATTTTGGTCCATCTGGGGCTTTTCGGAGTCTGGATTTTGACTGGTAAGCGAGCTTGTGCAGACGAGCATCCGGGCAGGAGGCGCCCTTGTCTCTCCTTTCAGATGCTGCAGCTCCATTGCCCACCTCTAGTTCTCATTTTCCTGAAAACCAATGGCAGTTTCAGTGACCTGTTCGGAACTCCTATGGGACTGCTCCCGCTGTGACACATCCAACGGTCAGATCACAAAAGGGGAGTCTAGGAGACACGAGGAAGGGACAAAGCAAGGATCTTGGCAGCTCACCAGCTTCGCTATCTTTCTTGGCTGGGGCTTGCAAGCATCAGGTTGCACTCCTGTGTGGAGAAACAGTGGTTTAATGTTTGATAGTGATCAGATCGGGAGGAGAGCAGAGCACCAGGCATCCGACGGGTTGTCAAACCTGTCACTTCCCAGCCTTTTCTTCCCCTTGACAAGGTTAGCCACTGACTGACAAGGATACACTTTGCCAGGATGGCAGCGGAGCCTTTAGAAGGAGGAAAAATGCTTTCAAAAATGAGTTCGGCTGCTTTCCACATATCGTAACATCTCTGCACGAAGCTGCATTCTCCGACGTGCCTTTGCAATGACTTTGAGTCTTTTCCTTTCTCCGCTTCCCCGTTACTGGGAAACAGACGGACTTGGTGCCTTCTCCCCAGGCTGCGACCGCTTGTTGGCGAGGTGTGAAGGGACCGTGAGCAAGACTGTCAGGCCACGAGCATCCCTTACGGTGGCTCCTGGTGGGGGGCGGGGGCTTGCAAAGTGGGTATACCCAGCCGTGCGGGCATGTCTTTGCGGTTGGTGGCACAGGTAAGGAGACTTCAGGAAGGGATGAATCTGTTGTCTGAACTGGAGGGGTTTCTCTCTTGATCCCACCTCCCCTACCCACCCTTGCTCCTCTCCTCTGTTTTTCAGGATAGTGAAGGGGTAAAAGTGCCGCAGTTTGTCCATCTATTAATTGTGCGCAGTGTTGATTGCTGTGTTGGTAAAAGCAGTTCTAGCTAACTGGTTTTTTCTTTAAATGCTCATTCAATAGCCCTTCACCCCCAAGTGCCTGTGAATTTTGGCAAGGCACCTTGGCTCGAGGGGGTTCTAATGCAGATGAGTGTATATTTGGGTTGCAGTTTCCCCTGCTGCGTGCATGTAATCATGCATAAATGCATGTGCTCTCGATGTTTGCTGCAAGAGGAAATTCTCTTTTCCCAAACCTTGGGCAGCCTCAGTCCCTTTAATATTAAGTCTATAGGTCTGCAAAACCTTAGTGGAATCTGCATTCACTGTAGGGGTGGAAGGATGTTTGTTAATCCTTTCCCCATGACGCACTTTATACTACCTTGGATCTGGTATAGTTTTCGCACTTTTGAATCAAAATCATGAAGATGATCGTCACAAGGCATAAAAAAGTTAGCATGCTCTTATCTATTTTAAATTTGTTTGAATGATGCCATCTGCTTTTCTGAATATGGCAGGTAGTTGAAGGAGGAGAATGTACCAGTTGGGAACTGCAGAAACAAAACAATAGCACATTTCTTATGGCTGATGGATTGTTATTTTATATTACTCTTTTTTTTTTAACATGCTCAGTCATGAGTGAGAAAACAAAAATCAATGTTAGACACAAGCAAACAAAGAAGGAAAATTGAATTATCAAATTAGTTTGGGTGAAGCTTACAAGCGAAGAACTTGGGAAGTGAAGGTGCTGCTTAAGTGAGAGAAAGCCATGCGTCCCTGTCAGTCCTTTGTGTCACTCAGCAGCCTTTCAGCGCTCTGAGCTCTAACTGTGGTGCTGCTTTCCTCTCAGTACCAAATTGCCAGGTGATCGTAGCCAGAGAGAAGTAGATAGAATCATTCAGGTTGGAAGAGACCCTTGGGATCATCACGTCCAACCATCAACCCCGCTCTACAAAGTTCTCCCCTCCACCATATCCCCCAACCCCACATCTAAATGACTCTTAAACACATTCAGGGATGGGGACTCAGCCACCTCCCTGGGCAGCCCCTTCCACTCTCTGACCACTCTTTCTGTGAAGAATTGTTTCCTAATGTTCAGTCTAAACCTGCCCTGTTGCAGCTTGAAGCCATTCCCTCTTGTTCTATCGCTAATGACCTGTGAGAAGAGACCAGCACCAACCTCTCTCCAATGTCCTTTCAAGCAGTTGTAGAGAGTGACGAGGTCTCCCCTCAGCCCCCTCTTCCTCAAACTAAACAGCCCCAGCTCCTTCAATGGCTCTCCGTAAGATTTATTCTCCAGGTCCTTCACCAGCTTCGTTGCCTCCTCTGCACCCGCTCCAGCACCTCCATATCTCTCTTGGATTGAGGTGCCCAAAACTGGACACAACACTCCAGGTGTGGCCTCCCCAGTGCTGAGTACAGGGGGACAATGACCTCCCTGCTTCTGCTGGTCACACTATTTCTAATCCAAGCCAGGATGCCGTTGGCTTTCTTGGCCACCTGGGCAGCTGCTGGCTCATCTCCGAAGACATCTCCAAAGACAAAGACCTCCACAGACAAATGGGAAATGGGGACTGGCTTCAGCAGGTGCTGACAGCCTCCCTGAAAACCCCCGAAATACCGGGATCAGCCACCTCCCTGAGTCCATTCCATAAATCCATGCAATCACTGACAAAAAAGCCATGCAGCAGCGGAACTTTTTATTTGACGGTGGCCACGTTCCAAAAGTGACAGGAAAATGTTACTTCCACTCTGAAAAACAAACACCAATTTTTAATTGCCTAAAAGGACTAGATAATTTCCAATTCTGTTGAGAGATTACTTGCCTGGAATAAATATTTATTGATACCTATATTCCGCCTACTTAGTCATGTACTTTTTAAAAAATATGCACATTTTAAAATGAGTTTACTTTTTCCTCCATCATAAAAAATGCAGGCTACATTTCTCATTCATGAGGGTTTCATTTTTAATCTGCCGTCTCAGACAGGTTTGGTCTGCGTTCGTGGCGAGGACAGGCGGGAGAAAAATAAAACTTTACTTTAGAAGAAAGAATGAGGGGAAAAAAATGAAATAAACTGTAAGTCTCCCCAATGTGTTTGCCTCAGAGAATCCCACAAGTCCTTGTGGCAGCAGATGCAATTTGATGTTTGTATCGGGTCCTTGAATCTCATTGTTCCCAGAGCATATTAACTTGACATTTAGAAATATTGTTTTTGAAAGCCGTTGGAACATTAGGAAGTTCCTGGTGATTTCTAATCTGCAAGGCAGCAACAGAAAGGAGGGCGGGAATTTCTCCCCCTCAGAAAAAGAAAAAACTGAAAAAGAGAAAAAAGGGAAAAAAAAAGAAAAAAAAATACTCAGCCTTGAATAAGAGCTTTCCCTGGCAAAAGACAAAATGTATCTCGTGAAGGCAGCAGCAGAGGTATATGACAAGCACGGAGGCTGCGCCGCGTGAAGCCTGAGCTGGGGGGACGGCTCTTTGCTGGGAGCTGGGGTGCACCCTGTGTGCTGGCCGGGGCCGCCCCGCTCCCCAGACCCCCCGCAGCCACGAGCTCTGCCCAGAGGCAGCAGGAGGGAGCGTGGAGGCACCAGCGAGCTCCGGAGCTCCAGCCAACAGCTGCCCGGACAAGGAAGGAGCTTCCGAGGCAAGGGTTTAGTGACACGCTTGAGCCTATTATTTTTATAGGATTTGTCCAGCTTCTGGAACACAAAGCAAAGGAGTTAAGCCACATTTACAGTAGTCAAGCATCCTCTCCGCCAGCCGAGGGCAAAGCGATGCCACCCCCAGAGGGCTGAGGGAGCCTGCACACCCCTACAGAGCAGTGAATTCCCACCGGGCTGCACTGCAGGATGCCCGATGGTTTATTAAAAGCTTTCATGGGATTTCTGGATTCTTCCTTTCCTCCCCAGGCACCTCCATGCCAAAGTATTACAGAGAAAAATTACAGCTAAAACAATTTATTAACTAATAAAACGGCATTAAAACAACTAAGAGCATTTTGCAAGGGCCCTGACTGCCTGACAATAATATAATAAAATAAAATAAAATATAAAATAAAATATAAAATAAAATATAAAATAAAATAATCCCCAAGCGCGGAAGGTTGCAAAACAACACCACAAAGTGCAAGTTGGGACAGTCACACGGGGCAGGGCCAGGTCTCGGATGCACCCTCAGCCTCTTCCCCAGCAGAGGACATTGGCCCAGTAAACTCAGAGCCCAACCCCTAACCCGCACAGCCACAACACTGCCCCTAGGGCATCCGCAGCCACCAGCTCTAGTGCAGGAGACACCAGAAATCATCCCTTCTGGCTACAAAACCAGCCCCCAAGCAGATAAGCTAATCCCTCCCCACTCAGCACTGAGGCAGCCATTCCGGCTGGAGGGACAGGGGCTGTCCCCAAAGGCCTCCATCCCACCGCTGAGCTCTGGTCCCACAGCTGGTAGGAGGACAGCAGAAATGGAGCTCAACAGCAGAGCAGCCCACAAGCTGAGCAGAGCAGGATAAAAGCAGCATGCCAGCAGTCGTTAGCCATTTATTGTTCTCAATCGGGCAATATATTTCCAAAATCTTTAAAAAAAAACAATTTCTGACCTCTATTGCTTGGAAGACACCTAAGGAGATACCAAACAAACTGAATTAACAATCCTGAATTAAAGCTCCTGAAGGTCTTTCTGTCTGAAGGTCATGAAGAGACGTGTGCCCTGAAGCGCATCCATCCCCTGTGGTTCCCAGCCCTGTGACACCTTTGGGTTAGCAAAGGAGCAGCAAGAACAGCAATCAAGGTGGGTCAAGATGTCTTCAACAGAGAGATGAGGACAAAAGAGGAGGAAGAGAGCAATGCATATAGCTGGGTACAGGGCAGAGGAGAGACAAGAGAAAGACCAGCAGCAGGAGCTCCGTGCTTTTGCCCATCCTCTGCCTCTTCAAGGAAATTGGAAATATTCCCACAGCCACCTTCAGCTGTGATGCTGCACCACGCTACGTACAGCACTGTGACCTGTAATTGCAACTGATATTTGTTTCCTCTGCTTTGAGCAGGAGGGGTACTAGGAATTTTTATATCAGGGTTATTAATTTCTGAGTTGTCATCCCGACTGATAACCAGACGCAAAAAGCCCAGCGAAGCAACAAGCACGCGCTCTGCTGAGTCCACCCGCCTGTTCCTGGGGAAAGGGGACTTTCCTCCCTGTGCAGAACAAGGCATAACCAGCCTTTACTCCTGCCTGCACACACCACCCCGCTCACAGGTTCACAGCGTAATTCTTAATTCAGGCACATGCACGAAGAGCGAAACAGACCCTGTGTGCAGAAAAGTGGTATTTACTTATAGAGATCATTTTTGCAGCTGATGGATTAGAACCGTTCCCACTGTGTGCCCTAATGCTATAACTACTGACAGAGCAGGCATTTTCCTGCTTTTCCTATATTTCCTCTAAATCCCAAACAGATGGGTTTGCCGGACGGTCAGTCACCCGAATTTGCCACATTCGAAGCAACAGGAACCATAATCCAGCCCCAAAATCCACCTTGGCCTTTACAAGGCTTCTCTCAACACACCCCCAGGGTCCACTGCTGGTACCGAGAGGCAAGCGATGCAAGACAGGAGAGCTGGCCCGGCCATCCACGGGGAAGAGTTAATCATAAAGAAAACATGTGTTTTCCTCACTTAAAAAAAAAAAAAAAAGATGCACAAAACAGGACTAACACTCAGCTGGTCCAATAAACCTGAGTTACAGCAAGGACATGAGCCTGCAGTGTGCCCAGGTGGCCAAGAAGGCCACCAGCATCCTGGCCTGTGTCAGGACCAGCGTGGCCAGCAGGAGCAGGG
>JAOXNO010000063.1:21738452-21749826 GCA_028565335.1 Limnodromus scolopaceus
GCCGGGCGCCGCGCGGGGTCCCGCGGCCGGGGGCGGCCCCGCCGGCCGAGCCCAGGGGCCGAGGCGTTTTTCCGTGCGGCGGACGCGAGCCCAGCCTCTGCTAGCCGGGGCCGCTATGAAACGGCCTCTCTCATTGGTCGGCTTCCCGGGATGCTGCTGCAAGGGCGAACGGCATTGGTTGCTTCCGCCTCCCATGCGCAGGCTGGTGCGAGAAATACCCCCGCTGCCGACAATGGCGGCCGGGGCGGGCAGCGCCGCGCCTGCCTGAGCTCCTGGCTGATTCTATTTCTCTTTTTCCTGCAGGTTGCTGAAAAGTGCCTTTCCTGAAGCCACCGCTGCTTGGATTTCTGTCTAGGGCTGCCTCTCTCTGCCCCTCGCCCCCCCTCCCCTCTTTTTAATTCGGCGCTGCTTGCGGTTCGTGCCCTGACGGCAACTCAGCATTGCCCCCCCCGATTTTGTTTTTTGCTGCCCGTTTACACGCAGTTTGCTCAGCCATTTTATTATTATTTTTTTTTTCCTTCCCCGAGTATGTAGCAAATATTGAAAAGAAAAGAAAGGAAGAAAAAAAAAAAAAAAGAAATTCAGATGTCCTTTTGCTCGCTTTGATGCTCACGAACCGTCGTTTTTAGAAGCAAGAAATAGAAGGAAAAAAAAAAACCAACCAACAAACCCCGAAGTTTTCTCCCCAAGGACCGAGACCATTCCACAAACTGAAGTGCTGCCAGCAGCATATGCTTTTTGCAAGAATAATTGAAACCATTAACTGGAGAGCACAGAATTCTTTTGAACGTCTGCCAGTTATTTGCAAGTAACTTCGGCAGTGGCACAAAATATAACACTTATATTTTAACTTCTACAATTGCACTTTTAGGAGCTGGCCTCTAATTTGATTTTCAGTTGTTCTGATAAGATTTCTATTTTATGATTGGCTTTATGTTTAATTCTTGTTTAAACAAACACGATTTGACTTAAATGAAAACCTAAGTGCTGATGAATAGGAGTTCTACCAAAGCAACAAGTTAGTTATTTCTTCACGTTTAACTTGAATTCACTTTTTTACCCTTTTTTTAAAAAAAAAAAAGAAGAAAAAAATACTACTAATAGAAAAAAAAAAATCAGCAGTAAATATTGCCCCGAAGAAGGGTGCGATTGCTTGCGTTATAATTTTTGGGTTTTTTTTTTTTAATATGGCTGTAAACGTTTCCCTGGTTCGTGACACAAAATGGCTGACGTTAGAAGTGTGTCGAGAGTTTCAGAGAGGGACTTGTTCTCGGTCTGACGCAGAGTGCAAGTTCGCCCATCCGTCACGGAGTTGCCATGTGGAAAATGGTCGAGTTATTGCCTGCTTTGACTCCCTAAAGGTGAGGACTGCCTAACGCGTGCGGTACCTAAGCTTTTCCTTCTCCCGGGCTGCGGGGTGTGCGGAACCACGGGGCCTCGCTCTCCTTCTGCAGAGAAGGATGCTGCTGGCGTGGGATGCAGCTCCCGAAATCACCCTTGGGTCTGACATCTGTTGCCTGGATCCTGGTCTCTCACCCTGGTTGCCCGGAGCACTAGGCACGGCAGGGGAAGAGAGGATTTTAGTATTACTATTATTATTACTGCTATTATTATTATTATTGTTATTATCCAGAGCATTTTGTGGTGGTAGCTCAGGTGTGCCATCGCTGTCCTGGAAATGGAGAACGCACGGTGTGGGCAGCGAATGAAACTGAAATGAGAAAAAGGGGAGAACCGAATCCCAGTGCTTTAATTTGTGTCCGGAGCTCATCAGCCGCGCAGGGGTCTGCAGTGTGCTTTTAATGAGCAGAAACGAAAGCAGCGTTTTAAGATAATGAGTCAGCTTTCTGTGCATTTCCTGGAGGCAGATGCGCTCCAACCCTCCCGTAGGTGAGGAACGGCCAAAATATTTGGAGAGCGGCGCTCCCAGGAGAAGGGGCGCTGGGCAAAGGCTTTCCCTGGGGGCGGTGCGGGCAGGGTGGCTCTGCCGGGGCTCTCCGGGGCGAAGCGGAGCCCTCTCGCCAGGGCCTCTCTCTGCAGAGGCGATTTCGCAGGCGGTGAATGGCTCTCCCTCGCTTGTCACTCCAGGAGGGACTTTCAAAATGTACCGAATGCCCAGAGTTGGGGTGGGGGGCTCCCGTCTCTGGGGTTGCTTCACCACGCTTCTCAGGAGAGGAACATCCACTTTTTCTTTTTCTTTTTTTTTTTTTACTTTTTCTCAAAAGTGTGGCTCCTCAGAGGTGTTTTAAATAGAAGGGTAAAACCCTGAGACAGTATGGATAAAGGGGTGCTTTTGAGAGCTCTTGACGTTGCGTCTAATGTTTTGATCAGAGGAATTAACCCTTTTGAGTTTCTAGAAGGGATCTGATAAATTTTACAAGCTTAAAATTTTTCCCTTGAACTTCCAACTGTTGCTTGGAGAGATTTGGGTTGATTTTTATGAACATAATGAGTAACAGAACCGATGGAATTATGTATGCGCAGGATCAGACTGGGGCTAGATCCAGTCTAGTGTGGGTTTACCCATTTTCTTACTGTTTGTGGCTTCTTCCTATTTTCACTTCTGTTCCTTTTTAGCAAGGAGCTCCAGCTTCCTGTTTGCGTTCGGTTTTGCTCTTTTTAATCAGATTATATTCAATGACTCTAGTTATACAGCGACTTTCAAATGTTCGTTTACATTGCTGGTTTGCTGACAACAAGAGACAAAAATGTTTTTATCGGAGGGGAAAAAAAAGGCATGGTCTTTATGCCCTTGAAACTGGTGAATTGTAGCCGGTGGCAGTGCGGATACTTTGAATGAAGAGATTAATGTGTTTACATTTTATGGCACTTATTTGTGAAGGGAAAGGAGCGCTGCCAATGCCACGTAGGGTAGTACCATGCCCCTCGCCTGATGCTTGCAGCATCCTGGGGAGGTGTCCCCTGTGGGGCCACCCAGGTGGGTGGCACTTGGGGTCCAGCCGTCTGCAGCACCCCCAGGCCCTTCTCCCCGCAGCTGGGGCTGGGAGATGTGCAGGACCCAGCGTAGAGCGTATGGGGAGCTGGGGTTCAAATCCCACCTGCCGGCACAAGCCAAGGCTTTTCCTGCTTCAGCGGTGCGGAACGGGATGGGGAGCGCCATCCTGAGAAAGCAGAAGATGCCAAAGGAGTTGAGTATGATCTTCTGCAGCTCAGCGTGTTTCCTGTGTAACAGGCTGTTAACTAATGTTCTCGTTGCAGTTTCCTCTTGACACAGTAGCAGATGCCCAGTATGTGCTAGTTAAGTGGCCTCAATTTTCCAGGGAACAGATTTTCCAGATTTTTCAGGCTTAGGAAAGCCTCACGGAGGGCCGACAGCTCTGGCTGTGGGAAGTACGCCGGGGAGAGGTCACGCTGTGCGGAGCACGTGGCCAGGGATTGATGGTGGGGCGGTTTCTGCACCCTACTCCTCAAACAAGCAGTGGGTCTGGAAGCCCACCCTTCCTCCAGCCCCATAGCTCTGGTTGCTGTGGCTGAGCAGAGCCCCAGTTCCGCTGTGCCCTTGAGAGGTGCCGTCCCCAGCGCCACAGCCTGTGTGTGCGTGGACACAAGGGAGATAACCTCCCCGCTGCCTGACCTCCCCTACAGTGGGCTGGCTGTCCTTGGGCTGGAGCCGGGCGTGCAGAGCCCTGTTTGCAGAGGTATCGAGGGGCTCGTGGTCATAACTTCCCTTGCTGGTGGCTAGAGAGGTGTTACCGTTCCGAGACTTGTTAAGAAGAGGCTTTTCTTGCGCATCCTGTGGACATCTTTGTGTGCGCAGCCGCTGTTTCCCTCCGACAGCTGTTGGACGCTGCCCCTCTCTCCTGCCCAGGGCTTGATGGCTACTTAGTGCTCTTCTCATTTTTTCACGCCCAGCATTAGGAGAACATCTGTGTTGCTTTATTGGAGACAGGATATAGAATGCTTGCAGCTAATAAGTTTTCCAGTTGCCTTGCAGCCACCCAGGGCTTTGTTCAGAGGTTGCTTATCTGCATCCATTGTGTAGTGCTGTTCCTTGGGTTTTTTCTCACAGCCCTCTTTAAGCCTGAACAATGCCTTCCTACAGGAACCTCTGATAACCCGGCGTACAATGGTTTCACCTCGCTGGTCAGGTCATGCACAGCATCTATACGCTTAGTGCAGCTCCTTTTTTGGGTTGGGTTTTTTTTTTCTCAATCTCGTATAGCGGTCCTGCCTGCGCTGCAGTGGTAAGAGCAGTAAATGGTTCCCCAGGCTGCCTCCGTGCGGGCTGTTCGACAGGTGGATGTGTGCTACCTGTAAGCTTGTGAAGAACACACGGAACTTCGGAAGGTAACGGGAGGATGGGACTTCCCTGGTGCTGGGGTGGGGTTCACCAGGGCACGCTCTGCAGGAGCATCCTTGTGGTTTGACAGCGATTTGGTCCTGAAGTACCGAGTCTTGGTGGGGTTGCAAGTGCAGGGCTGGATCTTGCTGTGGTTCTTCGAAGGAGGGGGGGGTTG
The DNA here is from genome assembly GCA_028565335.1 of Limnodromus scolopaceus. NCBI lineage: Eukaryota > Metazoa > Chordata > Aves > Charadriiformes > Scolopacidae > Limnodromus > Limnodromus scolopaceus. The sequence goes on from JAOXNO010000063.1 coordinate 21,742,931, forward strand.
CATATTGGTAGGGCAGCAGAAGGAACCTTTCTCAAGCAGATTAAAAATAGTTCCTTGTGAGAAGCTGTTCACAGATTTGAATCGGATGCCAAGAGAGCTCTCGCTCTCTACTCGCGCCTCCCTCCTCGTTATTCTGGAAGAGCAGCGTTGTCTGAATTAGTCTGTGTGAATGGAAGGGCAAGCTGCTCTGCTCGGTGGAGGGCAGTCCAGAGGCATGAGGGCTGGCCCCACCGCTGGGCCACCCCCTTCCAGAAGTGACCTCAGGGGCTTGCTGGTCAGCGAACGATGCTCTACGGTAGCTCCTGGGCAGGTCCCACGGTACCTCGGGGACATTTTGAGCAAGTGAGAGGAGTGGACTGCCATCACGGTAAAGCCAGACGCCCTAGGGCTTTGTTCTTCACCTCCTCTCCGGGTTTGGTGTGCCCTGTCCTGTGTGTAGCGGGTGCTCTTGGCAAGGGTCAGGACACAGTTTGCTGGCTGGTGGCAGCTCCTACAAAGGCTTGGCCTGGCGTTGGGGTGGGCTGTCTGCAGGCGTCCATCCAGCCATTAACCTTCCTATTCAGGCTGGATCAGGCAGGCGTGCTACGAGCCTTTCTACTTTTAATTCTCTGGCCAGCAAATCGTTAGTTGTGTTCTTTGGTTTCTAAAGATGTCAGGAAGGGGGGAAAAAGCGGACTTACTTTGGCCACTGGAAGCACTGATTGAGCAGTGCGAGATGGGTGTCGGGAGGTAGTGACGTATTATATAAAAATATGCAGGTAATGCACTCCAGGTGCTCACAGAGGCTTTGATTTATGCTGCTCACAGTTTGGATATCTGCACTAGGGACTCGTGGTTTAAAAAAAAAGTTACAAGCCCAGCTTTTTGGGGTGTGGTGGTGGTGGTTTTTTTTATTTTAATTTGCTTTATGAATGTAGATGTTTCCATATGCAAGTCAAAATTTTGAAGAGCGTTTTGGAAGACAGAAAATAGCGTGGTGAAAATTTCAAGGGTATGAATTTTGGTTTTGGGAGATCTAATTTCAACACTTTGTTAAGTTACTGCGTGTTTCAAGCACTGTGTATATATAAAAAAAAGGTGAGTTGTCTGTGAACAGGCATAAAACCAGGCGTTTGTAACAGTACAGTTTTGTCTAAATTGCCTGTTTTCTAAAAGAAATGTTATTATGTGATAATAGTATTCAAAGGCCCAAAGCCTAAAAAGTTTGCTGTGCTTGGGCAGTGAACGTACCGTATGACGGTGAAGCTGCTCTACCTGAGGCTGTTCCTTGTAGTTTTCACGCTAATGTGTACCTGGTTTATGCTGACTTCACTGGAATTATTTCTAACTGTTACTGGTTTGCAGTTATATCAATTTTTTAAACATTTAAATAGACTCCTAACTGGGAAACAACTAAAAACGCTCACTAAACTTAGCATATGGTTACGTTCTTATAGAGGAAGAAGAAAGCAAACAAAACCATAGAGATATTTTTGGAGAGTCTCTGACTGTGTGTCTCAGCTCAGTGTAATGGAGATGCAAATAAACCAGATGAACAACGTTGAGCCAAGTCTCTTTTGTGAGAAACCTTTACTTTCCATTGGTCACAAAGGCACTTAACTGTGTAACGACAGCATTTAGTGATGAGAATTAGATTTGCAGCAGCTTTCTGCCTCATCTTGGATGCTCGTGAGTCTTAGGGCACATCATAAGTGCTTTTTATAACACCTAAAAGCAGGGAAAAATTTATTTAGACTTACTTATAAGAACTGTTGCTATTGTAATTCTCTTAAAGTAGAGTGGTACTTCAAGAAGAATAAGAGAGCTGAAACGAAAAAACAGTATTTAGCTCTGATCCTTTTTTGTGTGGGGGTTACAAGCAGCTCTGTGTTTTTGCAGCGTAATGTAGTTGGCACACGAGCTGTGTGTACTCTCTGCAATGTCTCCAGAAGGTTTTGGCATAGCTGTGGGTTGGAGACTACTGACGGAGAAGCTCACCTGGCAGTGCTTGTGGCTGAGGATCTCCCGAGCCAGCCCCAGTGTCTGGACTGCAGATGCTCTCGGTTGGGGTCAGGCTGGTTACTTGGGTGGTGTGTGACACACACACCCGGGCGTGTTGGACTTTCCAGGGGAAGATACACCTTGCTGCTATAATGTGCCTAACCGATCTTTCTGTAGGACAGAGGTCTGTGCCAGTCATGTTGAACTCCCTGAAAGGAGGGTGTAGCCAGGGGAGGTTGGGCTCTTCTTCCAAGGAACAGGCGATGGGACAAGAGGAAACTGCCTCAAGTTGCCCCAGGGGAGGTTCAGATTGGATATTAGGAACAATTTTGACACAGGAGGGGTTATCGAGCCTTGGAATGGGCTGCCCAGGGCAGTGGTTGAGGCCCCATCCCTGGAGGGATTTAAAAGTCAGGTTGACATAGTGCTTAGAGACATGGGTTAGTGATGGTTTTTATGAGTTAGGTTGATGGTTGGACTAGATGATCCTAAAGGTCTCTTCCAACCCAGACAGTTCTATGATTTTATGGTTGATTTATATAGCATTAGCCATAGGTTTCTTTGATGTCCCTGCAGTCTCATTTCGTTTAACTGTGACTTTTTGACAGCTGAACTGTGACAGATGAGCACTGGTGAATCTTGCTATCGTGGTGTAAACGGTTGCTGCCCCAAGCTCTCCCTTGGCTTCTCCATTGCAGGTTACTGCCCCTGCAGCAGGGTTAGCAGGAAGACAGAGGGCCTTAGATGCTGAATATGAAGTCCAGCATCTGAGCTGAAATTCCCTTGGTCCTGGCTCTGTGTGGAGGTGCTGGGTGATGAACGCATGTAACTGGAAACAGACTGGTGTTACTTGGTGACTCTGCTGCAGGGACAGCAATAGTCAGCAAGGGGTGGGAAAGTCCTATTCATTCCAGCTCTTTGCAAATATGTAAGGCAGAGTCCTCGGCAGGAACTCCTTGTCTATACTTGAAAGCCAGCAGATGATTTTTGAGGTGTGTTGTGGAGGGAGATGGGATTGGGCCTGTCCTCATCTTCATTAGGTCCTTCTGGTGTTGTTCAGGGGTAACATGGCAAGAAAGACAAGATGGCATATGTTTCCTGGTGCACAGTCTAGTTTTGGTGCCATTCTGGAGATGCGCTCCCTTATTAGCTCATTTCTGGAAGAGTGGAGGAATCCCTGGGAGTACTGTGTACCTCTGATGGAAACCATGAGAAGTGAGACCCATCCCAGCATAGAGGGCTCCTTGGGGGCTCCTGGAGATACGAGCTGGAGGGGCCACACTGTTAATCAGTCAGCACAGGGTTGCTGCCATCGGTACAGAGGTGGATGTTAAGAGCCTGTGTGAAAGCTTGCAAGGAGTTGTCTGGAACAGAAACGCCCTCCAAAGCTCTCAGTGTGACATTTGTAGTAGTTAAATACTTGGAGTTCACATTTTCTTAATGGATTAGGCTTGGCCATCTTCCTTCTGAAAGTGTTGGTCCCTCATATGCCAGATTGACCTACCACACAGACCTCAGACTCCTACTGATGTGGAGGGTGGATGTTAGATGAATTTGGGTATTTGCTTTGCAGTGGGTGCCTGGCAAATCTAAGCATCTGTGTTGGTTTCCCTGTGTTACACCAGCCTGTTCAAAGTGGACACATTCATCAACTAGTATCAGTAACAGTGTAAGTCACTTCTGAACGCTTTTCTTCATGTCCATCATGACTTCCTGTAGAGAGGCGCATGTCTCTTCCCACCATCCTCTCCCACCTCTAGTAGACCTCTTGCATTGTCACACATCCGACCCCATTGATGGCACAAGGTGAGGTGACTCTTCCCCTGCCCAGTGGGTGCCATTGCCAAAGCCAGGCCTGGGAGTGAGAGTCTTTTTGCCCTTAGGGTGGCTTTGGCCTGATGAGTATCAAAGCATCAGTGGGCTGGGGACCCTGGTGGGTCTTTGGCACTCACCTTGTGCTGGAAGGTGAATTCATTGGGACTGTTCTGCCCTCCCATGAGCAGAGTGCCTTGGCAGCCCTCCTGGAGTGCCCGAGGCATGGGCAGTCCCTGCTGGGGTGAGGCTGGGGTTTGACTCACTGGGGGACACTGAAAGGATCTTCTGTCTGTGGCAGTGCATGGTCACGGGGTAGCACCAGGTCCAGCCTTGTGTTTGCAGAAATGTCCTCTAAAGCTTTTCTGTTTCTGAACCTGGAGAGCCCTGCCTGTGCCCCACACCTCCTGACCCTGTGTGTCTCCGGAGGGCTTGCCTGCAAGGGGGCAGAAGCCTCTGCTGTTACCTGCTGTTTGGGGGTGCCAGTCTCACCTGTGGTGTCCCAGGAGGCTGGCAGAGGTGTAGGTGCAGGCTGGCAGAGGTGTAGGTGCAGGCTGGCACGTCGAGAGGCACTCTTGGGGCAAGGGGCAGGCACGGAACCGCTCTCTTCTTCTCTTTCTTCCTGCAGCTAACAAATTAATTCACCACAGCTTTTCCTTGGGCCTCACGCTGGTGTGTGTGTTCCCCATGAACGTGCTGGAGAGCAGAGCAGTGGCTACAGATTTGTCCTGAGACCACACTTTGGAGGCCAGCCTCTCGGCGGAGGCAGGCCAAGCAAATCCAGCAGCGGCGTTTCCCTGCCAGCCTCTCCTCGCCTCTCCCCTCCGGCCTGCAGCTCACACGGCCCCGGCCGTCTCCCTGCGCAAACCACCGTCCCCAGAGGATAAAGCCAGCGGCCTTGACGGTATTAAAGTCAGCCACGAGTAACCTTGGCGCTCTGGTGGGGAAGAGGATGGTAAAGTGCTGACTGCTGCTCGCACTTGCCTAAAAAAGCAGAAGAGAAATTCTTTTGGAATGCGCCTCTAAACCCTTCTGAGCTGCTGAGTGTTCTTAAGCAGATACAATTTGAAACCTTTTATGGGCATATTGCAGCCTTGCACGGGCCATGGCATGCCATCTCCTGCTCCTCAGGCCTACTTGCCTTTTTTAAGGGCAAAGCCCTCCGGACTGAGGTTCCAGTGCTGCAAAGTACTTAAGCCTGATTTTAAGCACTGTGGAATTCCGGGCGGGCAGCAAAGAGCTCCTTGGTGCTGACATGAGCTGTTGCTCAGGTTTTGGGAGAGGGGAATGGTCCTCAGCCGTTCTCCGAAGAGGGAGAACTGCCTGTGGCCATCTCCTCTGCCACCTTTGGCCTTCCAGTTTGGGGGGGTTTCTTGGTGCGTGCTCGGCACCCGTACCTGGAGCTGGCAGCCCGCGTGGATCCATGGGCACAAGCTCTGTGCCCGTGACCCAGGGTGGATGCAGGGGGTGCTCTGCCAGCCCCAGGGCTTTCCTCTGCGCCAAAGGAGGGAGATGGGGCGCTGGAGCCCAGCTAGCAAGCTGCGGCACCTCCTGCCTTCATTCTTGCGTGGCTGTGAGTCAGGCTGGCCGGGGCAGGGTTGTGTGTTGGTACAGTAAGCTCTGGCACCTCGACAGGCGCTGTGCTGCACTGCCAGGTCCGTGTGGGGAAGGATCTTCAAGCTTTCCATCTTCCAGCCCTGATCTGTAGTGGCAGCTAAGACTGGGATTCAGATAGACACCCCAAACCTGCAACTCCCTGTCCCTGGGGGGAGTTTGGAGCAGAGAGGATCCTTGTAAGCATGGGGGCCGTGCTTGGCCGTGGTGTCCTGTCTTGCTGCTGTGTCAGTGGAGCTACCTAGCTTCTTCTCTTGCTCCATGATGGCATTAGCCCAGTGAAGCAAGCTGAGGGAAAGGCGATGGAAGATGCCTTTGGGGAGAGTGACTCTGAGCGACCATGTGGAGTGGATGGAGTTGAGCAGCGTAGCACCAGTTTGATCTAATCCCTTTGCTGACAATAGCTTTCTGCCACTTGGTTCACCAAGCTGAAGGAGGGTGCAGTAACATGCATTTAAGTAATTGAGCTGTTTGGAGGCTTTTAAAACAAATATAAACAAGATGTGCCAGGCTTTCTGGAGAGCCCATCATCTGACATCTCCCACTGAGCATTTAAATAAGTGGTTAGATTTCCAAGTGAGGAGCTGAGCTCTTTGAAAATCTGTCCCAATAAATATTGTTATGCTGGTATTAAAATAAATGCTTTGAGGCATTTGGGTGAATGTTGCCCCATGCAGGTGCAGTTTTACTTATGGCTTATTGCTGCTGCTTTACTGTTGTTCATAAAACAGCAGAGAACCAGGCACTGACCCCCTTCTTTGCCCCCTGTAGCCTTTCATGTCACATCTGATGATGGCCTTTTGATTAGAGGACAGGCCAAAGATTTGGGAAGCTGGCTTTCCAAAGCCTTCCAATGATGCAGGCTACTCTAAGGTGTTGTAAGGTCAGTCTCTGTGCCTAATTGTGCTTTTTGACCTCACAAGAGCAGTATAAGGAAAATGTCTTTGAAGACCGAGTGGAGCTGAGCTACTGTAGTAACAAGGCTGCGGGTGTTTTAAACAGATGTCCTCACTGAGAAACCATTTCAAACCCTGGCTTTTTCTAAATGAATCGCTGTCAAACACGGTTAGCTCTTCCACAAGTTTACCTGTCTAATGTTATGAAAGCCCCCTCTCCCGTAACGGCAGTGAAAACATTAGTTTAACCATAGCTAATGTGTTAGGATAATAAAATCTTTCTGCTGTCCATGCAGTGGAAAGTCCATGACACAGAAGTAACGCTGCTCTCGGCAGCCTCGGCGTTTCGCTTCCCGCTCTCTGAACATCTGGTTGGTGTTTGGCCTTGGTTTTGGGTTTCAGTGACGTGGTTACTCAGTGTCCCCACCGTCAGAGGAGAGTTGGAGGCTGTCGATGCTGGAGCGAGGGATTTTTAACCTCTAAGTCCGCTTTTCACAGAATCACGGAGTTGTCAGAGTTGGAAGGGACCTCTAGAGATCCTCTAGTCCAACTCCCCGGCCAAAGCAGGGTTGCCCAGAGCACATCACTCAGGAC
>JAOXNO010000063.1:21749926-21762780 GCA_028565335.1 Limnodromus scolopaceus
GGGCCTGGCTCTGTGCTGCTCTCTCCCTGCTTGAGCCGGAGCTGCCCTTCTGCAGCACTTGCCTTAGAGCTGGGGGGAAGGTGCGTATCCCTAAGGGGGGACAATTGGATTGCTGCGACGTGAGCGTACTCAAACCAAGCAATTCCCCAACTCCGCAGTGAAATGTTATGGCAGATGGCCCGCTTACAGCGCAGGGTATTATTAGAACCGCTATCGGTGCTAATAAGGTCATTGGCGGAGGGGGAGGAGGTTGGTGTCTGACCTTGTTTGAAAGGTGGCAGCCTGTGCTCGGGGGGAGAAGTTTTCTCTCCCTGTGCTGTTTAAAACTATCGTGGCTGCAGGGTGGAGAGAGACCCACCACCCGGCCCAGTGCCCGCTGCGGGGATGCTGGGGACACTGCCGGCCCTCGCCCCGTGCTGAGGTAGGTGTGCAGAGCGCTGCTAAAAAGCAGAGACAAATTCCACTTTAATTAGCAGTCCCGATAATGGGACCCAGGAGCAGTTTAGCTAGTCCTACAGACCGAGTATGGTATCACAAGGCATTGCCCAGTCAGATTCTGGTTAGTGGTGTGCACTGAGTTTTTTATTGTGCCTCTGAATATACTCTGCACTAACAGCACTTGCTTTTAGCTGGTCTCTCCTACACAGGTATCAAGAAAAGCCCCAAAACAACCCCTACGGACAGGAGTGTTGGGATCAGCTGAGTTGCATTAGTGATGCCCGCATTTCTGCACAGCAGTACCCACACCAGGTTCTGATGAGGATTTAAGCCCGCTGGCCCAAACTGTGCTGCTTTAACTCTATTTGTCCCTTTATTTCTGCTTTGAGTGAGCAGCTCTGGGTGCTTGTTGAGAGAAAATGGCTCTCAAACAGAGGGGCATGAAGTATGTGGCTGGGGTGGAGGAGATGGCCAGGGGCAGCACAGAGGCAGTGGAGCTGGAGCCAGCCTGCCAGCGAGTGCAGCCGTCATTAGACGGTGCTTCCCTAAGTCCTTCTTATCCGCAGGGGCACGGCTGGTGCAGGGAACAGTCACACGGAGATTAGGTCCTTAAAGAGCCCTGCCGCAACCAGGCAAAGTTTGAAAACAAAACCTCAGTGTGTAATCCCAACCGCGCCGGCCGATCCCTGCTGACTGATGTTTCTGCCTCTTGCTGTCAGCTCCTGAAGGATCAGAGCGTGAGTAAAGCTTGCTTTCTCGACGTGAAGTGATGCTTGATCCCTCATGGTGGGTTCATGCAGCCTTGTGCAGTGCTTGGGCTCTGCTCGCAGGGTCCCTTCCACGTGATGCTGCAGGCACCGAGGCACTGGATGAGTTTGGCAGGAGGCAGCAAGAGCCTCGTTGGACATTTAGCCCTTGCAGTAGCGCTGAGTAGCCAGGGCAGCGGGAGGTTGGAGTCCAGAGATGTAGATGAACCTTCAAGGATGACTTGGAAGGTCATCCAGATACGGCAGAGGTGATAGTGTTCAAGGTCAGCTGTAGGAAGGAAAGTGCTTTCCTCCCTGTGTGAGGGAATCCTGTTTCATAAAACAGTGGATTTCCAAGACAGTTGTCTCTGGAGGGAATGTCGCTCCGTCCCAAATGCTGTAGGGGAAGACATTAAAGGTGGCCCTGGGGCTTTCTGCAGGAGCCCTCCGAAATCTTGTTCCCGTGGCGCAAGACTTACGGCCTTATGCCCTGTTTCTCCTTTCTGCTCTGTTTCCTCCTCCCCTCTGGGCTTATTTGTCCCCGAGCCCTCCTGCAGCTCCCCTGTCCTCTCCATCCCTGTCGTTAGGTGTGGTGTCTGTGGGGACTGAACAAGGCAACCCAGGACATCTCTTGCCCTCTGCCTCTCCTGTTGCTTCTGCAGTCGTTTTTGTTTCTCAGCGCATCTGGTGCACTTGCAGATGAAGAAGTCAGTCATCGGGATTACCTCCCCGCAGGCTGTGACTCCTGCTGTGTCAGTCCTGCAGCCCGAAAGGCCTCCGTGGCGTGCTGGAGCAAGGCAAGCAGGCTGAGTGACCCAGGCACTGGGAGCAGGAGAGCCGTCAGGGTTGGCGAAAGCAGGACAGGGATGTCTGAAACCTTCACCGAGCTGCAGTTTGGACTGTGAGGAAAGGAGGTGGGGGTGACTCCGGGGAGGAGCAGAGCCAGCTCCCCAGGGCACTCACCCACGGGATGGGGGAGCTTGGCGATGCGGCAAGGACCCCTGCCACCCATCACTGTCAGCTCTATCCGCATCTGCTGGCTGGCACGGCAGGACGTGAATTACCCCCCGGCACCAGCACAGCCTCCCTGCTGGCTCCGTGTCACACGTCTGTCACCAGAGCCCACTCAGACCACTCCTGCACCACGGCTGGGAGAGCTGAGGCGGGGGGAAAAAAGAGTCCCTTGGGGCCTGAGAGGCAAATGGGCAGGATGGCTTTTAGCTAGCGATGCAGAGATGGGAAGGGCGGGCGTCCTCCCGCCGGGAGGCAGGAGCTCGGGAAGCATCAAGGGCACGGCAGCCGCAGCGCTGCAGCGGCGATGGCCCCGCACGCCGAGCCTTCTCCTGCCCGCCGGCGGCTCTCCCACCACCTCTGCTGTATTTAGACTGAAAACTCTTCTGGCTGGGACTGTCTCTTTCTGTGTTTGGCTAGTAATCGGAGCGGGACCCTGAGCCATAGCGTGGATGAGTATTTATATTCCAACAGCCAAAAATCCCCTGCTGCGGCCTTGTGCGATAAAGCGCAGATTGAATTAAGAGGATTTTCATTGTTGTTCTGTGTTTCTCTGCATGGCTTTTTTGAACTCTTCAGGTTAATGTAGAATCTTTAGAAGTCTTTCCTCAGAATAGAGCTCGCAGTAGCTAGGACAGAAACACCCCTGAAAAACATTTTTGTTGTCGTTTTGATCGTGCTAATTCTCAGAGAATGATTTTTAAACGTCCTTTCAGAGCTTAGCCCAGCCAGAGGAAAAGTGTTAACACTTCCCTTCGTATTCTTTCTTTCTTCATATCAGAGGTACTTGCCCAAAAGCCTGTGCAGGGATTTCCGCCGGGGCCCTATCAGAAATCCATCTATCTGGGTTTAAGCGAATGAGAGCGTTTTTTCCAGCCGGGTGTTGGCTGACGTAGTGCTGCATTCCAGACTCACTAATGACACTGGAGCTTCTTTGCAGCTACTCCTCTCACGTGGCGGAGAGGCTGCTGATGTCCTCAGGAAAGGTCACTCTTCCTTGCAGGAAAAAAACCTCTCCTAGCCAGTCTGGAGAGGTATGGGCCCCCTCTTCCCTAAAAGCAAACGAATTTTTGCATCGCAGCTGACCCATCCTGGCTGTACCCGATGCGGGCAGTGAAAGGTCTTTTTCTCCTTGCCCTCTTAGGAAGGGATTGTGTTGTGTCTGAAGGTATCTCCTGTCAGTGGCAGAAGCAGAATGCATGAGGGCAGGTATCTGCCTGCCTGAGGAAGTCATGGTGTCGAGGCTGCTTTCTAGTAGAAAACAGCCTTTAAAAGCTAATCCGTGCATTCCTCCTCATCTGCAAAAGGTTGAGGACGGGTGGTCTGCACTGCACCCGGGACGAGGATGGGAGAGTGGGTGATGAGGGCAGGAGTTTGGTGAGCGGAGCAGTAACATGGAAAGGGCAGAAAAAAGTCCACAGTAATTTGCTCAGTTTGCTTTTTGTGACCGAAGCCTGAAAAAGCAAGCGTGCCCGCATGGGTGTGCTTTAATTGCTTCTGCCTCTCCCGGCTTTTCTTGTGCTCTCAAATCTAAATAAGCGAATCCGGCAGTTATTATAAAAAAAACCAAGTTTCAAAAAAGCCAAGCAAATGAAAGGCAAGCCCTGATCAGTTCCATTCCTGTCGGTCTGCGGGGACGGACGGACGGGCACGCGTGCACACACACACACATGACACATTCCTTGCTTAGCTGTTCTGGCGCTCACACCAGTGCTGCTCGGAGGAGAATTTAGGTCAGGATTGCTGGCAGGGCAGAAGTTTCATCCCTCAGGAGAAAGTGGATACACCCACCCGAGAAGGCCCTACAAACTTTTCAGTGTCCTGTCCTCCAGCTTTTGTTACAGGAGAAGGGACAGATCTCATCAGTGGCAGCAGCTCCATGAAATTAACCTTTCAGCATCTGGAATTGTGGTTTCTACAAAATTCATTGTCAGTTAATCCCCCCCCCCTTCCTGGCGCTGTGTGAAGAAAACAGGCTGCTCTCGCTAGCTGGTGGGGTCTTTGGGCTGTACCTCACCCTAGTGACTCTGAATCCTGGATTTGTAGGGTCAGGGTATGGTCCTTGGCTGGGCTCAGAGATGGGCTTTGGCTGGGGGAGGCGGCAAGTGTGAATCTGCACAGGCCCTCGTGAGACTAGAAGACAGACTGGGGGAACCAGGGGCCCGTGAGGCGTCTTGTAATTAGGACAGGTTGAAGCTTTCCTCTGGCTGAGGCTGTTTTAATAAATCCATCGTAAATTAACAGGTTTTCAGGTTTCGGGATTTGGCCTCCTGTCCCTTAAGGCTGGCTGCCTGCGTTGTACTTCTGTGAACCGCAGCTAAACGTGTCCCACTGCTTGCTGGTTTAGCCCAGAACTGTGTTATTGCAAAATTTCCCCGTTGCCCATAGAGATGGCAGTGCATTATCTCTGGCGTCGCGAGCCCTTCGTGTTTACCTCCATGGAAAAAGCCTTGCTGTGCTGCCCTGTGGGCTCAGCTCCTCACAAGCGTTTACACTGCCTTAACCTCCCTTTCGCTTGAGGTGGTAGCAAAGATCGGTCACATATCTGCTTTCTAGTGCCAGGCGCTTCTTAAACAGCACTTCTAAAGGTGTTTTCTTAAAAGAAAAATCCCCTCTGTGACTTAAATGTGCATACGTTACTGGCTGTAATAAACAGCACGCTAAAATAAATCAGTCTGCAAAAGCTAACTGAGGTGGAATATTTGCCTAAGGCAAGGCAGGCTTTCTTTTTCTTTTTGTTTGGTGGGGTTTTTTTCTTCTTTGGTTTTTTTTCTTTGTTTTTTTTTTCTTCTTTGTTTTTTTTTTTTTCCTTCCTTTTTCTTCAAGCCTTGCTGCCTCCTAGCTGAAGGAGGGCCGTGATTCAATGTCACTTGGCCTGGATGCCCTCCTTGGAAGCCAGGGCCCGTCTGAGATGTGTGGTCCTTGCCTGCTGTGCTTAGCAGGTTGTGAGAGCTCTCTTGGAGGTGCTTTTCGTGTCTGCACCTCTAATGCCTTGACCAGCAACAAGTTCATGATACCGTGGGTGTGAAATCTGGGGCCTGACATGGAGCAGAAAGATTTGGGGTTTTTGCTTGGAGATGAGTGAGGGCACGTGGAGTTGGTGGCACACAGTTACAGAATGGTTTGAGTTGGAAGGGATGGTTAAAGGGCATCTAGTCCAACCCCCTGCAATGAGCAGGGACATCTTCAACAAGATCAGGTTGCTCTGTCCAACCTGACCTTGAACCTTCCAGGGATGGAGCATCAACCATCTCTCTGGGCAACCTCGGCCAGTGTTTCATCATCCTCATCGTGAAAAATTTCTCCCTTATGTGTAGTCTAGATCTTCTCTCAGCTTCTCCGCTAAGCTGGAGCAAAGGGGAGGTGGGGTACTGGCTGAAACAGGAGCACAAGCACAAAGCTTGGTCTTTGGTGAACCTGACTGGAGCCAGAGAGCCACCCCTGTGGGAGAAGGTGGCTGGAGGGGTGGGCTTTGGTGTGCAGCAGGGAAGGGGTGGGACGGGCAGCGGTGAAGGGAGCCAAGCAATGGGACAGAGAAGAGTAGAAGTAGGAGACAAACTGGGGGGAGACATCAGTGGACTGGGCATCAGGGTGAGGGGCAGGGGGAGCTGGCTTTGCTTTCTGCTCTGGGCAGGTCTCAGCTAAGAGCAGAAAGGTCTCCTGTGCCTTGGAGCATCAGACCCCAGGCTCTGACTGTTGTCTGGGAGCAAATCTTGTGGAGACAACCTAGGGCATTGTCCTCCTGTATCACTGCATCTGCCTGCTCCCCTGCAGTCACCTCCTCTGGTGGCTCAAGCGAATGCAGAGAGGGACTGTCCTGTCCTCTTCTGGCAGATCTTGGTGTTTCCAGCCGAAGGGTGGACAGCCAGGGTGGCGGTGCCATGGTGTGCCCCAGCAGGAGTCGTCGGCATGCGTAGCAGAGCCCGGCCAGCATCCTTCCCCGTGCGTGGTGCTGCTGCGTTATGCCCTGGCAGCCCCTCAGTGGTTGGGGCTGAAGCACATCCTGCAGAGTTATTTTTTCCAGACTGAAGATTCTCCCTGGGAGTTGTCAGGTCAGTCCAGATGGAATTAATTTTTTTTTTTTTAAAAAAAATTTTTCATTATTTTTTGAAAACCAGGAATCTGTGCCCATTAAGCTGTTGCTTTCTGAGCAAAGGAACAACATAAACAAAAATTGGGCTAATCCTCAGTCGGTAAATAGTTATATTCTGCCAAGTTCTTAAAAAAAAAAAAAAAAAAAAAAAAACCAACCAAAAAAAGCCCTCTAACAACCCAAACCCAGCCACCCACCAATGTTTTTATTTGCAGCTTCATTTGCTTTCCAAAACACAGTGCAAATGAGCTTTTCTGAGCGTGGCTTTGCCCTCCGCGGGACGGGAGGGAGGGTTTTGGGTCGGACACTTGGTTATCAATCTCTGCGCTTCCCTGTTTGCCTTCTCCCTTGTGTAAACTCAAGGAGCGAGGCTGCCGGAGGTGGTCACGCACCCGCTATTTGTATTCATGAACACAGTGCTTTAACATTTATTCTCCTGGGCTTTAATGTACTTTGCTCGGCTCTGGCTCCGAGTGGTTCGCCTGCTGCAGTTGTAATATTCAGCAGACACTGTAGGTAGAGGAAGGTCAGAAGCATCAACTTTCCGTATGACCTTGGCAGATTCAATCAGTCGGTGAAAGTTGTGGAATTGGATTATGGGATTTGCGAGGAAAAAGTGGTTTAAGGGAGAAGAGAAACTGCACTTGGTATTTTCAAAAGCCGGCCTGGTCTAAGAGCGGTCGCAAGGGACAGAACTGAGGAAAGGTGGAAGACATCTTAGAAGTTTTATTCTGTTTGTTTTTCTGTGGGGTTTTGCTAATACAGTACTTGTGCAATATTGTTTCAGAGGTTGGCGTGGGGTTTTTTTGGTAATTTATTACAGAAGGAAAATCAATGGCGTGCTGGTGTTTCCAGGTGGAATTGATTTCTTTACTTACAAAGAGTCCCACACTGAAGCACTCCCCCTCAGGAGTATTACTGCTGGCAGGATGTCACCTGCTGCTCCTCCCACTCTGAAGACATGTGGTGATCCCAGGGCTAAACGTGCCTCTAAAGGTGCTTCTTTACCGGGCGCTAAATGCTTGCCTTCCTAATTGCTATCGATCAGTTGCTTGAGCAGGTCTGTGGCCAGGGATGGCCGTAAAAGCTTATTTTGCTTGGAGAGAGGCTGTATTTGATACCGTATTAAAGAAACCTATTTTATTGTGCTTTCAGCATTCCTGAACCTGGGAGAATAGCAGAATAATACTTGGAAGGCATTAAAAATGATCAGTTCAGAACTCTTAAATTGATGATACTTCTATTCTGCTTTAACCCCGTTTCAGATGTGTGGTGGTAATAGACTGATACGGTTCACAAAACATAGCTTAATCAAAATGTATCAGCAGATACAAAAGAAAAGAGCTCGATGAAGTCTTTATTTCTGTCTTTTGTGGAATGAGATTGCAGTTCGTTGCAAATAGTAATCTCTCAGATAAACATGTTTTTTCTGCTCTGTGGCTCTGCAGCTCATAAAAAGCATACTTTGACAGCGCCGTACTCTTTTAATACATATTTCTTGGACCGTGGTAAACACTGTCCATTGCTTAGAACAAGCAAAAATGTTCCACAAACCAAAAACGTTAAAATCAATACACGTTTTTCATTGAGCATAACAGAGCATACCATTGGCCTGAATGAAGAGAGCTTGGCAGGAGAACAGAGCTGGAAAGAGTTGTCAAGATGTAAAAATATAATGAAGGAGCTACAGGGCTTTTCCCCAACAAAATAACTGCTCCGAGTTTGTAAGAACCTTCAAGTACAACAAAACAGCTTAAAATGAAAATCCTGCGTGAAAGCAGGACAGCCGTGACCTCTTTGTGCTGTCCTGGGGAAATTCAGCAGAACATTGCTGTATTCAGCACTGTGCAAAAAAGTAAAACCTCACTCACAGCGGCTCTCGGCTCCCCTAATTGCCAGGTGAATGAGGATTTGGGAGTTTTGGACCCATGGCCGTGGCAGCTTAGAGTCTACCAGAATACAGTAGTTTCACACACCCCCATTCCCTTTTTCTAATTAAAATTAAAAATAAAATAAATGGTGGGGTGATGGTACTTGGTTAAATACTTGAGCTCCATGCTAACGATCCATCCTTTCTGTGCGGAGCTGCGTTTGCCTGCTGAGGTCAGTGGTTTGAAGTCCTTGGCAATGGCTGAGTAACTGTCACTGGTTAAGGTGACACCGAAAAGGGAGACAGCGATGTAGGAGCACTGCTGTCTCTGCTTGGGGTTGTTCTTTTTTTTTTTCCTCCTGCTCTGGTTTGAGCCACGTAACAAAAACAAGCTTGACAAAGGCTTTGAGGCTGCAGACTTTGTAAGAGAGTCCTAGATAAGCGTGCGTCAATCCCAGCAGAGCGCGTCTCATCTCAAGAACCCCCCTGTCCAAGTGCTTTGCAGTGCTCTACACACTATTTGAAAGCACCAGCATCTGCAGTAGGATTTGTCCATGCTGTGCATCTGTTTGTTCCCAGCATTTTCCGTCTGATGACTGTCTCTTACCCTGGTGCGAGTGAAGTAATGTTGTGTGTGCTCAGTATACTCCTTTTTTTTTTTTTTTTTTCTTTTAATAAAGATGTACTGGTGAAATTGTTCAGCTGCTAAACTGTTCCTGCCACATGACGGGAAGCAGGTCCCCTGCTTGGACAAAATCATAGACTCAGAAAACAGTTTGGGTTGGAAGGGACCTTAAAGCCCACCCAGTGCCACCCCCTGCCCTGGGCAGGGACACCTCCCACCAGACCAGGTTGCTCAAAGCCCCATCCAGCCTGGCCTTGAACCCCTCCAGGGATGGGGCAGCCACAGCTTCTCTGGGCAACCTGTTCCCACCCTCACAGCAAAGAATTTCTTCCCCAGATCTCATCTCAGTCTGCCCTTTTTCTGTTTAAAACCCTTCCCCCTCATCCTATGGCTCCCCTCCCTCATCAAGAGTCCCTCCTCATCTCTCCTGGAGCCCCTTTAGGGACTGGAAGACTGCTGCTGTTCCTCACATCACGCCTATTGATGGAGACCTGTCCCTTCCCACGATGGGTAGGTGACCAAAGCCCCATCAGCGAGGCCACGTGCTACGGTGGCTCTGCCTCTGGTTGCCAGGGGCAGCTTGATTTCCAGCCCTGTGTTGGAGAGGGGGCTTCAGCACAGAGTGTACCCCAAGCCACTGGCACACAGGGGCACAGGCTCTTCACCCCTGGTTTGTGTCTGTGGCTTCCAGAGACAAAGGCTGGAATGACAGAGAGATGGAGGTGTTGTGGGTCTCTACCAGCGGCTGTTCAGCAGTCCCCTCAGCTGCTGGCAGCTTTTCTCTGGACTTGAATACCTTTGTAAAAACGATGCTGACGTTTTTCTTCCTCCTGTTCTTCCTTCCATCTCCCTGCAAAACAAAAATAGCCTGGCAGGGCGGTGAGACAGGGAGGCTGAAGAGCAGCACCGACGGGCTAACCAAAGATTTTTGTCTCTGCTTCCCATTCCTTCTGCATTTTTCTAACTCCCTGGGTGTGAAGACCCTACTTGGGCTGAAGCGGCTGTGTTTGTCTGACCTGCTCTTTGAAAGCTGCAGAGGAATATAATTTTTTTTTAAGCCTAAACCCCTAAAGTTAGTTTTCTTTACCTCCCAGTCAGCCTCCCAGGGCGCTGCCCCACAACTGGAGGGAGAGGAAGACTGGGCAGACTGGGACTGTGCAGAATGTACCAGTACTTCAGTGGGGCAAGCACAGCACTTCTGCTTGGTTTGCCCCGAGGGCTTTCTAACTGCCTCCCACTTGCACGTGCCACCGAGCTTCCCCCTCAGATTTCGGTTCAAAAGGACCCAAAACTCTTGTCGCAGCTGCCAAATGCCACCTGCTTTCACTTGAAATCATGCAGAACGTCAGGGTTCGCTCATTTCAGTCAAAACCAAGTCTGGGTTTGCTCAGAGAGGGCTTGACCTGACATTCCTTGAAGCCATGAAATTCAGTGGCTGTTTCAGCGAGGAGCTGGGGCTGCCTTGAGCCTACTGGGAGCCCTGGGACCTTGTGACAGATAAGCAGGTTTTTCCACTGAAGCTGTATGGAAAGGCAGGTCTGACTCTTGTCCTCTGTTCCCTGACAAAAGACATGTCCCTCTTCGCTGGAGCAGCCCCGGCTCGGAGCTGACACACTGCTGCTGCAGCTTAGACCATCGTTCAGAATAGCATCAAATCCAGAGAGGTTTCTCGAGTGGAGTTAAGCCAAAATAATACACGGGGTGGTTTTAGCAGTTTTCTCCTCATCTGCCTGCACAAGCTCAGGGAGGTGGCTCTTTGGATCCCGGAGGTGCGACGTTTGAAGAAGTTAGGCAAAGCTTATCCTAGAGATGTTGCAAAACTGTGTCTTGTGCTTTTTATGGACTGCTTGAATCCCATTTCCAGCAAATACTCATATTCAAGAGCGATGCTTGTTCCTAGTCAGAACAGGCATTTCACAGGGTCTGTATCATTCGTACCTGGAAGCTACCAGATTAACCTGAACTCTAGCATTTTTAGCCACATAATTTGAAACTTTTTTGTGATGGGAAGTCTACATTGCTTCTCTTCTCTTTGAGGCTGATTGCCTCGAAGATAACATTTTGCTTTTTCTTCTCGGCAGGATCCGCACCATCACAGCAGTCTTTGGGCTCTCTGTAAATGGAGGTTACACCTGCATTTGAAAAACCTCAGCAACTAGTTGTGCTGTACTTTATTGTTATTACAAGTAGCTTCAGACCACCAGCTCCTTTGTACCAAATGTTGTGTGCAACTGTGTGCTTGATGCCACACGGGAGAGCTGGCACAGGAGGGGTGAGGGGACTAACTCTCCAGCATCCCTACAGATGTCCAGAGAGAAACATGAAAACCAGTGGAACTGGAAAGCCTTTGAGATGGATTATTTCAGAGAGATGTGGAGGATGGAGCACTAGCATTAGATTTGGAAGGCTCTGATGTGACATCAGTCTGTTTCCAAGCAAGAGAGGAAACAAAGCATAGGGGAAACTTTGATGTGACAGCCCACAACTGCTTGGAAAACTGAGTTCAGTGGCAGTCTGGAAGAATGTGCTTGGCGAGACTCTTCAGTTTTGTCTTATTTTGTTCTGATGACTTGAATAATGGAACAGAGCGCATGTTTGTTGAACTTGTAGGGTGCTCTGAGCTGGGAGGAACTATAGAGAACCAGCTCTGGGGTTACAAATAATCTTGACGGGTCAGAAAAATAGCCTGTAGAAAAGGGGTGGAAGTTCAATAGAAGCAGTATGAAATACTTCCTGTAGTGAGTATGGGCCCTTCCTCAAAGAGGGAGGGAATGGTTCCTCTTCTGGCCCTCTTGGGTATGCCAAGGTTTAGGCTTCAGTTGCAGGAGGAGCAAAACCGCAGTTGAGAGTGAGGAAGAGCTTTACAGCTGGGAGGAGAGTTGATGTGTTGGAGTCCCTTGTCCGGGAAATACACAAGTTATAGGTACAAATAAGTGGAGTTGATCTGTGTACGCTTAGGGATGGTGTGTCGCTTCTCTGTGTCCTTCTAGACCTGCTTTTTAGCATCCTTGTAGGTGGGTTAACAGCCTTGCATGAGAACACGTTCGAGGAGTGCGTTGTACATGAGTTATGCTTTAAAACCCCTGTAAAAGTGAGCTGCTCCAACGCTGCGAGGAGAAAAGCTTTGCTATTAAGCAGGAGTTATCTGATGTACTGTGCCAGGGTCAACGTTCAAGGGAGGTTGCGAGGTTGTACTTCTCACTGACTCGGTTGGCAGCATAACTTTTAACGTTTCATTAGCCTGTAGAAAGGAATTGCAGATAAGGTATGAGAGAGCTAGGCTTTGAACTGCAGCGAGTGACAGCTTGGCTGCACAAACACCTATCTGTGAGACGTAACACTCTCTAATGATCAGGCTGACTTGTCTGCTCCAGCCTCCTTTGTTTTCCAGTTGAAAACATGCTATTTCCATGCTATTTGATCTTGTTTGCCGAGCAGAAGGTGTTTGCTCCAGCAGTGAAATGGACAGCCATCTCCCTCCCTCCGGCACAGCTCTCTACCCAGGTGGTGAGGGGATGGGATGGATGCAGCAGAGGTGGCTGGAGGACCCACACGACGCAGCCAGCATGTGGCTTGCTGAGCCCTGGAGCAAATTGTTTAAGGACAAACCATGGCAAGCACGAAGTACCTGAGTTGGAGTGGTGGATGGAGAGTGTTCCCAGCACCCTGGTGGTTCCTGGGAGGGTGACGTTGAAGCTGCAAGTCCCTGCAGGGTGAGCGAAGGACTTTGAGCTTGGGCTTTACTGGGTACTGAGTCTGCCTCCCAGTACCTCTCTTTTCTTAGAGAAGCGGTAGCAGTAGGGATAGACCTGGAGCAGCATGTGCTGCTTGATACATGCACTTGGCTGTGCTGTGTGGGCACAGGGCTGAAGGCCAGGGCTCCCCACTTTCTGCCTCCCACTGTTGCGTGACAGTTCGTGCTCTGTGGCCAGTTCTGCAGCGTGGTCACAGAATCACAGAATGCTGTGGGGTTGAAATGGACCTCCGGAGATCGTCCAGTCCAACCCCCTGCCAGAGCAGGTCCACCCAGAGCAGGTCCCACAGGAACATGTCCAGGTGGGTTTGAATGTC
>JAOXNO010000063.1:21781316-21794113 GCA_028565335.1 Limnodromus scolopaceus
AACTGAAATTCAGGAAATTCTATTTAAACATAAGAAAAAGCTTCTTTACCGTGAGGGGGATCGAACACTGCAACAGGAGATGCTGAGAACCTGCCTGGATGTGGTCCTGAGCAACCTGCTCCGGGCGACCCTGCTTTGAGCAGAGTGTTGTGTTGGCCTGGGTGGTCTTCAGAGGTCCCTTCCAACCTCAGCTCTTCTGTGAATTTTTATTACCATTTTTTTTAATAACGCATATTAAAAAAAAATTCTTGCCTTCTTTTTGATTTTGAAGTAAAGACACTAATTTTTTTTTAAAAAAAAGACTAAAAGGTTGCTTTTCATTCATGGTGAATTGTAATGTACAACGAGGAAGATTCTAGAAGTTAAACAACAGCCCTCCTTGTAGTATCAGTCTTGCCTGGAATGTAATTTGCAGAACCAATTTATACTGCAGCATTTATTTGTCCTGCAGAGTTTATTTATTAGATTTCTTACTATTTTTGTTATTGTTGAAACAAGAGCCCAGGTCTGTTGAGAAAGAACCTTCTGAAATGCAACTCTTGTGTTCTTTACAATTGAATCTTTACTTTTTCACTAATTATCTAGGAGGCTACTACTTAACCAAAGCCAGTGTATGTTTTATTCATGCTCCTGGCTTCTCTTAAAAATGTAATTAACCTTATTTGTATGCTGTTAACTAGAACCTTTAAAATATTTATTGATGGCTTGTTGCATCACCCCTGCTACCAAAACAGCTTGCATTATTCATTGGCTTTTCAAGGTTTGATGCATTTACTGTACCTGTTGAGGAATAAGGCTTTATTAAAGGGAAGAATGGTGCCCGGTTTTCTTGGATCAAAAAAAACCCCACCCATATACCAGACAAATGGGTGTTCCATCTACAATAGATTTGGGATGGCTTCAAACCTACATTCAGAAGGTATCTCTGAGGTTACTCGAGGCGCACAAGTAGTAGCTGAACACACGTGGCTGAAGTCTGTGCCGCGAAGTCGGATGAAGAGGGTCAGGCTCAGTCCCCCCAGCCCAGGGTGGCACTGGAGCAGGGGCCTGAACCTCCCCTCTCTGCCAGCCCCAGTGAGGAAATTTCTTTACTTTAAAATTTCCTAAGGCAGAATAATAGCTGACTCGCCAGTAGGCCAGGTAATGACTCAGCCCCCCCACGTAGTGCATGCCTCGTCTTTTTAATATATTGTATAATGCATTCATTTTTTTTTTAATTTTTTTTTTTTTTTTCTCTTCGCCTCCCCAAAATGTTGCTCTCTCTTGACACACCTCTGCTTGCTGGTTTTGTTACTGTGCTTGACCCCCCTCCCCGGCCCATTGCCATCATGTGCTCGCTGCCTGCTAATTAAGACTCAGCCAGCTGTCAGATCACTGAAGCGACCGCTGGAGGCAACCTGTGACCTGGTACTTGGACCTTTCACCTTCTCGCTTTGCACGTAACCATCGTAATCTGCATGAAGGCCTTCCCGCGCTTGGTCTGTGGTGTTAGTGCCCGCCTGGGGAGACTGCCCATCCCAGCCAGAAATGTTGCAGCCTCCGCTCAGACGTGCCGATCCTGCGCCCTCTGCGCCAGCCCCAAGCCCGGCTGCGGTTTTTTGGCAGCCAACAGCCTCGGCGCCACGGGGGGGGACTGGGGGGGGGGGGTGGCAGCGCTGGGTTTTGAGATGGGTTTTTTTTCCAAACAGCAGCAGCTTTGGAGTTGTGAAATGCGGTGTTGGGGGGAGAATTGCACTCATTAGGTCTGCGGTGTGTTGGATGTGCCAGAAGACTGGGTGGTGCGGGACGGGTCCAGCAGCTTTTCGCGGCATGCCCAACAGCACAGCCTTGCCTGGCGGGGTCCCGCTGGTGCTGCCCTGCCAAATGGGGCTCCGTGCAATGGGCACAGCACAAATTTAGGACTTCTCCAGTCCTGGCAGTTCCTGGCATTGGGAGAAGCAGCACCCACAGAGCGGTGGTGGGTCACATTCAGTAAGCAGGGGCGCTGGCTCTGGTTCCTCCCCCCATACCCGTACACCCCACTGTGGGGGGTGCCTTTTGCTTCAGGCACGGGATCCGCTCCCCAGGCTTCTGCCTGCAAGCCGTCTTCATATAAGACATCTTTGATTATTTTCTGAGTCTCAAATGTATTTTGCCTGTCTTCGTGACACCCGTGGTGAGGCAGAAGTCATCCTCCCAGTCTGCTGTCCATCCTGGCTCTGTAGAAGATGATCTCTTTCCCATTCACCCCAAGTACTGATCCAGTGATCCAATACATCCTGCAAAGAATGGCTCCTGTTGCCCAGCTGTAGGGGGGGGAAAGGGAAGAGTGGACACAGGGAAGGCCTGAAGCGTTCAACCTGGTGGTGTTCCCCATTCCCAGAGCTGGAAAGCGGAGCTGATCTGCTCCCCTTCCCTTCTGAAAACTTGGGTCTGGGTTTTTTAAGTAGTCAAGAGGCTTCCTTATCAGGGTTTTAGACAGCAGCAACAGGAAACCTTGCTGGGACCAGCTTTTGTCAGCAGTGGTGGAATTGCCCTGTCAATGACATGACAGCCTCTCGCTCCCGGGTGCTGGCGGCTGGCACAGCCGTGTCCCCAAAGCCAGCGTCAGCGCTGACCTGCGCGGTGCCTTGCTGCCCTCTGCGAGAGCCACCTCTCCACGGAAACACAGTCCCTTGGAAGATGGGAAAGCCCTTTAACTCCACTACCCTCCTGACCTCCCCTGCTTAACAAACCCCATCAGCTAAGTTACTTTTAATAGTCTTCCTTCTCTGAAACACCTAAAGATTTGCAGCTGCCTTGCTGGAACGTGTCACCTCTTCTGAACCCTTGGGGCGGGCTGCACCAGGGAAGGATTCACAGGGGTGATGAGAGCCTGTATAATCCTCAGAGGAACCATCTTCCATCGCTTCTGCTGCTCGCCAGGGAGCCAGCGCTGCCTCTGCCCTCTCTCAGGTTGTGTTGTGTCTGTCAGTCATGCCTGTGTTCCAGCAGGAATGTGGCTTTCCCAGCCCAAAAATGGGAGAATGCCTGGCATTTTTGTAGTGGGAATGGTTGGTTGGGATCGGTGCAAGCTATCACATGGGCAGTGAAGCCAGTTAACCCTTTCAGCAGTGCAGATGGTGGTGCATAGGTTGCATACCCGTGTGTGCACGCAATCAGGTGGGGAAAAAAAGAAAAGGTCTCTGCTACATCTGGGATGGTCAGAGCTTGTCCAGAGGGACATCACAAGCAGCAGGGTGAGGTAAACTCCCCAAAGTAAGTTCTTTGCTACAAGGATTTAGTCTAGCTCCTGTCCAGCAGTGGAGATGCACTCACCACAGAATTCAGTGAGGTCAAAATGTGGTGAGGTGTCTTCAGTTGCCTTTTGTGGCTGCTGCAGGACGCTCTTGGGGCATTCCTTCTGTGCAAGACAGATTTGTCTCCTCATAAGCTGCTACAATTCCTGCAGGTCCTGGGGCTGTTACAGAGACTCCGGCCCGTTTCAGACAAGACACACTTGTTTGCTCCAGCGTCCCTGACAGATCCCCCTGCAGGACCTGTATTGGCCCAATTTCATCACGTGCCATTGTAGACACCTCCTGGACATTTGTAGATAGCCTTTCAGTGAGTGTGCTCCTGACTCTAGGCCCTTACCTGAATGCGAGGGCTGAAGAAGTGGTGCAGCCAGATCCCTCTGTCCCCCTGGGCTCTCCTTGATATCTGAAATTAAACAGGTTGGCAACAGGAGGAGTGTGTCTTCAGGGCATGCTGCTGTACGGATGGTCTCCCAGCAGCTGGGATGGGAGAGGTGACCCAGAAGGTTGTGTCAAACCAGAAGCGGACAGAGACAGGCTCCTGTGCCCACAGAGCCCACCTGGCAGAGCTTTCCTTCAGAGCACACTTCACAGCTGCTGCAGTGTGCTTGTTTCGTTAGGTGGCTTTGGAAATGTTGCGTTTATTTGGATTTCTCAACCCAGCTGCTGTTCAGGGAGCAGCAGGGGGACTGCCATAGCTCCTTTCTCTCCCTTGCTCCCAAGGGGCTGTAGCAGGTGTGGGGCAAGGGTGATGCCGGAGAGATGATGGGGAAGACCGTTGACGTCCCTATGGCCTGTGGGTGTTTGATGCTCCCGCTGACTGCAACACTGGGCTCGAGGGTTGTCCTGTAGAGAGCCTGGACATAATGGTGAGGTCTCAAAGCCTTCAGCTCTTCTGCTTTTGGCACTGCCGTGATGGGATAATGGGCATTTTGGGGTGGTGACAGCCTTTGGCCGAGAAGCAAGGAGTCAAAAGTCCATTATGTGCCTGGCAGAGTTGCTTTGCTATAATTAGTAATTTTTTTTCTGAGGCAGATTTTGGAAGCGTCTGAAAAAGAATGTTTTGCAATCATGCACAGTAAGGAGCATGAATTTAAGCAGCAAGTTCTTGACTCGCTATAAATCTGTAAAACACCTCTGATGTGAGTGGAGCTACTCCAGTCTCTACAAGCTACAAATCTGTCCCGTGCCTGAAGGAACATTCACGCAGCCATCACTAACGAGACGAGATGTAGATACGGTCAGATTTAATGTAGATATCAATGAAGGTTTCCCTAGAAATGGAAACTCTTAGATCTTTACCTAAAAAATCTCATCCCAAAATATAGATCTTCAGCAAAAGATTTTGGTTGTCTGTGTCTGACAATGTTGTCCCGTGTTTGACTGCTATCTTTTGGTTCTAGCCAGAAGAAATCTGGAAGGATTAAGTGCTAATGCTGGCCCTGGCTGCCTGCTGGCATTAGCAGAGGATGTGTGCATGTCTGAGGGCAGTTTTGCAAATGCAATTTCTTCTTCTAATTTTCTTTTTTAATATTAAAACCACCTAAAAGCCACCGTGTGAGCAGAGATAGGCTGGAGTAATGTTTTGCCTGGAAGTATCTTGCTTAACATTTCTCAGATGAGCAGTCTCCTATAGCGAATTAAATTTAAAGTGAAACCTCTTCCTAGATGGTGACAAACTGTTGCAAGCTTTCACTTACATTCTGTTGTGTGTTGCTTTAAAATCTCTACTTGTGTCCTTTCTTCTGAGTACTGTGTGTTCGTAGCCTTAACCCTTCATTAGCTGAACCTCCTCCGTTACCTACCCTTCACTGCCACCTATTAAAAAAAAATAAATAGAAGCGATAACCCTCTTTTTCAGCCTTTGCTACATGATATAGACTAACACAACTAGGCAGAAATGACCTGATTCTGCATGACTTCCACATGCGTAAATCTCATTGACGTCAATGGGAGCGTTATGTGCAAAAAGGACTGCAGGGCATAATTAAAAAGGACCCTTTTCTGTCACATTATGGAGAAAAAAAAAGAATGTGGTTTCTGCTTGGGTACAATGAAAAGCTGTAAATCATTGGAAACATTCCTGTCTCCTAAGAACCTGACATACTACTTTGCTGTTGAGACATGCTTGGGTGAATGATTAGCAACTCACTGAGAAAAGTTCCTGAGTTGGGTTAATGCTTTTTACCAAGTCTGATCATGAAACAGGTTTGACGGGTGGAAGAAGCCTGGTGGTGTGATAGAACAAAAAGAGAGGATTTGTCTGATAGCAAGGCCCACCCAAATCTTGTTGGAACACCAGATCTGTGAATGGCTTTTTCCACTGTTAATAATGAGTGAGCAGTATTTAGCTGTTGGAGGCCACCTCCTAGAAATTGGGGTCGGATCCGAATCCGCGGGTGGTGAGCTGTGCCACTGGTGCGGGGGGTGGAGAATCAGGCCCGTTCTTGACCACGTAGCTCAGGCTCTCTACCAACGAAATACCTTTTACTATGAAGGTGATGTTATGGGTGTAATTGGCGACAGTTACGGCTTCACCACCTGAACGCATGAGTCAGCTGCACACGAGTGTGCACGCTCTCACACGCGCACGGGTTCGTGTACGGAGGTGCTGACACAGGCAGAGACAAGCATCCCTTATTTTTCCATGGCGTTTGTTGCTTATGCTTATTTTCTTGGGTCTTAGTAGTCATCTACTATATTTCTCTTAGCTGGTTTGGTTTTTTTTCAAAATGCTTGTTGCCTTCAACTGCTCCTTGTAGTATCCTCTCTGGACGATCACCTCTCCCCTTCCTCCTCCTCGTGCCTTTTTTTTTTTCTTCCTGTGTGCCCAAGTCAGTCCTGCTGAAAACCTCCCGTAGCATCCCTCCCCCTCGACTCCTTCCCTTCTCCTGGTGCCTTTACTAACTGCTCACCTAGTGCAGTTGTGCTTTCACCTACTACTTCTACTGTGATTTAGCCGCCCTTCTCTTTCCCATCTCGCTAAGTTGACACAGTTGCAGGTGATTTGCAGCTGAGACCCCTTATTATTTATTGCATGTTTGATCTACGTCTGGGCCCCTTTTTTTGCTCCACTTGTCTTTAATGACTCCCTTATCCACAGGCCCTGCCGCCTGGTGCACTTCAACCTTTACCAAAGAGGCCAGCACTTGAAAAAAACAATGGTGCCACCACAGTCTTTAACCCAAGCGTTTTCCACTACCAACAGGCTCTAGCCAACATGCAGTTGCAACAGCCTACATTCATCCCTACAGGTAAGTGTCTCCTTGCTTTCCCCAGCATCTTTTTATGTCTTTTTATGACCTAGGCGTTGAGCTAATGAGCAGATCTGTAAGAGCCCCTAGTAACAGAGTATCAGGATGTGGTTTCCTATTGAAAATGGATGACAAGTTAATGTTTATTGTTTGACTTCTTTTTCCTTCGTCTGCTAAAGTTCAGAACTTCTCACTCGTAAAGATCCCTTCTTAGCCTTTTTGTTTGGTTTGGGGATTGTTGGGGGTTTTTTTAAGTGGTCAAACTAAGAAAAATGTCTGCATGTTTCTTGAATTCATACTTTCTGTTTCTCCTCCTTATGGTTTGAGTAGTTAATCCCAAATTAATTCTTTGACTCTTGCATAGCACTCTTACGGACTCATGTTAAAATGTCTGGTGGACCTCTATGCAGATCCGCCTGCTGACTTGAAGCTGCGGGGATCTTTCTGAGCTTCTGTCTCAGTGACCTACATGTTCCCGCAGCCGTGATGTTTATAGAGGGAAGGGTTCGTCTTTAGTAAATACAAATTACATAATCCTCTTTAAAGGCATATATTTCCCTTTTGCTTGTCTTTTGACTGGTGCGATAGCCTAAGCTTTTTAAAAGCAATTTAACTCCCAGCTTTTAAGGTCTCAGAGTAAAATTGAAAGATGCAGTTCAGTAATTCATATAGGACCTGAAATATGCACGTGGCAGATGTGAGTGCTGACTAGCCAATTAACCTCTGTTCACTGCAGCCAAATGAAAAACAAAACCTGCTTAGAGTAGTGAGTACAATAAGTGCCTGAATTAGGAATATTGCGGAGCTGATAGTTCATTTTTTAGTATCATTATTGTCATTGCGGAGCATCATAAGGAAAGGGAGGCCCAGTGTTTTTACTGTTTAATGCTGTATTCATTTGCTGGATGATATTTACAAAAACATACCAAGTGTTTCTCTGGGCTTGGCCCCTCGAGGTGAGTGCCGTGGACCTGCACCTTGGCCTTGGCATTCCTTGGGGTCAGGGGAAAAGCTTCAGAGACAGTTCTGTTCTGAGACCGGACTGCCTCAGGTGTGTCTCAAGACCTAGACCTTGTGCTCGTGTGACCTCTCTGTTATGAGAGCACTTGGGGACACTCAGAACGTGGCAGCTGCCGAGATGTTCTTCTAGGGAAGTGATCTTGAACGGAGGGACGGAGGGAGGGACTCAAGCAGTAGCCTCCTGCCTTGTGCTCTGCAAAGTGCTCTTGGAGGGGCTGGGCTGAGCTGACCTTAGCACAACTCTGCCGGGTGCCGAGCGAAATACATCTCCAGGAAACACTGACACCTTTGAGAATGCCAAGTCCCCCAGCTGGCTACACGCTCCTCTTCCTCGAGGTCGCCCAAGTTGGCATAAGGACATGCATTTCTGAAGCGAGCACCATAAATTAGCTCTCACCCAACCCTCTCTGTGCTGCTGTGCCCTGGCTCATGGCAATGAAATTATGCGCAGGGCTGATGCGTAACAGGTCTGTTTGCTGGCACCTGCTCTCGTCTGAAGACATTCATCTTGGGCAGAGCAGCACATTTCCAGTCAGAGGCCGAATCTCTGATGAATCGAGGTTACGCACACTCGCTTTCCCCTTCTGCATCAGGCTGCAGGTCTGGCCTCAGCCTTTGCAGTGCTCTGGAAAGCGGAGCAGAGAGGAGGCACGTAGCAGCTCGTACCAAAAGCTGTTGCTTTGCTTAGTTTCTCCTGTTCGGTTATTGAGAGATCAGCATCATGGGTTGCCATGGGGGGGACAGGGGGGCAAAGTCAGGGTGTCTATTGAAAATGGCATCATCACTACAATTGTTTCAAGTCCAGAAAAAAACCTGCCTCTTTCAGCTTAAACTAGAGACTTTAAATCCCGGTCCCAGCTTGCAGGAGTAAATTGCTTTTGGAAAGTCAGTTTTAACATGAGCATAATGTTCCTCTAAGGGCAATTTGTTTTCTGTTGACACGACCAGAAAGAAGTCAACATACCTGATACCAAAAAACCCCACCCAGACAACCCTGATTTCTAGGATAGGCCATACAATTTAATACCAGGGTGGGAGAAGAAAGATATTCTCTACTACCCAAGAATTCAAGAATTAATTTGGTTTGCTATGATCTCTTAAAACTGAGTTTAAACTATTTATATGCCAATATGCAGAATCTGTTTGCATGTGCTTAAATACTGAATGCTGCAAAGAGAATACCTGCTTTTTAGTTAAAGTGATTTCTAACACTGAAGCTTCACTAATGAAATATCCCTTTTGTTCATCTTTCCACGCTTCAATGCATGGTGTGCAGGGTCAGTTCTGTGCATGACACCCACTGCAAGCGTTGGTAGGTTTTTCTACACAAACTTCTCAACTTTTCCTAATCTGAAAGAGACAGCAAGTTTAGTATGCATCAGTGAGAACCTGGGTGGCTGAGTGGAGTGACTGTCTATCCGCTGTCTTCTTTGAGGCTTAAATGGTTTTAATTTCTGTGCAGTGCAGTGTTTCGTGTGACTAATAGGAGAATCCAAGGTAATGTGTTCCCACCCCTATTTAGTTCCGCTGCAGAGATAAAAATTTGTCACTTAAACGTCTTTACAACCCATTTAAGTCATCCAACAAAAGGAAATAGCAATGGGAGGATCCTCTTGGCTTATTTTTTTTGTAGCAGGCATCAGGTGGATTAGAGTTTGGATTTTCGGTTGTCCTTCTGAGGACATGTTAGGAGAGTGGTTTAATAAGGGTGCTAAGGAGGAGCACATCTGGGGCCAGCCCCTCTGCCGACGTACAGCGAAAGAAGCAGGGCTTAGACCATGGACTGGCTGAAGATTCATCTCTTTAGTGAAGTGTCAGCCGTGCAGGTGCCAGGGGCCGTAGGCAGGTACCGCTGCTGGCGCAGGCGGGATGCAGCGAGGCAGCAGGGCTTAGTACACACTTATTGCTGCTGCAGGGATCCAGTATGTTCAGGCTCAGCATCTGCGTCTCACTGGGAACCTGTGCAGGTTTTGAGGGACTCTCCCCTGTCTCTAGAGCCGCTGGGCACAGCAGGATGGGTGAAAGCTAAGCTTTCGTCCTCCAACGAAGGTTATACAAGCTGACCAGCATCCAGGTGTGTGCCTGCTTCAGCCAGAGGGAGAGAGGCAAGAGTGGGAGCCCTGGGGAGGGTGCAGGGCTTTTGGGGAGCAGGTCCAAAAGCTTTGGCAGGAATGGCTAAGCACTCTGCTCTCCGACCTCCCCAGCCCTAGAGCGCAGGGAGGACACACCGCTTGCATGATGGGGAGCTGAGCCCTTCAAACACACCTCTGCCTGTAGGAAACCCCAACCCACGTGCTCCAGCGTCCCGGGGCTGGAGCTCCCGGCCGGGGCTGGCTGTGTCTGTGCCGGGGTGGAGGGGAAGGCAGGTCTGCTTTCCCCGCTGCACGTTTGCAGGGACGGCCGGGCCTCCCCATGGGCTCCCCAGCCCCGCAAACCTCCCCTGGGTTTGGGGGACGCCCACGTGCGCCCCAGAGCATCCCCTCCAGCACCGTGCTCTGCGGGATGCGCAGCTTCAGGAGGCTGCCAAGCTCCCAGCCGCTGGGTTGTCCTTTTGGGTCCTCTTTCTGCAAATTGTAGCTGTTCAAATGCATTCGTGTATTTTGTCCCCTCCTCTCTCCATTCCCTCCTCTCTCCAACTCCCCCCCCCCCCCGCCCCCAACCCCGCAAGAGGGGAATTTTGGCCAATTCTTCTATAGAATTAGGGTGGAAAGGAAGCACGCTGAATTTGTATGGAGAGAGCTCGGCCTGCCAGCCGCTTGTTTGCCATGCCTCCAGCTCTGTCCCGCCCCGGGACATCGTCCCCGCTAGAGAGAGGCAAGAAAACCCGGTGAAAGGGCTGCGGCAGCCGCTGCGAAGTGCATCATGTACCTCTGGTTGCTGGCGGGGATGGGGTGGGAAGGGGACAAGCTTCCCCAGGTGGGGCGGGAGGGTGCGCTTGCCAAAATGTCCCCACCCAAAGGAACGTGCACTGGCTGTGTCTAACTCCCCATGGGTGCGAGCTGACGTGGGCTTTTGCTAGCACACCCACCCTCTCCCCCCTTCGGAAATTTGGCCCTCGGAGTCTAATACATCATTGTTCTGCTTATAAATGTACTAAGTGTTGAGAATGTTTTGGTTTTTTCCTTAATTATAATTGTAATTGGCTTTTCCCCTTCTCTCTTGTTTATTTTTTTTCCCAACGCTGTCTTGCTTTGCACTGTGATTGCATGCTGCACCCCGATGTGTCCTTCATGACGATGTCACATGGCTTGTTGCTGTGATTCCTGCCACGCCCCCAAATCCACCACATGTTGCCATGGTTACATTTAAAAAAAAAAAAAACAAAAAAACCAAAAAAAAAAAAAAAATAATATACGCTCCACCCTCCCGTATGTCGCTTCCATGGTTCCCTTCCGAAAGTGCCCATGATGCACGGTGCTACGCCCACCACTGTGTCTGCAGCAACAACTCCTGCCACCAGCGTCCCCTTCGCTGCAACAGCTACCGCCAATCAGGTTTGGCCCTTTCAATGGCTTTCTTTCACGTGTTCAGATCTCGAGGACCGGGCGAGGGCCGGATCCGGCGTGGGGCCGAGCGTGTGTGTGCGTGTGTCCGGGGATCGGTGAGGGATGGGCGGCCAGCCCGGCCGGAGCGTAGGGATGGGCGATTGGCAGGGGTGCAAGCGCTTCTCCCAAAACACCACCCCCCACCACCTCCTGAAAAAACAAGGCTGTAAAACTCCCCACCCTGCTCTCAAGACCCGCAGCGCTTCTGCTTTTGGTCTCAAGCAGAAATCCCACCCCAAGCGTCCCATCCTTCCCCGTGGTATTTTGGCATGTCCTCTCCTGGCCGGAAAGTGGAAGACGAAACAAAGCGGCTTCCCCCTGCCGCAAGATTGGACTCTAAAAACAACCACCACCACCCCCCAAAAAAAAACCCAACAAACCACCCACCAACCCCCCCCAAAAAATCGGGAGCAAGGCTGTGAAGTGTGAAGTTTATTTCCACCAGTAACGTCACCCATCCCTACAGAAGTGACTCTGGATGTGCAGTCCGTGCCGTTGTAGCACTGCCATAAGTGTACAGGACTCCATGCATGTCTGCCGAGCCATAATTCTCTCCAAAACTTTCCTCTGAAGATACCGAGTTGTGATGGCTGCTTCCGCACCAGTCCTCAACTGTACATGCACAACCTGTCTTAGTGATGCTTCCTGGTAATTCGGTGTGCCACGACTTCTCCCAGTTAGACCAGAGACATTTCAAACACTTTTTTTTTTTTTTTAATTATGATTATTATTATTATTCCACCACCGCCACCACCCCAGTACTAATTTTAGCATTTTTAATTGTCATTCTCTCAGGTTTAGAGCTATTGCAAAGAGAAAGTGGTGTGTCACTTTGGGTTTGTGGGAGGCTGTTAGCCGTGCCGAATGCCAGCAACATCTCGGGGGGCTCCCTCTAGGCTTTCTCTAGCGCGAGGTCATGAGGCTTCCAGTC
Source organism: Limnodromus scolopaceus (assembly GCA_028565335.1). Taxonomy (NCBI): domain Eukaryota; kingdom Metazoa; phylum Chordata; class Aves; order Charadriiformes; family Scolopacidae; genus Limnodromus; species Limnodromus scolopaceus. The sequence goes on from JAOXNO010000063.1 coordinate 21,793,342, forward strand.
CAAGTTTTGCCTGCGTTAAGTCCTAGGCAGTGTTTTACTGCTCGCAGTAGGGATCGCTAGTCTTTTTTTTGGTGCTTTTGTTGTTATTTTCAGGTAGAGCAGGTCTTACTCATGCTCATACCATAGGAAGAAAGGCGAAATTCCTGTGCAGCGAGCGTTGCTGTGGCTGTGTGAGTCCTGTTTCAGCCAGAGAGTCTCAGGGCGTTTCTGTCTTACTGGTAGTCTGTGGGGGTAAAATCCCAGTACGAGCAACACGTACTCCACGAGGCATCAGTAGCGATGCAGCTCTGTGTGGCAAAATAAAGACACCTTGGGAACAGATCCCCTTTTATAAGCCACTGATGTACTTACTAACCCGAAACTGAAGACAGAATGAGCAGCCCCATCTCAAGACAATGTTTTAATGTGTTGTGTTCTTTCTTTTTTTTTTTTTTTTCTTGCTGTAGATATCCCAGTTATCAGTAGATGAACTGAGTAGCAGCATGTTTGTTTCACAGATGTAGAAGTTCCCGATAGAACAGTAAGTTCCTTCTCGGTATTTCTCTTTACGGTGGACTGCTTTATACGAGGGCACGGCGCCCCCCAAAAAGGAGGGGGGGCTGGCTCGGGCAGAGGGATGGAGCCTGCGGGACCCCAGTGGCTTCACACTCTGCTGACTCAACTGAAATCACAGAATCACAGAATATTCATGGTTGGAAGGGACCTTTGAGATCATCAAGTCCAACCACACAAAAAAAAAACCAAAAAAAAACCAAAAAAAACCCCCCCCCAC
>JAOXNO010000063.1:21868626-21881579 GCA_028565335.1 Limnodromus scolopaceus
GAATGGTGTGCAGAGAGGCCCTTGCTTATACTTATTGCTATAACAACCAAGGGCAGCCAATTTTCGTTATTTGCCCCATTGGAGGGTCGGAAGCGGAAAAGCGTAGAGGGGTCACACCTGTGGGGAGGAGCGGACAGAACAGGTAACCCAAACCTGACCAACGGGGGTATTCCATCCCATCTGCCCCATGCTCAGTGCAAAAGCTGAGGGATCAAAGGCCTAGCTCTTTCTTCAATGGCAGACATCCAAAGAGGACCCTGCCTGTTCATCTGCCTTTGATCCCGATCCGTGTGTTCCTGACTCCAGAGCTGGAGCCCAGTTCCCATCCGTCGCTGAGTCCAGTCTGGGCCTTCCCCAGTGCCTGCCAGTGACAGGCCTGTCATCCTGGGAGCTTGATACGGTTTTGTATATATTGTATCTATTTTCATTATTATCTTCTTTTTTATTTTAATATTAATTCTTCATTAAACTAGTTTAGTTCATTCTAAACTTTCTGTATCTCCTTATCTCTTCCTCTCCTCTCGTTTGGGGGATGGGGGGGAAGGGCCATCTGTCGGTCCGGTTGTGGTGATTTCGGCTGAAACCACGACAATGGCATAGAATTTCCTTTTGAAAAAGCCGTAGCCAAGTCAATCTGAAGCTCATGTTAGTGATTCAGGTACCCCAGAGAAAAATACATGTAAAAAAAAATAGCAGCAGAGACTGAATAAAAACCATACATATTTGTAAATCAGAAGTAACCAGGCAGTAGTAGCTTGATGTTGAAACACAACTACTCAAGGAACAGCTGCTTAAGCTTAAAAAAGTTTTCCATGGGCCACAAATCCTATCTACAGTAATTCTAAGGACAGGTATCTAATTAGCCTATCTTCTAAGTAACACTTCACATTGGTAAAGGAGAATGACTCAGGCTGGAGACCTCTTCAAACCATAAAAAAAAAGCCTACTAACAACAAAAAAACAAACCCAAAACCACTCCAAACCTAGAAATGAAAATTTTCCCTCTTCCCTAGTTTACCTGTCTGCACCAAGAAAAAGAAACAGCTGTCTTTGAAGCTTTAAGCATGCCGTTGATATTTTTACCTCAAATTTGTCTGGGTTGTGCATGCCAGGGATTGACTGCATTAGGTGTGAGGTTGGATGGTTTCCAAAATCAGAGCTCACATAGCCAATACGAAGTCGACCTTCACTGGCCTTCAAATCCTTGGGATGCTCATATGGTGGCTTGTGTAGAACGTTAATCTGTCAAGAAAACACACACAAAACTCTTTATAAACTCAGGAATCAAAACCAAATGCTAAACAGAGGGACAAAAAACCGCCGTGAGTTTGTAGAATTAGCCTTATCCCACATTCAAGTAAGTGGCCTGTGGGCATCCGTTGTTTCAAACCTGCATTCTATGTATTCCATAGGAACCAAGTGTAACGTCCACAAACTGCGTTACGAGGTGTGACGTACCTACACTCAGCCATCACCACCACAAGTTGACATTGCTGCTTTTCTACCTGTTTATTTTTTAGGTATTCCACCCCTGATAATTGAATATACTGATACCACAGAACTATGACCAGAAAGTTCTCAAACAACAAGCCACTTGTGACTAGAACAGCCTTCCTGTGAAGCGCCGCAGCATGCTTTCTGTTCTTATGGTCACTATCTTCCCCAGACATCAGCTTGTAGTCACTAGGACTGATAGGGTTATCAGGCTATTAAGACAAGCTAGTTTGAAAGCTTAGTGTTATTGTCTGAAGTCTGAGATCCTTCCTGAGGCTCACCAGACCCTTCCACTGGCTGACAGCATGTTTTCTATTATAACGGCAATCCACTCAAGCAGCCTGTCTCAACATTCACACATGTCAACAGCTACGACTCTACGGTTGAAGAGAAAAAGAAGTTGCATCAAATTTGCTATCAACAGCAACCATGCCCTTGGCAGCTTGAGGTGCTGTGAAGTCTCATGGCAATGACACGCGGTTAATTAATTACAGCAAGAGAAGGTATGTTTTTGGAAGAATCCATTCTACCGTACACAAAATACTCCAAACCACAATCACAACGAATGCTCAAGTACTTCCTACTGTGATGCATCGTCCCTGCAACACTGCTGTCACCAGCACTAAACAAGTGCAGTTGGAAATCCCAAAGCCAATCAAACACAAAGCTCACAGGCTCCAGCAAGGATTCACTACAAGCAAGGTCAGGTTCCAAGTGCTGCTACAGATGCTGGAAAGGACCAGATTTTGAGAAATACCATCACAGAGCTGCCTGGATCTGTTTCACTATCAGGAAAGAATGATTTATTCACTCTGCTTTTCAAAAACGCCCCTTGCATGTACTTTGCAGAACTAGCTGAGTAACGCTATGTCCCATCTCTCTACAGACCAGTGACTCAGAACAAAGCCTAATATTAACTACACAAGTATTAGATTTTCAGTAGGAACAGGGAAAACCACAAAGTATTTCAATCACAACCGGTCTATACAAAACATCCTACCTTGTCCAAACACAGATTTCCATGTCTCTCAGCAATAGCCTTCCTAAAACTGTGAGAAAGGGGATACAGCATGCTATGGTGTGGATGGACAGAAGGCAGTCTGTTTTTCTCCAGCTGATCAGCTACAATGCTAACCAGCTTCTTCATTCTCTCATCATAGTCTGTCCAGTCACAGACAATCTAGAGAAAGGAAAAATCAAAAGAGTATTAGGACAACAGCTTCCTTTGATCTGTATCAGATATTTCACAAGTTGAGACTAATGCTCCTTCCAAAAATGGAAGCTAGAACTTCAGAAATTACTGTTGATGACAACTGTAAGTATAATCTAACCTTCTGATTTAGGACTTAAGCCTGCTCTTTACGTTCAAATTAGTGATTGGTTGAGGTGATCAAGCTTAGCATTTACTGCAGAGGAATCTTAAGAATTCCAATCAAAGCCTTATCTTTCTCACCTGCAAACAGTGGGCCAAGTTGCAGTAGGCATCTGGGAAATCAGGTTTCAGCTTCAGAGCAGTGCGGTAAGAGGCAATGGCTTCTGGTATATTCCCTGAATCCTGTAAAGGCACAGAAATGAGTCACCAGATAAAAATATACCCAAGGTAAGTGCTCATAGTGCCCTGCCATGCTCTAAGAGCAAATCATTTGCGTGTTCTACCTTATGAATAGAGGCCAGGTTGCTGTGGGCATCAGCAAAAGCTGGGTTTATCTGAATGGCACGGGTGTAGCACTGTAGAGCTCCTTGAACATCCTGCATCTCCTTCAAAGTATTTCCCATATTAGAATAAGCATCTGCAAACGTGGGGCTGATTCTGAGAAAAAGATGATATACGTCACGAAGAATAAAAGCTCCTCTCCCCCAACGAGGAACCATACTCTCACCCAGGCTTTTTAGTTTGCAAAGCAATTATGTGAATGAAAATACGCTACTGTAAGTCACTTTCCATACGACTGTACGGCACATGCTGTTTGGAAAGGCTGGCACTATCACAGAGTATCCATTTACCTAATAGCCTCTTTGTAATGCATCAGAGCTTCCTGTAACTTTCCTTGCTGTTGCAGGACACTTGCTAAATTTGAATGTGCAGCAGCAAACTCTGGAAAAACCTGGAAGAAAAAGAGGTAGAATCTCTCTTAAATGCCCCAAGTAGACCATATAAAAAAAAAACACTTGTGCATTTCTTATTATTTTTTATATGACACAGGTCTCTGAACTTTCCTCCACTTACAACCAAAGAGGGAAAAAATAACCTATGTCACATTACACATTCCCAACTTTAATTCCCCACCTCTCCCTCACCACATTCAACTGTACCTCAAGAGCCTTCCGATAAAGACGGACAGCTTCCTCAATATTCCCCTGTTCCCGCTTGATGTTTGCTAGGTTGTTGAGAGAATCTGCATGAGTGGGACAAAGTCGAAGAGCTGTATTGTAGCATTCTTCTGCTTCTACCACCTTCGAAAAAAGGGATACTGTTAATAAGGTAATACTTCTGTTGGAGCACTGTTTATGAGAAGTCATTATACAATCACTTGTAACAGGCTGGAAGTGGAGATTTCCTGGATTATTCTTCCTTATGACTAATTGAGGGTAACATCCCATCTTAATAAAGCTGATGACATCTGGTGTCTACAATAAACATTTAAAAATTTTCAATAGGAAAAAACGTCCTCCTTACACTGCCTTTCTCCTTCAAGGCATTGGCCAGGTTACAGTAAGCGTCAGGGAAGTGGGGTTGCAGTTCAATAGCCCTCCTGTAGGTGTCTATTGCCAGGTCTATCAGTCCTTGCTCGTAATACACACAGGCAAGGTTGCCATGCACAACGGCGTGATTTGGACTCAAGCTCAAGGCTCGCAGATAAGCTGCTACAGCTCTGAAAGAAAAAGAAGGTAAACGATCACCCGCAGAGCAGCAATCGTATTTACTTTGGTCATAAAAACGACCTACATTTTTAAAAAACAAACTTCAAGGGATATGTATTACTAACACACACATCCGTCCTGTAAGATGTTACTGAACACACAGAAGAGTACTGCCTGAATTAAAAGCCCAATCAAGGGATTAATTATTATTCATGTTACTTTAAAAACAGGCTGAATTCTGTAATTAATAGACTAGAAGAAATACTTCACAAACCAGGAATGTTTTCCTTCCACCTGATGCTGTACAGTGATCTTTATTTCTTCTGGAAAAAAAGTAAAGCTTCCGTCTACTTTTTTTAAACACTTTTCATTACTAGGACAAGCAAGAGACCTTTGCTCCATTTTTTTCCCAGTTTATTATTCAACTGTAACAATATAAACAGCATCATATTATTAGGTCTTTATTCTCTTCACTAACCTAACACACATATCATACTTTACTCATACTTCAAACTTCACTTAATTCAGAAGTGAGATCTTTATCACTCCTACAGGACTATATAAATAAACGACTGGTGTATTCAAATCCAATTTCTAGAAAAATCACAATAGTATACATAAGTAAATTCTTGAGAAGGTGATGTCAAGGCTACAATGAGGAAATACGCCCATTTCGCTCAGTAATTTGTGGTTAAAACAGAAATCACTGAATCATTTACACTGTGTGCAACAAAACTAGTTAGAATAATTAACCTGTTCCCTGCAAGCTTTCATTAAATTTGGAGCCCCAAACCACAGCTACCAGAAATTGCAATCCAAGGAACAGATGCAATATGGTACACTGCATATAAACATCAGAGCCTGGATCTTCTTCCAGAAACAGAAGTAAGATTCACGTATCAGATCAGAGCTCTCAAACAAGTTAGTTCAAAAAGACAGTAACTACTACAACCCCGCGCAATAACATGATGTCAACACATAACAAACACAGAATATTCCATCAGATGCTTAGCTGAATTTCAGCATTTCAGCTCATCTCAAATGGAAAATGTTGTAAGAGAAACACTTGTAGATTATGTCCTGAATCACATAAGGAAAACAAAGAATTCAAGGGTTCAAGCCTTTCTCGGACTTATCTTCACTCCTCCCCAGCCTTAATTTCATGTCCATTTTCATCGATACCTTCAGAAACTCTCATTTTTAACATTTTATTAAACATAAAGGAATACTTTCCACAGGATTTAAATTCCTAATTCCAGTAACCTTCTCTGTATGCATTTCAAAGCCACTTGCTTGTTTAGCTTACAGCAGAAGTCTTTGCTATACTTATATACTTATATAGTCCAAAGAGGTTTACATCAGGAACCTAATCTGTATCTTGATACATCTGACAGAGTAACAACACTTATCCGCTTACCTGTCAAATATCCTTGCCTCCTTCAGGACATTTCCCAGATTGATGTAAGCATCCAAAAAATTTGGGTCAAGTGTTACAGCCTGAAAATATTTTTGAAGTAAGAGTTTTGAGCATTAAAACAAAAATATCATGAAAAGTAGTTGAGGTTTTTTGGGTTTTGTTTGTTTTTAATTGGACAAACCAAATTTGTAAGCATCTAAGACTTTATCAATAACCTAAGGAAGGAAGGAAAACTGAAGTTATAAAAATCAATCACAGAGTATCAAAGTTATTTATCTGTAGAAACGAGATCATACGCTACCTTCAAATTTATTCCTTTGCTTACCTAGTCAGTTGCAACTACGGCAGAATAAAGCGTTCAACATTTATTTCATGTTAGGCTGATCATACTTCACACTCCTGCCTAACCATGCTACGCTGTCTTTAGCTTGTTTTTAGGGGAAAACCCTAAAAAACCTGATCCATATCCTTTATCTACTGCAAAATAAGACAGCATTGTAAAACTTTAGCAGCCCATGAAAACAGAGACAGTTTCACAAGAGCAAGAGAAGAGCAAACACATCATGTATGTAGGGAAAATTCAGTACCCATTTAACAAAAAACAAAACCAAACACCAACATTTTCACTCCCTTCAAAGCTAATAAAATGCAAAAAACTTAACAACCATTAAAGTTACAGCAGATGCAGCAATAAGCTACATGTGAGTATTTGCCAGGCCAGACTCCGTTAAGACTATTACTTCCAAATTAAAATATTTTTAAATCTATCACTGACTAGACAGAACAAAAAAAAAAAAAAAAATCCCAAACAAAAAAAAACAAACGCTGAGCAATTAAAATTATTTTTGTGGCTCTCAAGTCGTAAGTTTCAGGAAGAAACTGTCCACCACATCTTAAGTCCAGTTTTAGATCACTTTAGAAACTTAAGAAATGAGTAGAAACTGAATGAAGATGCTAACTAACTAGAAGGTACCAGACAACTACTTAATGACAGCAATCTAGAGAAGTCTGAAACAACAGTGGTGAAAAATAATCCTGGAGAAGAGGAATGACTGTGTCACTTAAAATTTTTCTCCTCAGTTACTCACAGGACAGTAATACCTGAAAAAAAAAAATCACAATAGCAAAATGATTTTAAGCAAAAAGTTGTTTTTCTCTCTCAGACGCGAAACACACAAAACATTATCCCTATCCAATTAGGTTTTTTAAAAAAGTTTATTCCGGGAAAGGACTGTAAAACCTAATGAATGTTGTTATGCTTGACATGTGTGTGAAATCCTTAGGGCAATTCTAAACATATCTCTCTGGTGGCACACAGGCAGTCTGAAACATCAGGAAGTAAAAAAACCCAAGCAATTAACACAGGATGTTAACTAACAGGCTCATAAGAAGTTCTCTGCTGATCAAAATATTTCTGTCTTCTACAAGCAGACCACGTGCATTAAAATCTAGCGGTGAAGCTGACTGGCTTCGATCGTTACCTTTTCAAAGTGATGAATCGCAAGCCAAATTTCTCCTTGGGCATTGAATACACAGCCAAGATTACTCCAAGCCACTGCAAAGTTTGGTTGAGTCTCAATTGCTTTTAAGTAACAGGCCTTGGAACAGTTAAAGAAGAGAGATACAAGGGAAGGGGAATATTTGTAAAAAGAAAAAAATGAGAAAAAATAATTGTTAGTATGCCTTCTCTAACCAGCCAAAAGTGACCCTGCAGTATAGGCTAGCTTGCGCCAAAACTAATGCGCTGCAAACTGTTGTTGATCCTGCGCCAGCGCAAACCAAAACCCAGGTGCAAGCCCACCATTTTTCAGTTATGCTGATAACGAATTAACATGACTTTATACACCAGGTCACCACGGAGATCATCTCGGAAATAATTCAAGCAGTTCGGCAGAAATACCTGCCACCCTCGAGCGCATAAACCCCCCCAAAATTACTGCGTAACAAAAACTTCACTGTGAAATAAAATGATTAAATTGCGAAATATTCTAAAACAGGTAGAAATTACTTAAAAAAAATTAGAAAAACTACTGAAAAAGACGAAGCCGTTCTTCGTTTTTAGTTGTCCTTGTCAAGTGAGACGACGGACCCAAAATATGTCTGTCAACCCAAACCCGTTTCCCAGTTTCTTCAAACACGGTCAATCAGTGGCAGCTTCAAAACCTCAAATGACAGGATTGCATGAAGGTTTAGGTCCCTGTAATGCAAGCGCAAGAAATCGCTGCGCATCCTAAAGAGCACGGCGCCACGCTATCGCTGCGAACTGCTTGGCTCTATTGATTGCCCCTAGGTCCAGTGAACGGCCAACCAGAATCATTAATCTACCAGACAGGCCCATACAAAAAACTCGCTTGTTAAATTTGATGTCTGGACTCTAAACGCGTTACAACCCAATTTTATCCAAAAGGCTACAGCCTGGAGCTCGGGCAGTCACCCAATCAGAGATTAATCATCTAGTCAACCGTTCACGAGGGCTTAATCGCACGCAATGCGCGTTACCGCTGCGCAGCCTTTGCGCTACTGCAGGATCACAGCGCATCATCAGAAGAGCAGAACGCTGCAATCCAAACAAAGAAGAAAAAAGGAAAAAAATGAACAACCAGAAGAGTTAGAAGCTTTTACTATTAACTATCTCCAATTATTTCTTTAAAAAAATATTTTAATTTACTTTTACTTTATTTCTTTGAAAGAATTTGTGGCTACTAGTATAAAATATTCTTACATTACTTGCTTGTAATTAAATATTTTAAGCTGTTTTCTGAAGCCACAAGACAGAAGATTCAGGCATGGAGGCAAATGGTTTTGCTGTGGCAGTTACAAACCCGTTACCATATTTCTCATCATGTGACTTTTCGGTGCGTTCCTTGCTGGAAGAGGAGGAGGAGGTGTGTGTCTGCCCTAGATCCAGGCCTCGAGCTCCCTTCAGCGAGGCACCTTACGCATGGAATAGGAGGTTTCACCCACCTGAAACCTTCTAAATACAATATCAGTGGTGAAAAACCAAAAACAAGAGAGAAAATAAAACAAGATCATTAGTAAGAGTTCAACAAAGCAATTGCATTTTTTTGGATATGTCTTAACACATGGGAATGAGGACAATCTGTCTGTAACAAGGGAGACATGCAGAAGGGAGAGGGTTAATCAGGGCAATTGCATACAGCAGGGACTTTTTTCGGTTTGGTTTTTTTTTTGGAAGAAAGGCTCTGAAATATCTACAAAGAAATTAAATTTTAGTTCAAACTGTAAGGAATCTGCTGGCTTGATCTTTCAAATGGACTGATAACCAAAGAAACACGTTGCAATTTACTCAAAAGATGTTTTTCCTCGTTTATTAAGTTCTCACAAAACGGAATAACACTTTCAAACTAGGTGTCTCCAGAGCTCTGAAACAAAGAAGTCAGCAACCTAAGGCAGGCGCAGTGTCTTGGCCTATACCAGTCACACTAAAGCTGCAGTGAAGTGCAATTCATGTTAGCTGTCCGCTTGGTGGGCTGAGAACCAAGTGTCTCAAAGGCTGTTCAAACTCTAAATGCTGCTACAAAATATTTTCAACCTGGATCTGACCAAATCAATTAGGCTGCCCTAGGACGCTACGCACATCCAAGTTGTTAAGCGAAATCCAGAAAAAAAAAATAATGGAACTTTGAACCCGCACTCCCGTTACCCCGTAAAGATGATAACCCTCCCCAAACTGGTGCAGCCAAACAGACAGCTACGCTGTTCATACACTCCACTTTTTAGCATGCGCGTGGGGCTCGGAGTGACAGACATGGAGTCCAGGGTGTTTCCGATTTCTCCACACTCCTCACCCCTGCAGCGCGGACGCGTAAGGTGGCTTGTAACAAGACAATTTCTTTGTGCAATCCAAGTTTTAACATGCCAAGAATTTTAAACTCATCTTGGTGTTCGAATTCTCAGTTTAGGAAACACACGACTGCTAGAAGCCACCTTTCCACTACAGCAAGTTTTCTTTCGATCAGTTCATTTCCCAAACAAACCAGCTTTGTCCTTCCGATTTCTTTATTTTGGGGGAGGGGAGAGGGAAGACATGAAGAAAAGATATTCGGGGAGTTCGCATACTGCAGCTATTGATCATTTACTAGCCTTTCTTCCACTATCAAGGGAAGGGAAAAGTTAAAAGAATAAAAATCTTTAAAAGCCAATATTACAAGGTAACATTTGGATACGTTTCTTCTCCACTTACAAGCCACAAAGGACTTTAGAAGAGCAGCGTTTTCAATAGCACCTGCATCGTACAGGGATCTCGAGCTAACCACAGGCTCTCTGCTTGGCACCAGCAGGCAAGCCTCAGATTTGAAGGACCGTTACTTATTTCCAGATAAGAGCATGATGGAGCCCCTGCCCAATACTTCAGAATGGTATCAGATAGTCTAGTTCAGCAGAAAGGCTTGGTAGTGTTCCATTTCTTGACTTAAAGCAAGTTTTAAACATGGACATGCCATATCTTGCCCTGCAACTACTCTGGGGTGTTTCAGTGCCTTCAGTTTTCAGCAGTTTCTCAGACTGTCTGTAGATCAACGCAGATTTGAAGACTTGGTGCAAAGTTCAAGTTTTCAAAACACTGACGTTTACATGTATTCTACCCAACACCTACCTTGGCTTCTTCCAAGCGACCCAGGGCTTTGAGCAGGTTCCCCAGGTCACTACGAACACAGTACAAGTCCTGAAAAATCAAAGTCACACTATCAGCTTCAGGACTTCAGACGCCCTAAAGGTCTTCCCAGAGAACTTTGCAAAGGAACACCCCGGTCCTCTGTAGCTTATTTTAAGTTCTTAATTTAAATAATAACTTAAATAGTAACACTGATAATGTAAATTCATTTTTTTGACCTAACATTACAGCCAAGAGACAATCTTATTGACTTCAGTACTATAAAAATACAACCATAAAGAAGTAGAAAGGTGAAAGAAAGAAATGTTTCGTACAATTCTTTATACAGAAATACTTAAAAAGGAAAAAAAATGCTGCCCCCCCCGATTTAAGTTCTTTTGCCACACATAAGGATTTGAAGCCTCTATTTTTAAAGCATGACTGCAAGCCTGTATTCTTAAGTTACACCATTGCCATGATGGCTTTTACACAGATAAAACATAGTGATTTTGCTTCCTGTATCCCCAAAGCAGTTTTTCCTCCCTGGTTTTCCCACTAACAGATGCATTTTCATCAGCCCTGCCACGTGTTCTTGTTCTTCCATTTGTAACCCCAGCACAGGCTGCAACGGCATCATCTAGCAGTACAGACCGCTGAAACTGGGGACACGCTTGTCAACACTAACAAAAGAAGTTTCTAACCTAAACAAAACAAAACTTTCCTGTAAGGAAAGTCCATCTTACAGTATTTCTAAGCAGTGCATAAACTCCACTACTTGCGTGACTTGGCACAGTAAGTTAGACAAGCTCCATCCAGGCTGCATCACGGAGCCAAACAAGATTCTCAGCTCTTGCTGGGACTGGGTTTGCGTTTGCTTTTCCAAAGGGAAAAGGATCTATGCGCACCGGTTTGATTTTGCATCTTAAATATTTTTGCCAAAACATATGACCAAATAGCAAGCAGATACCTTCCTGAGTAGTACTAGACAAATTATTTGAGTATGACACATAATAATGAGAAGGTATCAGTCTGATACATTGTTTACTAAAAATGTTGATTAAAACTAGATCTATAAGAGTCACTTACACACACATACTCATCTTCAGCCTATAAAACAAAGAAATAATGCTTCTGTAAACCAACCCAGTGGAAGGCTAACAAAGGCAACCCTCATCACCATTAAGTTTCTGACTTTATGCAAAATCATCAGGTATGACTTTATCTCCCGTTCAAGTCTGAGCAGTGATTCTCTCACCGCGATAACACTGCCTTAAAGCGCACAAAGCTAAATCTAAGGTTATTCACTGAAACTTCTGACTTAACAGAAAAGCAAGGAATTTGTGTGGGTTTTTTTATCTCAACAATGCAGGTAAGTAGTGCAGAGAAAGTGGAGTTACTGAATGCCACCTTTGCTTCGGTCTTCACTGCTAAAACTGTCCTTCGTGAATCCCAGACCCTGGAGACAAGGGGGGAGGTCTGGAGAGAGGAAGATTTTCCCTCAGTAGAGGACTGGGTTAGAGACCACTTGGCCAAACTAGACATCTGTAAGTCCATGGGCCCCGATGGGATGCACCCACGAGCGCTGAGAGAACTGGCAGATGTTACTGCTGGGCCACTCTCCATCATCTTTGAAAAGTCATGGAGAACAGGAGAGGTGCCTGAGGACTGGAAAAGGCAAATACCACCCCAGTCTACATGAAGGGCAACAAGGAAGACCCAGGGAACTACAGGCCAATTAGTCTCACCTCCATCCCTGGGAAGGTAACAGAGGACTTGTTCTGGATGTCATCTCCAAACATCTTAAGGAAGTTATTGGAAGCGGTCAACAAGGATTTACCAAGGGTAAATCATGCTTGACCAGTCTGATAGCCTTTTATGATGTTATAACTGGATGGCTGGATGAGGGGAGAGCAGCAGATGTCATCTACCTTGACTTCAGCAAGGCTTCTGACACTGTCTCCCATAACATCCTCATTAGGAAATTAAGGAAGTGTGGGCTAGATGAGGGGACAGTGAGGTGGATTGAGAGGTGGCTGTGTGACAGAACTCAGAGGGTTGTAATTAATGGAGCAGGGTCAAGTTGGAGGCCTGTAACCAGCGGTGTCCCCCAGGGGTCAATACTTGGTCCAGTTTTGTTCAACATATTCATCAATGACCTGGACGAGGACACAGAATGTATCCTCAGCAAGTTCACTGATGATACCAAACTGGGAGGGCTGGCTGACACTCCAGAGGGCTGGGCCACCATCCAGTGTGGCCTGGACAGGCTGGAGAGCTGGGCAGAGAAGAACGTAATGAGGTTCAATAGAGGCAAGTGTAGGGTCCTGCACCTGGGGAGGAAGAACCCCAGGCACCACCATAGATTAGGGGTGCACCTGCTGGAAAGCACTTCTGAGGAGAAGGATCTGGGGGTCCTGGTGGATAGCAAACTATCCAGGAGCCAGCAATGGGCCCTTGTGGCCAAGGGGGCCAATGGGATCCTGGGCTGCAGAGGGAAGAGTGTGGCCAGTAGGTGGAGGGAGGTCATTCTCCCCCTCTGCTCTGCACTGGGGAGGCCACAACTGGAAT
>JAOXNO010000063.1:21881679-21895257 GCA_028565335.1 Limnodromus scolopaceus
GTCCCCTTCTCTGGAGATCTTCAAGCCCCACCTGGATGCCGTCCTGAGTGATGTGCTCTGGGCAACCCTGCTTTGGCCGGGGAGTTGGACTAGAGGATCTCTAGAGGTCCCTTCCAAATCTGACAATTCTGTGACTCCATGAAGTACATGACCACCATCCCTTACTGTGATATAAACTTCTGTGACAGGAGACTTTCAAAAATCCTTAAGAAAAGAATTAAGTAACTGGTTAAGTTTATGGTGTATAAGTCAGAGGAAGGAGTTATCACTTGTTTGTTCTTTGAAATCTGCTATTTGTGTGTCATGGGACAATAGTGAAATATGGAGGTCCTCTATAAAATCGTTACTTACAGGGTTGTACTGAAGGGCAGATACATATGCCTGTACTGCTCCTTCCATATCACCTGCAGCTACCAGTGCAGCAGCCAAATTAATATATCCATCAATGAAATCTGGCTTGAGGCGCAGTGCATGTCTGTAATGTTCAATTGCTTCTTGTAGCTGTCCACGTTCCTTGTACACATTGCCCAGATTCGAGTAGGCTTCAGCCAACAGTGGATTCTGTTTAATAGCCAAAGTGCTGAAGTGAGCAGACCTGGAGAAAATTAGACAAGTTAGCAAACCAAACCAAACCCAACCCCACCAACCCAGAAACTCCACCCCTCACTTTCAGTGTCTGCCTATTTACCTAGTTACTTCATGAACATTCATGCTTAATGGAGCCAAACATACAGCCAACAACTCTGGACTTACGGAGCTGTCTTGAATGTTTACCTTTTCCTAGCTTAAACTACCACCTCCCCTGTTCATATTTTAGATTTTACTGAAGAAAGACAACCCCCATGTAGGACTCAAGTTGCCTCACCAAACTTGAACTCAGCACACGTGGAGCAAACACTATAGAAATCCTGTGAAGCCTCCTCCAACATTTGCATGCTTTAAGCAATGTTCCACACAATACTCTTTTCAAGGAGTAGGACACAGCTGATATATATGGATATAGAAGTCTGTTGTACCCTCCCCCATTTCACTTTCCTATATCTGAACTGCTCTTACAACTTTATTCAGAAGCCTAATAAAATAAACCTCAGTTGAAGGTTCTTACTTCCTTCACTAGCACACGCAGATTTACAGCTAGAACAAGTTCAAAATGCGTGAGGCACATAAAGGAAGATCAGGGACAGGCAAACAGAAAGAATATGGAGCCAACTTTCCAATGTCAAAAAGCTGTAACTAATCATGCCATTTCACAGCTAACAATCAGTCTTGCAACTTAAAAAACAAAAAGAAAACAAAACCACAAACCCTCACACTGCAAGTGGAATAAATAAACAAAAGCCTCAGTTTACACATTAAATACCTCCAGTACATACAAGTGTGGCTGACACTCCAATATTAACATGTGCCATATTAAAATAACAGGAGAATAATGGCAAGATCTGTTGTTTATTGTAAAGCTAGAGATTCCACTTTGTATTTCTCTGACCCTAACAAAATTCAGAAGAACGTTATTTCCGACCAGACCTTACTGCTGCCACGAAGTCAGTCAGTATTTGTGTTCAGTAATTAAGAAAAAGAAATCAACATTAGAATAAAACTTTTGGCACCTATGCTCAGTACTATTAGAGATGTAAGCTATAAAGAAAGCTTGAGAGAACACCTCAAGTCTCCTACCTGTCCAATCTGCGACACTGGAAGTGAATGGAGGATAGCAACAAAAGCACACCGGTGTTATCAGGCTCTTGTCTCCAAAGCTGCATGCAGTGTCTCTCTGCTGCTTCAAAGTCTCCTGCCTGATACTCACGATGAGCCAACTCCGCTAACCCTTGGAAGGAAAGCATACGTTTCGTTGGTTCTGGAGAATCACCAAAACATTTAAGGGGGGAAAACAAAAAGTTAGATAATGGGAACAAAACAAAACCAAAACAAAACCAAAACAACAAAAAACCAAAATGAAACAATGTGAAAAAAAAAAAAAAAGCATACACAACTGAAGGATGAAAATGTTTGGAATTACATAAAAACATTACAGTGGCAGTTTGAACTCTCAGATATTCCTGTCCCAACCTATTACTATGATACTTCTAACATTATCCGTACAGGTGCACGATCTCATCACCTAATAATAGGAAAGAGGAAGACTGTAATGACTGTGACTATTTGTAAGTCAATCGTTTTCCATTAACCTGAAATATATTTACAGAGATTCCTGGCACGGAATTGAACTTTGGTTCGTAACAGCAGAAGTGCTGCTAACACAACAACGAGTCTCCTCACTCTTCCCCAGCCCTGTAAATCTTATGTTTTGTAGAATTAAAAACAAATGCTAAAAACTTAATAGGGAAATGAAGTACAGCAGACAAAGATTTCAAAGGCCTTGAACAAAAGAACTTTTGCTGTGCCAGTAGAGAAAGCCCTCTTAAAAAAAAGGCAAAAAACCCCAATGCATAACATTCCTTGAGTCCTCTGTACTCCCACATTCCCCATAATCAGTAAAAATGCCTTCACAGGAAAAAAAAATTGGCCTCAAAACAGTATCTGATGAGAGACAAACACACAATTCAATGATTATGCAACTGGGCTACAGAAGGAAACACTAAAAAAACAGTGTACATGAAAGGAGTTAGTGCTTCTGGGGGCTCAGCTGGAACAGGAGTGACAAAACAGTTTTAGTATTTAAGGTACAATTGTGGAAAACAAAATACTTAAATAAAACACCACCTCTTTTAGAAAAAACAACCTTAAGTGTGAAATGTAGATAATACTTCTTACAAAGCACCGTTCTGGATGAAACTATGGAAAAGTCACAACCGTTCATCCTACAGAAGTGCTGACCTTCAAAATCTGCCTTTGTACCAACGGCTCTTACTATTTAAAGGTTCAATTACCACAAGTATCTCTTATTTTTCCTCCTGAAGTCCAGCATTTCCACTACCCTGAAGTCACTTAATTCCATTCATGAAAGACTTCCAACCTGGAGTGTTTCAGAATTTGGAATGTAAATGAAACCTAATACAAGGAAGCACCTCAATATCCAAGTACACATATTTTTGCAGCTTCAAAACAAAAATCCTCTGAGACTCTTTAATTTTTTTGTGAGAACTTCAAAGATAGCAAAATAACGACATAGAGATTAGGTACAGAGTTACTATCTAGTGTTTTACCAAATTAGGATGGATACAAATTATTTAAATTATTTTCAAAATTGCTTTTTTAGCAATAGATTGAAGATAAAATTGAAGAATAAGATAACGTAACTAAAGCTGTTTTTCCAGACAGTATATTGTCTCTGTCAGTGCTAAAAACTTTAACCGTTTCATAGTAAGTTGGAACTAGCAAAGCTACTCATTTTTAGATGCTCCACTAGTAATTGTCAAGTATCTTCATCCGGATTAGATTCCTGCTTTCTAGGAGCCTGGCTTAACAGCTTTCCAAACCCTGACTAAGTGAAAAGTGGACTTCAGTATCTGGTTAAACCTATTGGCAAGAAACAGACACAACTCTCATTCATCGTGAGAATGACAGCGCCATTTATAAAAGTCCACGGTGCTGACGGTCGCGATGACAGAGTCCCAACACGCTGTTCCTCACTCCCTGCCTCTGCCCTGAACAGCCACACAGGCTTAGCCCCTCTGGCAATCACTATATTTTCAATTTCTGTTGATGGCACAAACACAGGAAAGCTAGAGAGAGAGGTAGAGCATATCCCATGAACCTCACTGAATAATTTCTTTTCCAAATAAATTTCCACGGTGGTGGTAAATGTCAAAGCTAAAAAAAAAAACAAAACAAACAAACACAAAAAACCCCAAAACAAAACATCCAAAAGTTTAGACTTAGATTCTCATGACCTCTTGGAAAGAACCTCCCAACCCTTATCTAAATGCTACATTTTGCCTACTTCAGCAAAAAGTGAAACTGAGGTTGCAACATCCAGGGCAAGACAGAAGGTGGTGCAGAAATACTGTTTTTAACACTCAAGAATGAGACTAGCTAATAAAAGCAACAAAATAACTGAAACGCTAGAATTTTCTGTCATTTATCAAGTCTCTTCAGAAAACACCCCACCCAGCCACCCCCTGGAACAGACGAAGCAAACCAATCGCTCAGCGTAAAACAGCCAAGTCATCTACTTCCAAAGGAGTATTTTTGGACACGACTCTTGAGAAGTTCATTGAAAAGGAGGAAGCAGAGAGCTGTATCACAAAGTTCAAGCCGAGCTAAACTTTTCATAGAAACTTGGCTGGAAGAGAAGTTCTAGAAGGCAAAGAATTCGCACCACAGCCTTTAAGGGTTGCTCACTGAATCCATTTCTAAAGGAAATAATTGCAGTGAAGAGTCACAGAGAGAAGAACTCCTTATCAAGTCTTGCATACACGAATTTATGGACCTAGGGTAATTTGTGCTATGTACTTTGTCTATGACGTTGGAAAAGCCTAGCACGTGCTATGACAACAACCTTTCCCGGAACTTCCTACACAAGGAGAATAAAAACCCACACAGAACTATCACAAACGTACCCAAAGCCATTCCCCCCCCCTCCCCCCCCCGAAATAACACCCTAAGCACTTCCCGTGCGCTCATGCTCAATCTTACGTTTAAATAAAATCTAGGCCCAGCCAGGAAGAGCTGCCACCTCCATCTGGGTGGTGGGGAGGAGCACAGGGCGTGGGGGGGGGGGGGGGGGGCTCCCCCCCCCCCCCCCCCCCGATCGCGCACATGTTCCTCTCGATCAAGGCTGCCAGAGGATGCTGCAGCCTCGGGGACACGCAGTTTTAGCCGAGGAGCAGCGAAATACCGTATTGCAGCACTCGGCCTCTCCATCTCCCCTTCTGGATCCCTACCCTTTCCCTTTACATCCCTGCGTTGCTCTCCCACCTCTTTCTCCATATTGCTTTCGCCCCCATTTTTTCCCAGGCATCGTTCCGGTTTTTCATGCTCTTCTTTCCCTCTGCTTACAGAAACCCCCAAAAAACTAGGGGATAAAGCTGCACTGTCCTTTCATCGTTTCAGTGAGCAGAATACTTCTTTTTCTTGCCCTACAGGGAAAAAGGGCGATTTCTCCTATTCTCTCCCCCATCCCTCGAGTTCTGGATGGGTAAATTAAGCGTAGAACAGGATCTTTTTTGGCTAGATCAATCTAGCCATTAGCTTACTGCCCAGAAAAACCCATACGCTTCTCGGCTATGCCGCAGAAAAATCTGCTCCTCGAGCACAGCGAGAGGTTCCGGACCAGTCCACGCACGGTTTGGGTCAGGTTTTTACCCTCCATCGTCCTCTACAGAAACGCAGTCACCTGACAGCGCGATAAATATAGAATAAGAGAGCACCGCGCTCAGCCCGTCGCGCCCCGCTCCTCCCGCAGCAGCCGGCAGCCCGCGGCCGGCCAGGGCCCACCAGAGCCCGCCGAGGGGCCAGCCCGGGCCCGAGGCGAGGGGAGACAAGCACAAAGGCGGCGGGAGCCACCGCCTCGCCCAGGCCGCCGCTTCTGGAAAGTTCCGCCGGGAGCGGGCCCGGCGAGCAGGGGGCGAGTCAGCCACGGCCCCGGAGAAGCGCAAGGCCGGCGTGCGGCCCCCGGCGAGGGCAGGGCCCGGCCTCCGCAGGGCTGCGGAGCCGCGGGCCCCCGGCGCGCCCGTCCCCGCGCGGCAGGCCGCGGTACCTGTGCTGTCGGCCACGTTCCCCACGGAGGTCGCCATGGCGAAAGGGGGCCGGTGAGGCTCTGGCGGAGGCAGCAGAAGGGCCGCGGTGGCGGAGAGGCCCGCTCGCTGAAGCGGGCGGCGCAGGACCGAGCTGCCCACAGCCCCGGTGCGCTGAGGCGGCGGCGGCTCTCGAAATGGCGGTGGCAGAGGCAACAAAATTGCCGAATGGTCGCTGCCGGGACTAGCTCCCCCCGGCAAGTAGTCCGGGCGGAGCCAGCCAGCGGGACCGCACGGCGCACCCGTGAGGCGGATGGACCTCGACCGGAACTTCCTCCGTCTCCTTCCGCCAAGTCCCCCCCCCCCGCCCCAGGCAAGCAGCCATCTCAGCGAACGCAGAACAACCTCGTCAGCTCAGGTATCCCTCCGCGTAGAGCCGTTGCGACAAATGCAGCCGCACTGCGCGTGCGCAGCCGCCCTCCGCCGTGTGAGTGTGTCCCCCCCGCCCTGCACATGGTGCCCGCGGCCCATCCGGGTGTCGGGAAGGCGCGGCTGGGCCGAGCGGCGGCCCCGGGAGCTTTCCCCCGACCCCGCCGCGTCCCGCGGGTAGCGGCTGGGGAAGCGATTCCGTAGGGGATTCCATCGGGAACCCCGGGGGGTGCTTCCCGGGTGCCCGAAAATGAGGGGTCTCCTGTGAAGAACGAGCACTTCCCGAAGGCTCCGATTACCCAACGCTCATTTCTGGGACTAATTGCAACTTAAACCCCCCATAATTAAGGCATCTGTTTGCTTAAGTGCTCCCAGTTCGGTCATTACCAAACCCGGCCCCACCGCGGTCCCGGAGAAAAATCGGAGAAAATTATTTTTCAGTTGTTTATCAAGAGCAGGGGTTTTATTCTGAACAAGCCTTTTTTTTTTTTTCTCCTGACAGGCAGGCCTGTGTCCAACAGGCCCCTGTTGATGAGAAATTATTTTACATCTCTGAAGAGCGAAGGGAAAAAAAAAACCCACACAAATCTCCCTCTGGATTCTGGAACGAGGACAGGCCCCAACCACCCCCAACTCGTTGGCGAAAGCTTAGTTTCCACCATTTACTCAGTCACATGAACACGTTTTATAACCGATTAAAAATATTACATTTAAAAAAAAAAAATCTGCTTTTTAAAGCAGTCCCCGCTCCACTGTTGCTTATCCCAAACTAGGACAAGAGAAATTGGGGAGCCCAGAGTAGCCCATGATGACCATCATCTGGGGAAAGGGAGTTTATTCATCCGAGTCCAGGTCGCTGTCTCCTGCGATGGAGTGGAAGTCCTCACTGTCTTCTTCATCCTCAGAGAGATGGACCTGGCTCAACACGCTGGGCCCGCAGCGCTGCTGTTCTTCCTCCTCCTCCTCTTCCGAGATCTCGTACCCTCCAGTGCTGCTGAAACTGGTATCTCTCGTGTTGGATTTGGGGTCTGGTTCTTCGTAGCTGCCATAGCTGGAAGAGAGAGAGAAAGCTTTTATGTACCATCGTTTCAAATCACCTGCCGATACCGACAATCCCGTTATTTAACTCCTGTAAAAGGTCCCTGGGCTTGAAGTCCGTGTAGAACACTCAGAACCATCGTGCACTTCAGTTCTGGCAATGGCCAGCTTTTTTGCAGAATCACAGCATCTTCACGGTTGGAAGGGACCTTTGAGATCATTGAGTCCAACCATACACAAAAAACCACAACAAAAACCCAACCCAACAATCCCGGGCACTAGAGCATGCCCTGAAGTGCCATGTCTACACGTTTCTTAAATACCTCTAAGGATGGTGACTCCATTTTAAAATAAAAAAACCCAAACAAACCCAGTTCTCCTGATGAAACAATTGTCTCATCCCACTCTGGGCAGGATCAGCCTTCATCCCTGCTCAGGGCAAGAAAAAACTCGGGGCTCCAACACCTTCCATCTGTCACCTTTACAGCAGATGGGAAGGCACACGGCCCGTTCTCATCACCTTCTCCAGCATTTTCTGCTGAGTCCTGGCACGGCGCTGGGCTGGACTGGCCACTCACCCAACCCAGCATCGCCACCTGTCCAATAATTAGCCAGATATCAATAAGGACATTAAGGGACTGCATTCCGTAGGTAGAAAAAGAACAGGGAATCTAATGCTAATACTCTCCAGAACGGCCAGAGAAGCAGGAGCAGGGCAGCACCCTCCCAAGCGAATGCAAAAATAAAGCTGATAGTGCTGCACTTGTCATTTTCTAATAAGGGAACTCTTTCCAAAATACACAACACGCATCTTCCTATTCTTTTGGACTCCAACTAAGCAGTTTCCTTTCAAATAAGGAAATGCTTAGAGAAAAAAAAAAACAACAAAAGCCATCAAGTTAATCAGCTAAATCATCTTTTAACTCCAAAGGCATCTTGTATTTACCAAGACAACCTATAAAAGCCTTTATTTGTCCTGTCCTCAAAAACCACTACGGACAGAAAATCATTTAACTTACAAGAATTAATTATTTTTTTAAAATATAACTAACATTTTTATTCGTGAAAATCTTACAGCAAAACCAAATTTTTGTCGAGAATTAAATTGCAACGATGGTACTTACGGCTGCAACACTAAAAACAGTGACAAAATAACTTAAAAAAAAAAGTGAGATATTCTTCAACTTTTTATGACAAACGCTTCGTTAAGAGAAGGGATTTTTGTTTTGAAGAATTATTTTCACAAGATTCTCCGCTCCAGTTACCTGATATTACTGTCCTCCATGACATGCGATGTCTCCCCACCATCTCCTTCGTAAGACATCATGCTCTCGTCGTTGTCCATGCCCATTCGAGTGTTCTCTTGAAGAACATGAGGTTGTTTAGGTCTCACTGCGTTGGGCTCCACGTCTGAGTCGCTGCCGCTCTCGCTCAGCTGGATAGCTGCGTAACAAACCAACACTCACTCACGAATCAACAGGGGTTTGTTCTGTGGGTTACACACCCTTTGTGTTTGCTTTAAGGCTACAATATTGGCCTTCAGGAATGTATATGAAGTGGTGTCTCCACAAGGCAGCAGAAAAAGTATCTGGGAGGTGATGCCACTAACTCAGTACCCAATTGGGACATTATTCAAAAGCAATTTCATTACTACTGTTACTCAAAAAGGCCTTATTTCCTTGTCTACTCTGAATAATTCTCCCTTTCTTTCCCCCTAATAATTTTCAGAAGCCGTTGCTAAAGAAGCTTTTCTGAATGACAAGGATTTTAATAAAACAAAGAAACAATCTGAAGAACCTCCAGGCACCTCTTCCAGTTCTTGGTAACATTGACCACACTGTTTCTTACCAAAATAAATGTTGTGCTTTTACTGAACTGCCCAGTCCTGGCTCTACCCAGCAAATCCAGTCTTCTCAGAACCATTTGCAGTTTCACTTTATGAAATGCAACCACCCACATCTTGTCTTAACTCTGCTCTTTCATCTGAGCAACAGACGTCATCTACCTGGACTTACGCAAAGAGTTCGACACTGTCCCATATGACATCCTGGTCTCAAACTTGGAAAGGCATGGATTTGACAGATGGACCACTCGATGGATAAGGAACTGGCTGGATGGCTGCACTCAATGGTTTGTGGTCAATGTCCAAGTGGAAGCTAGTGACGAGTACTGTTCCTTAGTACTGGGACCAGTGCTGTTTAACATCTTTGCTGGAGACATGGACAGTGGGATTGAGTGCACCCTCAGCGAGTTTGCCGACGACACCAAGCTGTGTGGCACACTCGACACACTGGAGGGAAGGGATGCCATCCAGAGGGACATGGACAGGCTGGAGAGGCGGGACTGTGTGAACCTCATGAAGTTCAACCAAGCCAAGCGTAGGGTCCCTGCATCTGGGTCACAGCAATCCCAGGCACAAATACAGGTTGGGCAGAGAATGGCTGGAGAGCAGCCCTGAGGAGAAGGACTTGGTAGTGCTCGTGGATGAGAAGCTCAACATGAGCTGGCAGTGCACACTGGCTGCCCAGAAAGCCAACCCCATCCTGGGCTGCATCAAGAGAAGTGTGGCCAGCAGGTCCAGGGAAGGTAATTCTACCCCTCTGCTCTGCGCTTCTGAGACCCCACCTGGAGCACTGTGTCCAGCTTTGGAGTCCTCAATACAGGAAGGACATGAACCTGTTGGAACAGTTCCAGCAGAGGGCCACAAAAGTGATCTGAGGGCTGGAGCACCTCTGCTGTGAGGACAGGCTGGGAGAGTTGGGGGGGGTTCAGCCTGGAGAAGAGAAGGCTCTTCCTTATAATGGCCTTCCAGTCCTTAAAGGGCTCCAGGAAAGTGGGGGAGGGACTTTTAATCAGGGAGGGGAGCCATAGGACAAGGGGGAAGGGTTTTAAATTGAAAGAGTAGAGATTTGGAGGGGTTCAAGGCCACGTTGGATGGGGCTTTGAGCAACCCGGTCTGGTGGGAGATGTCCCTGCCCAGGGCAGAGGGTGGGACTGGATGATCTTTAAGGTCCCTTCCAACTCTAACCATTCCATGATTCTTTTGTGTCTGTCCTTACAGCACTCCTATTTCACTTTTTTCTCAGTTCCACTTATGTTCATCCAGTTTTCTCATCTTGCCCTTTGGTCTCTCTTCCTTTTTGCCGACTCAACCACCTGACCTACGTATTCCAATTACGTTTTTGTCTCTGCGTGTTTTTGTGATGAGAAGATTAGCTGGGTTTGTGAACAACCAGTTCCTACTCAACCGTTTATAAAAAAGGACACCTACACGAGAAAGGATTATCTCCCTCTTCATCACTCCCGTCATCGTCATCCTCTCCGTCCGACATGAGCAAATCTTCATAGAGGACACTAGCCTGGGGCTGCTGGGCCGATCCTTCTTCTTCATCAGCAAGGTCACCATCCGCATCTTCAACTTCCTAGGTCATACGGAAGAGTGACAGTGAAGATCAAACAACATATAGCTACTGCTGCATGCCAGCATACGCCTATTATTTATCTTTCTGACATATTCACCCATTTCATATTGCTAACATTTTAACACTATACTTAAGGGTCTAGCTATTGCTATGAATCCCGCTGTCTTTCAGGGTGGCAGGCACAGCAGACAGCCCTTATACTACGGAGACTTCTATCACAAGTATGCAAGTCAACACGTAAACTGGCTGGGATTTCTGTAAATATACTCACTGGGGCTGGAGTCTTAGGTTTCCCATCATCATCCTCATCAAACCCTTCGATATCTACGTCAGAGTCTTCCTCACCCAGCCTACCTCGCCCCTGGCGCATCTGAATGGGGAACACAAATAGCAATACCATTGAGGAAGGCACTACTGGACATAAACCAAAGGGTACGACTGACGTCTGGAGCACAATGATGGGTGCGGGAGGACGGGGGGAAGAAAGATAACAAGAAAAATATCTGTTTATCACTCTCAGTGCAAGGATCCTTTCTCTCGATATTCCAAGATCAGAGAGCACACAGTCTCCACACACTTTTGTCCTGATGACCTTCATCCTTGCGAAGGGAATCCCCAGCCTTACAGCACCGGAGTTCTTTGTTTACCCAGTTATTTCTGGAAAATACCACTAGATCTTAAGAAGTGCTTATTTTCACAAAATATTTCAAAAGCAGACAGCAGTTTCCAACAAGTCTTCTTCTGCCCTTCTCCCTCCAGTTCTTCTCTCAGTCACCATGAACCCCGGGTAGGGAGGACATGCAGATTCTGTCCCAAAGACTATAAACTGAAAGTCTATAGAAAGCTTGAAGGCTTCCAAATCTAGAAGGCATTCTCAAAGCTGCAGCCAGCCACAATACCACACAGAACTATTCATATTCAAGGTCTGTTTGTTTGGATTGCTCAGAATCGCTCTCAATAGTCTTTCTGGCACCACCTTCAGCCTCGTGGCCTTCCCCACCTTCTTCCTCCTCCTGGTAACTTATTTTCATGGTCATATTACTG
The DNA here is from genome assembly GCA_028565335.1 of Limnodromus scolopaceus. NCBI lineage: Eukaryota > Metazoa > Chordata > Aves > Charadriiformes > Scolopacidae > Limnodromus > Limnodromus scolopaceus. Next base: position 21,893,249 of record JAOXNO010000063.1, read on the forward strand.
CACCCTTCTGCTATCCCCACTCCTCCAACAACTTTTTTTGTTGTTTAATACAGAATAAAGACTAAGAAAAAAAAAATACTCTGTGGTTACTGTAACAAGTTATAATGATTTAATACCTTTAACCTGTCTGCTTTTTCTTTTCTTTTACAACCACAAGGTGTCTACAGTAACAACCATCTCTTCCTAGAGGTTTGTACAGCTTCTACTCGTCACTGGACGCAACCATAACAATCTAATTATCATCTTCCAAATCTGTAGGATACACTTCACCATTTCCCTATTCGGAATCAACAAGGGATTGAATATTAGCCCTTTGTAGCATGAGTCACCAGGTTTCTACTCCCAGAAGCAGTGAAGCAAACAAATATCTGGCCTTAGGCAGATTCTTCTGCAGCTTTTGTTTTGTTTCTCTAGTCTTTGTTTTGCAGTGTCTCAATTCCCAGTGCTCTTTCAATTTTCCCTTTTCCCTCAGAGCAGCCAAAATGAGGGAAATTGCTAACTTTTGAAATGGACTACCTTCTCTGCTCGGGAAACCTGCTGATCTTTGTCATCTGTTTCCTGCAAAGTAATTGCCTTCTTTCAGCAATTTGTTTACACAACCCAACTCTCCAACCACAAGAAAAAAAGGGAGGATTCTGACCTGAGTTCCTCTCTTCTCTGGGGCAGGGATGGGAGTGTCCAGAGCAGACAAATTGCTCTCATCTTGATAGACTGAAGCATCGTGTGACATACTGAGGGAAGTGTTGGTATCATACAAATCGGGTGGCTAAAGTATATGTGGAAACAGGAGACAGAACATTCTCAGGCACTGAACTGGGACTAGAACAGTATCTTGAGTGGCAAGACTGGGATTTCAGGACTAAATGCAAAATGCATTTTTTTTTTTTTGGCATGGTGTTTATATTATCAAACCCTGTTTAATCAAAATAAGCTATTTCTTCTTAAGGAACAAACATGGTAAAATGCAATGGCTCACAACCTCAGGTCTGAAGTTTGCCAAACAGAAGACTTGAAAATAGAAGTCAGTACTTCTATGCAGTGCAATTCTACAGAGGCCAATATCCTAAACGGATTCCCAAAAGGATTAGACATATTTATAAAGAATAGGCCTCTCTGCAGCTCATAAATACAATGGTCCAGGTGCAACACCAGGTTAAGGTGCCTGAACAGCCAACTGGGAGAAGCGGAGAAACCTCTCTTTACGACGGATCACTGTATGTTTGCATCCACTTACTTCTGGTCCCTGCCTGAGACAGAATATTCGATTACATCAACCTTTGGTTTGACTCAGCATTTTAATTTCAATTCCTACAATGGAAATGGTGTTGCAACCACAAACGCCGCTATCAGAACTGGAAAAAGTTAAACACACGTGTTCATGTGTGATAATCACACAACTTTCATTCAATTCTATGTAAATCACTGTCTCAGGAGTCCCCAAAGCTGACAAAACCAAGAGAAAAGGAGGGTTTGGCTAAAGCATTCTAAAAGTCAAGCTGTAGTTTGCACAACATTTAACCTCTGAAGAGTTGTCCTGGTGGACAACAGGATGCCCATGAGCCAGCAATGTGCCCTTGTGGCCAAGAAGGCCAATGGCATCCTGAGGGGCATCAAGAACAGCGTGGCCAGCAGGTTGAGGGAGGTCATCCTGCCCCTCTGCTCTGCCCTGGGGAGGAGCACTGGGTCCAATTCTGGGCTCTCCAATTCCAGAAGGACAGCAGAGGGCTACAAAGATGATGAGGGGACTAGAACATCTCTCTGATGAGGAAAGGCTGAGGGACTTGGGTCTGTTTAGTCTGGAGAAGAGAAGGCTGAGGGGGGCTTGAGGGGGGATGCTTATAAATACTTAAAGGGTAGGTGTCAGGAGGATGGGGCCAGTCTTTTTTCAGTGGTGCCCGGGGACAGGACAAGAGGAAACAGGCACAAACTTGCACATAAGAAGTTCCATCTAAACATAAGGAGGAACTTCTTTCCTGTGAGGGTGGCAGAGCCCTGGAAGAGGCTGCCCA
>JAOXNO010000063.1:21917976-21938432 GCA_028565335.1 Limnodromus scolopaceus
AACCCCTCCAGGGATGGGGCAGCCACAGCTTCTCTGGGCAACCTGGGCCAGGCTCTCACCACCCTCACACCAAAGAGATGAGATCTCAGGAAGAAAGTCTATCTCCCCTCTTTCAGTTTAAAGCCATTCCCCCTCATCCTATTGCTCCCCTCCCTGATCAAGAGGCCCTCCCCAGCTTTCCTGGAGCTCCTTTAGGGTCTGGAAGGCCGCTATAACTGAACAACAGGCTGAACAACCCCAACTCTCTCAGCCTGTCTTCATCGGAGACGTGCTCCAGCCCTCTATATCTTCATAAATGGATCTATGCATCTGGTATTCCACATGGAGAGAAGAAAGACAGAGTTGATATTTTCTTTAACAGAAGGGACATACTCTGTTTTTGGAAAGAAAGTAAAAGTCTCGGCATTCTGAGCGGAGCTGTGATTTTGCTAAAAAAAGATTCACTGACAGGAAGAATTCTGTTCTGTATTTGAGATGAAAGCATGCAACAAGTCAGCTCAACTACAGCAACTATAATTCATATCAGATGTTTGGTTACCTTGTTGGGCATTGTATGCAGTGGCATTTCTAGTCATGCTGGATGGCAGCCAGCCTGCCAGACTTGCCCGCTGTGTCTTGGTCCCTTTGTGCTTGACATCTTCTCCATTCCAGATAACATCATCCTCCCACTGCAGCTGTGTGACCATCAGGAAGTGCTCATCAGCTAGCAGATCATCCTTCTCATCCACCAACCCTGCATCCTGGAAGGAAAGAACAGTCAATGCAGGACTTTAGTTTGAAAATATAAAGTTGCTTAAAGGAGGAAAATTGAGTCTCATTTTGCACCGTGCACAACCATCCACCTGCACATCACCAAGCTCTCGTAGTGCCACAGCCCCCAGTGCCACACACATCTGCACGTCGTCCCCCACAGTTCCCCTCTCACCCCCTCATCTGTGTGTCCTTTAACCTCCTGCTCCTCCTTCTTCTCCTTCAGCTTGAAACCATAATCAAATCCACTGCCATCTTCAGGGATCCCCAGCATATCATACCAGAGCTGTGCTGGGCCATAGCGCCACTCTGCCACTTTAGGCTTTGTATCTGTCACTTTGTCTGTATCACCAGTTGACTGGGAAAATTTCGATTCCACAGGTGCCATCATGGTAATCTGAAGCACAGCAAAGGAGGGAATGGTTACACCAGTGGCCTATCTAAGTGTCACTAAGAGGTTTCTTCCTTCCAGGTTTCCCAGTTTATTCTCGGAGGAGAAAAGTATTTTCTAAGAAGTGCTTTTCCATACTTACTAGCTGCCTTAAGAATGTTCTGCAATTAGACTTCCAAGAACACAGATTTCTTCTTGACACAAAGAAGATAAGCTCTCCTATTGATTCTGTACCACGGATGCAGCCTTCTCAGTAAGAAGCAATCACCTGAAGTCACTGACTAGTATCTGGAGAAGAACTTCTGCACAGCTGGAATACAAGCCAACCCTGTCCTCCAGTTTTATTTTGGAGGAAAAGCTCTTTACTCTAAAAGTTGCTGTCCAATCCACTACTACCCCCAGTGCTAGCTGGCGACCCTCTCTAAGTCTCAGATATCCCACCTCATCATCTGAAAGGCACTGCTCAGGAGGGGGAGGAGCAGCAAACTCATATTCCCAAGGAGATTTTCCTTCCATTCCACTCTCAACTACAACTTCACCCTCCTGTATCTGCACTTCTTGTGCCAGCTCCCGATGTTTCTTCTTGCGTTTCCTTCGGGCACTACGCCAAACCGACGGAACATTCTTCCCAGGGCCAAAGAGACGCAGGAAACGCAGCACCTAGAATAGAGAAAAACAAGAGGGTCAGAGAAAAAAATAAATACTGTGGAATGCTTGTCTGTCTGTCTGTCCCTCACCTGAAAAGCAGTACTGAAAGAGAGCACTCTGAAATTCAGAAGCTTGGCCTGTACTACAGCCCCAACCCCTGATGCAATCAACAATCTCTTGGTTATACTTGGAAAAAAGTTTCTGATCCATCTGTTTGATAAATGCTTACTTTTCAAAAGGATTTCTTCTTAATTTGAGACACAAAGAGGCTCAACAGAGAGAAGAAAGATTGCCTTTACATATTGGGCATGTTGTAAGACACCACCTGAAAATAATTCTTTTCATTTTGAACAACTCATAACATTCAGAAAGACATACGGAGACTGAAGAAGAGTTGATAAAATTATTAGCAAAAGAAACGGAGCTAGAAGACAGTTATATAAAGCAGAGAATTCTTAAGCAACCAGATAAAAATACCACAGTCCAGAAATAACACACTCATTTTTAATTCCATCATAATGCAGTTCCCCTCTATGCACACTGCATCCCTCCAAAGCCTGCACTAATGACAATGACAAACTTTCTCTTCCATTTCTTCTACAGTTATGTTTGCTGATTTTTAAACAGTGATAATTGTTTTCTGCAGAGCCCTTGCAAATTAACTGACAGACTTATAAAACAAGAATTAGAACCAAAGATTTGTAAAGAGACATGCTATTAATGTTCCCAGTTAGCCTAGTCAAGTTGCTAACAGTTCAATGAAACACAACGTCTGCTTCTCCACATGCTATTTTAAGTGGTTTCATCAAGAAATACAGTGCTACATTAACAGGCACATTCTCAGGCATCAGCCAATCCTCGCAGCCTAATCTACAGGAGTTCAGGCTTTGCCAGCTCTAGATCTCATGAATTAATTAAGAAAAGCGCTCAGCATTAACAGCGTGCACTGATTTCTCCACCCACTGGGCACGTTCAACACAGATCCAGTCCCTGACGCTACGTGTCGAGCACCAAAGAAATGAGCACACCGACTGATACAAAACACAGTAACACAGGAAACACCAAACCTGCAAAAGCCAAAAGAGGCTTCAGGAAGGCTAACTTCTATGCTAAAGCTTCGTCTAGATTTCTAATAGGCAGAGGTTAGCTACCTCATTAAGCATGACATTTAATTGTGCAAATTTCTCAGCTCCTTACACAAAGCCTGTGATGGAGGCTCGCCTCAGACCAAGTTATCCTCGCTCACAACCATCTGTTTGACAACTCTAAGGTCATCTTTGTTCTCCTTCCCCTCCCACATTTCCTCTTGACAGCTTTAAAACTTCCAAAATAATTATTGAAATACACAGACGATATTTGCTATCTGTGAGCGTTTAGGGAAGTATTGTAATGAATCCACTTTATGCAAAATACAATCCTTCTTTCAACCAACTTGTTATTGAGCTGATTTCTGACCCATACTCAGGGCAGTTTTGAGGGAGGATTAAGGATACAGATCACAAATTTTTTCAGGAAGAGCACACCAAGTTTGGGACAGGATGAAAAGAGGAGCAAAAATTTGCCAGAAAAGCCAGAAAGCAGAAAGATTAGAATTATGTTATTTCGTCATCTGGCAATAGTATTCTCTGCTACCTCAGAATAACAATTTTCAGCAATCTACAGGCCTGCGGCTCTGGGCTCACAGAACAGCAAAACATCATCTCACACCCTGATTTGGATGACGCTTTTTAAGAGGCTTCTGCAAACGTCAGGAAAAGCATTACACGTTAAGCAGTCTGGAAACAGCAGTACAGAGAAACTAAAGAAAGTCCTGAGGTGAGCAAGAACATCTATGCTTGCAACATACCCTTAATGCTATACGATTCACATTTAGAGGGCTTACATGACACAGTTTCTGTCCTTTCCACATATCTCTTACGATACCTTGCCTGGTCGAAATTCCGGGAAGAGCTCTGTAACACTTGGCAACTGTTTGGTAGCATCTCGCTGCATGATTCCTGCAAGAGGAAGTGTGAGTTTGCCTTCCTTGGATTCTGCCTGCCTGGCTTCTTGAGGTCCCATCTCTGACTCAGAATCAGAGCTGCTGCTGAAATCCACCTTGTCGGAGGCAGCAGAGGAAGGAGCAATGATGGAGGGCAAAATGATACCGTCTCCATCTTCAGATACTACAATAGAACAAGCACCTTATAAACAAACAGGTTTCCTCCCTGTCCCCTTGTACAACCCCATAATGCCACATCCGATATGTATACCAAATTATGCAAAAATTAAGCCTCTGCAGGTGTTATGAGTACCATTCTGGTTTAACCTTTCATTTTATCCTAAGCGTTCCAGGTGAATTTCCCAGCCACAACTGAGAGGATGAGATAAAAAAGCAATTTCATCGTCAATATCAGGATTTTAACAAGCACTGGAAAGATAACAATTCACCCTACATTTCAGACAATCCTATGACATCGCGTATCAGGACAAAGACCCACCTTCAGATGCAGCCCGCAGACAGAACTTTGACGACGCGTGGTGCTTGCCGCAGAAGGAACTGCCACACAGCAGCGTTTGCTTCCTTCAGACATTCACATTGGGAGAGAGAAGAAGAAAGTCCTCACTCACCGGTGCCAGCTGCATCCTTCTCATCTTCTTTCTTTCCAGGTACCGGCGGTGGTGGCGGCGGCGGCATCAACTTGGAATCAATATCCTCACAGTCGGCGTCGTAGTCATCCTCATCTTCATCTAAGGAGTCAGGAGACAAGACCGCGTGTTAGGCAGGCAACAGGAGGGAGCCGGGCACTCTTTATTTATTTATACTCTCTCCTGCCTGTCCCAGCCTGATCAGAAGACCGCGTCTTCTCACTAGTGAGGAGACCAGTCCCCATTTTGTAACTAGATGCCAAAGTCTTACAAGTTCAGCTCCCTCCACAAACTCATTTGTAAGACTGAAATTTAAGGAAGAGCAGGAAGGAGGGAAAAAGGCAAACTAGCAGAAAAATAACTGGAGCACTTAAAAAAAAAAAAGTACATATATATTTTCTGCTATCACCTCCCCTTATTCACACTGTACAGAACAAAGAAAGCTGCTAAAGAAGTAAGAAAAATGTGGTTAAAAAGCCCAAATCACCTTTAAATCCCACTAACCACAACGGGTCAACAGAAAGGTTAAGTGTAAGGCAGCTTTAAAGAATACACAAAGATTTAGCATTTGCACTGGCAGCTAACGAAAGGGAAAAGCTGCACGGCTTCGCAAACCTGTCGTAGGCCAGACAGAGCTCCCTGGGGCTCACAAAAGAACTGAAGTGCCTTCTGCAGAAAAGTCATTTCAGAAAAAGAATTCAAGGGTAAAACAGGAGAGAGAGATTAAGGTTGAAGTGACTCCCTAAGGGACCAGGACCTTATCTCTATCTTTGGGTCTGTCCAAGCAGCACCCGGCCTCCTGCAGAGCCCTCTTCTCCTGAGAACGTAGCTCAAAGATGTATGAGCAGCTATTGGGTACTCTCTGCAGGGGATCCCAGAGCAAAAGGTAGATCCTGGTTTCTCTCCTGAGTACGGTTTAACTCCAATGAGGAACTAATTCCTTAAAAACGGAAGATATCAAGCAGTGGCTTCATCCAGTGAACACACTTTCACAAAAAAGTATTGGGTTCTTGATGCATGGAGCGAAAAGGCACAATGTCACCCGTGTAAGAGACTGTCAAGGCCCATTGCCCCAAAATACCTTCTGCAGCCAGAGCTGTAGCGCCCACCCCATTTACCTGGTCTTCGAGCTGGCTGCAGGCTGCCCATCGCCTGCTTGTACCGACGGCTCTCGTCTTCTGCCACTTCATTAATATCTGAATAATCAACAGCATCATCCGTGCTCTTAACCCAGCCTAGGAAGAAAAGAAATCTAGTCACACAAAATTTTATCTTAACATATATTATTAACTCCAGGTTCCACTACACACATATGAATCCTTTCGTCAGCTTCCTTTTCTTAGAGAAACAAAACCATCTGATTAACATCTCCCACCGGACTATTCTTCCCCTTATTCCAACCAAAAGCTTCTAAGAACTCGGACTTCCCCTAAAAATGGGTAAGTAAGCAACTTTAGCACAAGAAACACCTTTCACTCACCCAGTGAAACTGTTCAACAAACTAAGAAATAAAAAAATTTAGAAAAAAGGACATAGTAATACGGTGCACTTGTTTAACACAGGAGAAAAGACACAATTTACAAAGGAGGAGAGACAAAAACATGGAAGAGAACAAGTGTGAGAGTGACCAGGAGATAGGGGGGATCCACTCTGGGAAGAAGAAGAAGGCAAGACCTTTGCCAGAGGAGCTCTACCCAGGTAACACCACGATATTCCCTGCACCCCCCATGACCCGGGTGCGTTCCTTCCTCTCCGGGCTGAGCTCTGACCCCGCACCCCCCGGCCTGAGCTGCAGGAACCCCCCGGTGCCTCACCTTCCTCGTCCAGGTGCACCCCATCGGCCTCAAGGCTCTCCTCCTCGCTGGCGGTGATCTCGGTGATGAGGCTGCCCAGGCCCAGCACACCCAACCCGGCCAGGTGCTTCTTGGATTCCTGGGGAAACCAGAGCCACGTCCCAGCCGGGAGGCTGCGTGGGCCCGAGCCCCCGGCCCGCCCGCTGGGTCCCGGCCCGCAGCCTGCCCCGCCGCCGCCTCCCCGCGGCGACACAGCCCTACCTTGTCGAGGACGCTGTCCCCCTCCAGCTGCCCCGCCTCGTTGATGTTGCCGAAGAGGAACCCGGCCAGCGAGAAGGGCTCGGCGCGGCCGCCCTCCGCCTCCTCATCGCTCTCCGAGTCCGACATCGCGACGGCGGTGGCGACGGCGGCGTCCACCCGGAAGCGGAAGCGCGGCTCTGGCGTCCACCCGGAAGCGGAAGCACGATTCCGGCACAAACCCGGAAGCGGAAGCATAGCGCCGGCATGTGAAGCCCAATGAACAGCGCCCCCTGGCGGCCCCGCCGCCCCCCACCCCAAAGGAAGCGCGGGAGGCTCCGGCCTTCACCCAAAAGTCGTTTATTGCAGGTAAGAAACCGGGGGAGGGTCTGGCTTTCCACAGGAAAGAACTACGGTTAGAACGGGTGCGTTACAGATCGCGGGGCGAGTTAATACGAGAGCCAAAGCCACGAGGAAAGGTTTATTATGACTTAAGTCTGCATAATTTAAAAAGAAAAAAAAAAAACCAAACAAAAGAACTGTTAATTGTAATACAAATTCTCTTATAGTATAAAATCAAGTTGCCAGTGTATGTATCCGTACCACAGGGAAGAGGCAGGGGCCGGGACCCCCGCACCAGGAGCCAGGCCCAGGCCCCTCGCCCGTAGGGTCTCACCGACAGCCCTAAACCGGAGAAGGCACGTTCAGCTTCGGACACAGAACCCCCGAACTGCTCAGCTCCCCGCGGATGGCTTCAGTTACATTTTAAAAAAAAAAGAAAAATTTAAGTATTTCAGAAATCACTGAAACCATTCACAAGCCGACAGACTACCGTCGGTCTCTCCCTGGAGGGCTCTCCAGTGAACGGGGACACAGGCGCCGTGTTTCCCTTGGGAGGGACGTGGAACAGTTCAGGAAAGCCTGAAACAGGGCTTCACCTGGGTTCTCTGGCCTCCCCAAACCCGACAAAAGGCAGCCCTGGCACTGGGCCAAGTCTGTATTTGTTACCTGCCCACAGAAATAAAAAAAAAAAACCAAAACAAACAAACCCAAACAGATGTGTGGGAGGAAGGGAAGGGACTGTAGACTGCAGCGCTGGATTTACCTACAATAAAACGCACCAAGAACTGTACTTGGGAGGGGTGGGGAAGGAGGGAAGATCACACACTGAGAGCGCCCACCGAAGGGAAAAGCTTGTTGGATCCGTGCGCTCCTGAAGCTCATTCCCATGAAAAGCAGAGGCTGGAGGACACCAGCTGGCAGGACGCCTGCTCCTGGCGGAAAACAACGGGAATACGCAGCCCCTAAATGACTGTCAATGAGGTACTCCAAAGTCAGTCAGAAGTTTTTGACAGTGTTCAGAGTTCACTTTCTGCTCATTTTCATCATTATCGCGTTGTTCTCCTCGGTACTGCTGCGCAATCCATTTATTGAGCAATCTAGATAGGGATAAAGTGTTCTAGCATAATGTAATAATGTAATCAATTCAAATAAATTGATTAAGTGGTTGAATTTTATCTTACCATACCCTCTTCCAGTTAACACCAGGATGGCTGCTCTGTAAGCCTACACAAACAGGGCAGGGGGTGTACAATAATACTCCCTCACAGGATTTCTTCTCCCCAAAATTATTGTAATCCAGTCAGGAATAACCACAAAAGATGCAGAACTAAAGGATTTCAGTATGTAAAAAAGTAAAAACCTTTAAAAACAGTAGTAGCTCCAGTACAAAATTGCAAATATACGTAGAAAAAAAAAAAAAGAAAAAAATAAAAGAGGTGTCTGTTGTTGAAATTAAAAGTCTATTTAAGAGCAGTAGAGCAGTTCAAACATATCACAAACTTTTTAAAGTACATCTCTGAATTAAGCAAAGATCATGGGCTTGCACCAGGGTAACTAAGCAATTGATTAGGCCTGATCGACATTAAAAAAAAAAAAGCCAAACCAAATAAACCACCAAACATGTGCACTGGCTTAAATAAATACATTTTAACCATGATAAACTATTTACTCGGTTACTGAAATTTACCTACAGAAAATAATCTGGAATTACAAGGCACGGAGTTAATTGCTGCCTGCAAGTCAAGCCCACGCTAAAGGCCTACTACTAAAGGAAAGGCAGAACACGGTGAGTAGAGGTTACCTCGCTGAAATACTCCTACACCCTCCCCGCGCAGGAGCCACATCTGGAACAGCACTTCTTCTACGAGTGCAAAAGACGCAAAGACACTCCAGGCAATGGCACTTGGTGAAGAAAAATAGGCAGAGTCTCTAAGCTTCCGCAAACATCATGCGTACAGGTGTCTGGGTGTCGCCTGCAATCAGGCAATGTTTGGAACTCGGTGTTGGTCCCACCAGCCACACAGACCAGTATTTGGACTAAGTGCAGCTTTATCGTCTACGGGTTGCAATTTGCTAAAGCAGCACCAGGACGGGCGTACCTCGGGCACACAAAAATGGCAGTTAGCGTCAGCATCAGTTACACCAGCTGAAGGAAGACACATCTTCTTCAAAGAGGGGAATTAGGGCACGAACGTGAACGTTTCTATCCACCATATCAGATAAAGCAAGGTCAAATTAACACAAGATCCCTAATAACCCCGTTGATATATTTTCTATTATCTTCCTAAAATCATATTCTTTTCTGCCCAGGGTAGACACCAGTGCAGTTTTGCACGCGTGGGAACCACAAGAAAGCAAGTTCTGAATTAACCAGTTGGAGGCTGCGTCCGGACAAAGACAGCGCTGTCAACTTCAGACAACAAAGCCCAGTCCAGCACCGTTGGTTTCACACAAAGTATCTTTGAAGCACGCTGCTTTCATACCACCAAACACTAAGGTTAAATCTAAGGGAGGTTTCGCTCCTCAGCTGGTCCCGGAATCACACATAAAGAACAGTGCACATCCTGAAAATAAAAGCCAGCTGCCGCTCACTAGAGCTGCTAGAGAAAGTTAAAAAGTATGTAAGTAGAACTTCAGTTAAAACAGTTTAGAATAACTGATCACTTAGTAGAGAGGAGAAAACTGCCCAGGTAAACCTATTGCGACTGGCTAACCATTACACATTTAACTGAAACCATCAGTGAGTTGCCAGGAAGAAATGAGGGTTCGGGGTTCCTGTAAATAGAACCTCCAAATTTTCTGTCAGTGTTCTCCCAGAAAAACAACAGAAGAATTTGCAATAAAAATCTCAGGTGGTGGCCCCAAGAACATTAAGAAGTGAAGCAATTAGTTCCTCAAGAGCAAATGGGCTGCTATCAAGTCTCTGAGATTCATCAGAGGGATCACACTGAAAATCTTGTTTTGAGAAGTGTCATCCCAACTACCTCAGTCAGTCCAAGAAGGTAACTGTTAACTTTACTCTCAGGGTGCAAAGTCTCTTTGGAGAGTGAAATAAAAACCTCAGTTTAGAAGATTATGGAAAACTAGCATCTAAACTACTCTTCCACCTCTCCAGTTCTACAGTATGAAAATCACTCATTTGAGAAATTCATCATTACCCTAAGTTCCTTACATTAGGAGAAACTCCTGCTTCTATTAATAAAATCATTGCAGGCATTCCCTGGGTCTTGCTCATTGCATTAAACATGCCTTATGATAACTCTTCATATAAACGATCACAGTTCACTATAAGGTGAATCTCAGTAATATTTCAGGCATTTTTGCATGTAAACAAATTGTTTTCAAGCTTTAAATTGACAAATTAAAACAGCTGGACAGCCAGACTTCTGTTGGTGAAACAATTCAATCAGTAAATAAGGGATGGGAAAAGCAGCAGCTACGCTTAAAGCAAAGTTATCAGAGTTTGTGCTTTTCGGCAAATCTAGTAACTGACGGCTATCTAGTAAAGAAGTCTGGCTTCAAAGAAGTCCCTTCTTTTATTTCCCTCCACTAGATAAGGACAGAAGCCAAGCGATCCCCAGAGAAGCTGGAGACTGGAACTTTACAAATAAAGTAGATAGATATTTGACCTCTCAGTTGGAAAAAAAAAAAAATCTGTTCTGTTTCCGTTTCCCTGAAGCAATAAGACTGCAAGAATATTCGTTGCATAAACCCTTTCTGCTTAGAGCTGTTAGTGCAAGATGCAAAAATCTTCAATTTAACTCATTAAAAAGTCCTCCAAGATTCCAGTCAATATTCAACGTCAAACATCCATCACCCGAAGCAACTACAATAGGACACATTTTCGCGTGTTCTTCTTTGTCACAGGATACAGAACTGCACGCACAGCTTCAGCAAACACCTCCCGAACACCCTCCTGATTCAACGCTGAGCACTCCAAATATTTGACTGCTCCAATTTGTTTAGCCAGTGAAGTCCCCTGCTGCGGCGTAGTGGGAGCCAAGCTTTGCTCTTTCAACTTTTTAACTGTTTCCAGGTCACTTCTCAAGTCTCTCTTCGTGCCCACTAAAAGAATGGGAACATTTGGACAGTGGTGAGAAACTTCAGGATGCCATTTGTGTCTCACATTTGCATAGGAAGAGGGGCTACCGATGGAGAAACAGATGACAAATACATTGGTTTGAGGATACGAGAGTGTGCGCAGGCGGTCATATTCCTCCTGGCCTGCAGTGTCCCAGAGATTCAGGCTAACTGTCCGGCCATCAACAGTCATTTGGGCACTGTAGTTGTCAAACACAGTAGGGATGTACTCTTCTGGGAAGGCGTTGGTGGTATAGCTGATGAGAAGACAAGTTTTTCCCACAGCGCCATCTCCAACAACTACGCACTTTATGGTCTGCATTCTTCACCCAGAAACAAAGTCCTGCACAAAGCAAGAAAAAAAAAAAGTTAGGAAAAGAACACTCAATGATAGTTATTTTAAAGATAAGCTTTAGCGAGTGTTTTTAACATTGTTAACAATTTCTCATCACAGCTAGATACACTCAGAACCCAGTACGAAGAGCTCACAGGCTGGAAAGAGAGTAGTGAAATGGAGATGCAATGAGTTGAGAGCTCAGTGACAACTGGTTGCATTCCAGCCACGTAAGCACAAGTTAGCCAAACTCTCACAGTCTTGCCTTACTGCCAGATACTTTCCCACAGGCAAAGGGACAAGTCCTTAGAGGAACCTCCAAGTGTAAAGGGATTGTGACCTCAGGCCTAGTGACGAGATACTCTGTCAGTTGTAGGTTCACACACACACACCCTCCAAGATTCACCCTTCTTGTCTACATAGTCTACTGCCTAAACAGTTCACCACAAAAAAAGTCCAAAAACTATACAATAAACCAAGATTCCCATTACTGGGCTGCAGTGCTACTGTTTATTACAATAATTTGCTCAACTCAGGATCAATCAGACCTCAACAAACCTCATTATGTAGAGGACATCAGATAAAAGATTCAGAAAATAGCACATACAAGAAAAGGTATTCTTTGAAATATAACTAGCCATAGTACCCAGATTAGAATACAGAAAGAATTTTCCTACAGAAGCCAAGAACAGATTATTCTCACTAATCAGTGACAGAACAAGCAGAACTTAATAAGCTTCAGCTACAATAAAGAAAGCTTACACTGAGAATTAGAAAAATACATGCTGTAAAAGATCAGCGATCAAACAGCCTTCCTAGGCAGACTGGGGAATTGTTACAGGAGGAATTTGACACTTAAAGGCTTCCTTGTCCCTTTCCAGATATGTGATAAATCAAATGGATATAGCCTAAAACTCAACTAATTCTAAGCTTCCATCACATGAACAGCAGGAGCTTTGAAAATAGCATGGAACAACTATAAGCAGTCATTTGTTGTATGTTTATCGTACGCTGGAGCTTCCACTGCTAGCCTGAACAAGAAGGAACTTGCAGTTGCCTTCTCACCCAAATGCCTTTGAGGTACTATCAGTAACCCTCAACTTGCAACCAGCAGCAAATACGCTGATTCAAATAGAAGAAACAAATAGTGGGAGGAACAATATTGCATATTCCAGGAAGATCACAGCTCCAACACCATCAAAACAGCAAAGGGAACACAGGAAAACTAGCAATAGTGAAGTACTTCCAAAACTCATGAAACCCCCTCCTTCCAACTTCCTCTTCAAGACCATCCAAACAAATCAACAACTAACTACCACTGAAGTCTCATCTTTGACAAAGTCTTTATCTGTATCCACGAACTGCTCTCTTCCCACTGGGAGCACACATGACTTCTCTATACTAAGTGAAAATAGACTACCTTAGGCACCAAGCTGCAACAGGCAATCTGAGTGCTATCGACTGCAGTAACTACAACGTACAGCGTTAAGGGAATATCAACATATGTACACGGGCAGTATTGAAAACCCATGAGTGGTAGGAAGCAATGCAGAATCTTTGCTCCAGAAAGACCCAGCAGGACATTGGAGGGGAAGAATATGGAAGAAAACACGCAGGAGGAAGATGCAGAATTTGGATGCAGTTTATCCTTTTTCAAAAAGGCAGGAATTACAGTTCTAAAACAACAGGAATCACCTGAAATGAAATCTGGCAAGAAAATCTTGGCAGAAAAGCATACATGTGAGTTTCATCATACATCAAAAAAAAAAATAAAAATCAGTCATCCCTTTTCAAGGCTCCAGCCAAATGTAGAGATGTGCATGCAGCACAGTAAAGGTAGTCAGTAAACAGCAGAAGCTGACAGCAGGACAGCAGGTATTATTCCAGAACATTTGCACCAAGATTTTCATTTAACAGGGCCGGGGGTGGAGGGAAGAAAAAGAAAAGATATAGGTAAACTCTGCCAAATTAGAGGCTTAGAAACACTTCTTGCACTTTGCAAACCCTGAAGTCGAAACCCCTTTAAAAGGAAATTACTTAAAGCATTACAAATTGAACATTTTTGCATTATTAATAGAGGTCGAAGACTGTTACACAGCATACAGCACAACAGTTCTGAAAATAAAGGGTCTAAGTGCTACAATCAACCAGTGACAGAGAAGCGGGTGTATTTTAATGCCGTAACACCATTCTACCTGAAGATGCAACCGTAACTCACCATCCTCGTCTCTGCTGCTGCTCCCCCCGTAGGGCAGATCACTGCCTGCTCTGAGACACCCCCACGCTCTCTCCAGCGGTGAGGCTGCCTTCAGATGTTCCAAACCCTGCTTCCCCCCTACACCCATGTAGCACGTCACCTCCCAGCTGGGACCACACACTGAAAAAGGGTGAGGAGCTGCTTCGCCCAGTTTACCGGGTAGTACCACAACCAACTGTGCTGGTACAGCCGAGCCAGGGGTAGCGTATGGTGGGAATGACTCACGGGGGAGGAACGGCGTACGGATCTGCCGAAGTCTCAGTGGATTGCAGCACAGAGAGCAGGTTTTAAAGCTTATTCCTGCATTTACTTCAAACCACTGAAGTACTAGAAGATGCTGTGCCAGAAACCTTAGTGGTGACCAACAATTCCAAAGCAAAGGTTTTTTGGTTTTTGGTTTTTTTTTCCCAAATGAGCTACCTATGCAATAGGCCACTATTTTGGCCAGCCAATAACAAGCGACATCACACAGATGGCAGAACTAAGTCAGCTGGATACATGCAGTAAAAACTCAACTATAGAAGCAAAAGTCTCATGGAGAACACGATACACACAGCCTTTTATACACCCAGTTCTTAGCTGCTAAAATAAACAAATCGCAAAGACTTGGGAACAGATCTCTCTTTAAAACACAAACCACGAGCTCCCCCAAGGGCTTACACCTTGATGCGTTTCTGTCCACAGCTTTTCACAGACAGACAGAGCATCCCAGAATCGCACACCTACCCGCACACACCAGGCACTGATACCTGGAGCGTCATCACACTGATATTCTAAGACAACAGAGGCAGTCTCATATATTGGTAAACTATAAAACCACACGTATCCCATACCATCAACAGCTAAAATAGCTTGATGCAGCCTGATTTAAAATTTCTAACGAAAGCATTACCCAAAGATTATTTTGTTGGGGCTTTATTTAAGAGCTCATTAGAGCTTTCAAATCAGAGAACAGTAGTAAGATAACAAAAAAGCCTGGAGCACGAATACTCTTTCACAGCATTAATATCTTGAATTACCCGACTAGGGCTTGGATTTTAGAAGAGCAACATTTGCAATAGGAAGTAACTCCATGCAAATGTGGCAAAGTATCAGCCTAAGTATGAACCACACAAATACAATTAAAGAGTTTGTAGGTTTTAAGTATGCTTCCCTGCAGGGCTCCTTTAAAGTAGGTTGTCTTATCTGAAAGGAATCGCGTGTGGCATATGAAATACAGAAAAACAAATGTACAGCAGGATAGATATGATTTAGTACTGAAACACAAGATTTAGAGACATTAATTAAAAAACAAAAAGTAGAAAGAAGCCCCTACACTCCAGAAACCTGTATGTTGTGAGCAGGTGTAGTTTGATTAAAGATTTACATATGGAAGACAAAGGTTTCTTTAATTTAAGCCACAACCAAGAAAACAGTATTACTCCCATCAGGTCTTTTCTATTAAATCCACATATCACTTCGTTCAAAATGTATAAAGTCTCTATTTGTTTTTTTCTTTTAAACAATTTGCCTGGCAATAAAACTCTCATAAGGTAGCAAGAAGCTGGGGTTCAATTTTGCATGGAAAATTCTTTTTATTTTTCAAGCACCCTTGAACTTGGCACTGCATACTACTTGAATATAAATACATGCTGGAAAAAAACAACATACTGCACAAAAAAATTACCAACAAACATTACCAAGAGCAGGAAATTGGTTTAGGGTTTGTTGGGGTTTTTTTTTTTTTTTTTGATGAGCTTCAAAAGAATTTTTGGGGAAAACTTTAGAGAGAAAAACTCCAAATACAACAGGTAATATGAACTGAAAAAGAAAAATACAGATTAACACGCCAACACATCAAAAACAAAACTTAGAATTTAGAAACAGAAAGCTCGGCACAAGCTTCAAAGCCAAGTTTAAAGGTTACTCGGCAAGCGAAAGGAGTGAACAGAAAGTCCAAAGTAGTAAGAGGTGATTCAGGTTGCTTAGTCCTGCCACAGAAAGGACTTTTGTTACAATTAAGGTGGAAGATCACCAAAACACAAAGAGTTGTAGCAGTTACAGCAGAATGGGATTAATTTTCAAAGGATTAAGCAAAAAAAACAAAACCACAAACACCCAAACCCAACCACCCTGGTACAAAGCGTTGCACAAAAATACACAGAGTTGTTTCTATCTTGTCTATCAGGGCCTTTGAATTAGAAAGCTGGCATTCCTATTTGGGTTCATTTTCTTCTCAGAAGATGCTGCGAAGTCTGCCTTCACTGCCTGCACACCTGGCACTTTCTTTGGAATGTGCAAGATTTCAATTGACATGTCGAGACATTGTCTGGAGAGCTGCTCCTGTTCTGACCTAATTACATATTTTCTGGTATCATTAACACGGCCAGCTTGCTCTCTTGTAACCCGGCCGGACATTTGCTGGGGAAATTCACTACCGGGATTTCACTACCCGTCTCCGCAAAGCTGTCATAAGTGAAATCACAGAATGACTTCATTTTGCATCAAAATTTTTTATGGGAGAGAAAAAAAAAATTCTAGATCTTCCCTTTAATACTTCTGAAGGAAACTTCCCTGTCTGTTGAGAGAAGGAAGAAAACAGTGACAGAAAACAGAGAGGAAACACAAAGCTGAATTCTTCGGGGCTTTCTAGACATATGCTTTTTATGCTTCCTGCACTTCAAAAAATTCTTGGCAGAGGAACTACTTTCTTAGCAGCATATGTCTCTGCCCTTGCTACGTTAACACCAGATACCTCTTCGTTATGTCAATTTTAGCTTTTAGCTTCACGGTGTTTGTCAGGTCCTTCATATCTCACTTTCCAGTTTGGATAGGGCCCCATTTTGGCCAAAAGTGAGCAGAACTAGGAGTTCAACAAAAATCACCTGTACTGAGCTCCCATCTTTCTGTTCAGTCACCACCTTTGATCAATCCCTCCCTGTTTTGCAGGCTCTGAAGTTTGACGCTGCTTTATCAGGAGCAAGTAGAAGCAGAAGTTAAGAAATCTAAACGACTTAATTGCTCATCTCTCAGTAACAAAAACTACATCAGAGATGATTCACTCTGCCTGATACATGAAGTCAGGCGGAAACTTTCAACAATGAATTGAGTAGATAAGGCAGTTCAAAGTATATCCTACCACCCTCGCCCATGCAAAGGAGTTAAAGATTTTTTTCATGTGTGCAGCTTAGCCACCAGACCTGAGAGGGAAGAGAAGGGGGCTCTCAGCGATTTAATCAAGACTGTGTTACTATTCCACAACAGCTCAGCTTACTTGCCATTATTTCAGACAAGCGCCAAACGAATGGAGAAGTGCCAGACCTTCAGAATGCATGCCAAGAAAGAGTAAAAAAAGTTAAATAGGAGACCTCAACCCTAATACCCTTCAGCAATGAATGACCTACTTGGACTTCTGGGTGCCTTTTAAAGTTTTCACACTTCTTTCTGTCCTGCCATTTACCTGCAAGAGAAACAAAACACACAGCAACAGTCTGAGTGGCAGCACAGGGGGAAAACAATAAACAAGTAAGCCACATTTCAGCAGCACAGCAGGAACTGTGCATTCGACGACCAAGAGCTTCACGTGAACAGCAGAATCCAGGAAGCTCGCTTTTTGCAGAGCTCTGCCCGTAGGTTGAGCTCCCGTGCACATATTACTGATGCCTAATGAGAGTGCAATTCTCACTGGTTGTTCCCTCAGTGCAGATACTAGAAAGGACTGAAGCTCTTTTGGTGCAAAAAAGGTGTTTCAAAGACATTAAAAAAACCCCACCCCCAAACCTTTCATATAATGTTATTAAAACCGCTGTCAAATCAGGCTGAAATTGATTTATTGATTTAAAGATTAATTTTTTTGCAGGGATGAAACATACATAAGCTTTACAATGTGAGCAGCATTTCTTAGGAACCACAGTGAAAACGAAGTGCTCCGCATGAGGTATTTGGCCACCTCAACCACATAAACCTCAGTGCATCGAAGTTCTTACTATAGGCATTCACACTCCAAATTTTATAGGAAAGTAATGATATTAGTGACCAAACTTTAATGACATTAAATTCTATTAATCCAAGATTATGTTTAGTGGATAATAAATATTTCCAAAGGGCATTAGAAACAAGCTTGTGAAACAGCTGCACAGCTGTGAAATAACATTACACCGAGGTGCAGCTGCAGAGTCACACAGGAACTAAAAACTAGAACTTCAGTAGATATGTTTCACATTCACATACTGGGGATTTAGTTATCCTGCCATAATCAAAAGCTGCTGTGTATTAAACTTGACTTTCCTCCTGCAACCACATGCAGAGGCATGGATTGGTCAAGACGGCTGCCCTTCACAATTTACTTGAACACAAGCAACCCTGACATACTTTGAGGGTGAGCACAACAAAGGTGTAAGAGTAGGAGCTGGCACTGCAGGGTTCTGTGCCCAGATCCACTACACACCTCCTGGGTGATAAAAGCAACTTGCAGAGGTCCCGGGTATCACAGTCAGTTCATAAGGAATTAATAACATATGTCCTTCCTACCTTTTATAGATTCTGGCAAGGCCTTATTCATTACTGTTGGTTAAAAGAAAAAGAGAGAGTACCTCAGACATGAAGTTCTGTGAAGAGGCACAGTAGGCACATTGCAGGATGAATGATAAATCCAGTTAAAGCATCCCTGATTCCTATTTGAGGTGGAAAAAAAAACCTGTTAGTCTATTTTCCTATCGTCTTTTGTCACCTGGCATTCATTGGCACTCTAAACGCTCCTTATTTTTAAGAAAATTTGTAACAAAGCCACTGTTGTATGTGAAGGGTAATGTGTATATCAGGAAAATCTAAGATTTTTCCTTGATAAAAAAGCCCACACACACTTTTCATTCCCTTTGATTTCTCCTCCCCCACCCCCAAATTTCACTAGAGGGTTTAAAAAACCAACCAAAAAAACCAACCAACCACCAAACAAAAAAATATACTTGGTCAATCAGTAACAGTTTTCAAAAGTGTCTTTAAATAGTTTTGATATGATTAAAGCACAAGTTAAAGCACGCGCTCAGTGTGTATTGTATCATGGCTCACGCGCTACAATATCAGTGTTTGCCAGTCACATTTGCAACAAGTCTTGCAGTTCTAAAAAGTGAGCAGAAGTTGCCAGTGGCGAGTAGTCTCTCAGCAGTCTATCAGATTCACGAGGACAGGAAAGGGGAAAATAATATATATATATACTCCTTCTAAAGGTATGGATTTTTACATGATACCAAATCACGTGAGAACACTTTGGACTCCAGAAGAATCACAGCCTCATCATGTCAGCAAGTCAAACTGCATATTCAGTCTCCTCCTACTAACTGCAAACCTCATACTTCATTCTTTTTCCAAGGTCTCTGTAAAGTTCCTTCCAAGAAGGATATTTTAAAGCATTTTTTTAAATGAAAATAGTAAGCTAAAATGCCAAATATATCTCATAAGCTCAAGTTCCCTATAGAAAAACTCGTGTGTAGTTGAACACTGGAAAACCGGCGCAGCAGAGCTTCCACGCCATGCATTTTACATTTGACACAGAAGAGAAGGGAAGCTTTTTTTAAAATCCAAAAATAAGCCTGGGACAAAGAGCACGCAGCTAATGATGCTAGCGCTCCAGCGTGGGACACACGCTGCAAGCACAGAGCACACACAGAGAACAGAAGCATTTAAATCTTTTTTTATAACTCAGAACAAATACGCTTGGAACCACAAACGTTTATAAGGAGTAAACAGATACCAACTATTCGTTGGTTCTTTCAAAAAAACCAAAAAACCAAACCGCAAAAAACAAAGGGACATCAAATTAAATCAGAAAGAGGGAGGGTCAGAACAAATAAAAGCTAGCACTGCTTCTCTGGGTTTGAGGTGAAGCTCGGAATGCCTCAGTACAGGATGCTACGAGTACTGGAAGCGTACTGGACTCAAGAACAGAACCGTGAAGCTTAGGAGAGAGAGCTCCATAGCGCCCGCTCAACGAGACAACACTCGCGACTCCTGAAACCACTCAGAATATTTTAGGTCACTACTTTGCCCCATTCTTCCCAAGACACCAATTTGGCAGTTTTTAGGGAGTACCCCTGTGAAGGAAAACCCGCTCTCAGCGCTGAAACAAGAGACCTTTAGTAATGGCAAGCACATCCCATGCCAACCTCTCCCGAGATCCGCCGGGAGCAGAGGTCGCCTCGAGTTTGTCACGGTTCTC
Source organism: Limnodromus scolopaceus (assembly GCA_028565335.1). Classification (NCBI taxonomy): domain Eukaryota; kingdom Metazoa; phylum Chordata; class Aves; order Charadriiformes; family Scolopacidae; genus Limnodromus; species Limnodromus scolopaceus. Next base: position 21,937,630 of record JAOXNO010000063.1, read on the forward strand.
CTCAGGTGGATTAGCACCAGCGCGGCTCTAGAGCAGCCCAGCCCAGCCGCGGGACGCTGCGGGGGAGGGAAGAGCCGGCCCTGCCCGCGGGGCCATTCCCGCTTCCCGCACATCCCCGAGCCCAACACGCCACCAGAGAAAAGCCTGTTCCAAAGCATCCCCCCCACCTTCCGCCGCGCCTCCAGCGCCGCCGGGCCCCGGTGAGCACCTTCACCCCCACAAACCCCGCCGGGAGCAGAAGCCGGGACCCGCACCCCACCTCCCCCGCAGCCTGTGGGGAAGAGGAAAACCACACGCCCCGTGGCTGGGGGCGGGGGGGGGAGGGGGTGTGCGTCGATTACCCCGCTGTTCCTAAGCTCGCCCTTCCCTCCTCCGGGGCAGGTGCCGACGAGTCGCGGGCAGCGCCCCAACAGCCTCCCCCGGCAGCAGACCGCCACCGCCGCAGCTCCCAGGCCGGCCAGAGGCCGCCGCCACCCGGGCTGTCAGCGGGGCGGCGGCCGGACACGGAGGATCTTCCTCCCCAGCGCGCCGCCCGCCCCGGCCTCCGCCCGCCGGCAATGCTGAGGAGAAACACGCGCTGGGCGCCCGCGGAGGCCGCTCCCTCGCCGCCGGGCCCGCGGCCGCCGCACCTCAGTTCACCTCACGGCCCCTCAGGGCCCGCCGCGGGGTGGGGCGGGGAGGGGCGGGCTGCGCCGCCACATTGCGGGGAGCCCGGGGGGGGAAGAGGGGGGAGGAATCGCCGCCCGACCCGCGCTCACCTCACACCCCGCCGCTGCTACTGCTGCTCCCGCTCCCGAGGCGGT
>JAOXNO010000063.1:21980986-21999027 GCA_028565335.1 Limnodromus scolopaceus
GGAGGGTGTGGAGTCCCCTTCTCTGGAGATCTTCAAGCCCCGCCTGGATGCCGTCCTGAGTGATGTGCTCTGGGCAGTCCTGCTTTGGCCGGGGAGTTGGACTGGATGGTCTCTAGAGGTCCCTTCCAACTCTGACAATTCCGTGATTCCGTGTTCCAAGCACATACTGATAGCTGGGGATGGACTTAATCTGCAGAATACTTGTTCTCTTGAAGACCGTTTTGTTGGTCAATGTTGTCGCCGTTGAGTTTGTCAGAGCCTTGTCTTGCATGGCAATGCTCTTGCGCCCAAAGCGTGACAGCGATGTTAAGGTACACGCTATCGAAACGAGATGCTTTTGGTCTATTTGTAGAGCACATGAGCAGCGTGGCAAGTTAGTAGATTAATTGTTGCTTGCATTATTCTCTGGGAGGTAACGCCCAAATGGATTTCTCATGCTCCAGGATGGTTCCCAGGGTCTCTTTCTACAAAGCAAAGACCAGGCCAGCTGAAAGTGGCACGTACTGTAGGAGTGTCACCTCTGTGGTTCATTGCAGACTTGTGCCAAGTGTCTGAAGGTGAATTTGAGGAGTACGTTAGTGCTGTTACCCATACCTACAAATAAACTTTCCTTATTCATCTGGGTGGCTTGACCTCTCTGCTGCTTATTGTTGTAAGGTCTGCTGGCTGGCTGGAAACCTGGGTGGGGGACATCTTTGAGAAGGAGGCATTGTTTGTATTCTGAGCAGCAGAAAAATGTGTATATCATCTCGAGAGGGATCTCATCTGCTTAAGTCCTTAGGACTTTTCTTTCCGATGTCTTTATTTCAGTTTGTTCTTTCTGTTAGCCATCCCAAAACACATATTAGATCCTGTATTACTCTGGAATTGGCTCATTCTAGAAGGTTTGTCTCCTCTCTAACTAAAGAAAGTCAACGGAATCGCCAAAGTATTTAGTGGTGAATATTGGTGGGCATCTTTGAAGATTACATCTTCTATAGTTTCTGCTTATCTGCCACTATGGAACAGAACACGTCGCTGTGTTTTTACATAAAATAAAGAGACAATGACTTTGATCTCCAGCTATAGGGTATGATTCCCTGAACTCCTGCTTAAATGAGTTTCAGAAGTTGGGTACATTCTCTGCCCAAATATGTCCTGTTTAGTTCTGAGTAAACCATTTGTGAGTGAGACTTGGTCAGCCTTTCAGAGGGAAGGATATAAAGAAAGAATTAATCAGCCATCACCAGTGAAATTATTTCAGGCTTCCTCCTTCATCAATACAGATGAGTTATGCCCATAGTAAGTCACAATAGACAGGAATACCGAATCTTCTGCTTCAGGGCTTAAAACAGTGCCAAATTTAAAATTAGAGTGACTCGAAATAGGGAGAAATAGGTTGGTGTCACATCTTTTGGCTCTAGTGCCTTCCTTGTAGTGTCTACTTACAGCCTGTTTTGGGGGCGTGAGGCTGCTTCAAGTCTTACTCTGCCTCACCAGTTGTAGTCTCCAGCTTCTTCTCCCTTTCCCTCTTCAGGTTTGTAAACCATTATCTCTTTGGGGGAGGAAGGGTATAATTAATTTCTAGCCAATATTGATACAAGCGCTTACTTGCCTCATCTCAAAGTCTTGCCCTTTCTGTCTTAGGGTAGTGTTGAGTGTGAGAAGCTGGGCTGTAACTCCATCCCCATGATGTTAGCCATCAGCATCGCACCGTCCTGTGCCCCACGGAGTCACACTGGTCTCTCCTCCTGACTCCGCACCCCACACTCGTGTCTCCTTTGCGGCTTGTTCTTCCTCTAATGACTGCCTTTAACATCATGGACTTTACCACCTCTCTTCCAGAATTCCCCCTTAGTTCTAACTTAAGTGTATCCGAATCTGTGTCTGAATATTAGCCCGTGTGGTTTTGGGGCTATCCTGTAGCTGTAGTTACACTATAACATGGTTTATATCTGTCCTCTGACAAAAATTCATGCATCTTGTCATCTTGTATCTTGTTCAAGGCACAGGCTACAGAGCTGTAAAGGAGTTCTTTCTGTCTCTGTCTTGAAGAGAAAAGATATTTTCAGAATAAAATATGTGTTAGCTCCATGAGAACAGCTCAGGAGAAAGGACAGAGGAGATTATTTGAGTCTGGTGAGCTATGGGGGAAGGCAGGGAGAGGGGGCATTACATACCAAGAACAGTTCTGAAGCCTCCTGAACTGGTGCTGGAGTCATTTCTGATACCCCGCTGTGTCATTTAGCGTAAGCAAGTCTGTTTGCCGCGCTGTGGTGAGGTGCGTGGAGGCTGTAGAGCTCCCAAAGCTCTGCTGTACCCAACTGCTGTGTCCTGCTGCTGCTGTTTGGCTTCAGAGCTTTGTAAGCGCAGGAGGAGACACGAGTGATCTGCTGGGACCCTGGTTGTGGCTAGCAGTGTTACTGGGCCTTGTTTTACTCTGACACCGTTCAGGAGAGTGGACCATTCATGCGCTGTGCTCGTCTACTTTTCATTAACTTGCAAGTCTCCCTCTCATTTCCAGTTGTCATCTTCTAAATGGATTCCAGTGAATTTTCGGGATCTTTGGACCCCCTGTCCTTGCCTGACAAACCACTTATTGGTGACCTCCCTGCTGACATGGAGTTTGGAGAAGATCTCCTGGGCTCCCAAACAGCTTCTACCCAGGAAGTTTCAGTTCTTCAGCCCCCTGACTGGGATCAATCCAAGCAGATGACTGCACATGGGAACTTGGACCTTCTAGTGAAAGCAGACAGCCTGTCTGAACTAAACAAATCGAATGACCTCGTTCTAGATAAGCCTGGTGTCTTGGATATGCTGGAGAAACCCAACGTCTTAGATGACTTGGATAAAACTGCTAACTTGATGGAGCTAGATAAAACGGAGGGTCTGGATGGGCTGTATAAGGCGCATCCTTCCCAGGATGTGGAGGATGGACCAGCGGACTCCTCTGCCCTCTCTAGAGAAGCTCTTGTTCCAGAAGCGTGGAAAGAAGGGGAAGATGCATCAAAAAATGACTCTGGGGACCTAAAGGAAGATGGTGCTGCTGCTATTCCTGCACTGTCTGATGACAACGCCCCTGAATCACCCCGACACCCTGTTCCTGACACTGGGGACCTCAGCAGTGCCTCAGCCACGGAAGAGATCACCGCACAATCCTCAAGTCCACCAATGGCTCCCCCACAGCTCAATCTTAAACAGACAAAGAAGACGAGGTTGAAGGCACCGAGGAAAAGCTCACCCCTGCAGAGGGAAGGGCTGGCAGGGGAAGCCGAGGTGGAACTGAGCCTGGACAACAGTACCGCGGTTTTGCCCCCTGGCCCCAGAGAGGAAAACCAGGCAGAGGAAGGGGATGATAGTGGGAACAACTCAGTTAAAGAAAGTAGTGTACTGACAGCACAGGAAGCCTCACCACCAGCAGGTAGGTTGTTATCTCTGCAGAACTTGGCTTCCTTTTGCTCAGGAGATCGTCCTGCTGTACATTGTTGAAGCTGGAGTCTGTTTTGTGCTCCAGCTTTTCCCATCCTCCCCTGCTATGGAAATTGCCAGTGCTACTGATGGGCTAGATTTGGGGAAAGCGTCTTGCTTACAGGGAATAATGCTCTGGAAGCTGCTCCCTTGGTGCATACAAGCTCTTGCACTGGCTTTCATAGCTTTAACTTTGACTTGTGTCAGCGAGGAGCTTCCCTGATAAAGCTGTGGTTGCACATCAGCTTAGCTCACGTTCTTCATCACTGGAGTCTTTGCTGGAATTGAGGGTCACGAGGAGAAAGTGCTTCCACTAGGCAAAGTCCCTCTGCCCAGGCTGGCCATCCTCAGGAGATGCTCAGTCTTGGTCAGAAGCAGTTGGCAGGCAACCACACAGCGTGCCTCCCCCATGCAGGGAGGTCTCCCCCTTACATCCCAGGCTGCCTGTGGGGACCTCTAACTACAGGTGATGGGTTTAGGAGTTTTCCTGGGTCTGATCACGGCCAGGGCTGTCTGAGGCTTCACGTGCAGCCTGACCCAAAGGGTGGTTGCATTTGAAGAACCCCTGTCTTCTGTTGGAGAAAAGCGAGATTTTAGATGCAAGCTTCTTCTGTGCTTCTATTCCAGGAGAAGGCCTGTCTGGGAAGGGGAGTGAGCTGCCAGCTGAGAAGGTGAGGAGAATGCAGTCAAGGCTGTATGCTATGGGAGTGTAGAGGGTGGCTGGCTGTTGTCAGACTCCATGAGGGACACCGGCTGTCTCGTCACCCCTTTGGGAAGGAATTTGCACGTTTCCTGGGACGGAGTGATCCCTGTGCACTGCCACTGTGCTGTAACGTGGCTTCACCACTACCCTCAGCTGGAATGTCATTCTCCTAAGCCTACTCCCCTCTCCCCCCATCTTGCCAACTCTGGTCAGGTATCCATGGAGTTATAGCCATTTTCAGCCTAGTTGTTGGGAAAGCAAATCCCAGAAGTTGGAACTCCACCATGAGCGGGGGTATTTATCCGTGGTTATCCTAGCAGATGGTTAGCATGAGTATTTTCTGAATGTCTTCTAGGAGCAGAAAAGAAGTGAACGAGCCAGAAGATCAGAAACTGCTAGGCCTGAAACTGTGAACTCCTCTGAGAGCAGTGAGTAACTAGGGCTGGCCAATGCCCAGTTTCAGCCCGAGGGCAGGGCCCTCGTGGGCAGGTGGTTCATGGTGCGAGTACGGTGGGAACGCTGAAGCTTCTGTGCAGACTTTCCTCTTACACAGGACAGGTCCTTTCACCCCTTGAGTTTTCGTCCTGGGGTACTTGCCTTGCTTTCTCAGGGCACTTACATTGAAAGGAGGGTTTTAGTATTTTTACAGTGGTGTGTGGTCACCAAGTACCAAGTAATAGGATGAGACTCTGGGGTTGTTCCCACAAAATCTCCATCTCCTCAGCCAGGAACTTTCTTCCTTTGTCTCCCTGGCAGCAGGCTGGCTGAAGGAAGGTTGTATTTTGGGGGTTTTTCTGCAAAAGTACATGAAGCCTCTGTTCTTTGAGATGTTGAGTGTCACCCTGCTATTCCCTAGTGTTTGTGTGTTGCTCCTTCATGGCCTGCCTGTGCTGGAGGCTGGTGATCCAGCTTCTTCCCTTTAAGGTCTACCAGTTCTTGGAGGGATTTCTGCTGTAAATGTTCACACTTCCAGCTTTTGCTCAACCTTGGCAAATCATGACTTCCTAGAGAGGAATTGTACTTAAGCCCAGTTTGCTTAAAGACCTCCTGACTCTTCTCCAGTTCCAACAGCCTATCTTGTAAGAGTCCCTTTATCATTCCACCCAGGCAGGTACAAGGCATGCAGAGGGACTCCAGAAAGGTGACCCCAGAAAGCCCCAGCATGTGTCTTGTGGCAGAGGTTTCTGTCTCGGTTCCTAATGTGGGATTTCTGTGCATCTTCCTCTGCTGCTTTGCAGTTCCAGTCTCTGATGAAGACTCTGATGCAATGGTGGATGATCCCAACGACGAGGACTTTGTTCCTTTCCGTACCCGACGCTCAACTCGCATGTCTTTACGCGCTCAGATGGCTCAGCGAGCTGCCCGCTCTACTGTCACCAAGATGACTTGTGCCAACTGCCGGACCCCGCTGCAGAAGGGCCAAACTGCCTACCAGCGTAAAGGGCTCCCTCAGCTCTTCTGCTCCAGCTCCTGCCTCACCACCTTCTCAAAAAAACCACCTGGCAAGAAGATATGCACCTTCTGTAAAAAGTGTGTGTCCATTCCCCTTTCCTCAATGCTCCCGCGCTTGTGACCCCATCCACCTGCCCCACAGCCCTGCCTGCCAGTCACCATCCCTGTGGCCCTGGGGCTTCCCATGCACCCACATCGCTCCTGCCCACTGCCAGCCGCTGCCCCGTGTCTTCCTTCACACACCACACATCTCATGCTCCCTACACCCCCTTCACCTTATCGTGCCTGTCCCCAGGCTCAATGCCCAGTATCCCCGCCTCCTTTCAAAACAGCTTCCCATGTTTGGTCTCCAGGCACCACCCCTCTGGGCTGGGACAGAAGCTGCTGTGAGACAGTTCTTGCCACCCTTTTGGGACAACAGAAAGTCCCATTGGTCCCATTGGATGACATTGCAGTGTGCCATCCCAGCCCTTCCCGGCAGGACTGGTGTGACCCTGCCCTAACACATGCCCTCCTGATCCCCAGGGAGATCTGGAACACCAAGGACTCTGTGGTTGCCCAAATCGGTTCAAGCGGCTCTTTCCATGAGTTCTGCACCTCCGTCTGCCTCTCCCTCTACGAGGCCCAGCAGCACAGGCCACCACCTCAGTCCGCAGATGCCTCGGACACCACCCGCTGCAGTGTCTGCCACAAACCTGGCGAGGTAAATAAATCCCTTGTGCTTCCCGTGTCCTGGATGAGGTGCTTGTGACCTGCAGCACTTGGCCCTTCCTGAGACCATCAGAGGGCGTTTGCCGGGCTCTCCCGTGGCACGAGGCGCTGAGCTGGCTTGGGCTCACTCCCAGGTCCTTCCTTGTTGCTGTGAAGCAGCCCTTATTCCAGCTGAAAAAAAATAAGGCTTCCGTTTCTCCTTGCCCTGAAGCTCAGCAGTTCCTGCCACCACGCTCTCCAAATTGCTCGGCTGATTTTTGGCGAGGGAGGCCAGCCTGAGTCCACACCAGCTTCCAGTGCAGCATTTAGTGTCACAGAGTGTTAGTGTCACAGCCTGCTGTCCCAAGGGTGGCACTGGTGTACGCGTGGCAGGAGGAGGCGCACGGTGGTTTGAGGGAGAGTGACAGCCATGATGTCTTTGCAGATCCAGCATGAGGTCAGCAATGGGAACGTGGTTCACCGCATCTGCAGCGACGCCTGCTTCACCAAGTTCCGGGCCACCAAGGGGCTGAAAACCAACTGCTGTGACAACTGCGGACTTTACATCTACAACAAGGGCTTGCCCTTGGAGTACCTCTTCCACGAAGGCCAGCAAAAACGCTTCTGCAACTCTGCCTGTCTCAACAGTTACAAGAAGGTGTGTGGAGTCGGCTGCCTGGGGTGGGAGGTCTCCGTGGGCACACAGCTCCTTTGCTCGGTGTGGCACGGGGCACTTTATGCAGTAGCAGGTGACTTGAATCCCCTTGGCCTGGTACTGCTGACAAAACATTTAAGAGATTGCTGTGGAAAAACTTTGAAGCAGGCAAATAGAATTGATTGATTTATTCTGCGTGGGGGTCCGTCTTGGACCTGAGCAGGGGTCAGGCACTCCCTGAGCTGGACTGTGCAGCAGCACTGGGGTTTGCAGTTAGCACGGGCCAGCTTCTTTTGGATGTCTCCCCAAACCTCGGCTGGGTATGTTCCTCTGCCACCTGAGCAGGCTTCACTTAACTTTCTTGATGGGATTGCCAGGCTCTGTATTCCTGCCAGGGGGCCCTTGGAATGAGACAGTGAGGTGCTGAAGGCAACCTTTCTTGCTACCACCACCTGAACCTGCAGACTATGAGCCTGGCTCTAACGTCAGGTGTTCCTGCAGAAGACCTGCCCTGTGGTGGATACGGTAGTGGGGTGGAAGATGAGGGTCGGACCTCGCTGGCTGTGACGGTCTCCCTGGCAGCTCTGTTCTGCTCTGTGTTTGCAGAAGAACACTCGGGTCTACCCGTGCATGTGGTGCAAGACACTGTGTAAGAACTTCGACATGCTGCCTAACGTGGATCGCAGTGGCAAGATGGGCCTCTTCTGCTCCATTTGCTGCACTACCTCCCACAAAGTGAAGCAGTCAGGCTTGGTTGGTAAGAGCACCTACGTACAGGGAATCAGTCGCCTCTCCATTCCAACTTCTTCCTTGGTACTATTTATTGTTTGTGGATGAGACCGGAAAGAAGGGATGTTGCTTGCCTGGGGAGGAGTCCAGTGAGACATGTGGAGGGAGATTTGGAGAGGGAGGAACCCTTGCAGCATGTAGACATCTTTATACTGAGGGGTAGTGTACATTGCTGTATTTGAGAATGCAGAAAGCAGTTCTGTGCTGGCATCGCCTTTCCCATTACAGAGAGTACAAGGGTGTCCAGGAATGGGTATGGTCTCCCATACCATGGTGCAAGTACTGCAGCCTGTTTTGTCCAAATTCCTGTAGAGCCAGGGTCACTTCCTTGAACCACTCTGCTCTCCATCCGTGTTTAACATTTCCGTCCTAGCAGAACCTGGTGCTTTTAGTTTCCTGGTGTTCTTGTCCCTTGCTTTTTGATAACAGCTTGACAGACTGAGGATGAGTGAGTAGCTTGTGTGCCATCCTCAGAATCCAGTCCCATGTCCTGTGCTGCTGCCCTCACCAATTCCTGTCTGTTTCATCAGGTCCCCCTAGACCCTGCAGCTTCTGCAGAAAGAGTTTATCTGAACCCTGCTATTACAACAAGACAGACCGGGTTGTCTACCAGTTCTGCAGCCCCAGCTGCTGGACCAAATTCCAGGTACTGAAATATCCTTCATGCTGGGCTTGGCCGTAGAGCTCATGCCTCATTCCACACTTAGCAGAGCCTCCGCCTTCCTCAAGCGCCTCAGGGAGGGTCCATAAGAAAGTCTTTGCTGGAGCACAAGAGTTTTAGTGACTGTAGTTGCCAATAACTCTGTCTCGGCCCTATTTCCCCCTTCCTCGGTTGGGATAAGATGGCTGTAATTCACTCCTGTCTATAGGTTATGCCCAGCGGGACTGCAGTGCAGAGCTGTGCTGTATGAGTGATTGGGGATGTAGTGGCCTTATGAGGGCACGAGCAAAAGCACAAGTAAGCTAGTAAAACACAGTGGGCACCTGCTAGGGGGGTGGAAAGGGGCAGAGCCGCCCCCTGAGCCAGGTGTCGCCAAGGAACATAAGTCTTCTAGGATGTGCTTTCTAAAAATTTGCAACCAGCAGGCCTGGATTCCTCATGTTTAATAACTCTCAAACGTTTGACTGGTGTTTTTTAATTTCCTGATGTTAAGTTTCAGCATATGAGAAATATTTGTGGCATTCAAAGGCAACCGGAAGAGTATTAGTTTTATACAGGTGTCAAAGAACAAAGCAACAACCAAGAAGACCTGGGAAACTTAGGCCAGGACGTACCTTGGGCAGTTGACAAAACTTAGAGAATCTAAAGGTAGATTAGCTGGCAGTTGCAGCATTTGGTTTTGGGGTTTGGGTTTTTTCTTGTGGTTTTCTTGTGTTGGGGGTGTTTTGGTTTTGCTTTGGGGTTTTTGTGTGTGTGTGCCTTTTGTTTTGTCTTTTTTTTTTTTTTTAAATAAATCCTTGATGTAAACCTTCACTGAGATCACAAATGGTGTTGGTAGGGTAAGAGCTGCAGAGTTTTTACAGTTGTAGACTTCATAGGACTTGAATCAGAATAGTTTGGGTTGGAAGGGACCCTTAAAGGACATTGGCAGGGACATCCTCAACAAGACCAGGTTGCTCAGAGCCTCGTCCAACCTGGGCTTGAACGTTTCTAGGGATGGGGGATCTACCACCTCCCTGGGCAACCTGGGCCAGTGTCTCACCACCCTCAGTGTAAAAAAATTTCTTCCTGAGATCTAGTCTAAGTCTACCCTCTTTTAATTTAAAAGCATTATCCCTCATCCTGTTGCCACAGGCCATGCTAAAAAGTTTGTCCCCATCTTTCTTATAAGCCCGCTTTAGGGACTGAAAGGTTGCTATAAGGTCTCCCCTGTGCCTTCTCTTCTGCAGTCTGAACCCCCCCAACTGTCTCAGCCTGTCCTCACAGCAGAAGGGCTCCAGCCCTCCCAGCATCTCCGTGGCCTGGTCTGGCCCTGCTCCAACAGGTCCATGTCCTTCTGATGTTGATGGCCCCAGAGCTGGACACAGTGCTCCAGGTGGTGTCTCCCCAGAGCGGAGCAGAGGGACAGAATCCCCCCCTCGCCCTGCTGGCCACGCTGCTGGGGATGCAGCCCAGGAGGCAGGGGGCTTTCTGGGCTGCCAGCGCACATTGCCAGCTCATGTCCAGCTTTTCATCCACTGGTACGCCCAAGTCCTCCTCCACAGGGCTGCTCTCCATCCCTTCATCCCCCAGCATGGATTGATACTGGGGGTTGCCACAACCCAGGTGCAGGACCCTGCATTTGGCCTTGTTGAACCTCATGAGGTTCACACAGGCCCACTTCTTGAGCCTCCCCAGGTCCCTCTGGATGGCATCCCATCCCTCAGGCATGTCAACCACACCACTCGTCTTGGTGTCATCTGCAAACTTGCAGAGGGTGACCTTGATCTCACTGTCTATGTCAGTGATGATGATACTAAACAGTGCTGGTCCCAGTATGGACCCCTGAGGGGTACCACTTGTCACCAATCTCCATCTGGACACTGAGCCGTTGACCTCTGGATGTGACCATCCAACCAATTCCTCATCCACCGAACAGTCCACCCATCAAACCCATATCTCTCCAATTTAGAGAGCAGGATGTTGTGGAGGACCATGGACCATTACAGAATTCCAGACAGATGACATCTGTAGCTCTTCCCTTGTCCGCTGATGTAGTGACTCCATGATAGAAGGCCACCAGCTTGGTCAGGCGGGACTTATCCTTGGTGAAGCCACGCTGGCTATCTCAAATCACCTTCCTGTGATTGATCACCTTCACTTCCTGTCCTCCATGTGCCTTAGCAGAGCTTCTAGGAGGAGCTGTTCCATGATTTTCCCAGGCACAGAGGTGAGACTGAAAGGTTGGTAGTTCCCAGGGTCCTCCTTTCTGCCCTTTTTAAACATGGGTGCAATGTTTCCCTTTTTCCAGTCACCAGGGCCCTCACCTAATTCACCCAGCTCGAATTACTGCCCTGTAAAGTCAGGATTGTGACATATTAGTAAACCCACGCATAACCTGGATTAGGAACTGTCTTGCTGGCAGATCTCAGAACGCACTTGTCAAAGAAAAGCCACTGAAGAGACTGTTTCAAGGTGGCTTCTTGGGCGTCAGTGTTAAGCCCAAGGAGTTCAACGTCTTTGTCGGTCACCTGACAATAAAGTCCAAGTTAGCGTGATAAAATTTTGCAGATGAAACAAAAACTGGTGAAGCGTTAACCCATGCTGAGATAGGGCAGTCATAGAAAGTGAAGCCGTTGGATTGCTTGACAAGACTTGGCCCTCCTAACGTGTGCTTAAATGTAGTTCAGTGTGAGATCCTGTATCAGTCTTACTCAAGTAGTGTGGGGATCTAAGTCCTGGGAAAGACAGGATTTTGAAAAGGCCCTGGGATTATAGCAGATATTCAGTAGGAGCGTCTTAGTTTACAGCCGCAGAGGGAAAGATTAATTAAGTTATTGCGAGTACAAGCAGAGGAACAGGGAGTTAAAAGTGTGGGGGCTAGGGAGCAAAAGAGCTACCTGGAATGCTTTTAGAATACAGGTAGGGAGGGTGTTCATCTGATGTCCGTTTTATTTTCAATGTGGAAGAAAAATTGGAAGTATGCTGAAAAAAGGCAGAAAAATTACATTTGGGCTTAAAAAATGCATGTACCGAGGCACTCGCAGAGCACCTTATCTGAGGTTATCAGAAAGAAAACGAGGAGGATGACTTTATTAATAAATACATCCTTGTGCGCAAGACACCAAGTGCTGAGTGGCTGTTTAGTCTGGCAGAGGAAGGTGGAATGAGAATGGCTGCTTGAATTCTGAAATTGCATTGCTTTGAAAATAGAAGCCAGGCACCTGTGCTTTAAGATCTTTGAGAGAAATTCTCAGAAGAGGTAGCGGAGCTCCCGTCTCTTAATATGTTTTCAAATCCAGAGGGGTGGCAGCTTGAAAGCATGCTCTCCTGAGCAGAGCTGGACCCAGTACACTGGAAGCAAAGGGAAATTGCTCAAGAATCTGCTCTCCAGGAGCTTGGGACGGACTGACTGTGAGTCGCTGACAGTGGCGGCCGGCGCAGGTCTGAGCAGGGGAGGATGGGCTGCTGTGAAGGGTGGAGGAGGCAGGAGGTGGTGGCAGCGCGACGCAGGTGCTCGCTGCCCTCCCTGCGCCTCTCCCTCCATGAGCTGTCTCTGTCTCCTGCAGCGCACCAGCCCGGAAGGTGGGATCCACCTCAACTGCCATTACTGCCACAATCTTTTCAGCGGGAAGCCGGAGATCCTAGACTGGCAGGTGAGGACTTTCCCCAGGGGGATGTTGAGGCGGAGGCCAACCCCGGTGAGGGCCGCGGGGCTCCCTCCTCTCCCTGCTCAAAGCAAGAGCTCCCCGCGCCAGTGCTGTGAATGCCTTGGCTGCAGGGACGTGCCCGGAGCCCGTGCACCGAGCGCCGCGCTCCTGATGTTCAGCAGGATGTCAGGAAGGCAGGAGGAGACCGCTTCTGCCAAACCCCATGCCAGGAGAGCTGGGGACTCAGCTCGGCCCCGTAGTCTTGCTCGTGTTTCCCCAAGAAGCGCGGGGACCTCCTGGCGGTCTGGCTGACCCTGCGGTGGTCTCTTTGGCAGGACAAAGTGTATCAGTTCTGCTGCAAGGACTGCTGCGAGGACTTCAAGCGGTTGCGTGGGGTGGTGTCTCAGTGTGAGCACTGCAAGCAGGAGAAGCTGCTGCACGAGAAGATCCGCTTCTCTGGAGTGGAGAAGAACTTCTGCAGCGAAGGTACTTGGGGAAGGCACGGGAGAGGCAGAGCCCCCATGCCAGCCCACGCTGGGGGAGAAGAGAGCATGGAGAGGAACAGGGGAGACTGTCTTAGCCAGGCCCTGGGGCGAGAGCCTTGCCATGCAGTGAAGGGAGGACTGTCGTGGGGATGGCTTGCTGTCCAGCCAGGCCCTAGGGCAAGATCTTTACCGTTCATTGTGTCCTTGGGGAGGGCTTTCTCACAGCTTTTCTCTCTCTGGGGGCTGGGGAGACAGCAGGTGGCAGCTCCGCTCCTCCTGTCATCATGCACTTCTACGCTCTTGCGTCTGGGCTGGCCTGACCTGGCCTTGCCCTGCCTGCTGGGTTCCTGCACACAGGAGGTTGGAGTCAGACTCTTCCTAGAAGCATGGAGGTGAGAGATGGCAAGTCCCCATGAGGTCCCATCTTATCCCAGCCCCAGGGGCCAGTGCTGGATTGTTCCCTACAGTGTGTTGCGTGTGCTCTGTTGTCTCCGCAGACCTGGATTCTGGTCATGTTTGGGTCAGGGAGGCCCCCAGTTCATCCTGGGAAGGTTTCACTCCTATTGTTTCTCCGCAGGGTGTGTGCTTCTTTACAAACAGGATTTCACCAAGAACCTGGGCCTGTGCTGCATCACCTGCACCTACTGTTCTCAGACCTGCCAGCGGGCGGTCACCGAGCAGCTGGAGGGCAGCACCTGGGACTTCTGTAGTGAAGACTGCAAAAGCAAATACTTGCTCTGGTACTTCAAGGTCAGTATTGGCACTGGCAGCTTGTGCTAAGTGCTGTGGTGGGCACGGCACCCAGATAAGTGGGCATTGCACTGAGGAAGCTCGCACTGCTGGAGTCTGGCTGGCACTGCTGCGGAGAACCTGGCACTGCTGGAGTCCTGCCTGGCAATGACGGGACACTGCTACGGGGAAGCTCACGTAGCTGGAGTCCCCAGCTGATCCTGCCAGAGCACTGCACTGAGGAAGCTCACAGTGCTGGATCCGCGGCCAGTGCTGCTGTGAGAAGTTCGCACCGCTGGAGTCCCCGGCTGGCACTGGCAGGGCACTGCTGTGGGGAAGCTCACAGCACCTTGCTATGTGCACCTTTCACCGGAGCGTTGTGTTGCTCTCGGAGGGGGTGTGATTAGTTACTCCTTGTTTCTCTCCTGCTGATGCGGGCTTTAGGCAGCTCGGTGCCATGCCTGCAAGCGTCAGGGGAAGCTGCTGGAAACCATCCACTGGCGGGGGCAAATCAAACACTTCTGCAACCAGCAGTGTCTGCTGCGATTTTACAATCAACAGAACCAGCCCAACCTGGACACGCAGAAGGGGCCCGAGAGCCTGCTGAACAGTGAGTAGGAGGGAGGGAGGGGACCTGCATAGCTCAGTCCGAGAGACACAGGGAAGACTGAACAGCGAGGGGTGGAAGCTTCCTGCCCGGGACTGGATGAGACGCTAGGGAACAATCCTGCACTGGCCCCTGGGGGGGGAGAGGACGGAGTGGGACCTAATGGGGCTTCTCCATCTCTAACATCTATGGTTCTATGACACACAGGGCCCAGACGGGAGGAGCCGGTGCCAGCGTGCTGCCTGTAGCTCACACTCTTAGCGAGGATACTCAGGGATTTAACATCCTCATGTTGCCAGCGGAGAGCTCGATTTACAGGGTTAGGGGACAGCGTGGTTTGGCATGATAATCCACCTGCAGCCCCACACCACCTCCGAGCTGTGACCTTCTCATAAGCTAATCAGGATTGGGCCAGGTCAGTGCTTGGATGGGAAACATTCAAGGAAAACGCAGGGTGCTGCAGGAAGTGGTGCTGGTGATGCTGTAGGTGGGCTCTCCTCAGCCAGAGCTGAACCTAGGACGATCTTGAGGGAGCGCTGAGCTGCTGGAGGCACTCTGTCTTGCGATGTTAGATTGGAGTCCTACCACTTGCCCAAAGATCGCTGCAGCTTTGGGGAGTTGCCAACCCCGTGTCCCGGATAACCCCACTCTGCATCCATGGAGTTCCAGCTGGAGAGGAGATTTTCACTGCCTGTTGCCCCATTTCCTATCATTAACTTGAGCCAGTTACTTATGGAAGATTGCAAAGTGCTTTGGGGTCCCTCAGGATGGAAGGTGCTCTTAGTGACGGTGACAAGACATCGCTTGGCCCTCGGATGCTCAAGTAGTCTCCTTCTGGTTGGTCTTTCATAGGCCACAATCTGCCAGGTAGTCTGTGTCATCTAGTTAAAATGGCTGCAGCTTATGGTGGGACTCGCTTTGGTGCATCGAGCTTCGACAGATCCCTGCATCGCAGGCTCAGGGCTTTGCTGCCCTCCCTGGAATTCCATGAGGTACAAAACCCTGACTAGGGTGTGCCAAGGAGGGGGAAACCAAGACAAGGACCTTCCTGCGAGAGACCTCCATCTTCAGACTCTTCCTGGTTCCTCTCCTGGCAGCAGTAGGTGTCGCAAGATGGGCGAAGCCCTGGGTGTCAACAAAGCAGAGCTGCTCTGCCAGCAGCAGCAGGCTCTGCCAGCCAGGGGAGTCCCAACCTGCCCGCCAAGAGCCACACTCCCTAAAAGGCCACGTGAGGTGACAGCTCAAGTGACCGCACACTGGAGTGACCTGGATGAGGAACTGTTGGTTTCTGCTGGCACAGGGGTGCCCAGGGGGAGTCTGCTTGATGGGGCGCAGACTGTTGTGCAGCTCAGGGGAGGAAGAGGTGTTAAACTTGCTGGTTCCTCTAGCTCACCAAGTGTTTCCACAGCCCTAGCCATGCTGTTCCATTTGTCCTCTGCTTTCAAGGCCTCTCGCTTGTGAGGGACTGGTAACGCTGCTTTTGGGACACAGACACAGCGAGCAAGCTCTGCCTGGAGAGGGAAGCATGTGTCACACCGTTTGGCCATTGTTTCCTTGGAGCCATGGACCACAAGACTCTGAGAGGTACCTTCTCCATCACCAACAACCACAAGAGTCTGAGCCCTGCCTCCACCATGTCTCCAGAGGCCCCCAAGAACTTTGCTGCTTGGCATGTGAGGCATCACCGTTCAACGTGCCACAGCTCTCCGTGTGCCCGGTGAGGCAGAGGACTCTGAGGGTAACCCAGGAAAAGCCCACCAGCAGTGGTGAGCGCTTGGCTGAACACAAGCTTTGGGCTGCCCCAGCAGCTTGGTGAATGCTGCTGGTGGCACAGGGCCTTCTGTGTGTCCTGGCACACCCGTCTGCCAGCTGTGGGATAGCTGTGGACATCCCTGTCCCGGGACCGTGGTGTGCTGCTCAGCTCGCAAAGGAGGAGCGCTGGCCCTGTGCTCACCCAGAGAGCTTCCCAGCCTAGCGTGCTGCGCAGGGGATTTCAGGAGGAGCAGCTTCTCAGGGCATGGTGAGGAGCAGCTTCTGCCTAGTCCAGCCAGGGTCTCCTGTGGACCTGACAGCTGGGTTGCCTGCCTGGATTTCAGGCCCATCTTGGGCAGAGCTGCTGACTACTTGCTTCTTCTTTTGCAGCCAGTGGTTGCCTAAAACTATTCATTCCGGTGACCCAGTGGCTTCTGGTGATCCTGAGAGTGCTTGCTGATGATAAAAGTGGCCGTTCCTTTGCTGGGAACAGTGTAATGAGGGATTGAGGAGCTCCTGACACAGAACTGTGCCCAAAGACTTCCAAGGGGAACTGGCTCTGCACGGGGCTGTGCAGCTGGAGAGGGTCAGAAGTCACAGTTGGTGCAGGCAATGCCTTGACGGCTCCTTGCCAGTATTGGGATGAGAGTAAAGAACAAGCTGCAGCTTTCCCAGGAACCTGGACATGTAGCACATGGAACTTTGTGGCAGGAAGATCTTATTGTTTCCCTTAGTCCTACATCATTGGCCTGTGGGGAAATCAACTTTGGTTTTGATTCTGCTGCAGCAGAAATTTTGCTCGTATTCCATAGCTTGTCTTTTCTCATTCATACCATTGATGTCTCCCACCTTCACCTGCTGCCCATCCATTTTGGGCTGGTCAAGGGGAGTTCTTGGACCCATTGAGACAGGTGCAGATGCTATGGCTGAATGCTCAGCTGCAGGCTAGGGAGCTTCCTCTGACTGGAACTTACCCATTCCCCTGTGGTGGTCAGCAGGTGGACTCTGGTGGGCCTCCAATTGCTCAACACCTGTCCTGCGTTTCCTTGGGATGGAGGAAATCTGCACACTGAGAATGCCCGTGTGTTGGTCCTTTGGGAGTCTGGGTCTTTCCTGGAGGGCCTAGCTGTTTGTAGGAGGTATGAACCTGCCAGTCCCTTTGGGTGCTGCTGCTTTCCGTGCAGGTGTCTCCTTCATGCATGGCCCACGGTTAGACAGTGCTGTAGAAGGCCGTTCTTTTTCCCAGCCACTTGGGTAAGCGGGGCTCACGGGAGACTTGGAGGAAGGTGCTCTTTGAGCTCATCAGCCTTTGAGATAGGTGCAGATTCTCTGCAGAGTAAATGAGCTGGAATTATTGTCCAAGCCAGGATGATATTGTCACCACCTGAGACTAGTGTCTGCCACACCTGCCTCTTACCTGCAGGTGATCCCCCTTCCCCTAGGGGGAAGGACTGCATCCCTAGGGCTGGGGCAAAGCTGTCTCTCTGCTTTCTGGGATATCTCCTAACGCTACCGTAAGCTCTGTCACCTTCTTCCTAGGGATCTCGAAGCACTTTGCCAAGATATTTGTATCAGGGAGATGGAGGCACAGGGAGGGGCCATGGCTCGGTACAGCAAGCCAATAGGCAGAGCTGGGAATAGAGCCCTGGATTCCTCTCTCTACAAGGGGCTGGGATTTCTCCTGACTTGCTGTGATGGGGTGGACTGCAAGGGAGCACAGAATTACATGGGAATGACTTGATTTTGGAGTTGTGTCTTCTGAGCTGATAGGACTAGAGATTGTGAAAACATTAACTGTTCCTGGAGTGGCCAGGAGCGATTTCTGGGGACCCTGTCCCTAACCTCTGGCTGCTGCCACCTCCAGTCCCAGCAGTGGGACCTGTTGGCCCAGGAGCTCTCGAACATAAGAGTCGTTGCTTTCTCTTGCAGGTCAAACCTCAGAGCCAAAACCACCCGCCCCTTCCCCGCAGAAGGCAGAGACTAACATGGTAAGGCCCGTTGGAGGTAGGAGTTTGCGAAATAGCACGAAGGGGCTATACCCAAAGAGGACACATCTGACATTGCTCAGGGACGTTTCATTCTACAACCAATGTTTTTTAAGATGCCTGGGTATTGAGAGCTGATGAGAGCTGCTGGGGGGGGGCGGGCAGCAACAGCATATCTCTTGAAAGGGGGAAGAATAACCGTTCCCCAGGACTCGGTGATGGGCTGCAGAACAGCCTGCCGCTGTGGCGCTGGCTCCTCTGCAGGTGGTCCCCTGTGCCTGGGTGTAGTGGCTGTCCCACTGTGTTCCCCGATGCCCCGTGGGGCAGGAGCAACCAGTGGCAGACCCACTGCTGACTGCCCCAGAGATGCCACCCAGGCTTGCTGCCTGCTGGGAGCAGCTTGGCACTGCTTCGGCCAGGTCTGACCGTGGGAGTGTCCACGTGTGTGTGTGTGTGT
>JAOXNO010000063.1:21999127-22010332 GCA_028565335.1 Limnodromus scolopaceus
GTGTGTGTGTGTGTGTTGGGGACTGCCAGGCTCCGGGCAGTGATGGTTCTGCCTTAGATGGATACCAACCTCCTCCTTTTTGCATTTCCTCAGCTGTCAGCAAAGACCTCCTCAGCCCAGGTGTCTCCAGCCGCGCCACCTCCCCCACCCCCTCCGGTTCCAGCCACCCCTCGGAAAAATAAAGCTGCCATGTGTAAACCACTGATGCAGAACCGGGGCGTTTCCTGCAAGATAGAAATGAAGTCCAAAGGATGTCAGACAGGTAGGAAAACAAGACATAACTGCAGGATTGCAGGGACATTTTGGAAAGGCAAGTGGCATGTCCACGCTCCAGACTAAAATGTGAATCCAGCTTGAAAAGCTGTGCGGAGTGGCTGGGTGTTTGGCACCGTGCTGAGGAGTCTCAGGGCAGTGCGGGGCACACACGGCAGAGCTGGAGGCAGAGAGCCTGTTTCCATCAGCAGCAAAAGGGAGAGACGCAGAGAGCACTGCAGCGTGATCCCACCTCCTGTGGGACAACTCCTGTTCCTCTGGAGGTTGCCAACTTGTCTGAGGGGATGTCTGCTGAGCAGGTTCCGCTGTGTAGCTCCTGTCGGGCTTGTGTGTGTGGTCTCCAGCATATGCAAGGCAACTAGACTTCTCCGCAGGGCCACATAAGAGCAGGGATTGCACCTCTGGCTAAGGCAAGCCTCTCTTGTTGCGGGGCTTATGGCTTGCTGCTGCCCCAGCTCTGCCCGCGAGTGGCAGGAGCTGGTGGCTGGGAGGGCCGTGGTGCTGGGGCCGTGGCAGTGGGCAGCGGGGCTGGGTGAGGGAGCTGCTGGCAGCAAGCTTACCGATGTACTCTTGCTCTTGTCAGAGGCTGACTGGAAGCCCCAGGTGATTGTGTTGCCAATCCCCATCCCGATCTTCGTGCCTGTGCCTATGCATATGTACTGCCAGAAAGTACCTGTGCCTTTCTCCATGCCTGTCCCGGTAAGCGACACACTCCACCCGCTCGTGTTCTCTTACTGTCTCGATCCTGCCTCGCTGCAGCCTCCCTGCTTCTCTGTTTGTCCTCTTCTCCTGCCTCTGCTTTTACATCAGTCCGGCTGAGTGTCAGTTTTTCTGCCTGGTATGCTGCTGTCAACAGGTGCCTGTGCCAATGTTCCTGCCCACCACGCTGGAGAGCACAGATAAGATTGTGGAGACCATTGAGGAGCTGAAGGTGAAGATCCCCTCCAATCCCCTGGAGGCTGACATCTTGGCCATGGCCGAGATGATTGCAGAGGCTGAGGAACTGGACAAGGCCTCCTCGGACCTGTGCGGTAGGTGCTGCCATGGCTTGGGCCGCCCCAACAGCTGGGATCAGGTGTGGGTTTGCCAGCTTTTGGAGCTAGAGCATCTGCCTGGATCGCAGCTCTCCCAAAGCCTTTGAAAAGGGAGCAGGGAAGAGAAAGTCCTCAACTTCTGCCGAGGAGGTACCGGGAGAGAAGAGCTGCAGCAGGGAACAGTGTCTGCCACCATCCCTTTTGGGAGTGAGAGCCTTGTGGCACACGTGCAGCACTGTTAGTTTATTCAGATGGCTGTTCAGGATCTTACCTGAAGCAGCTTCCCAGCCAGAGGACCAGTAGTCCTGAACTCACAGGTCTTTTTGCTTGGGGGCTGCATTCCTCAAGCCCCAGTGACTTAGGGCTGTGGCTGGGGAGAGGACAAACCTCCAGTGTTTTGGTGTCCAGGGGAAGCTGGGCAGGACAGATGTCATGGGGCTGCTCTGAGCACAGAACTGTACTGCAGTGAGCCTGACTTCATTTTCCAGCTGTTACAAGGAAAAGAGACAAAAGACTTTATTGAAAGTTGGGTTTATGATCTGCTTTTGCGTTGCAGACCTGGTGAGTAACCAGAGTGCAGAGGGTCTTCTGGAGGACTGTGATCTGTTTGGACCGGCACGGGATGATGTGTTGGCTATGGCTGTCAAGATGGCAAATGTCCTCGATGAGCCGGGCCAGGACCTGGAGGCTGACTTCCCTAAGAGTAAGAGCTGGGTGAAGCAGACGTGCGGGGCCGGTCGTGTCACAGCAGGGTCCCCTCACTGCCTTCGGCCAGCTGTCGCCAGCAGCATTAAGAGCTGTGTGAACTCACCTCGCGTGTCCTCTGACTGGCTGGGCTTGGGGCCAGCAGCTGAGGGTCTTGCAGATGACTGCTGGCAGCGGGGGTGAGGAGACCACCGCTTGAAGGAGCGTGTGGTGGTCTAGACAAACTGACCTGTTGCGAACGTAGGTCGGCAGAGAAGGGGGAGCGAGAAGCTGATTTGAACAGCACAAAGAGCAGGGCGGTGGCACTGGTGTGCTGTTGGATGATGATTCCAGAGGATCCAGCGAGGCGAGAGAGAGACCTGGACAGGGAATGACATCCTGGGAGGTGGCAGAATTGCTGAGTGACCATTAATGGGCTGAAGGTGGAAGAAGAGGCGGGGGCTCGCAGGAGCACAGCGGTGCTGGGGCAGGATGCTGGCAGCAAAGGACACAGAATTGGGGTGCCCGTGCCAGGCTGTCCCCAGTGCTGGCCCGGCACAGGGTGATGAGGAATGTTCCTCAAGTTTAAAAACCAACTGAATAAAAAAGCTGTCAGAAGGGAAAATGTGGATCTCTGGTTAGTCTGAGAAAGCTTAGCATCTGCCAGAGCTGTATTTCCTCTGTTGGGCTGTGGCTAGAAGTGCGTGCCAGGCAATGGTGGAGGATGTGAAGCACTGGGCTGCGTGTCCCTTCTTCGTCTTGCCCTAAGAGCCAGGCCAGCACAGGGGACGCAATGAGAAGTCTCAGCCCTTCTGCCTGTGTTTTCTTTCAGACCCTCTAGACATTAACCCCAGTGTGGACTTCCTCTTTGACTGTGGGCTGGTGGGACCAGAAGATGTGTCCACAGAGCAAGATCTGCCTCGTGCTGTCCGAAAGGTGAGCTGCCCGTGGGTGCCGCCTGCTTAAAGCTCTTTGGGTTTGGAGTGGGAGCTGCCATCTGGGATGTACGGGGTGAAGCGTGCCAGTGGCTTTGGTGTGCTGGGGAGGTTTTGCCCCCTCCCTTCAGGGCACACCTGGCCTGTGGGCCACTCCTTGAATGAAAATACTTGCCTGTCATTTTGGAAGACCGTTGAATGCCACAGGTCTCTTTTCTGCCTGTGGTCCTCATAACTAATGGGCACTGTTGGTTTGGCTGTCAGCAGAAGGATGCCTGCTGGCACGGGCACACTGGGAGGGAGCTGGTAGTCAGCAGGTCTGAGGGGTGGCCAGGACTCTTGTCCCAGGTCGGTGCCCGGTCTCACAGTACCCATCTCTGCAGGGGCAGAAGCGTCTGGTGCTCTCTGAAAGCTGTTCCCGGGACTCAATGAGCAGCCAGCCCAGCTGCACGGTGCTGAACTACTCGTACGGTGTGAATGCCTGGAAGTCCTGGGTGCAAGCCAAGTATGCAGGGGGAGAGACCAGCAAGGGAGAGGAGCTACGCTTCGGCCGTAAGTGTCCTGTCTGGATGGGGTGGAGTGGCAGAAACCCTCCCAGAAGCTGGGTGCCAGGGTGTTGAGGTGCTCCTGGCCTTGAAGGCTGTTGTCTGAGGCTGCTGTGCTTGTCTCCACAGCCAAGCCCATGAGGATCAAGGAAGACATCTTGGCCTGCACAGCGGCTGAGCTCAACTATGGCCTGGCCCAGTTTGTCAAAGAGATAACACGGCCCAATGGGGAGCGCTACGAACCAGACAGCATCTATTACCTCTGCCTTGGCATCCAGCAGGTGAGGGAGGGCTTGCTGCCCTCTAGTCCTCTACAGCCAGACTTAGGGATCGGATCTGGTGAGGGGAACTTGTACCCTTTATTCTGCCTTCTGGGAACCCCGAGAGCGTCACTGAACTCTCCTTCAGTTCCTCACCCCAGGACAGCAGCCCACCTGGTTCAGTCTTTGTTCCCAAGCCCAGCGGGTAAGGTGGGAGCTATTACCCAGCCTTGCACGCTTCTTGCACATCCTTGAGGAGGGCTGGGAGATCTCCCCAAACTCAGTCCCTTCTTCAGCACCAAGTCTGCTGTGTCGTGTCCCGGGGTTTTCCTCACAGCTCTCAGAAAGGGGTGGTTTGAGCAGCCTGCCCTGCAGCCCTGGTTGGACAAGGAGGGGTGCTCTGCGTGTGTGCCCGGGGCTCTCTGGGGAGGGTTTGCCTTCCAGGTGCTACCGTGTCTCTCTTGACTGTGTGTTCTGTCCTTTCTAGTACCTGCTCGAGAACAATCGTATGGTGAATATATTTACAGACCTTTACTACCTGACCTTCGTGCAGGAGCTGAACAAGTCCCTGAACGGCTGGCAACCCACAATCTTACCAAATAGTACGTGTTTTTAGAATACCTTCAATCACCACGTATACCCAGTTTGTGCTTCCAGCCTCCGATCCTCTGGTCTGATGGTGTTCCCCCAGCCTCAACCCTCTTCCTTGGCATAGGCACCACAGTCCTCCTGTGTCTTGGGGTCAAACTGACCCGTACCGACAGCGGAGCTGGCCTGCTTTACGCCTCAGCAGCTTCTGTTGCCCAGAATCAGGGTAGCTGGGAGCAGAGCGTGGCTGCTTTGTGTCCTGGGACAGGTTGAATCTTTTCAACACTTCAGTGATGTCTGCACCCTTTGCCAAAGAGGACACCCAGCCAGGAGGCACGCCAGCCTGTGTCTTGGAGTTCCCAGCACGTGGGCGAGCCCTGCGCACTCTGCTAGGTGTTGGCCAGGGTTGCCGTGCTGCTGCCTTGTGAGCAGACTAACGTAGAGCTCTGCAGAGGCTTTTCATGATGCCATGATCTGGGCTGCCTTCCCTGCTGTGTCTTGTCAGCGGTTAGTTCCCAGATCCAGCCTCACCTTTGCGTAGCGGCTGTCCCAGGCAGAGGCATTTGGCTCCAGACCTGTGTGTCTAGGCAGAAGCTGGCCATTTCTGTCCTGCTGGCTGCTTTTCCTTCATCTCACACCGGGTGTGGTGGTGCACTGACCTGGAGTTCGCTTTGTGACCGTCCCTATAGGCATGAGGGGTTAGGATTGACTTGCATTCTGGCCTGGGGTTTGGCTGCACGCTGGAGTGGCTCGTAGCTGGGCAGAGCTGATGGCTCTGGAGAAGTTACCCCGTGGATGTTGTGAAGCATCGGTCTCCTGCAGTGAGCTTGCCTGGGCAGGGTGAAGGGATTGTCACAAGGCTACTGTTGATGTGACCTGGTTCCTCCTCTGTGTGTTGCAGACACAGTTTTCTCGCGTGTCGAGGAGGAGCACCTTTGGGAGTGCAAGCAGCTGGGCGTTTACTCACCCTTTGTGCTCCTCAACACCCTCATGTTCTTCAACACCAAATTCTTTGGGCTGCAGACAGCAGAGGAGCACATGCAGCTCTCCTTCACCAACGTGGTGCGCCAGTCCCGCAAGTGCACCACGGCCCGTGGCGTGACGAAGGTGGTGAGCATCCGCTACTACGCTCCTGCCAAGCAGAAGAAAGGCCGAGGTAGGGTCTGATGGAGCATCTCTCTGTCCTTCCCCCTGCCTCCCCCATCGGGTCCCAGCCATGATCCGGCTCTCTCCCCCTCTGCAGATGGCGGCTCTGGAAAGCGGAAGCGTGAGGAGGAGGTACCAATGCTGGAGCAGCGGGAGAACAGGATGAACCCACTCCGCTGCCCAGTCAAGTTCTATGAGTTTTATCTCTCCAAATGGTGAGGCTTTCTCTGGAGAAGGGACATGTGCCCTTTTGAGGCCACTTCTCAGTTTGGTGGGACTCTGTGGAGTGGCTTCTGCTCATAAACATTTGTACTTGAGTGTGAGTCCTTGCCTGGGGTGTGTGCTGCTTGTAGAGACCATGGTTGAGAGAATGCTTCTCTCTGGCCCCTTCCACTACTTGTCTCTCTCTGGAGTGTGCAGTATGAGTCCTGGTGCTTGGCTGGTTGGGGGCTTTGGTCCTCAGTGACGAGCTGCAGACTCAGTTTGTGTCATTGTCCTGCTGAAGGATGAGAGACTGTGACGAGCCTTGAGCACCCCTTGAGGGTGAGGGCAAGCCAGGCTTTCTGAGCTCTTGGAGCTGATATCCAAGGCTCACCTTCATCTCTTTTTACAGTCCCGAGAGTCTGAGGAACCGCAACGATGTCTTCTACCTGCAGCCCGAACGGTCGTGCATCGCTGAGTCCCCCCTCTGGTACTCGGTCATCCCCATGGACCGGAGCATGCTGGAGAGCATGCTGAACCGCATCCTGGCCGTGAGGGAGATCTACGAGGAGCACAGTCGGCTCAGCGGCCTGGAGGACGACATGGACTAAGAGCGAGGCGCTGCCGGGCTGGCTGTGCCCCAGCCCTGGACGCCTCGTCTCCCTGCCTCCCGCTGCGGGGGCTGTGCAGCGCGGGAGGGGACAGTGCTGCAGCAGTGCTGTCCCTTCATCCTTACCGGACTCGGACATCCCATCCTGCTCGTTACAGGCCTCTCCTATGTACGTGGCCCCCGCGCTCAGCCCTGCCTCCTCTCCCAGCTGCTGGGTGAGCTGTCTTCCCCGGGGCCAGTCCCCACAGCACAGGGGTGGTGGACCCCCCCCAGGGCAGCTTCCCTTGCCCGGCCCTGTCCCCCCAATTCCTTCTAGCCCTGACACTTCCCCTGTCTCCCCCCCCCTGCCCCGGGGCAGGAACCGCACAATATGGCAGAGCGCCGTCTGGGACCAGCAGCCCCGAGGCTTTGAATGCCCCCTTCCTTTTGCATCCCCTTGCAAGGCTGCGGGTGGCACGGCGGGGACGGTAGCTCTGCCGCCGCCTACGGCGGGATGGTGTTTTCAAACCAGTGGGGAAGGCCCAGGGGCAGCCTGAGAGCTGGTGGGTCAGGAGGAGGGGTTGTTCACAGGGGTGGGAGACGTTTGGGTGGGCTGCAAGGAGTGGAGGGAGGCAGCGCTGGAAGGTGAGGGCAGAGACCTGGCATCGCTGTGGGGGCACCCCCCTCATACCCAGCCAGGCTGCCTCCCGCCATTTGGTCAATGTTTTCTGAGTCAGCAGAAAACTGATGGAGGTAGGTCCGTGCCAGCGCTGTCCTTCTCTCCCTCCTGTCCCCCGTCCTGGCATGGGTGCAAGGTGCTGTCGGTGGGTCCCTCTGCTCCAGCCGAGCGCTTGGGCAGCCACTGGCAGGGGTGAGGAACTCTGCCCGGCCTCCCCCTCCCCCCCAAAGCCGTGGGGTGCCAGCACCCTGCCCGGGGTGAGCCTGGCTCTGACTGTGCCACTGCCTCCTGCCCCTCCTTGTGTTCTGGTCGGTTTTCTTGAGCTGTACATGGGTCTCCTGTTGAGCCTGTATATATTGTTCTGGGCCCTGGCCCGGGGCCCTCTGTTCTCTGTGTCCATGTGGAGAGTGAGCCGCTCACCAGTCTTGTTGTAGTGATGCCAGGGCGGTAGGACTAACCCTGTGTCTCTGGGAACCATTCATTTCAAATAAAGATGCGGAAAACTTTTGGCAGCCCCCGCTTTCCCCCCCTCAACGGGGTGGGCATGGCAGGAGGGCAGGGACGGTGTCCCACTGCCGCCGGGCACCTCGCTCCTGCCCATCCCCACCTGCTTTCCTACCCTCTGCTGCCAGCACATTCCTTCCCTCTCTTGCCCCTGGTGTGCTGCCAGCTCCGGCGTGCTGGGATGGCCTGTGACACCGTGCCCGCCGGTGCCAGCCTGGCGTTCCCTGCCTGGCCCTGCCCATCCCTTGCCCATAGAGCTGCAGCCCAACCCAACCCAGTGGTGGCCCTGCCTTGGCCACTCAGTGTGTCCGTGGGATGGACCAGTCGGAGAGCGATGCCGCGGTGCCCGTGGGCAGAGCAAGAGTCGAGTGAGGTGCAGTGGGTGTTTATTTGCTCCCCCCGGCGCTGACAGACTCCTGCCCCGACCCGGCCCTGCTTTCAGCACCGCCGATCCTACAAGTGCAGGGAGCAGCCGAGCCGTGTCCCCAGGGCCATGTCTGCCCCTCGCGCTGGCCCTGTGGTCCATGCCGTGAGCCTGGCAGGTCTCAGAGGTGGAACCACACCTCTGGCTGCCCGTGCATCCATCACCGACCCCTGAGCATCCCAGCAGGCCATGTTCACACTGCCAGGTCTGCTGCTCGCACCTTCCCTTGGGACCCACTGGCCACCCCCAGCCATGCACCTGCCTTTCCCAGGGGTGCCAGGCCGTGGGGCTCTCTGCCAGCAGCCACGGGGCTGCCGCTGATGGGCAGGGTGATGTGGGCACTGCGGGGCCCCATGGGGCCACCGGGACCAGGCAGGATGCGGGACTTGGAGCCTGGCCCCTGCCGGCATTTGGTGAGACCCAGGTGGTAGATCTCCACCAGGTTGAGCAGCAGGGACACGCAGGCCACCCCCAGCATGAAGAGGATGAAGATGGTCTTCTCGGTGGGCCGGGAGATGTAGCAGTTGACAGTGTTGGGGCAGGGCCAGCGGCTGCAGGTGTAGAGGGGCTTCAGCCGGAACCCGTACAAGGCGTACTGGCCCACAATGAAGCCCACTTCCAAGAGAGCCTTGAAGACGACGTTGCAGACGTACGTCCTCAGGATGGCCCCCCGCATGCAGACCCGTCCCTGCCTGTCCCCTGAAGGGAGCTGGGGCTGCCCAGGGCGCTGCCGCCCGGCCCCGCCGCCAGCCCGCGCTGCCGCTTGCTGCTCTGCCTTCTCCTCCAGGTGCACCAGGTGCAGGATGTGGCCCAGGTAGACGAGGCTGGGGGTAGAGACGAAGATGATCTGCAGGACCCAGAAGCGGAGGTGGGAGATGGGGAAGGTGCTGTCGTAGCAGGCGTTCTGGCAGCCGGGCTGCTGCGTGTCGCAGGAGAAGCCAGACAGCTCATCGCCCCAGACCCGCTCAGCGGCCGCCCCCAGCACCAGGATGCGGAAGACGAAGAGGACGGTGAGCCAGACCTTCCCCACCACTGTGGAGTGCTCCTGGGCGCTCTCCAGCAGCCGCCCCAGCAGGCTCCAGTCCCCCATGGCGTGCGCCACCGTGCCCTGCAAGACAGCCGCCCTCCAGACACGGCCACCCCACCGCCCGCTGCACCGCCATCCCGTCCCTGGGGCGTGCAGGGACCCGGCCCAGGGCTGTCCCCGGGCTGTCCCCACCCTGCGGCCCACAGAACCCCCTAACCTGTCACAGGGAAGGCAGCAAAGACCTGTGGCAGAAAGCGGCCCCACCACGCTGGGAGCACCATTGGGGACACCGCGGTGGCCGCCTGGCCTGGGGACCCCTCACCGTTGGCGAGCGTGTGGGGCAGAGCCCGGTGCTCCCGCGCCGTCGGCTCCCCTCGGCGGGGCGGTGTGGGGTCCCTTCCCAGCTCCTGGTCCCCAGCTCCTCAGCAGGGTGCAGGCAGGTCTGCCTGGCTCTGTCCGTCCCTCCGTCCACCCCACGGTGGGCGCGGGGCCATCGGGGCATGAGGCAGCTGCCTGGCCCCATTGGCTTCCCTTCTGACTGGCAGATGAAACAGCCACTGGGGAAACTTTTTCCCTCTATTTTTGGTCTGGGCACTTTTCTAAATATATTAGGGGCTGCAGGGGCTGGTGCTGGGGAAGCGTGAGCCCTTGGACACTGCTCAATGCCACCCAGGGGTCACTGCTCCTGCCTGCCGGCTGCCAGGGTGCTGTGGCCACGGCCCCAGCCCGGCCCAGTCACTGCAGCCCCCACCGCCCCTGGTGGCACTCACCAGGGTGCCAGGGTGGGTGCCCGACACTAGCACCCCAGCCCCCGGCACGTCCCGGCCAGAGCAGAAAGGAGGGAGGCAGCGCCTGAGAACGGAGGTTTAATGGCCCGAGTTGCCCTCCTGGCCCTCCGGGAGGGCCGAACCGGCGCCTGAGGGATGCTATCCATGGGGCAGGGACAGCACAGGGCCGTGGGGAGGGGGCAAGGGCTGGGACCCCTGCGGCGCTGGCCCTAGCAGGCAGAGCAGCGGTCACCCTTCTCCTGCAGCCCAGGGTTGCGGCGCAGCATGTCCTTGAGGGAGCCGTCCTGCTCCGTCAGCAGCTGGTTGATCTCGTTCTGCTTGTACTCAGAGAGCTTGTGGCCGTAGAAGGAGCCCTTCCCCGACGCGGGGTTGGAGTTGTGCTGGCCACGGCGGGCACAGGCCCGCACCACCAGGTAGACCAGCTCCGCCATGTTGAGGACGATGCAGATGCTGGAGGTGACCAGCATGAAGACGGTGAAGATGGTCTTCTCGGTGGGCCGGGAGATGAAGCAGTCGACGGTGTTGGGGCAGGGATAAGCCTCGCACTTGACCAGCCGCACCATCTGGTAGCCCGGGTAGAGCATGTAGAAGATGTACATGAACACGGCCTCAAAGAGCAGCCTGAAGACCACGCTGCAGACGTATGTCCACCACAGCGAACCTGATATGCGCATCTTGTGCTTCTTCACCTCCTCCATGTGCTTGGGGTCTCCGTGCCCCGTCATCAGCAGCAGCTTCTTCTCCCGGTGCTGCTGGTAGGCCACGTGCATGGCCACGAGGAGGGCCGGGGTGGTGACGAGGATGAGCTGCAGGGCCCACAGGCGGATGTGGGAGATGGGGAAGAAGTGGTCGTAGCAGACGCTGTTGCAGCCGGGTTGTTGCGTGTTGCAGGTGAAGGCAGATTTCTCATCCCCCCAGACGCTCTCGGCTGCCACCACCAGCACCATTATCCGGAAGATGAAGATGACGGAGAGCCAGATGCGCCCGATGGCGGTGGAGTGGCGGTTCACCCCGCTCAGCACCGTGTAGAGGCCAGCCCAGTTCATCGTTCCTCACGTCTGCAGGAGCGAGCAGCGAGAGACGGGGGTTAGGAGCAGGAAGGGTCCCCCCGGCTGAGAGCCACCACGTTCCGGCCCTGGTGGCAGCAACCCCCGGAGGCACCCGGGAGCAACCGGCCGCCCCGGCCCTAGTAGGTGGACAGCAGGATGGACGGATGGCAGGGTGGCTCCCGCTGCCGACATGGCTCAGGGCAGTGTTTTGGCAGGAGACAGGTTGGCCCTGCAGCACCAGCTGCTCGTGCCCTGCCACCCCACACCGGCGCGGGGATCCTGACCCACGGCTGCCGCAGAGGATGTGGATGAAGCTCCCACCCACCTCCATAGGGGCCCCCAATCTGCACCTGGCTCTCTGGCCAGGGATGGACCTGAGGAGCTCCATCCAGGGGCTCCTCTGCACCAGCACCTCCCTGCCCTTGTCCCACACGTTCCCTGCAGGAGCGGGGCTGGGGAGCCCCGAGCTGGGGGGTCCC
>JAOXNO010000063.1:22040757-22050922 GCA_028565335.1 Limnodromus scolopaceus
GAGCTGGGGGTGTTCAGCCTGGAGAAAAGGAGGCTGAGGGGAGACCTTCTCGCTCTCTCCAGCTCCCTGAAAGGAGGCTGTAGCCAGGGGGGGTCGGTCTCTTCTCCCAGGGAACAGGCAATGGGACAAGGGGAAATGGCCTCAAGTTGCACCAGGGGAGGTTCAGGTTGGAGATTAGGAACAATTTCTTCACTGAAAGGGTTATGAAGCCTTGGAATGGGCTGCCCAGGGAAGGGGTTGAGGCACCATCTCTGGAGATGTTCAAAAGACGGGTTGCCATGGTGCTGGGGGACATGGTTTAGTGATGTTTTTTTTTGTCAGAGTTGGGTTGATGGTTGGGCTAGATGATCTTGAAGGTCCCTTCTGACCTAGATGATTCTATGATTCTATCCCTGGAGCTGGCCGCAGCCCCCAAGGAGCAGGAGATGGGGCAAAGGAAACACAAGCGGCTTGCCCGGCAGTCACTGCTCCTGCCCCGACATGGCCGGCTGCGGAGAGAAGCAGCACCTTGCTCCTTGGTGAGGAATCCACCCGCCTACCAGGGCTGAGGCTGGCAGGGGAGCTGCGGGTCTCCCCGGCAGCCAGACACAGCGTGCGCTGCATCAGGATGGGTATTGGGAACAATTTCTTCACTGAAAGGGTTGTGAAACATTGGCAGAGCCTGCCCAGGGCAGTGGTGGAGTCACCATCCCTGGAGATATTTGAAAGCCGGGCAGACGTGGTGCTGAGGGACACGGGTTAGTGGTGGACTTGGCAGTACTAGGTTAACAGTTGGACTCGATGATCTCAAAAGTCTTTTCCAACCTAAGCAATTCCACGATTCTATGAAAAACTCCCTCCACGAACCCCGCGTGAATGCCGGTTGTGCTGCTTCACTTTAAGCTGACTGCGAAGTGACATTGTTCAGGCCGATAGGAAGGATGCATACGCTCTTATCTGAAGGCTCTAGGAAGATTTAAGCTTAAGTTCAGTAAAAAATAAAATCACTTTCCCTGAAATCGGGGCATCCACGCCAGATTTATGCTATCTTAAGTAAACCATGCCAGCAGCACTGACACCAGCGCAAACAGAGATAAAGTAGGGCGAGGAGCCTCGGTCCTTGGAGCCTTTGCGCTCAACATGGTGGGGATAAGAGAAGAGCAGGAGCCTGAGCTGACACCTTTCCAATCCAAACGTCTGCTCAGAGCGGCAGTGGGCAGTCCCAAAACCCCCTCCTCGGTGCGAGCTCCCGGGGGCACCCGCTCCCACGCAGCAGCCACAATGCCACAGGGAGCAGGAGCCTGAAGCAGCGTTGCCACCGTGTCTGATGGCCACGGACACCCAGAGGCACACGTGCTAGTGGCCACACCAGCTCAGGTGCTTCTCCGGGAGCGACAAGAGACAGGACCGGGACTGATGACAGCCCTTGAACCTGCACAACCCCACAGGCAGCCTCCAAGGGACCTGTGTCGGTGGCCTCTCCATCAGCCCTTGCTCCAGGACTGCAGTGCACCTTGGTGCTGCCCTGCCCGGCCCTGCATGATGCAGAGGAGTTATCTCCGTCCTTGAAGAGACTCCATGAAAGCACTGCACCTTCTCACGCTCTGCTGCCTCTGCCAGCACAAACACCTGCCCTCGCTTTTGCAAATCACCCCCCCCCACCCAAACAGAACTGGAGCATCAGGGCAGTGGTCTCCTCCCAGCACTCTGCAAAGCAGCGGGCTTCACAGGAGGCTGCTGAGAAGCCTTCCAGCAAGGGAGCACTCCAGAAGCTGCACAGCCACAAGGAAGCCTCAGCCAGTACTCAGACAACTTTGCTTCTTGGAGAGCAGCGGAGAAGCCACAACGCTTTTCCTGCAGAGCAGCCGAAGCACATCCCCAGCCCAGGAGGAGCTGGGAGCTCCAGCCACGCTCCCACAGCCCAGCAAGACACCCCCCCACCGGCACATCCGTCCCCGCAGCGCTGCGGACCCTGCACAGCCCCAGCCAGAGAGATTGGGGCAGTCAGGAATAAAAACCGGCGAAGGCTTCTATGTGCAGGGCAGACACATTTTTCCTCTCCCAAAATGACATCCACCTCCTCATGTCTTCCAGCGAGGTGAGGGGAAGGGGAAGGCATCCTGGCACCCGCCGCAGCCAGGCACAGGCAGGGCTGCGCGTCCCACGGAGGTGCTGCGCCCCGTGTGCGTGTACGCGCTCTTCGGAGGGGCAGTGTCACCTGCACAGCAAAACCCGAGCCCCCGCGCTGCCGGCTCCCCCAGCACCACGCGTGGCTAATTACGCTCAAATCTCTGCTGCCCTGCCTTGCTCCCGGAGAAGGGACTAACGTACACAGAGCAGACTGGCACGTAGGGAATTTCCATCCAGGAAAATATATAGGGCAGGGAAAGAGGGATGTTTTTCTGTCCCAGGCATAAACTCTCCATAAATTCTCAGTCCTTTGGTTGCTATGAAATACTCTGAGCTTAGGGGTGGCAGAAATAACGAAACCTCTAATAAGGTGGGAGCTGAGGCATTTTAAACCACCAAAATACTGCGGAGTTGCTCGCTCTGCCAAAGGAGAGCCTATTCACCGCTCAGACGTGGCCTTAGAAATAATAATCAAGAATATTTCAGGGGGAGTCAATGTCTGAATGACACGCAGCCTGAGGAAATCAGCACTGCAGGTACATTATCCTCACCCCAAGAATTACTAACCTGGGATACGTGACGAGGGGTGGGAGAGCCTCCGTGTCTCATCCCAAGTGACTCAATTTATTCGAGCCAATGGCCACCAGAGCCGTGGCCGGAGCCGAAGGGCAGCGCCAGTGTCTTGGCGATTTAATTCCTGGCACGTCATGCCCGGATGCCCAAACGGCCGGCACCGGGGGTCTGCTGGTCCGTGAGTCAGCACGGCCCGGTGGGGGCAGAGGGCACGT
This sequence comes from Limnodromus scolopaceus, assembly GCA_028565335.1. Lineage (NCBI taxonomy): Eukaryota > Metazoa > Chordata > Aves > Charadriiformes > Scolopacidae > Limnodromus > Limnodromus scolopaceus. The sequence continues at coordinate 22,043,655 of JAOXNO010000063.1, forward strand.
CTTCCCCCAGCTCGTGGGGAAGGGACCAGAGGCAATGGCAGACGGGCTGCAAAGAAACCCTGCCCGTCAGCAGAGCCAGCGGGGGGGGATATCAGGAGACAAGCACGACCAAGGTGTTTTGCCGTGCCTTACGTTGTCCCCCTTTCTCCAGCTGTAACCCAGACCCTCCTTCCCTGGCCCCGGCCACAGGGCTCGGGGTGGCAGGGCTCCACCAGCCCCGGCAGCCGGTGGGAGGGCCGGGAGAGGAAGCGCTTTGAAGTGGCTGGTGATCGCTGGCACAGCCGGCTCCGGAGGCAGCGTGCGGAGACTCCCTAATGCGCCAGCCCTTTCAGGGGCAGCCTTGGCACTCAGAGAGATGGCGTGTGAATAGCCAGGACAGCAACAGGAAAAGCACAGCAAAGAAACCCAACAACAGAACTGGGGGAAACGGCTGGAAGGGAAGCGCTCCCCAAACCTCCAAGCCCAGCTGCGTCGGCCCCGCCAACCCCAGGGAGCGCAGGGAGGCGGAGGCCGGGATGCAGGGACCCCACTGCCACGGGATGCCTGGGATGGCAGCCCCTGCCCGCCAGACACCTTCTCCCTGCACTGAGCCTTTCAGAAGAGCTTGGCTGCCCGACCGTCCGCACATCCCACTTTGGGATGCAGAGAGCAGCCCGGGCTCGCCCTGCCTGCAAGGGGGACATGCGGTGGGACGGGTGAAGCATCGCGTCCAACGAGGGGCTGAGCCAGCTCCCGTTTGCACGTCTCCATCCCCTGGCCCGCAGCGTTGGGTCTGCCTGGGAACACAGGATCACTCTGGGGAGAGCTGCCCCCCTCGCCCCAAAGTGGAGGGTATGAGCCCCGCGTGGCCTTGGGGATGGAGGCAAGGCAAAGCAGAGACGTGTCTGAACTGGAGGCGCTCGGCCACCGCAGGGGGCTGGGGCTCGGGCAGGACGCTGCGCTGGGGGTGGAGAGCAGACCCTCACTGGCAGGGCTGGCAGAGGCATGGTAGAGCAGCAGGGAGCAGCCGTGGTGGGACCACAGGCTGGGGCAGAATACGGCAGCATTTATATAGCCAGGAGAGGTTTTATGCTTTTAACCGAGGAATTTTGGATGCAAAATGACCAGGGATGCAATGGGGGAAGAGCTCAGCCCAGGACAGGCTGCAGTGTCCCATCACACAGGTGCTTTCCTGCACGCCCCTAAGGGATGGGTGCATTGAAGTGCTACCCACCATTAGAGGCTCCCCCGCCATGCCCCAGGGGTCGGGAGGCTGCCGGTGCCAGCGGGATGAAGGCGGGAGCGTGGGCTCAGCCCGGGAGAAGCTGTTCTGAAAGGCCTGGAGCAACGTGAGCATCCTCCTCTGACCTGACCCCGGACCCGCGCTCCCAGCCGGCACCAGTTCCAGCTCCCCGGCCGGGAAGCGGAGGTGGCCGGAGCATCCACGGGGCTCCTCCCGGCGTGAAGTGGGGGACAGCAGGGTGGGCTGCTTGGAGGGCCCGCGGTCTGGGTGGCAGCACAGAGAGGTGCCGGAGGAGCATGCTGCGGGCCGGGGGCCGGCCAAGCACCCTCTCATTCTCTCACTCTCTCTCTCTTGCCTCTCTGTGCCTCTCTGCCGGCCGGCTTGCTACATACCTCCTTTCCTACATATTTTCTTGTTGGGCTTTCGGGTGCATTCCTTGGAAATCCGTTTTACTGTAAAATGAATAAAAGACTACAAAATAACAGGAGGCTCCACTGGCGGGAGTGGGCATGCAATCACAACCACGCTGCCGCCCTCCCGCCGCCCCGGGACCGTGGGAGGTGGGGAGGGAGCGCCGCCGTGGGAGGAAAACTCTGGGCCAGCCGTGCTGGGCGGGAAGGAAGGCACGATGCGTCCCGTGGCCAAGGGCCCCAGGGACAGAGGAGTGGAGCCAGCCAGCCTGGGAGAAGCCACCAGCCCCGGAGGCTGCTCCGCCGTGCGCAGCAGCCCCCCCTTCCAGCCCGCTGAAAATCCCCGGGGGCTCCCGTTGCGGTGAGGCTGGGGTGGGCGCACGGGTGAGCGCTGCCTCCTCTGCCCTCTACTTACAGTTCAGGTGGGATCCCCTACAAAGGAAAAGGTTAGACGAGGAGGCACCCAGCGCCGCTCAGCCTCACCCCAACAGGACTGTGCCCCACGGGTCCCCGGCACCCGGGGCTCATCGCTCTGCCACCGTCCGGGAGCAGCCGAGTGATATGCCTGTCAGTGCCCCCAACCTCCCGTCCCTGCCAGGACCCAGAAAAGGGCTCCGCAGTCCCTTCCTTGCTGGAGCATCTCCCCAGGGAGAGGCAGAGAGTGTTCCTCCCAGCCGCAGCCCACTCCCACAACTAGCGCATGGACCTGGGGAGGGTGGGAAGGGGGGGAGGAAGGACGAACCCGAACCAACTCAAGACAGAACCTGGCACTCGGCACCTGGGGAGCACAAACCAGCTTGTCGCTCTGTGGATCTGCGGTCAGAGAGTCGGATTCAGATTTAGCAACACAAGAGAGGAACCCGTGACGATGCCATGGAGGTGGAGGGGGGGGGGGCGGACTGGGAGGCGTGGAGGAGCAGGAGCACGCGAGACAGAGATGGCAGCTGAGGGCAAGAGGGCGAGCTGCGTGGCCAGAGAAAGCTTTCCACAAACAGACAGCATGCTGCAGGGTCCACAACCACATGCTTCAAACACAACACCCAGGTGAGACCAACCACTGCTGGGGAGGGGGGAACGCCTCCCCCCCTCCCCGTCCTCCTGCGGGCACCCCAGCGAGGACTCACCATCCTCCGTGGGGATGTAGATGTTGAGGTACAGACAGTCCTCATTGGGGTCCTGGATGTACGTGGCCACGATATCCAAATTGGAGGTAAACCAGATGGGCAGCATGATCTCGGGAACAGCGTTGTGGATGTTCTGGGGGCAGACCGGCGAGAAGTGGGTAGCGTTCCTGATGCCCGACCAAGACGGCGGCGGCTCGGGGGGCATGAACCTCTTCTCCCCGATGGGGGGGGCGGCATAAGGCACCCCCAGGTACTGGTCCACGGGCCCCAGGATCTCGCTGGGCAGCGGCACTCGCACCCCCCGTAACTTCCCATAGTGCGTGTTGACAGTCGGCGAGTAGACCTGGCCCTCCATCCGCACAACTGCCGAGGCGAAGCTCAGGACCCAGAGGGCGAGACGCAGGTCCCAGCTGGCCACCAGCTCAGGCACTTGGAGAACGGGGGGCAAGAGAGGGCTTCTCCAGAGTATCAGCCACATCGTCCGGGAGGAGCAGCACCAACATCCAGGCCTGAAGCTCCTGGGTGAGGGCTCAGGGCATCCCCATCACGCCAAGCCTCCGATTTGCCCGGCGGGAACAGATGGAGCAGGGGAGCTGGAAGTCAGGAGCGCGTAGCCCAGCCACACCTTCTGCTGGGTGAGTCGGGAGCAGGGACGCAGGGAGATGTGCCACCGCTCCTCACAGCCTGCCAGCCACCCACTGCTGCATGCCTGCCAACGGCCCGGCCCGGAGGGGACTGCTGGTGCTGTGGAGAGATGGAGGGAATTAACAGCAGACTTGCTCTGGGAAGAGGCAAAGTGCTCCAGTGCGTTAGGAGCCAGGATCCCCGGCCGGACCTTCCCACCCACGACTGCTCGTTGGCTCTGGGAGCAGGCAAGCGCGGGCAGCACAGGTAGAGCCCATGCAGAGCCTGTCCCCAGCACTCGGGGGCCAGCCTGGCCCCTGCCCTGCCCTATGGGTGAGCCCCACAGCTGCCCTGCCACATGCTGCAGGAAGGTATCAGCAGTAGATTGCTGGTGCCAAGATATGCCACCTCCCTGGCACCGTCCCTCCCCACAAGGAACCTGTTGGGCACCACCGTTGGCCCCTGCACAAGAGCCCTCTGGCACCTCTCCCCTCCTGCCTGCGCTCGAGACACCTGCACTCCCACGCCGTGCACCTCGCCGTGACCCCATCCCAGCATCGCTCCCCTCTCCGAGTGCCACCACCCGGCAAACGAGACACACGTGTCCTACCCAGACGCCCCTCTTGCCCGCCCCACGGGCTCCCCCAGCCAGCTTTCCCCCTCCATGTCCCGCCGGCCAAAGCGGCGAGACCCCAGGCACAACCCCAGTGCTGGGTGGGCGGGATGGGAACAGCCAGAGCATTTCGTGGGCAGCGTCCCCCTGCGCCAGCCCCGCAGCCCCCCCGCCACCCCAGCGAGCCCTGAGGGTGGGGGGGGGTCAGAGCTTTGCTACCCCCTCCCCACGCTGGGCTGTCGGCGGGGAGGGGAGGGGGGGGGAGCAGATGTGGCAGCCCCCCGTGGGGTGTGCGGGGAAGGGAGGGAGCTGCGGGCGGGCAGCGACTGCAGATGGGGACCTGCGGATGTGTGTCAGCCAGCAGAGCTCCTGCGCCAAGGAGCCCTCGCTGGAGGCTGTGTGGATTTTCAGCGCTCTGCCCTTCACCTCCCCGCACCGCCTGCCGCATGCGGGGCTTATGTAAGTGGGGAGCACCCCCCCCTCCTCCCCTAACCACCGTTTCCCCCCTCCCTGCCTTCCCCCCGCCGGCATCGCTGCTCCTGGGGGAGCGGGGCGAGGGGAGCCCTGGAGGCTGAGCTCACCCGCTGCTCGCCCTCACCCCGGGCCGGTGTCAGCCGGAGGCCAGTTCCCCACCTCGGCTGGCGGCTTTGCAGCCCGGTCCCCGCTGAACGACACTGCGTGGCGGCGGGTGAGAGGATGCTCCTGTCTCAGCCACGTGCCCCTACCCTGAGAAAGATGGCAGCGGTGGCGAGGCACCTCCATTTTGCCCCAGAGCATCCTTACATGCCCACCTGGTAAATCCCTCCCAAGCTCAGAGGGGAACAGAGTTGCCTTGGAATTATTGGAGCGCAAAATAAGGGCTGTATGCAGATGGGAGGATGCGGCTCTGTTGGAGGCTCAGCTGGGCAGGGACTCCACGGATGGAGAACACCTCGTCCAACGAGGAAAATCCGCAGGAAAAAAAAAAAAAAGAAAAAAAAAAAAAAAGAAACCACAGCACGGACGGCGTCTCAAATCTGCACTGCACATGTGCAGGCAATTCACTGCTGGTCATTAAGGAAATGGGCCTGTGCTGTGCCTGCCCTCCTGATATGCTCAGGGAACACAGCACGCTCAGAAATCAGGGTATGACAGGCATAATAAGAAACACCCAGCCCAGAAAATCGCTTTACTGCATCCAGCCCACCTCAGCAGCGAGGCCCTGCAGGGCTGGGCACGCAGGCACACTTCCCGAGCCCGCAGGGGGACCCCAGGTAATGCCAGAGCAGCAGGGTGGTACCCACGCCGGGGAGAGGCAATCACAGCTACTGCCCCACCGCAGTGGGGCACAGGGAAGCCCTGAGGGCTGCGCTAGCGCTACCAGGGCTCGTCCTGCTCCAGCCTGGACCCCCGTCCCCTCTGTGCATCATTCCCCCATTCCCCTCTGCCTCCTCTGTCCCACGGGAACACAGCGCTGGGAGCACGACACTGCCAAATTCTAAGAAGCACAAGGTGTATTGAGGGGCAGAGGCACCCAGAGACCCCCAAGATCTGCTCTGCCCCACCGCTGCTGGAGCTGCCTCTGCAGCGCAGTGCCTCAGCTGCCCCGCTCTGCCCTCAGCTCCGGAAGAAAACCATCGTTTATCCAATATTCCTTGCAGCCGTGCTCCTCCTTCAGCAGAGGACTGACCTTTGCTTAGCAGCGACGTCCCGGGGCACAGTGACGGGCCAGCCCAGCCCGAAGCTGCAATCCCAAGTGGGATCTCAAAGGTGCTTCAGACCCACTGCTCTGCCTGACGTTGCTGGAAAGCCAACCGCCCAGGGCAAATCTTCCACTCACGTTCCTTCGGGTGCCAGGGGTTGGGATAAAGCCAAGTTATTAATGACTGGCATATCTAATTTGTATGACTGGAAGCTACAGGCAGCTTTATGATAGTGCCCGCGACTCCCCGCAGAGCCATGTCAACCGACCCGTCATCGGTTTTCCCTCTGTGCCCCACGGCCCTGGCCAGCAGTGGCTCACCAGCTGATTCCCCGACTCGAGAGCTTCCTCGGGGCCGCAGCCACACGCCGCCGTGGGCATGGCTGCTCCACCAACTCCTCCAGCCAAGCGATTTCGTGGCACCAGGCAGCGCCGCGCTGCAGCCCGCAGCTGCCCAGCTGGGCTGCGCGCACCAGTAACTGCAAAATTAGGGCTGAATTCACCACCCACTTTGCTTCCTTGGAGCGGCCGCACACCCACCACCCTGTCCTGGCACAACGAGCAATCTCTTTTTACAAAGCACAGCCAAAAATCAGCTCCTTGCTACAGCTCCTCAGAATTATGTTATGATGATATTCCTTTGGGTTTTTGTTTAATCCGCATCCGTGGTTCTTTTAATAGCTTTTAAAAACCATGGAAATCTGAAGACAAAAACCAGAAGCTAAGATAGAATTCAAGTTCCAACTACGTATCCTTAGCTTCAATAAAATGATGCTACAGGACTTGCAACCATCTCCAGTTATGAGTTTTACGAAGCATCGGGCGCAGAGGTGAGTTGCGTTAGCAATAGCCAAAGATGTCCAGATACGGAGACGCACAGTCAAGCCCCAGCAGCCCTAAGGTCACCCTGGAGAGCCACGATGCCTTAACGCTCAAATCCAGATCACGGTTTTTTAACATTTGCAATTTCCACATTTGGTTCTATCAGTTTTTAAAGACTTTTTCCCCTCCATCTGCCCCTGTCCCTGCAGCACAGAATAAAGGCACTCAAACAATCTCAGTGACACGCTCCTAAGCCTTCCTATGTTTGGATTGTTTTTCAATTACAATCCCAAAAAATGATGCAAACCCTAAATCTGGAATTCCCTGGGTTTCAAATGCCTCATTTGGGATGATTACAATACCCCCGTAGCACATCTTGTGCCCTCGTATTGCTGTTCTGGGCTCTGTGCTTTCTGCTGTAACTTCATGTTAACATAACATTTAGGATGGGAATTTAGCCTTAATTTAATATTGACAGACTGCCATGAAAACCCGAGCTCAGCCCCCTTCACCGGGGGCTGTTGCATGCGCCTCGCATCGCTGCCTGCTGCCTCTACAGCTCCTAAGCTTCCCCTCGGTCTTCCAAAGCATGCAAAACAACTGGGAGATCCGAGAAAGGACATTTTGTTCGGGGAAGCGATTCCCCTCACAGCTCATGGGAGGTGGCAGCAAAACGTCCCCAGTTTTGCCGCCTACAGCGCTGCCGTTCTTCCCTCCAGCAGCGAAGCCAAACGCGTTCCCCCCTCTCCACCCTCCCACCCCCCCCCGAGAG
>JAOXNO010000063.1:22055112-22065588 GCA_028565335.1 Limnodromus scolopaceus
TGGACGGGTTCTTCTTGTCTCCCAGCAGACCCACAGCACAGCCCCACTGCCCCGACCATCTCAAAGGCAGGGGACATGGATGGGTTCTTCTTGTCCCCCAGCAGACCCACAGCACAGCCCCGACCATCTCAAAGGCAGTGAGCACATGCAGGAAAAGCACTCGCTCTCTCTCAGGATCCAGTGGGCCGTTTGTCTGGCAGCTGGAGGAAAGATGGGACGTGCAAGGATATCTGCCGAGCAAAGTCTGCATTACCTGGACTAGATGAGGGGTGACCTCATTGCTCTCTGCAGCTTCCTGAGAAGAGGATGTGGAGAGGGAGTTGCTGAGCTCTTCCAGCGACAGGATGAGCAGGAGTGGTTCAAAGCTGCACCAGGGGACATTTAGAGTGGACACACGATGCATTTCCTTTCTGAGAGGGTGGTCAAACAGCGGAACAGGCTTCCTAGAGAGGCAGCTGATGCCCCAAACCCGTCAGCGTTTAAGAGGCGTTTGGATAATACCCTTAATGATTTGCTTTAACTTTTGGTCAGCCCGGAATTGCTCAGGCAGTTGGACTGGACAGGTGGTCATTGTAGGTCCCTTCCAACTGAAATGCTCTATTCTACTGTAGAGGAAACCGCGCTTTGTAAATAAATGGCAGAATTACTCCAGGGCTCGCTTGGTGCAGGCAGGTGACTGACACTGCAAAAGTGCATCCACACAACCCTGGAATTTCCAGACATCTATTCGGGAGCGACCTGACAGACAATCTGTTTTCAGCAAGCCCTTGGCACCAGCACAAAGTTCACGCCAAGACAACTCGCTGCCTCTCCGACACATCGCAAACAAGCGCCAGGCACCTCCTTCAAGGCAGTAGAAGCTCACTCACAGCTCTGGGATCAACGCTCGGCAGCCAGCGACTGGAGTGCGAAGCTCACCCAGCGAGGAGAGCGCTGGCTGCACAAGCGCCGTTCCCCTCGCTTCCTTCTCGGGCTTCAGCGAGCCGCGCATTGACATTATCCCAGCTGCTCATCACCATCCCCCTCACATCTGCCAGAGCGACGGCTTCGATTACTCTCCCAACCGCCCACCTTGGAAACTACCGTGGCTAGCAGGGGCCCCGGTTTTTAAGTTAAAATAGATCATTATGGCTGAAGCATGTTAGGGAGTAATTAAACAAGCACGAGGCTCTTTTGAGAGCGAGTTTCTGCAACTAAGTCCAAACACGGTCACATTTCTTATATTAGCAAAAGCAGGTTTGAAATTTAATAAAGAGAGGAGACTTCAGTGCCCCAAAGAGGATGGCTTGATGCAGTGACACCCCCATTTCTGAAATGCCCCAAACTAAGCAGCAAGTATGAAACCCAGCTGCTGATGGAATGTCCTTCCCCAAAACTCTCTCATACCCCGGTCCCTTTCTGGCCACCCAGCCACGCAAAGGACATGGACCTCCTGCAACCAACTGAGCCACGGGCAATTTGCACAAAGCCCTGTCCTACCCGGGCCACCACCCGTGCTAACAGCAGTGTCAAGACATTTCACGCATGCTCCAAGGAAAGCTGAGAAAGCATCGGTGGCTGCAGGCAGGCTGAGTGCGTGCACAGCCAGGGCTTTCCATGGACTAGCGTGGCTCGGAGGAGGCTCTATAAATGTAAGGAGGTGGGTTGGGCAAGAGAGTTGGAACCGACTGCAGCTTAAAATAAAAAGACTTCCTGCAAATGCGACTAGAGAGGGTGAGCAACAAAACCCAAGAGCTCTTTGAATGGGAACAGCTACACCCAAAATAAGTTGTCAATGTTTCATTTTTACTGACTCGAAGCAGGAAGCCAAAACCACTTATCACAGGTTGTAATCCAGACCGTGGCTCTAAGAACCAGCAGCAGAGCTGATAAAGGATTTTCTTTACCGACACCACCCCATCCACCTATTTCAGTCTGACATCACTGCCCACTGCTCTTTGTCAGCTGAGTAAGGTTTTGTGGGGCAGAATTGGAAACTAGATCACAGAGGTGATCCACGCTAAAGGTAATGAAACCCAGGGCAAAGAACAAGGATGAGGAAAACAGTTGGAGGCAAGCAGAAACTGGCTTTTCCATGGAAGTTGAAACACGACATAATTAATCAGTTTTCCCATGCAGAGATAAGGTTGTGAGTTATCTGGCAACGTACAAGCACCACCTTCCTGCACCACCCATTATCACCCTGTGTTGCGCCATGGGACACCAACCCAGCCACCAGGTCTGTGGAGCAGGGTGGCTCCCTGGTGACAGCAAATCCCTGAGCAAGGGGGTGCATGGGCCACCCCGACAGAGCAACCCCTCCGGGGGGTCACAGCACAGGCAGCAGGGCCACGAACGCTCCCTCACCCTGCTAGAAGAGGCCCAAGCATTGAAGTCCAGCACTAAATCGTTTCCTCACTGCAGGGTCCTTGGTGGCAATGCTCAAGAAAGGAGATGTTCGAGCTAGGATCACCTCCACCGTCCACACCACCTCCACCTTGTTACGATAGTCCCTACTTCCAGGTGAAACGCCCCACGGGCTCTGCGCAGACCCACGCGCCCAGAGCCCAGGATGGTGGGGGACTGTGCCACCCCATGGCCCCTGGCTTTCCAGGGCTAGGAGAGCTGCAGGTCCCGTCCAGGTTCCTGGCTGAACCCCAGCCCATCAACCCCACTCGCAGAGGCGAGTGCCCCCGCACATCCCGCCTGACACAAGCTGCTGAGTTGTGTGTTAGTGCCAGTGGCCCTGGCCAGAGACCAGACGTGATTTTCTGACCATATTGCAAGAGTCAGGCAGGGGTCAGGGGAGCAGCGCTTTCTCTGGCCAGCAAGGAACACCCAGACAGACTCATCATCTTGGCAGCATCATGCTGGTGCCCCTTCCAGGCCTGACGGCACATCAGCACTAACCCACCGCTCCATGACACCTCAGCTCGCCTGGGGACACAGCCAGCCCCAGCAGCAGCCACCACCGAGGACCAGGGCACTGCTGAGTCCCAGCTCTGCCCGTGGCTGGCCTGGGTGACCCTGCTCCCCTCCTCACAGCGCTGCTCCATCGGCAACAGAGGGCTGCTCTCTGCAAAGCTCTTGGAGGTGGGAGACCCAGAAAGCTCTGGACTGGGGCAGGAGAAGGGGACCTGTGACCCCTGGTAGCAACGCACGCAGAGGACAGAGCACGGGTCAGTACGTTTGCTAACGCTGTAACACCCCTTCCCTCTGCTCCCACCAGCAAGCTGGGACCCACTGGGAACGTCAGGGAGGGAAGATCCAAACGTGAGGGTGGAAAAATGCTGGAAACACCACCATCTCCTTCCACCCACAGCACCTACCCTCTCCATCACCCACCAGCCCCCTCTCACTGCCAGCAGCGCCGTGCCCCTCGCCTCTATGAGGTGGCGGGGGGACCACCCCGGGGCAGCACCTGCGGGCAGGGCTCCTGCCCAGCAGCCGGGGCTGCACACCCAGAGCCAACGCGACGCGGCGTCAAGCAGCCACGTCCTGCAGCAGCCGCTGCTCCTCCGAGGTGACGTCAGCCTCCGCAAGAGCTGGCAGGCAGGACATGCCGTGCATGCCGGCCGCGCTGCTCCCAGACACCGCCTGGCTCCGGCAGACGCCGTGCCCTGTGTTCCTCACCAGCTACGGCTTATCTACAAATTGAATTTCACACTTGCACGCTCCAGAATCAGGCACAGGTGCTGCAGAAGCCGCCCTCCCCCTCCACATCTGTCTTTCCCCCCCCTTCACCCCACCTCGCTGCCAAAGTGCCAGCACCCAGGATGATGGCTGGTTGGCGGTGGGGGATCTCCCCGGCAAAGCTGGCACCGGCTCCCGGCAGAGCTGCCACGGCGCTGGTGTTACCCCCACACTCGGGGTGGCACCCGGACGAGGGGAGCCCCCGGGGGGACCCTGGCGCAGCGTCCACCAAGGCGTGCTGCTGGCAATAGCACAGCATCCAAAACCTCCCCTCTGCAACTGAATGAGACAAAGGCCCATCCCAGTGCTACTGGTTTCCCCAGAAACCCTAAAAGGCTTTCCCAGGGACTCTGGAAATGCAGAGATTTGTTATGCGTTCCAGTGAGCAACCTAAAGAGTTCATATAGGTGTGAGAGCCAGAGATGACCATCATCACAGGCCACACGGATAGAGAGATGCCGTGTCAGTCACCGCAGGAGGACCTCGAGCAGTTAAGATGGTGCAGCCCAAGCCCGCAACAGCCTCTACGCAACTAAGACCACCAGCTTCCTCAAGCAGGGACGCTTCCTCCGCCGCTCACGTTCCCAAAGCAGAACCGAAGCTGGTGTGACTGAGCAGAAGACCATGGAATCTGCCCGGGCTGGGGGGTTAGCCCGCAACCAGGGCAGCTCCGCAAACTCTGACTCTTGCTCGTGCAGCCAGGGCTTGCCAGGGGCTGGAGGACGGGCCACCCAGCAGCTAGAAAGGAAACCTGCTCAAATTTAATCCAAAATGTATTTTTCTATTTTCCCTTGTAACTTTCTCCTCCCGTATTTTCTATCTTCAAGCACAAAAAAGCAGAAAGCCTAAAACCTCTGGCAAAAAAAAAATCCTTTAATGTATTTTACGGTAACGGCTGCCTGGTGTTAAGAACTGAGCTGGACCGGCACAAATCGGGCAGCCTGGGGATGCCCTGTCTCTCCAGGGGAGCAGGCCAGGATGAGGCAGGACATAAAGACAGGCTGCAAGGACCAGCAACGCCGAGGAAAGGCAAGTCCCAGCGCCAAGGTGGCTCCCATGCTCCCTGCATCCCTTTGTTCCAAAGAGCAGGTAACCACTTGGCTCCTCTTCAGGGCCTGAGCATCAAAGTGCAGCCGCCCCCTGCTCAAATCCGCAACCTCAGATCCTCATCAAGAGAGCCTGGCGGCAACACCGGCCAAAATGGCAGCGAGACAGGAAAGCATTTCTCTCTTGAGGCCCAGGGTCTGTCCCCTCACGGCTGCTGGCCAAGGACGGATTTCAGTCTTGTGGCTGCAAGGACGCCATCGCGCTGGCTGGATGCTTCCCTCAGCCCTCGCAGACGGGGTCCTCCTGGAAGCAAAGAGGATGGGAAACAGCATCCTCTTCGTGAGCTCCAACCTTGCTTGGCCTCATCCTGCTGCCCACCCCCCAGCCAAAGCCCGCTGGGGACCACTAGATCCTCAGCTCATCCCTGCATCCCGCTCTCCAAGTCTACTTCTCCCACGCCAAGCCTCATATCTCTCCGCTGTCCTTGCATGTCTCTGGACTGCTCAAGGAGCCAGGGGACAGCCTTCTGGCACCCCACGCATGCCGGAGTAAGGCTGAACTGGACCCTCACTGGTAGCAGGACGTGAGTCTTTTCTCATCTGGGCATAAAACCAGGAACAAAACTGAGACTGGTCCTTCCTGACGTGCATGAGAACAGGCAGAGCCAGGGGACTGGAGGATCCCTGGTGATCCCACGGTGCCCCCCATGAGAGTACCGGCAAACTGGGACACCGCTGGGATAAGACCCCAGCTCTGCTGCTGTGCCCAGGGAACCAGAGGAAGCAGAAGCACCAGGTAACACAGGAGGGAAGGCGTATAGCCGTCCATTTTCAAACCAACCAAATTAGCAACTGCTCAGCAGACAAAAGTCCATCAGAAGTCTCCAGCAAAGGGTCCTGTGATGCCGAGGCAGAGGATCGGCGCTTGGCACAGGTTGCAGCTCTCCCCCCCAGCTGCACCTCCATCACACGGGGAGAGCATCCTGCACCCTCGGCGAGGAAGCGGGGCTCAGCAGGCACCTCTTACCCTGCGCCGGGCAAAGGGACACGGAGCTGGATGGGGATAAACTCATCGCCTTTATTCACCAAAGCCCAGTGCTCCCTCCTGCCTCCACCCGCTCCGGGGGGGCACAACGTTAGGAAAATAACAGCTCAGCCCAAGGGCCCACCTTGCCCTGTGCACCTCCTTGCCCGTAGTCAGAAGCAGGAGCAATTTGCAGCTCAGCAGCTGCCCAAGTGAGAGGTGGACCTCGGTGTATTTATTGGTTCTGGAGGAACCTCTTGTCCTTCTCGACTTCATCCCCTTTCTCCTGGAACCAATGTAAGGTTTCGCTGTTCACAACACCTTGTTCTGAGGACTTCTGCGGTTTGACAGCACGTCTGGGAGAGGCAATGCCCCTCCTCCTGTTTGGCACCTCCTGCTAGTTTCATCTGATGTGACCTTGTACTTGCATGGAAAGAAACAGTGAACAGTCAGCCTCTACCCCTTCTCTCCCGTAGACATATCCCTGGCCTCCTGTACACATACCTTATCCATCTTCTCTTGTTTCTCACCCGCTCTGAAGCGCTCTGCCTTAGTCATTTTGGCACAGAGGCCATCAGAACTCTGACCATTCCTCCTGCGACGTCCAGGCATTTGACTCCACGATGATCTCAACACCCACACATCTCCCCGGAGCTCCCACAGGCAGCTCCAGAGACAGAGACACAGAGCAACCCCTGCCCCCTCTCCCGCATCACTGTCCCCGGGGGTCCTCGAGCTGCTCAGTGGAGAGACCCGAAGACAGCCTGACTCACAGACTCACCTCCACGACTCCGTTAGGACTGGGTGCTGGTGCCAGGAGATGGACGTGGCCACCTCCACGGCGCGTGGCACGCAGGCGCTTTGGCCACCCTGCAGACTTGGGCTTCTTCGCCCACTCCTTTAGAGTAGCAGCTAATGAACGCCTGATGAAGACAAAGGTCCCTGCGGCCCCTGATCACCACGCCAAAGGGCATTCTCAGCAGTCCCTTCCCCAAGCCCACCTCCAAAGCCACCCTGAGCAGCCTGTGCCAACCACCCTCACCCTCAGAGAGCCCCAGCAGCCCAAGCCCAGACCCAAAGGCGGCTCGTGCGGCGTGTGAAGCCCTGTACCGCTCTCTCCGCAACCTTTCCCAAACTTTGCCACCTGCTCTGCTGGCACGGCCAGAGCATCTGGCCAGCAGGCAAAGCTTCGGCTCTGCTTGCCAGGCACCTCGCAGGATACACTCTCACTGAGATGCAGTTTGAAAATAACAGATGTTACTCGGCTGTTCTGCGTTTTGCGGTGTCAGGAACAAGGCTTCTTTACCAACAATCCCCCGAGCTCCTTGCCAAGGCAGTCTCCGCTCAAACAGCGCTCCCCGGCACAAAGTCTTGCTCGCAGACAGTCCCCACCGTCCCGTGCCAGGTGCCTGCCCCGCTGCCGGGCAGCCAACGTGGCAAAAGGAGCGCATCACAAGGGCAGCTTCCCCACACAACGGCGAGGCCAAGCGGGAACACAGGCTTCATCACGGACTGCAACACCACATGGCTCCCGAGCCCAGACAAGCCTCCAAACAAACAGCACGTATCCCCCTAGCCAGGGAAAACTTCCGGGAGCCGCATGCACCGGACAGGAGCTGGCAGCCTCCGCATCTTTCCATCCCTCCCGCTTCACCCTTGTTTTCCCCTCAGACTTGCTCCAGGGTCCGAATGGCGTGGGTTCAAACTGCCACCTCCAGCAATTACGGGACCCAGGCTGGACGGGGCTTGGAGCAACCTGCTCTGGTGGGAGGTGTCCCTGCCCAGGGCAGGGGGGTTGGAACTCCATGATCTTTAAGGTCCCTTCCAACCCCACCATTCTATGATTCTATGACCTTTTATTCACTCCCTTCACACCCCTTGCAGAATCCTGCCGAGGCCAGCAGCGCACAGCGCTGGGCACAGCCTGCTCCCTTGCCCCCCGGCTCCGGGGAACATCCCGTTAGGGGACCACCGGAGCGTTTGGTCTGTCACGCAGCACCGCTCAGCTCTGCCGCTCCTCAGAGCCCGCTTCCCCCCCCGGCGCCGGGATCCACCCTGCCTCCTTCTGCTGACCTGGCTCTGCTGTGGCCACCTCCCCTCCTTGCCGGCCCCAGACCCGCGCGCAGCCCTGGCTCTAGATGCAGGTACAAATGGCAGATGCCAGACCCTCATTAAGAAGCATCTTCCGAACTGCTCTGTCGGTGGCAGCTGACACCACAGCCCAGCGGGGAGGAATCTCTGTCTGGGATCCCATGGGGAGCAAATAACTGTCCCATCCCGGTGGCACTGAAAGCCCCAAAGGCCCGAGAGAAGCTGTCCCTGCCCCCCCATCTCTCTGCACTCGCTGCACAGCCCCAGGACGGCGGACAGTCAGCCCTTCCGTGCTCTGCTCTTCCTCAGCGCCTCCTCCACATTTTGTGCCCAAATCCATGCCCCATGGCCCCTTCCCACAGCTTCCCACCATCCTTCCACCCTCCTTCTCTTACTGAATTCCTTCCAGCTGCCACTGGCACAGTTCGGACACCCCACACTGGTCTGTCTGAGGCCACAGTTGCTCCTGGACAGCCAAGAGGGCTTCCCTTCTCCCCTGCCTGCTGCACAGAAGTAGCTCCTGGCAGGAAGGATATGGGAAGACAGCAGCAAACTGCTTGGGAGGCAGCAGAACCGCTGTGGTTGGGGAGATTTAGGAGCTGGCTGAGCTGGTGCTGCTCAGGTACGGTTTAGAGCGAGCTCAGAGACTCAAGGACCTCGAGGTTCCTTCTACACCTGCTGCCCTAAAACACCTTCTCCCTTGGCACAAAGCCAGGGCCGACATGGACCCGCCAGAGGGTTCTGGCAGTCACCACCTCCTTGCTCTTGCTCGTGGACTCGGCGTGATCCTCATCAAAAGGCACCTGGAGCGGGTCCCTGCCTGTGTTGGACCCGAGCACCCAGAGCGGATCCCGCAGCCAGCCAGAAGGGACGCAGCCACCACAGCTGGAGCCTCGGCACAGCGCTTTGCCAATTCTCACGCTGCCTTCTGAAGCCTTGGCAGGCCCTGGCCCGTGGGCACGGCAGCGCCAGCCTGCACAGCACCTCCGCCGGCGGCTCCCAGGCTCTGCCCGCCCTGCTCTCCAGGCACCTGCACTCCAGCCCTTCGGCAGAAGAGCCCGAAGGGGTCTGGGGAAAGGAGACAGACCCAGACGTAAGGTCTAGGAAAACAGCCTTGGCGTGTGCTCGACCTCCCTCTCCAGTGGCGCTGCCCTGGACGCACACTGCGCGTCGCGGGCGTGCAGCTGGAGGCTCAGCGAGGCAGTAGCAGGCAGACCCTGCCAAGATGGGCACCGCAGCTCCGCTTCCTCCCCGCACGGGCTGCGCGGGGCCTGCAACCCCCCGGGCCCAGGGCTGCCCCGCATCTCGGAGGCTTTCGCTCGTGCCCTGGTGCTCTGGAGGGCGAGGGCTGCATGTTTGCAGGTGTCCGACCAAACTCCACATCTTGACTGCACACGTAACCATGGCAACTGCACATGCAAGTGGCAAAGCCTGGAGCCGGGCTAACTACAAATGCAAATGAAGCAAACACATGCACAATGCTAAAAGTGTGACCTCTAAATGTCAGCCTTTAACCGTTCCGCAGACACCCCGCTCTGGCGGTGGCCACCTGCAGCATGCAGAGCAGGAGGAGGTCTGCTCCGACGGGGACCGCGGGGCGCCCAGCCCTGCGCCGGGGGGTTGGCAGGGATGCTCTGGTGCAGAGCAGGGAGGAAAGACGGGCTAAGAGCGACCCCTCCCTTGGCCACCTGCAGCTCCCTCTCTGGGGACACATCCACCCCTTGCTCAGCTGGGGATGCACCCGATGCCACAGAGCACCCCGGTTTCTAGAGGAAGGAAGGTCCCACCAGGCTGACACGGAGCATCACGCCAGCTCGGGGGCTCGCGAGGAGCTGGCTCTGTCAGCTCTCCCACCGCACCCACACATGCCCAGCTGGGGGGGCACCTCCAGCCCCTCCGCCGTCGCCTGGGGCCGAGCCAGCAGCGGGGCGTTGGGCAGGGCACCCTCAAAGGATGGAAGGAAAATCCCAGCATCGTGGGGACTTCACGCCAGAGCCACCTCCCTGAGGGAGGTCCGTGGCCTTGGGAAGGGCTCCCAGCAGAGGCACCGGGAGGTGTCACCGTTCGGGGGGGAGCGTGATCCAGAGAGAGACTGGCTGCTCTCACATCCCTCGTCGCTGCCCACAGCGCCCGACGCGGCCGGACCCTGGGGCCACCCGTCGCCCGCCACGCTTGTGGCTCCACGGCTTCGAGGAGGATGGAGCCGAGCTCAGGCCAACGGCGCTGAGTCCAGCCATGGCACGCGCCCTCGTGCCATGTGCCCGACCCACCGGCTCGCTGCGGGACGAGCGTGGCCAGCGGGACAGAGCCCTTGTTCGACAACCCCCCTCCCCTCTAGGGACACAGGGGATGCCCTTTCGCTCGGGGTGCCCAGTGACTAATGCCATTCCCCGCGCTCTGCCAAACCAACCCGGCCAAGAGGATCTCCCGCCCGCCCCGCACCCCCCGGGGATGCTCCGGGCGCACCCCAAATAACCGACCCCGCCTGCACCGGCGGCCCCAAGGCTCCCCCCACGGCCCCGGGGAGGATGGGGGGGGGGAGAGCCCCCGCTCCCCGCTGGGCCCGACGGGCTGAGCCGAGCGGAACCGGGCGGCCGCGGGTCGGGGCTGCGGGCGGGGGCGGGGGCCGGGGCTGCGGGCGGG
>JAOXNO010000063.1:22087781-22103962 GCA_028565335.1 Limnodromus scolopaceus
ACCCTAACCTAGAACACAGGCTAGATTTAGAGATCCCAGCTATCAGGATACTGATGAGGAGCCAAGAACAGAGCTTTCTGGACTGTTTCCACCATCACACAGAAAGGGAGTGCTGTAAAATAGCAGCTTCTGGCACCAAGTTAAGAGGCTATACAAAGCTTTAGACATAAAAAAAAAAAAAGTAGTGATCATTATTTTAATGGCATAGTGAAGGCACGGCCACCTCTACTGGCTGGTTTGCTGCCTCCAAGGGCCTCCTCCCCAAAATGCGTGGCTGCCATGGAGTGACATAAACGGAAGGATATTGTTCCTCGTCTTCTGCAGAAAGCAGTGTATCAGGCTTTGCCTGCTTTATTCAAAGCAAGCAGGTCATGATCTCTAATCATAGGGTCCAGTATCTCTTTTCTCAAGGTGCAAGAGCCTCAGTACTTTCACAATAAAGAAAGGCTCTACTGTCATTCACTTACTGCCATCCTGCTGGCACGGGTTCAGCTGCGGAGTCTTAAACAGATGGAGTAAAATCCGGCAGGTCAGACGTGCTCCTGGTTCCGAGTCCTGTTCACTGCAGGCTATGTAAAGAAAACAGCCGACTGAGATTTCTGAAGCACCAGGACAGCTGATTCTCAATCCAAAAGCTATTCACAGTGCACTGCCCTGCAGCAGCCCATTGAGAAGCTCAGCAGCCTTATTGTATTTACAAATATGGAGCACGTGCAGCAATTAACAAGCAAGTGAGCAAATCCATCAGTGTTATCCCCAACGACATGCACTGCATTCTGCTTGCTCCATCTTCCCAACTTCACCCCATCAGAGTCTGGGTGCTGCAGTCCCCAGAGCAAAGCTAGGAAGGCTGGTGGCAGAGTAAAGGCAGAGTGACCCAGGCACTGTAGGCCCCACTGGTCAGCTGGCTGCTCTAGCCAAAGTGCTAAGCTGAACCATGTCAGCAGTGGGAGGAGTACTGCTGGAGTTCTGGGCTGAGCACACTGGTCAGACAGCATGGCTGATAACACCTCTCTGTGCTTATTTCAGCTTGCACACAAACTCCAGAGAGCAAGATGTTGAAAAGCCTTAGCACAACCAGTTTTTGACAGAAACCACAAGGCCAGAAACTCTCTAAACTAAAACATTTAATTCTTAAGTACCATACTATAAAAGAAGTATTGGAAGCATGTTTCACAACTACGGGGTTCACAAATATCCATCAAGCACAAGACTTGGAGCCAGAACTGAGACCCGAGACCAGCTTTCTGTCTGCAGGGACACACTTACCAGCATTGAGGAGTGAGGGAATAGCAGCACAGCGGATCAGGTCCTCAAGCAGCAAGCACTGCCGGGCAATGAGAATGGCAACAAAGGTGGCCAGGGAATCATGGAAAGATAAGTCACTGACCTGGAAGAGAGGAGATCAGCCAGTGATCACAACAGTCTCTGCCTCATTCCCTCTGTCAGCAATTCCTCAGATTGCCTAGAAGCTGGGGAGGGGGGAAGAAGGGCCCATAACCCCAGGTCAATGTCCATGATCAGCCCAGGCTGCAACAAACACCAAAAGGTAGCCCTGGCATTCAAAGCCTGTCCCCTGTCCTCAGAAGACAAAGCCTCCATCCCTTGACCATTTCTGCCTTCTCCCAAGGGATCCCTCCACTCCTGCTTCAATTCCTTTTCCCCATTTGTATGTTTGCACTTACATCAACATTGCAGAGGAGATCATTGAAGCCACAGGTCCCATTATTGGAGGAACAGCACAAAGCTTTGAGCACACCCAGCCACTCGGCGCTTAGAGACTTGCAGTAGCCCGTTAGCTCAGCACACAGGATAGCAATGTCGTTCACCCTGTTAAATAAATAATGAAAAAAGCAGACTGTCAACTTTGCTACTCACGCATGCCATCAGGTCAGTGACTCGCTAAGGGACCCCAGCCGTGGTTCCCTACTCCTCACACCTCAAGACAGCCAAGGAATGGCAACGGGCTTTCTTACCCTCACCTAAAGATATTACTATCTCAATGGAACCATGAAAGTTCTGCCTCTCACCTGTCTGGATCGTGGTGTCCCACACACACGTGCATAAGTGCGTTACAGACGAAACTGTAGCGGTTGGCTGGATTTTCATTGAGGCTCTTGCCCAGGTTGGTGTATGTAAAGTTATGTGCAGATGGATTCTCAATCGTGTCAATCATGAACTCTGGTTCCCATAGCATGTTGGAGTCAGACGGCTCAACGTTGCAATAGATCGTATTCTTCACCTTGGAGCAGAAGTCACTAAACAAGACAGAAGAGAGATTAGGAAAACAAAAAACTAAGCTTCCACTGAACTCTAATAAGCAAAGCAATCCTGTGCGAGACAAGCCCTCCCTGGCAAGAGCAGGGGGAAACTCAAAATCACTGTGTACCAACAGAGACTCTCCCAAAACAGTGAAGCTGATTCTTTGTTGTGGAAACACCTGGAAGTTACCCCTGGGCTCAGTGAACATAGCATGGGAATGGCTATTCCAGGTCAGGTTGGGGGAACACCTAGCTCAGCCCTTGGCGTCAGAACAGTTGATGCCCAGAGAAGAGTTAAAGAGCAAGGCAGGTATGTGGCAATACTGTTTTCCAGCATCCTTCCCCATCCTGCTGCAACTTAAGGCTCACAGATTTTCAGTTAAAGATAATGCTCTCCTCAACAGATTTTCCTCCTGCAAATTTGTCCAGCTACTTTTGGAATCCAGTAGAATTTTTTCCACAACATGGAATGAATTCCACGTTAACTATAAAGTTTATTCTTTTGTTCTGAACCTAGGATTTGTTATTTTCTATTAATTTATTTTTCTGCCTGTATTGTAAGTCCTACTGAACGTTCAGTTTTCCTCTTCTGTGGGGAGGAGATTCAGTTCCTCACAAGTCAGTCTTTCCAAACCTCTGGTCATTATCCACTCACCACCCTTTGGGCCTAACTGGAAATGCTTTTTGGAGCCTGTTGCCCTAATCCAGAACGCACAGTTGTACCATGACTTAAATGGTGGCCTAATGATGCTCTCTGGTCTGCTCTCCATTCCTTTCCAAAACAATACCTAACATTTACTTTCCTTCTTGACTGTTACTGAACACTGTGATGGCATTTTCAATCCCGTATCTGTTACAGCTCAAAGATTCTTCATCCAACCAATAGTATATATCCATCACTACATAGAGTTTGGAAGGGAACCAGGACAGTCCTACGTGCATTACTTTGTTTAAACAACACTAAACTTCATCTGCCAGTTTATCACCTGGTCACCATCACTGCGCACTCCTACAACAATCTGCAGCCAACTTCTATTGTTATATGCTGAGTAACAGTTAGATGAAAAGTTTTGAGACCACTCATACAACTTCTGATGCATAGAACAGCAGAAGCACTCGCAGAGTCCTATTGGACTCCTCAGGGAGAGATCACCCTCAAAATATAAACTCCTTCCCACTCCTTGTCTGTATCTCTAAGCTACTGTTTGCCTGCTGGAGGATATTCCCTTTTATCCGTGAGCATTTAGTTTAAACCCTTGCTGAACAGCTTTTGGGAATTCAGTGAGACTAATCCCAGGTTTCTCATCTCTGTCTGTGTGATGACTCCTCCAAAGAACCCCAAGGCACCTGTGAGCACAGCACTTCCTCTTGCTCTCATTTCAGTCCAGAGAGAGACTTCAAAGGCTCTCAGCAGCCAGGAGTTTAGCCAGCTGGCACCAAGGCACAAGCCCCTCAATGAGGGGTAACACCAAGGGTTAGACATCCCTACGCACTGGAAACGCTAACAGGGAGCAGAGGCTGGCAGAGAAGACAAAGTGAAGCATTCTACCGGATAACGGGGCTGTCAGGAGAATTCCACCTTCACAGGATAATGAAAGCAAGAAGCCAGGGAGATGTGTGGAACTCCATCTCTGAACTGCCAAGGGAGGAGCTCCACAGGGAGCTGGTAGGGGCACAGCTCCCAAAAGAAGAACTGCAAAGGGCAGAAGGTCACAGAGTAAAGTAAGCCCATGGGACAGAGCCTGGGGGCAACATCAGCAGAGGAGAACCTGAAGAACCAACAGGGGCAGACCAAAAATAAGGAGCGCAAAGTAGCACAGGAACAAACCCAGAACCAAGCAGAGCAGGTCCAGAACCAGCCAAGGATTATTAGGGAGCTAAGTACAAGCCGAGAACAACTATTAGGATAAACTGCTCGGTCACCAGAGTTTGGTAGAAACAGACCTCTCTACTTCTGTCCTCTAGGAGTGGGGTAAGAACAGACCTGTGGAGGTGCAGAGGAATGCTGAAGCCAATTTACCAAAAACTTAACCATCTAAGAGTCAAAATTACACACTGGGTCATTACTGCCTGTAAAACCAACACTACTCCCAAGACTTCAGTTCCCCATTGAGAGGATCTCAGTGACAATCCCATCAAACAAGATCACAAGCAACACTTAAGCCAAGGTGCTATACTGGTCAGCACCCACTGCCTCCCACCTGCCTCAGACTCACCTAAAGAGCTCCCCAAATTTACTTTTGAGGTGACTGCAGGAGGTATAGAGGTCGTAGAGATAGGCCAGGATACAGCGCTCTGCTGAGGAGCCATCTGAGCGGTTCATGCCATGTTTCACCACCCCACACAGGCTGTGTAGAGACAAAAAAATGCTGCAGCAATAAGAAATAAGGAATAACCTCATTACACAGATATCTTCCTGAGCTCACAGCAACAGTGCTCACTGAATAACATACCCTGTCCCCTGCAAATTCTGTGAGCTGAACCCTCAGGCATGAAGTTTCCACCTTTTAGGAAGGACACAGATATATCCCTGCCCCTTACACAACCCCAGAAGACAGGCTGCTTCCTTCCACACGGTGAGGGGAAGATTCCCTTACCCTTCAAAGACTTGAGCCATCTGGTCCTGGTTCAATATAAGGCAGGAGTGGTAGTGTCGCAGCACAGCCACGATGCACAGGCACAAGCTGGTGGTGTAGCTGCCAACAAGGTCGGAGGATTTCAACAGCAGTTCTGCCTCCACCACGCTCAGTTCATTCAGCAACTGTACCCAATGACAGAAAAACCCTTCAACAGCCACAGGGGTAAGGTATGGTCAGAAATGGAGCGGGCACACCACACCCACAGCCTATAGGACCTGCCAGGAAAGGGACTGGCAGGGGCTTTCTGCCTAGAGATGTACCCCTGGAACAGTTGGCACTCCATACTTAGGCATAACATCTCACTCCGGCAGCACAAGGGACTGTCAGTGCTTGGATATCAGAGGGTGATTGGGATATGGCCACAGATAGTAGCAGGCAGCTCGTTTGGCAATTCTGTCCTGCATAAATCTCACTCAGCTCCCTTTTTAAGGCTAACAGCCTCAATTCCGTCAGCGACCATAGCAAGGCTTCAAGAGACACCTGGCACAGGCTGCAGAAACAGCAACAGAATTTTAGCAGGATCCAGAAGGCAGCCTGCACTGCCATGTGCCCAGGATCCTTCCAGGGGAGCGAGGTGGGAGAGCTGCCAGAGACAGATGATCCCCTTCTCACTCAGAACAAGGCCTTGCTGCAGCCAGGGACAGAGACATCATGCAGGTCCTTTGCAGGCAACCCTGAAGCCTCTGGAAGAATAATCCTCAGAACAGAACCCCTAAGACTACCTGCCACAAACAACCTGTTCCTAACAGCTGCAGCCCAGGAGCACCGCAATGACCGCCTAATCTGACCGCCTCCATGATACAGGTCAGAGGGTCACCAATGATCCCAGGAGCAGCCCAATCATCACAGCACAGATCTGCTGCCTCTCAGGCTGAGGATCCCCTCCCCAGGAAGTGTTTGAGCAGACTGCACTTACCTGGATGGCAAAGTCGATAAGACCACTGATATTGAGTGAATACTCCATCAAGTCAAATATGAACTGCACGTGCTGTACCAGAGGCAGGTGGTAAGACATTCCCAAGGCAAAGCTGGTGATCTGTTCCAAGACATTGCGAGATACCTGCAAGTGCAAGGCAACACACAGTACTACCTCCCCTTGCAGAAGTCCCTCAGCAGGCCCATCTCCCTTTCTCTCTGAGCTGCTCTCAGTAACATAAAGGCACACAGTCAGGGCCCAAGAAGGACAGCAGCCTTGAAAGCTTCATACCTGAGATGTGACTTGGTGCTGATCAAAGTGAGAAAGGTGCTGGAACTTTGCAAAGATATCTTCAGCTGTTGGGAATGCTTCTGGCTTGCTCTTTTTCCTCTTCTGGCCTTCTTCTCCACCTACCAAAGTTGGGAGGATCAGAAAATAGTACTAGGCTACCTTCCTCATCAGAGGAGGCGTCTACCATCAGCACCTGACAGTCCCTCAGCAAGACCAGCCCCTGCCATGCAGCAAAGCCAAAAACCTTGAGTCCCAGACCTTAGACTGATAAGGTCCATCTTGAATTCAAAACAATAAACTGCTGAGGAAGGAATTCCTAACTTCAGAATGACAGTAGGGTTAGCATCTAGTTTATCCCAAACAAATGTAACTCCTTGGAGGGGAAAAATACTTTCTCTCTCAATTGTTCAATCTCTCTCTCGAGTTTGTTTCTCTCTTGATTGATCTCCGTACACTGATTCCCTGATTAAAACAGACGTTCTGGATTGGAGACGTTCAGCCTCAAAATTTCTTTGTCAGAATACTCCACCTTTTAAAGAATTTCAAATTGCCTTTCAGAAAGCAGAATAAGAGAGGAAAAAAATATTGTAGCCAGATTCTCAGCTGATGGATGTCAGAGGCTTTCTATTGATTTTGACACAGCTATCCAAAGTACCCACCCTACGCATTTAGCATGCCCCGAGCATAAGGGTACGCTACATTTAATCAAGGTCTTTGCCGAATGTGCACAGGCAAAGTCCTCTCTGCTTCTTGTGCAAGGATCTAAATGCAAGAACTAAAGAAAATAAAATTTGAAAAGCCAAAGTTTTGGCCAGGGTCTCACTCTGAACCTTATATGACTTAATCCTCCCATGAAGAAAAGTTCAATTAAACAGATATTGTCAGCAGGAAATCAATTGTCTTACTTGCTGGTTGGTATGTTTGGGAACAAAGCACCACTCCAGACTCTCAGTGACTGACACAGCTCACCAGGCACTGTAGATTATATAAAACCCTTTCACTGTGAGACTCCAGACAAAGGAGCCAGCCAACTGGAAAGACTCTCCTACTTCAGAAAGGAGTGGCTTAAGCTCTACTAACCCGTCTCTGCAGTGCTCTTTCTGTTTAAGACTTTTAGAATGTCTTTGGTTATTTTCTTGATCGTATGCCGAGCATCGTCCCGTTGTTTTCCAACCCCAAAAAGAACTACCAACCGTTGGTTACACTCGTGACTGCATGATTCCTCCTAGGGAACCAAAAGAGACAATTGCATTAGCAACTATGAGGCTTTCCTCCTAAAGGAAAAGGATAGCTTCATCCCAGAAGTTGCTCTGGGAGGAAGCAAGGAGACATCTTAAGTAGATCACCTCCTGCAGCAGCGTACGAAAGCACGATTGTTCCTTACCCTGACAAAGCAGTACCGTAGGGAAACACAGTGGCCTCGTGACCAGAGCACAAGGCAGCAACAGGGCAGCGTTATGAGCTGATCTCATACCTGAGGGATAGGAAAGTGTGTTGCATACTGGATGTGCCGAGGCTGGTCATACAGGGATGCTAGCATTCCTTCCACAGACTTATCCTTCAGTAGTGGCTTTGCTTCCTTTTCAGGATCTGGTTTCTCAGGGGAAGGGCTGGCTTTAGATTCACAATGCATTGGAGGAGAAAACATCTAGGGAGACAAAAGAACAAGAAAAGGTAGCTAGGGAATATGGTCATGCAACAGTGAAGACTGCCAAAGGAAGGTACCTCTGCTCAGGCCTAAACAAGGGCAGGAAGAGGGTGGGTTGGAGAAACATCCAGTTCTTAGGGCTATGACCAAGGCAACGTGCTAAGACACTATTCCCATTTCTGCTTCTGGTCCGTGTTGTATGTTGAGTTAACGACAGCAGGAAACAAATAACCACAACTTCAGATTTTGGGAATGACCACCTCCACAGAACAAGCAAGGATCCTGGGAAAGTCATGGGACAGCCACATAGCTCTGCACATCACATCTGTCTAATGTATCTCAAAAGGCCAGAAATGGCTGCAGGAATGTAGGTACTCAGGAGTTTTTCAACCACCACTAAGTGCTTCAAAGCATTCTGCAACCATGAACTATGCCTGCAAATCTTTTTTGCAAAAAAACCCCAACAAACTATGCCTGCAAAAGAAGAACTGTAAAACTGAAGTAGTACTGAAGGCCACACAGTATGACAGCAGAACTGTGTCTTCTCCCGGGTCATCAAGAAAACCCCTGCCAACACCAACTGGTCACTCTCAATCTCCTGGTCTTACCATGCTCATCCATTTCCCACCCACTTCCCAGCAGCCCATTTCCTACCCTGCCCAAACACTGGGCTGCCAGTGGCCAGACCACAAGAGATCCCAGGAATGACTGGGTCTCACTCTACTCTGATGGACTCCAAACGGCATAAACAGGTTATATAGACATTTTTGCAGTGTCAGCAGCCTTACAGCCTAGCCACTTCCAGCATAGTGGCTCTGCAGTAGAGAGAAAAAAAAATTCTGAAAATTGATTCTGTTTTGCCTCAAACCACAACAGGGAGTACTCACACAAAAACAAGGCACGTCCTGTCCCTGGTCCCACTGCATCCTACTGACCTACTTACTGAGGAACAGGTAGAAAACGCAGGAACGTACCGAAAAGTCTGTCTTCTCCATGTCATCAAAGAGCATGCTGGAGTTGTGGTCGATGTCCATGGGCTCAGAAAGACCTGTGTCCTGGGAACAGAGCGAGCAGCTTTACACATCTCAGTGATGCACCAGGGAACAAGAGAGTATTTATTTAGTACAGCACTCCATGTCCACGTGGGACAGTGACAGCAATGTGGCAACACACCCACCGTGCCTGGCAAGTTGGGAGGCTAATACACTGCAAATATCACGGACAGGCCCCACACAGCACCTCATGATATGCTGCTCTGAGCAGCGCAGGATTTTCCTGCCTACACCTTTAAACTCTGCAGGTCCTTTCCAGCCTTCTACTTTTCAAACTGAAACACTAGGGAAATAGGCTGGGTGGGGGAAGGAGAAGCACGAGTCACTGGTACACCCTCCAGCAGGGAATAGCAAGGAGGCTCCCAAGCTGGTAAAAATGGGCAAGCACACCACAGAGACGTGCAGAGGAGGGCCATGGTGCTTGTGGTCTCACCTCTAGCTTGATGCCACTGCTTCCTTCTGTCTCTTTCCTGTCATGCTCCTCAGCAGGGTCATCGAAGGGTGAGGGCGGGCGAGGCCCATGAGAATCCATGGCAAGGTCACCTCGGGAGATGAGTGTGCACATGTAGATGTTGTGAGAGAAGACATCGTGTCGGATTAGCTCACAGAACAGCAGCACCAGGTTAAAGAACTCCACCTTCTCATTTTCCTTCCCAGGATCAGCTGAAAGGAGAGCACAGACAGTCAGGGCTACCAGAGTTCTTCTGCAGCACTCTGAGCAACACCAGCCACCTAACCTAGGGCTAGAGAAAGCGTTTCCAGAGATCTCAACACAGTAAGTGACTGATACGCAGTTCTGAGACTACAGCAGGGACTAAAAGCAGAAAGCCCAGATTCAGCAGGTGGCAATTAAGTAAGTCACAAATTCTCCAGTTAAGTCTCACAGACCAGATGCAAAGAACTTTAGCGTGGAAGTGTCATTGCTGGATGCACAGTTGGCTGCATCATACAGAGCGGTACCCTGTCCCCCTTAATCTCTTTGCAGTGAGAGACTACTCCAGAGCTTTATCACATACTATTTAGAAACCTCCCTCTAGTTCTCAGACTGAATTAATTCCTGATTAGGCTATAGCAACTTATTCTTGGTCAACACTCTGTTAACAGAAGTGCTTCCACCTTATTTTTCTGTCATCTGGCCCTCCAGGCTGCTTTCCCTGCCTCTCCCAGGTATGCCCTGAACAGTAAGGAAGCCAGAGAGAGAATTTAGATACACAAAAGAATAGCACACGGATTCAAAGTTTGCAGGAGAGGAAAAGCTAGAAACCAGGAGATCATAAGTTCTTATTACATACTTAGCATAGGAGCTTGAGTGTCAAGGAACTGCATAAGGACATCCTGAAAGACAGGAGCGCTGGCTGCTGAGAGAGAGCCTGAAGAGATGGAGCCCTTCTCATCCACGACTTCAGAGTCCCCACATCTCTGGAGAAACAGAAAAAAAGTACCAACTGCTGTCACAGAGGAGAAACTCACTATCCATAAAACCCAAAAAGAAGCCTTCAATCCAGTATTTCTGTCTTGCACTTATAGGAAAGCCACCACACAGGTTTCTGTAAACTACTTCAGAGTCTCCAAGTTTGACAGTACTTCCGCACTGCAATCACTTGTCTTCAAACGTGTCCAAGAAATGGGATACACACCATCCCACAGGCTCATTTATGACCTACTTTGGGTTAGATGGAGCAAATGCCACAATTAACAGCACCAGTGTTAAGAGGCATTGTGCTTATCAGCCTTTGCCTTTCGATGGAGTAGTTAGATAATCTGAGCTAGGTAACCTCTGCTCTCCTTCACTGCTGCTAGCCTTCCAGGAACGAGGACTCACCTCAGCCTCTATCTCTGCTTGACGCTTCTCCAGGAGTTTGGCCACAACCATAGCCCTGTGGCGTCCAGAGCGTTTATAGCTGACAGCCCACTCGCACAGCAAGGCCACCACTGCATCATCATCTGGGGAGATCTGTTGAGATACATATGCTACAGTGAGAACCTGAGCCAAACAGAAGATGTGAGCAGTCCTAAGGCCTCAGGTTGGATAGAACAGCGAGTCGTCTTCTGCTGAAGACTGCTACCATTCCCCTCTTCCTACCACAGAGGACAGATGTGAAGCTAAAGGCTGCTTTGACTCCACGTTGCAACATGAGGTGATCCACAGCCCTTGACAAATCTCCAGGCTGGCTTTGGTCCAGAAAATCATCTCTCTTCCAGCAGCCCATCTATGGGGTGCTGATCTTAGCAAAGAGTGAAACACGGCTTCTCGACAGCATTATACAAAGTATGCACACTACCAAACTACTCCATCTGCAGCCTGGTTGTACTGGTCGCACTATGGTCCTACACATCATAAATATGTCACCCCCCAGGCTAAGAGGAACTTGAACTGTGAACTCCCAGACTCCCAGGAAGCAGCTGCCAGCCCAGAATTTGACAAGGCTAGCATTTATTTCTCTCAAACACATAACATGTCTTTATCATAAACCTGATATCCGGACTGATGTCTTCCATCAGGAGACTCTCCTCAGTTAGCTGCGTGGACTCTCAAGCTTACACAGACTTGTTAGCGTAGACTTTCTAGAGCGCAGACACTCACCCCCTCCCCCCCATTCTCACTTTAGCACCTCCCCAACTTAAGGCTGCATGAAATCCTTTTCAATGGAGATCGCATCTCTTGGCCAAAGGCCACTACCTAGTCAGCTCTCTGTGGACACAGCACGGTAACCGTGGAATATAAACAAGAACACAGCACAACCGAGACCAGGGCCCAGCAGCAAAGTCCCAAGGCACCTCATGACTGTCTTTGGTTGGACCCAGCCCAAATATCCTGTTATACAAGGAATCCAAAGAGTTGCTGAAGTCAGATCTTTCAAAGCTGTGACTGTCCAGAACTTCTAAAGTGTGCAAGACACGGCCAATAGTGAAACCTAGAAGAGAACAGAGAAGAAAAATGCTTATTTTGCAACTGGTACAATAGACCACAGAGCAGAAGCTTCTGTGAGCACACTGCTCAGGAGACTGCCTAAGGAAAGCTGTAGCAGACAGACAGGAGTCCACCTAAGCTTAGTAGCCTGACTCTCACAGCAGATGTTCGGGGAAAGTATCAGAACATGGCACTTATACAAGAGTATAGCGCTCCGGTACACATTTCCAGCTTCCAGTAACAGAAACTCCCCCTACACCAGGGGAAACGGACCCATGCAAGATTTTGTACCAGAAAGAAAAGAAAAAAAAAGCCATTTGTGTTTTTTCTTCACTGCTGACAGTAAAGGCCAATGGCAACAAACAGGAAAAATCAAAGAAAACAGCCGGATGGGAAGTTTCTCAGGGTAATACATGGAACAGGGGAAGAAAAACTTTAACCTACAGCAAGTTACCTGCTGTGGTTTCCTGGCACTTGTCAAATGACCAGCGAACCTCCACAGCCTGGCCACGCTCCTTTATCTGCTGCTCAATTTCACGCAGCTTTGCTCGAACCTAAAAACAATGGACTTGTGTAAATATACAAAAGGATGCCCTTAGAAGAAAAGAAAATCCTGACAGGGTTAAGATACAGCTATTATCCTGGAGCGCAAGAGCTCCCTTTTTTGAAGGCTGCTCACCTGCTGTGTAAAAGCTGAATTCCCTCCCGGCATGGGCAAGTTGGAGGGGGCTATAGGCAGGTGGTCCAACGGGGAGCCGGTCTTTATCCTGCTATCAGTCAGTGAGTAATGCCACACTAGGGCACTTGGGCAACACAAAATTATACTCTGCAACAGATAGAAAAGTCAGCAAATCAAGGTAAAAACAATTAAGTTAGATTGCTTTCCGCTGACGTAAGCGCTCCTTTATCCTACTGCCCAGACATTCATCATCCTGTACACATATTTACTGTTTGGATTTTTTTGTTCTAAGCTCTTTGGGCTAAAGACCATACTAGAGTAGGAGAGTAAACTACTATTTTTGCCACACTGAGTTTTTTGCCCTAGGTATGCTTAGGAAGCCAAGACCAGAGTTCCACGTTGTCCAAAAGCAGCAACATGTTGCTGTAGAGCTCCCCACTCTAAACAGAACTTATTTTCTACAGCTCACATCATCAAAGCACAATCCAACCCTCGTGGTCCAGGAGCAGCATTTACATTTGTGACATCAAGAGTAAAGTGTGAGAAGAAGCTTGAGTCAACAGACCCAAACTCACTATGTTACATTATTTAATAATTACACGGATGATTATAGTAACAATACTATTATATACACATTTTTATTCTTTTATCATCTTGTACAGACACCCACAAAAACACAGACAAAGCTTCACTGAATGATTCCTAGGATATACCCCTACAGCTTCTGGCTCCCAAGAAGCCAGACGTTAAGATAGACATCCAATACTGTTTTAAATGCTCAAATCAAAGAATCCATCGTACCTCAAGAACATTAGAGCAAAGCTTAATTAAGTACACTGCTAGAAATGCTTCTCTTCCCAGCCTGACTTTACCCAGCTCCAACTTCCAACCACTAGATCTTATTCTGCCTTAGCTTTATCTACTATTTTCTGATAGACCTGCAGGATCTTCTGATCTGCAGAGCTCTTCTGAGACATACTAAAAAAGATCAGACCATCATTAATCAATTTGAACCTTTTAAGCAGGTTGTGTTCAAACCCCAAACTTTTCAACTCCCCAATCAGCCAAGTCTTTGAGGTGTATGTGCTCGTGTGTTTTTCCTAAAGTAAGCTCCCAAAGGACTTCAACGTTGAAAAAGACATGTTTTATCACACAGAACGTAGAAAAAAACCCTCTTTAAACCTTTTTAACTGAAAGTGACCAAAAAAGACTTAATAGGAATATAAAGGGGTTATTTATAACCCCCACATCGCTCTCTAGCCCCTGCAGACAGATCCTTACTTCCAGCTAACTGTACTCTAGGAATTTTCTTTCTACCCTGTTTGAGAACTGGCTGGCTGCTTCTCAGTCCTGTCAGGGCTCCTCGATCTCTAGGTTCTCTGTTGAGCTGCAGGTTGTCAAGGTCTGTGCTCTCTTCCTATCCATCTTCTGCTCCATCCTGCACTCTCCAGAATCTCCTCTGCTTTAACACACTCCTTCCCTCCCCTGGAAAGGGCACATCTCCACTCCTCTTGCAGGAAACCACCTGACCTCGTCACCCTCTTCTTGAGGGAGAAAAAAACCACAACCACGAACACACACGCTGAACAGAACTCACCTATCTCCCTCTCACACAAGGACTGTACGGACCGAGTCCCACAGTGACACAACAGCATTTGCCCTTCAAACATCCATCAATAAGGCTTCAGCAACCTTGTCCTTTTACCGCAAGGTAAGGTTTAATCAATTCCAAGTATAAAGACTATGAGTTTAGTGTTATTCCTTTTCACAGCCTGCTGGCACTCCTGAGGAGAGCGGTCTGGCTGAACCATTGAAGTCCTTCCCTAAAGAAGCGGGAGGGATTGTTTTTTGTGTGTGCTGGCCCTTTGGTTTGGGGTTTTTTTTGTTCCATAGAGGTGGGTTTTTCTGATGAGAGGTAGTTTGTTTTTAAGAGTTCATAAAATTAGGAAGCACTCTTTCATTTCTGGCATAATTTCCTTTCCTAGTTGACATGTTACTGACAGATATAATATCTTTCTCATCCCCTTTTCTGCAAAGCTTTTCCAGCCATCTGAGGCACCTGTGAATAGAGAAAAAGGCTCTACTGCAACCCATTTTTCTGATGCCAGTCAGTCAAGGGCACTGCTACAGCACTGACGTTTGGTACGAAAGCTGTGTAACAATTCAGCAAAGACCTACCCTTTGACAACCACGGTTTGATATTTCTGTACTCAGCAAGTTGCCAACCCAGACCGTAACGATCCTTCAGTGATGGCACACAAAATATAAACTGTCCCTGTTGAGCCCACCATCACCAACCACTACTCAAACCTACCTGGAGGATGCAGCTGAGCCCGTACACCACTGGCCGGTGCTGGGGGCACAGCAGTAAGTCGCTGAAAGGGCTGGGAGGAGGATTCGCTGCAGCTGGCTGAGGGGTGGGAGTTGAGGGGAGAGGGTTCCCTGTCTGGGCAGACAGGATGTGGGGTGGGTGCCCCCCAGCACCGTCCAGCTGCATAGCGAGCCTGCGGGTGCAGAAGTAGGCCAGACGTCTGGACAGGTACGCAGACTGCACAAACTCTCCAGAGTACTGCAGGGAGGGAAATGTCCTCGTTATAAGAAACACAAGAGAAAGCCTCGAACCCCCCAAAGCAGTCTAATGCGTGCCACTGCCTTGTAGAGACAATCCCTTTTCACACCGAGCTCCTCGGCATCATCAATCACCCACTGGCTACTAAGCATCAGAAAAACCCTTTACATGCTCTGTGGCAATGACTTCGCGTATCAAAATGTACCCACACCCAGCCTTCCCAGGGCTTCAAAGGTCTGTCCACAATCTGTTGCAAGAGAAAGAAAGAAAAGCAGTTTCCATGTGGTGGTGTGCTGTAAGTCCAACTATCACAGCTATGACATGGGCAGGGGTTACCAAGTCCAGTGCAGGGAAACAGGGTCAAGGAGAAAGATACAGAAGAGACCAGGGCTAAAAAGGTTTCCTTGCATGAGCTAAGAACGATGCTCCCTAGTGTTCTCAGTGCAAAATAGCTCACCATCCCTTAGGCAATAGGAAGGGGACTGACAACAGCAGAAGTAAGCGCTCTCCTGATGCGAGCCGGGTACGTATTTCTCACCCGCAGCAGCAGGGGTAGGAGCATTTTCAGAAATTCATCTTCTCCTGACCGTATCTTCTCAAAGCACTCGAGGACCCACGTCAGGAATTCATGCCGGTCCAGCATGCCGTCCTGCACACAGATAAAAGGCACAGCAAACAGCCAAAAGCTGAAGCAACATCCACTCAGGAAAGGCAGAGCAGCAGCTGCTTGCTTTCTAACAGCGGAAATAAGTCTAGAAGCTTACACAGCTCTGTACTATCCCTGTTCTACTATTGAGCTCAAAATTGCATCCAACCCTAAAAATCTACTCACAGAAAGAGAATATCATGAAAAAATAAATCACTTTGCATCCACTTCTCATCTGCTACACCCCCTTCTCAGCAGCTCCCTCCAGCCCCTCACCTGGAACATGAACATAGCAAGTTTCTCGTTGTAGTCCCACTGCTTCAAAGCTTGTTCAACCTCCTGCGGCATTGGCCCAGAGGGTGAGCCACAGCCTTGCCCTGGGAGCTGCCTGTAGAACTCCGCAATTTTCTGCAGCTGCTCTGACAAGTACTTGGTGATGATCTGCGTCCATTCTGGAGAAGAGGCAACAGGTTAGCAACGAGTGCCGTGATAAAAAGAGGCAGGAAAGAACCAGGCTGGTGCACAGGTGGAAAGCCAAAAGGGTTCGTGTCATTTGAAAAGGATAAAAG
>JAOXNO010000063.1:22209320-22219725 GCA_028565335.1 Limnodromus scolopaceus
TAGTGGCGGTGGGTTTGAAGTTTAACCTGCAGCCCCCAACAACTGAGAAGATCTCCCGCTGCACTTCTGTAATGAGCTTCACTGCTGCAAATCAATAAAACTTTCTGCAGGCCTTCAATACTCCCTCGGCTTCCTAAAATGCTAGAAGTTTCTAATGCCTGAGAAGTTTGTCAGGGGAAGAATAATTGTATCTGTAATTACTGAGATCTTGTATTTCAACATAAATAATGTGTTCTGTTGTAAGAAAATGAAGCAAACTTTTTCTAAAACTTAGTATTTCCTTCATTCTAGAGATGAAGATATCAACTCAATGCTGGCTTACTTGACCTTGGGTATGCTTTTCTTCTATTTACGTTTTCTGTAGTTCTTCCATCTGGGAAATTTTAATGATTTGTTTAGGTCCATACCAACTGAAAGCTTGGACTTCTTTTTCAGTCTAGGTTCCCAACTTCCCACTGAAATCAGTGAAAATTAAAACTGGAGATTCAACAGCCGTTGTGAAGTTGGATCTCAGTGCTACAGGTTTTTGCTGTGGAAATCTTGCACTCTAGTGTTGGAAAAACTGTTTGTAGTAAAGCCTGTACTTGGGACCTTCTCTCAGACAAAGGGGTGGTTTCTTCTAGGGAGTTTCCCTTTCATCTGTCATAAGGCCATGATGCAAACAGCAGATATTTGGGTACAAGCCACAGCCTGGGTGGCCTCAAGTGACAGTCTCCTACTCTGACTGCGCTGGCAGGAACAAAGTGAGTATCTTTAGCAGCAGGGCTACCACGGAAGGAAGAAGTTTGGTTTTGTAAACTGAATTAACAGTGTTAACTTTCTCCTGGCATTAATTAAATGCCAATGGTGGTCTTTGGTGTTCTAGCTGTTTAAAAGGGAGAATTTTTTAAATCAAGTTAATGTGGTTTTTTGGGTTTTTTTGCCCTGGAAGGCTTACAAAAGTGCAAGGAATGGTAGCAAACTGTTGAAAGATAGGAGAGGCTTGTCAAAATTGGTTCTCACTTTTAAGTTGTTGTGTCCTTTGGAAAAGAATTGTCTTGATTGCATTGGAAAAGGTTAACAGGAGTTTTGCAGAGGACCTTTCTCCATCTGAAGAAACACTGTTTTTCACTACATGTTTTTTACCCCTCTCTTCCTATCTTGGACAGGAAAGCTCCTCAGATTGTAGAACTTTACACTAGCCATTCGTACTGCAGGAGGGAGACGAGAATGAAGACTAGAACTAAATTAATTAAAGGTTCTCTGAAGAAAGGCCTCAAACATGTTACTAAATTTAAAAGCGTGTAACTTTCTGTGAAATTAGGTAAAACTCCTCTGCGTTAGGCTTCAGTGTGAGTAAACTTTGAAGAGGCAGTACTGGTTGGCAGCGTTATATATCCTACCCTAACATGCTGGTTGAGGCACCTTTTGATGCTTTTTATAAGCTTCTGTGGTCAAGCATGTTAGATTTAAATTGTGAGAATTAACTCTTCATTGGGAATTATACAGGAGTTTTGGAAACCTCTGTTTTGTAGTGTAGTTATTAGGCTTTGAAATGTTTTTATTCTGCTCAGAAAGTATTACTTACGCATTGAACAACTCATTTTCTGCAGCTCACAAGAAACTTGCTGCGTCTTTCACAGAAGAGAAATTTACAGGGGACATGAGGATCCTTGATGCTCACTGGTTTAGAAAAGTTGGTAGGTTACACTCTAAAAATCTAAACTGAATCCCCTCCACTTCCAGTTAGCCAGACCTTAAGGAAGAAAGAAGTGTTTAAAGAGGTAGTAAATTTATAAAACTCGGCGTCTTTGGCAGTTGCTGCCTTAAAAGTTCTCCTGCTGCATTTTCTCTTTTCTGAAACTATCTGATATGGCTCATATTTTAAGTCAGTTATTAAGACAAATAATCATACAAGATCTGTTTGAGTATTCCCTTCACCACAGGAATTGTTGTACTTGTCCAGAGTTAATTTTTCTCTTAGTTAGCCCTTCACTACCAACACTCTGTTATAGAAGTAAAATTTAATATCAAGCAAGTAGAAAGAATAATGGTCAATTCAATGTCTGGAAAAAAAAGTGCTGCTAAGAGCAATAAAAAGCCCTTAACTGCTGATCCTGCTTATTCTCCTGTAGGTAAAATGAGAATTAAGATGTTGAGATGAATGTACTAGTTTGATGGGTGCAGGATAAGCTTACCTTTAAGGGAGCTTACCTCCCTTAAATCAGCAGTCCTGGAGTTTGCCTCAAACTACAGTATATGAAATCAAAGCAGCAAATGTTATCACAGATAACGTGTTTCCTGGTGGGAAATACAGCTCCCATGGAGCCATCCTAAGCACGATCCGTAGTGTGTCCCTGGATCCTCATTTATCAGCCTTTGTTGCACTGTTTTGTTAAAAAAATCAGTGCGTTTGCTGTCTATAAATAAAAATATAAGCGTAGTGTAACAGGGTGAAGCGATTTTTCAAATTCTTGCTTCTGCCAGAGTGTACAGAAGAGAAAACAGCTGAAATCAATAACAGAAGACACATGTCATGATGGGCTTTTGCTCACATCCTCACAGGGCAGCCGTGCTTTAATATAGAGTAGTGAAGGAGGGAGAGGTCAAACGTAGTGACAGGAGTGAATGGAGTCTGTGGTGCCCTTTCCAAGGCAGCGTTCTCTCTCGCAGAATAAACAGCTTGGAGGCTACAAAAACATGTCCTAGGGAATAAATTAACATGAAAATTAGAATCTGCAAAGTCACGGTAGAATGTAAACATTGAATTGGGTGAGATTCTTGTACATAAATAATTTGATTATCTTTAGATGGCTCATCCATTTACTAATCAGAAGTGTGTGTTTAATTGCCATGTACCTCACCCTGCTGGGGTAAAATGGAGAATGTTTCAAAATGCTGTTGTTATTTTTTCCTTTTTTTTTTTTTTCTAATTTTCCTTTGCAATATTGTTCAACTCTTTTATTCAGATACTAGTTTTGTTTACTAACTTAAGAGAATGCTTCTTCCAATTCATGCCCTTGTGGGTAGGATATGTGGTAGAATGGATACTTGGTTGTGATGGAATTATTAAGACAAAACTTGAAAGCACGAATGAGCTATTTTAACCAATCACTAATAATAGTATTTCTTGCTAAGCTATTTTAACAAATCACTAATAACGGTATTTCTTGCTGTTAGTAAATGAGTTGTTGACGGTATTTAGATGGAGAAACTGCATTGTGGAATGTGAACTGCCTATTACTAGGGATTAGATGGGCGTACCTGTAAGGTTGAAGATTTTTATTCTGGTCTCCATTTTTTTATGTCTTTGTTAGCTTGGAACTTAGCTGTACAGTTCAGGGACTACCCTGAAAAGATGAGGGATTTTTTTCTATTGTCTTTCAAGGTATGTATTCTTGCTAATTCTGTCTCTGATTGAGGAATATTGCCATGTGTCTAGTTCTGTTAGAATTTACATCCAAGTATCAGGTGTCTCTGAGGAGACATGCTTGTATGCTCTGAAGATGGAGCGCTTTTGTCAGGAGGAGATAGACTTCTAATACAAAATGTGAGCATGATTGTCATACTTTATAGTCTGTCACTTAAAAATGTTGTAAGAATCCTAGACTTCAATTGGAACTTTCTAAATGAAATGGATTCCAATGTTTGGAGACTGTATCACGAATACAAGCATGTTCAGTACTCGAGTCCTAATCTTCACGCAGAACTTGTACCAACGCTGACAGTTCTGTATGTGTTTGTAGAGAGGGGACTCCAACACTGCTTTACACTTTGAGTAATCTTCTTGTGTAATTGTACAAGTAAAATTGCAATTTGAATATATGCTATTCAGGACTGATTAGTAGAAGTGTCATAGAATAGCCTTAGCAATCATCTGTTCATGAGAAAATTGCTTTATATGGGCAGAATTCTTATTACCTTTTCCTATTTTTGGTGTCAGTTGTCCCAGTTTTGTCCCTCTGACAAAGCTGTTCTAATTGCTCAGAAGACGTGCCTGTTAATGGCAGCTGCAGTTGATCTGGAAATGGGGAGACAACAAGAAACACCTTCTAAACAGGTAGGGCATTGC
This sequence comes from Limnodromus scolopaceus, assembly GCA_028565335.1. Taxonomy (NCBI): domain Eukaryota; kingdom Metazoa; phylum Chordata; class Aves; order Charadriiformes; family Scolopacidae; genus Limnodromus; species Limnodromus scolopaceus. The sequence continues at coordinate 22,213,372 of JAOXNO010000063.1, forward strand.
TCTGTTAACTCATTCTGGATGTAGCAGTGTAGCATTTTTTTCTTTGAATTTGAAGTCTTAGTCGTTTCACTCAGAACTGGATATTGAGAATATACGCACAGAAACCTTGTATGGTTAATTACAATCAATGCACCTAGTGCTTTCCAGACAATTGGAAATGTTGGAGTTCTGTAAACTAGTTCTGTTGACTTCAGTGGATTTTAACTGATTTATATCAGCAAAGAGTCGTGGCAGTACCTTCTCTTAGAGGAATTTCAGTCTACCTTATATATCATGCTAAACATTGGTCAGTCAGGCAGGTAATGACCGCACCTTTAGGATTATGCTGTTGCTGAAAGTAGTGACCAGTGTGGTTGTGATAAAGCTCACAATTTTTTTTGCTCTTTATGCATACATCCTTTTTTGGGGGTATCGTACTAGCTGTGGTAAGAAGATTAAGGAAAATGTACAGTGGTTATGAAGGAAGTACGGAAGTCTGCTGTACAGTGATTGTTGTAGCAGCTTATTTTTGTGTAGAATGATGCACAGCAATTTGTGCTGTGGGGTTTAGTGGTTTGTCAGTCCCAATAGCTTGACTTTATGCTTGGGAGCTAAAATAAATGATGTCCTATAGGAACCCATACTGTTCTTTCTGGATCAATGGAACGGTGAGTGTGAAGAGGCTTTGAGACGTGGAGGTCTTTGAAAAAGAGAGAGGAAAAAAAACACAGCCCAAACCCAGTGTCTGGTGTAGATGATGTACCAATTAAGCTGATGCTTAATTTATTTTATAGTTAGGTATAAAGATCCTGTTAGTTGTGACGTGTACATTCCTTTCACTTTTAAAAATGTGACAAAAAATAACTTTTTAAATTTTGTAAAATAGACGGAGCTTTTGACTCAGGCCCTTGAACATCTCCAGGCATGCAAAGAGATATGGAAAGTTCTGAAATTAACAGGTAAGATACAGAGCATGCCTGTTCAGCACATGTAACTCTTAGATTTAGTCACTGTATTGATGAAAAATACAGGCCATATGGAATTGCTGTCTCAGCTGAAGGGTGTTGATATATGGCAATATGATAAAAGAATTGGCAAAGCCCACTGCTGTTTTTTTTATGTCATTGCAGACTTTTTGTTGTATAGGTGCTGTCGAGTATGGAACTTTTCAGAGTGAAGTTGTGACTGTTGTCTTAAATTTTGAGAAACCCCGAGCTTTTTGCTCGAGAGTGGAGTTGCTCTTGCACTGTTTTAATAGTTTTACCAGGCTCTTCCAATATAAAGCATTTCAGAGTACAGAAGTCCTGCTACCATACTTTGAAGTGCCAAAACCCATCCTCTGTTCCCTGACTATGTCAATTTAGATCAGGCATTACTGGAGACTGATGTGCTTTCAGCTGACAGGTGAGATGCTGGGTGACTGTTAGCCTAGAGGATGCACGCTTCACTTTTTTGGTAGTTTATTGGTAGAAAAATTCCATTAGGCATTCCTTGTCTGGCCTGTGTCTAGTTTCTTTTCACTTATAGGTTTGGGACACTCTGGAGTTTCCATTGTAAGGTGCGTTAGTATTTAACTTTTGTCAAGAAATTTACTTGCTGGGTTTTTTTCCCCCCTTAGAATTTCAGAATGAAAGGTTCATTATATGGCCTGGATTTGGGATTCTCTTTGCCCTTTTTGCACTAAAGGCAAGATAACTCAGCAAGACTTCTTCCCTTTTTAATTTTCCATTCTTAAAATCCCAAGGGGTTGATTATCTCAGGACAGGGACATATTGGAGTTTCTCCTGCAGAGGTTTGTGGAATGATAGCCTGGTGCTTCCCTTATATCTTCGCTAGACCTTGGCCAAGGTGTGGACTAGTCTGTTGCTCTGGAGAAAGCTGAGAATGTCCTTTAGATGGAAAACCAAAGGTCTTTGTGGCAGTTCAGTAGAGGATTGTTTGGTGTTTGTATCAGGTTTACACCTTCCTAGCAGTTCTACTGTTCTCCCACCCTTCTTCTGTGTTTAAGGATTTCCTGAGGGCTTTACTCCTAGAAAGGGGGCAAGTTCAACAGAAAAATATTTTAGCTGTTGATAACTTCTTTCATATGTTGACATTCTGAGTGGTGGCCTTCTGTTACCTCTTTTATCTGTCCTTGAAAGTGGTTCTGTAGTGGCTATTACCTTGCCCAGGAGCATTGCTCGAATTTCGACAATTACAGACAATTCAGATCTTTTTTTTTTTCCTTTTTTTTTTCCTGGGGGAGAGGCATGCTGGTTGGTGGGGTTGTGCTTTGAACATTTGGACATCTGAGCTTTCTGTCCAAGACCGCTTCATGGTTCCACTTGCTCTACTGTTAGATCTGAATAATGGTTTTCCTGCCCGTTAGAAACAAAATTTAAACCTTATGGTATACCATGTAGCTTTAAGACAATGAATCATTATATACAGGCAATTCTGTCTCTTCTGCAGGAGATTTTGCTAAGGACCCAACAGAGACTTTGTTGCTGCTTTATGAATTTGAAGCAAGATCCAAGCTGAATGATCCAACACTCCACAAGCTTATGGAGTCAGTATGGGAGCAACCACAAATAGAGGTCAAGACCCTAGAAATCATTGCATGTAAGGACTGCATTTGTACTTTCATAGTTATTCAAGTCATGAAAAACAGCCTTTGTTGCTCTTCCTGTTCATTTGGGATGACCAGGATTATCATATATTGTGCAGCAAGCAGAAAATGGGTCTAACAGTATATATTTTGTCCTGCGGCAAAGATGCTTAGGATATCAGCAGTGTTAGGAGATCTATATTTTGAAATCCTGTATTATGTGGATGATGAACCAGAAATTTGCTACATCATTCCATTTCTAGCCTCTGAGATGTTTATATAGGTTGTGAGTCTGGAAAAGATAATTCAGATAAACTTTTACAGGCTCCAAACTGGCAAAGGCCAGAGAATGATCCCAGCTGATTCATGCCCCCAGTACAGAAGTTTCAGGATATGGACGTTGGATAGATGTGCAAAAAGTTAGTGTAGTTCATTTTTAAGTAACACTTCTCTATATTGTACCGTACTTTCATCACAAAGGTCTAGTCATGCCTCCTTGAGAATCTAGGGGAGGATCCAAGGAAGGTGAGTAAAATTTAGAAGGTACCGTGGCAAATCTTTGGAGAGGATTCTGTAGGATCGTGTAAACACCTCCCTCCTTCCCTTATCTTGAGGGCATAACACACCAGGGCTTGAAAGCACCATACTGACATCCCGCTCCTGCCTATTTTTCCATCCAAATGTTCATGTTCAAGGAGACAAAACAGCGCTCTTTACTTTAGACACCCACCTCCTCCCGCCCAGTGTTTTTGGGTTACTGCACCAGAAGCAAACAGCAGCGAGAGTACTTGTAAATGCTGAAATCTGCTGTGCTTCTGCCTTGTAGGTCCTCGGCGATGAGGTGCACAGTGAGAAAACAGTAGCCAAGCACTAGTGTGTGACCAGCCCAGGCACCCAGGTTTTAAGCAAATCTTTTGTCAGTTGTTTATCACAAGGGATCTGGCAACATGTTGTAATTTATTTTAGTGACCGATGACATTAAAGTCTGGCTCCAGTCATTTCTTTCTTCTCTATCTTCTTTGCTTTTAAGCGTTAGCGATGGAATCTCCAGCTCGGTATCCTGTGCTGTGTAAGAAAGCTCTCAAGAGTGCACTAAACCTTCACAGAAAGCAGAATGTCATTGATGCTGTGAAATTTAGGTTAGTGTCATCACGTAGCTTTGCCGTGAGCCTGTGACTGGAAATACTGCCAGGGAATAAAGCCTGCAATTTGAAAAAAGTGGATTTTACCTTATGTGCGAGGTTCCGCTTCTTGCTGGCCAACTAGTGTACCTCTCAAGTATGACTGTCTAATGGAGGTGTGAGAGGCAATTTGTTCAGTTGGCATATTTTCTGAAACAGTCCCATTTCCAATCAATGATTCTATTGAGGAAGGAAAATGAAAATCGGATCCAGAAGAGGTCTCTGGCTGTTTCTTGTGAGGAAGGTGTTGGTTTCAAATGTTAGCCTGCAGTAGCAAGCTAGGGATTTCAAAGACAATAAACGAAGGGAAATTAAGGGCTGAGAAGAAAGCCATGAGTTATAAGTTAGTGATACGATGCCATAGTACATATGTGATTTATTGTGCTGGGTAACTGGCGCTCTGACATCTTTACCTTTTGGAATCTTAAATACAACCTGGCGTGTGTCCTCCTCTCTCACTTGATCACCATAAAGGACTTTTTCCCTTCTTGCTGAGTTCGTTGCAGTAACCACTGGGCAAAGGCAACTGTTAGTATCGCCTTTCTCGCTTCACACTGAGAAAGAAAGATCAGTTTTCAGAAAGCATGTGTTTGTTCCTTTGTTACTAATTTTCTGAGGATGCTGACTGCTTTTTTCTTGTTGATGAAGTTAGAAAAGGTACTTTTTCCTTACTGTCATGTGTAGCACCCTAGAAAATATTATGTTTTTTCTTTTGTGTTACTTTAGAGCCCAGCAATGAAAATAGTGAAGTGCTTCTTGCACTTGGCTCTCTTTTTCAACAGTTTGTATGAATGAGATCTGATGCTAGGAAAATGTATGTTTCTGCTATAAGAATATGAGTGTAGTAAGCACCAAGGTGGACATGTCTGACAATCCCAGGGACGTAAGTTAGTGTGCTGCTGATACTAAAAAGTAGCTGGTTGTGCACCCGGTATTTAATGTTTCCTCTTTTGCTGTCTTTTAATTCTCAGCAAATGCTTACACAGTTTGATTAATCTTTCTTTGCCAACTGGTTTAACGGACTTGGATGCCTGTGTACTGCAGGAGGTGTGGGACTACTTTGAAGATGCTCTGAGCGTAGTCAGCAGCACAGTAAGTTGAACAGGAAAACAAGAGATTGGGAGATACTCCCAAGTACATTTAGAAAAAGTTCTCATCAGACTGAGAATAATTAGTAGACTGAACATTATACAGTGTTATCTTTGGAGCAGCTAAGACTTATTCAGTAGAAGATACTGTGTGAGCCGACGCAGGTAGGATGCAGGAACAACCACAAAACCACGGATGAAAGGCAAAGAACAAATTTAATCTTGATGCCTCATGGATCGGGCAATCTCCAAAGCAGCACCTGGGCAGAGGTGTGCAAGCAGGGGATGCAGGCACCTGGGGAGCAGGAGAGAGTTCTTATTAGCGAGAGAGTCCTTGTTAGCAAGGGAATGATAGAGCAAGAGCTCCCACTTGCTGTTCTGCTCTGTATTTCAAGGATTCAAGCAGGCAGTTTTCTGCTGTGCTTTGATCTTCAACAGCAGGGCAGGAATTTCGGCACGTTCGATAAAGCGTCCCTGCGTCCATCCCAGGCCTGTGTTATCTCAGTGTGGGTGTTCAACTTGTTGAGCACATAAGACTAAACAACAGTGTGATATATGTGTTTAACAGCACCCCACATGCGAGTCACTGGAGTGTGTTTACAGTCCTCCTCACTGATCTTCTGTTACTTTCCCACATAAAAGATAGTTATGACTGAATTACAAATTTCCCTGGATTTTGCAAAAGTGTTTTTAGAGACATTTAAGGCCAAATTTTAAGTGCCTTGGCACGCACTTTAGAAACATGTTGAGCTAGAAAATCCATCTTTGCTCCTGCTGCTTTCTAAATTCTTACACTGAATATGGATTTTTAAATGCAGTTTACTTCTCCAGATCAGCTTAAAGCCAGCTAAAATTTGGATACCAGTCTTGCTTTTTTCTCAGCTCTGTTTTGTTAAATATATTTGGGAACATACTCCATTACTATTTTTTCCAAATGACCTAGAACTAGATTCCCGTGTTGTCGGTACTTGTGGCTTGTTTCTGTGAGGACGGGTATATTGACAGTAAAATCTTTCTTTCAGTAAGCATTTCTGCTGCTCCTTGTAGGCCTGAAGCATAATGCTGTACAGTGAAGGAAGTTCACAGAATTAGAATTTCAGAATGTACAGAATTAGAATTTTATCAGGGTCCTGCAGCTGGGACTTGGCAATTCCAGGCACAAATACAGGCTGGGTGGAGAATGGCTGGAGAGCAGCCCTGAGGAGAAGGACTTGGGAGTGCTCTTGGATGAGAATCACAGAACCACAGAATCGTCATGGTTGGAAGGGACCTTTGAGATCATCGAGTCCAACCATACACACACACAAAACCCCCCCAAAAACCCCATAAACAAACAAACAAACAGAAAAAAAAGAAACCCACCAATAAACACCAAAAAAAACCACAAAACAAAACATCCAACCCAACAATCTCGTGCACTAGAGGATGCCCTGAAGTGCCACGTCTACACGTTTCTTAAACACCTCCAGGGATGGTGACTCCACCACCTCCCTGGGCAGGCTGTTCCAGTGCCTGACCA
>JAOXNO010000063.1:22338443-22359483 GCA_028565335.1 Limnodromus scolopaceus
TTTGAAGACTGGAGTGATGTTGGCCTTCCTCCAGTCTTCAGGCACCTCTCCTGTTCTCCATGACCTTTCAAAGATGAAACTACTAAGAACTCTACTCCTTTGGCTATTAACTAATGCAGGAAATGCTAGTGAAAGTGAATGTGTGCAGGCTTTAAATAACCTGAACATTTCCTCACCCTACAAAGCTACTCATACACACAGGTGATGCCACTAGGTTTTGCTCCTACTCCTAAGGTACAAAAAAACCACCCAGCATCCTTGGGTTCTCTTCCTTGCTCTGCTTTCTGGGAGAGGACATCTAGTTTAGTTTCTCAGTGACCTCTGTGGGAAATAGATTTTCCATGGCCCAAGTACTGACCTTCAAACATGGCCAGGCCCCTTGGAAAGTGGTTTGGACTAGATAAGGACCAAAGCTAAAAAAGTGTTGCTTTTCATCTCATGGACTTCATCAAACTAAAAATATGTCTTTCTCAGCAGAAGTTTCTGCAGTCTGTGAATCCAGCCCTGCACTTCTGAAGTCGAAGCTGCAAGACGTTTTGTATTAGAATATTCTGCTGCTACAGCGGTGTCTTACTACAGCTAAAAGTTTCTGTGCATCATTTTATGGAAGGAGGAGTCTTGACAGGCTTCTTTCACATGGTTGTTCTTACTATGATATACCTATAAAGTAGTTTATAAAGGTGATTAAAATTATTTATTAATGTGGCTTTTATGTCCAAGAAGCCAAAATGCAGCAGAATTCTCTAAATAGGTTTGATTTCACTATATTGATAAATACTGTATATCTTGTCAATATATTGTTTACCTTCCCACATCGTGCTGAAAGCTGAAATGTTATTTAGTAGGGAATAGAGCTGGAGAGGGACACTTTACCAGGAAGTGTAGTGACAGGACAAGGGGCAACGGTTTTAAATGGGAAGAGAAGAGATTTAGATTAGACACCAGAAAGAAATTCTTTGCTGTGAGGGTGGTGAGACACTGGAAGAGGTTGCCCAGGAAACTTGTGGATGCCCCATCCCTGGAAGTGTTTAAGGCCAGGCTGGATGGGGCTTTGAGCAACCTGCTCTAGTGGAAGGTGTCCCTGCCCGTGGCGGGGGCGTTGGAACTCCGTGATCTTCAAGGTCCCTTCCAACTCAAACGATTCTATGATTCTATGAATAGTCTCACATGACCTAATAAAAAAATTAGCAAGGTAATATTTACAGTAAAAGGTTCCAACGTGGTTTTCCAAACTGTGTAGAAAAGTGTCTCTTTAATGCTAAAGTATGTTTCTTCTGGGGAGCAAACTAGTTATTGCCTTGATTTGAAAGTATCTATATTTAGAGCAGGAAAGGGTCCAATATTCAAATTCTCCTGGAAGCTACTGTCAACAAGGTGAAATCCCACTTCTTGTTTTAGTGTTGCCAATTGGCTTGTACTTGGGGAGCATTACAGCATGAAAGCCTTATGGCTAGAAATGATGGATGGTTGTGCAGTTGGATAAATCGTTTTCCTTTTGAGCTAAATAAAATACAGTGCTTGTTAATCTAAAGAGCTAATACCCAAGTGCTAAATAGGATTCTGTCCCTTCTTTGCCTTCTCTTTCCTGATGGCAGAGGTTGTGGGAGGCCAATTAAATGACATGGCCAATTTAGGCAGGCAAAGGTGCAGCAACTTTTTAGGTTAACCTCATCTTTAGTGGAATTTCCTGACTTTCAGTGTAGTAATAAAACCCTTCAGAACTGGCCAGTCTGTTGAACACAGAATGCAGTGGTACAGAGGCACAGCTGGCACTGGGAAATGGGCCTCTTCAGCATGAAGGGGAGTTTCTGTCCCATGGCTGGGGAAGGTAGTCATCCATTAACTCAAACACAGCAGTAGTATCAGTTTGGGCATTCAGGCTCTGCGTACTGATGCCATTTATTCTTCTCTTAGTTTCTCTTCCTTTGTTCTGATCCCTGATCTGAAGTTCAGATTAGTTGATATTGACATAACTGGTAAAGCAATGACTAACACGGAACTAGGACTTCAGTGTTAAGAGTAACATTGGAATAGTGGAAATACAAAAATATTCTATACGTATTTGCTTATGAAACCTTATCTTAAAGAAAACTGAAATGAAGACCTGTGAATGATTCAATGCCTTGCGTCAGCTGTGATTGGGTGGATTAATTCAAATGACTGAGAGTTGATTGAAGGCAAAGGAAGAGCTTCAGAACTGAAATTCTTGTAAAAGCATGTGGTGTGCTCTTTAGCCTCTTCCAAACTTAAATATTTGAAAAAAAAAATGCTCTGTATATTAGTTTTGTCATTTGAGGCAATTTGGTAAACCTTTGATTGAAATACCTGGGCCAGAGCCAGTACATTCATGCCATGTGTGATCTAGGACACATGGTTGTGTCTCAGAGGAAAAGCCGTTCTTGATGTGGCTACAGAGAGTACGATGGTTCTTGGATGCTGGGGGGTAAGCACATACACTGGGGAATTACTTTGCATTTCCAGTGTCCCAGGAGGAAAGGTAATGCTCAACATGAATCTATTCAGATGATCAGTTACAGGATTTCAAATACATGCAAATGTCAGTATTTAGCAATTACTGTAGTCAGTAAATTAATCTAATTGAAGGGAGGTGTATAATATGATCAAAGAGGCTATTTCTGCCTTGACTCCTTTAAGGGTAGGAGACACCGTGTAAGAGGTGAAGCTATGGAAGCCGGCTAGGGCCCTCTCAGTTCTGGAGACCAGCGGTCATACTTGATGTTTGAGTCAAGCTGTGGAGCTTTGCTTATCTGTAATGTTCTGTAGGTTGGCATGTGCAAGGAGTTACAGATCATAAATATTTAGGTACTGTGACTTATGGGCAATGCTATTTATTTTGAATATGTACTCTTTATGGTTGGCCTTACATAAAGTGCTTTGAAAGTTCACGTAAAGTTTATCCATATTTGAAGTAAAAGATTAGGATTCCAGCTGAGGCAAACTATTGGAAATTCAGCTCTGTGTTGGTTATCACCAGCCAAGTATCTCGTGATGCTTAGAAAAGAAGATATACTGGGACAGTCTTAAATACAGTTTCCCCCAACTGAGGGAGTGAATCTGTTCCTGTCTCTTTGCCTACTCTGGTATACTTCTGAGGATGAAAGGACTGAAAATAATTTAAAAAAAACCCAACAAAACTCTCCTTCCCTATCCATTGTGCTCTTGGAGTTCCTTCCTCCTACATTTCTGAAATGGAAGAGCTAATTGCAAATGTACAAAGGAGTCTGCTGAATCCAGCAAAAAGTTTTGCTTTAGTGTTGGGGGTGTTTGCCAAGGAACCCTTAACTTCTTAGATCAAGACTCTCAGCTAATGCATGTATTTTTAGCTATTTAGGAGGATGTACTTAAGTAATAACGTATGTTTAACTACTTTGTGCACTATGTAGGTGTTATATATTATGTTCAATTCTGAACGAGCCTCCCAGAATGTTAGTTGCTTTAGCAGAGCTAGTTAAAGTTAACATGACCTTCAATTCTGTGAAATATTCTAATGACTTGCTTCTGAAGGTTTTTTCCATTGTATGAGGCCTAGATAATTGTGTTGCACTTTCTGTTTCTGTAAAAAAAAAAAAAGTAAATCTCCGGATAGATGTTTTTAATAGGAATGAGCATATCTCATATTTCAGTATTCTTATATCTATGCTTTTGAGATAAGCAGACGGGAGATGTGTATTGTGAAGGAATAGGATATAGCCAGGGTTATTGCAAAATGCACGCTGAGCTTTTGTTTAATCTGTTATAGCGTCACTGCCAATGAAAGATTGGTAATGTTGATTGATCTTGCTGATTGGCTGTAATATTAATACACCTAATCAATAAGCTGAGCTCATTATAGCCTTTTATTCACATTAAACCACTTATAATCAGCAATCCATTTTTCTTGCAGGAAGAGCAAGGCTTCTGTGAGCATATAGTGTCTCTATATGTATGTGGGAAAGAAAACATAAGCAAAAACTCTGCTATTCTACCATCGTAGGGCCTTACTCTAAATCTGTCGTGACCTAAGCACGGGTGGCAGGTGACAGCCTGACTGCAAATGCTACATCAGGTGATGCTACATCAGGTGATATTTTCATTTCAAGAAGATAGTTGCATTCAGTCACAGAGGGATGAAGCATTTGGAGTATCTTCCTAAATGGCAGGGGACCTGTAACCCAGATGGGTTTTTCTGGCTCGTGGGTAATTTCCTACCCCAGTGTCTTGTGTTACTGAAGTCCTGGAATTGTCCTTTCCTGCTCCCTTTGGAGGAGGGCCTGCTTATTGCTTGTACAGACCTTGAAGGGGATCCTCTGAGGGGCACAAACAGTATTGCTGAGAACTGAGGTGCTTTTTTGTACAAGAGCGTTGGCCATTCCTGGGGATGTTCCAAGTCAAGGGAGTGTTTTTGCCAACCTGTGTTGGCAGTGAATGTATTAATCTTCCCTCACTGCCTCCTGAGGTGTGTGGCCATGGATCCTGCTTGTGCCCCAGGCACCTCAAATCTGTCAGGCAGTTGGTTTTCGCTGCTGTGTGTATAAAGTTGTGTGTGTGCTTGAATGCCAGGGCCCTAAAACCCAATGACATCCACGTTCTAAATTTCAGTCTGTTTGAGCATATTGGAAGAGACTCACCTGAAATTAAATGGAATGTGAAATAATGTTTAGCTGGGAAATATATAGATTTACTGCTGGTGACCAGAATAAGAACAGTTTCTGATAATAAAAATAAAGTGCTGTGTTGAGGAAACTTAAACAGATACTTAGTGATGCTTCTGTATACAATGGGATACGTGCAAATGAGGTTGCCAGATGGCAGGAGGCAAGCTTACATAGATCCTAGCAAAACAAATGACACTTCTTGCAGTGAAAGTCAACAACAAGCAGAAATACTTATAATGCATTCTTTTACAGTAATAGAATATTCATAAACAAATAATAGATTCCAGGCTAATCTATCACTGCCAGGGGGAGGTGCCAACATCTCAAGTCTTGACAAAACTTTTGTCCTTGGTTATTTAATTTTTCAATTCATCATTAAGTGATAAGAATAATAACTCAAGCCCTTATTTGAAGGAAGTTGGAACTCCAGACTACTTTACTTGAATAGAAGCCCTCTAAACAAACATGACAGAAAATTTCAGAAATACATAACTAGAAAGAAGTGTAAGTAATTTTGGAAAGCTGCTAGGGCCTTAAATTAAAGAAATTAAAGAATTAAGACTGATGAGATACTTATTCCCTAAGCATTTGTACAGCATCAAAAGGCAGATTATATAGATTCTTCTGACTTTGAGAAAATGTTTGCTTTTACTGATGAAATGAATTTTTTTTTTTTATTCAAAAGTTCTGTACTTCAAGGAGCAGCACGCATTATTGCTTGTATTATCGCTTACATTATCACTTGATTGCACTTGCTTGGAAATTAACAGGATGAAACCATTTAAAATTATACATACTAAGGAGGATACTTGCTTGGCGCAATTATGAATCTGTGAAGGAATAGAGTGTTTTATATTAAAAATAATCCTATATCAAATGAATGGTTTTTCTCCCAGAGTGTGTATATAGGCTGGTGAATTCAATTGAGTATCGGTGTGGCCTTTTTCGAAGAAATAAGCGTGAGTAATTGCAGAGGTATTTGGTAGCCTCCTCACACAAGTTGCAGTCTTCCTGCACCTTCTCACCTCCTCCCAGCGTACGGCTGCCTTGTGCCATTGGAGCTGGCATGTCGGGCCTGGTGGAAAGCAGCTCTCTCCAGAGACACGTGTGTGTCCCAGCCCGTGCTGCTGGGGAAGCCGAAGTTGGGTGAGACTGAAACTGCTCTCAAAAAGGTCAGAGTAACCTTCATGCAGGAAAGAGCAGGCTCCTGGGGAAAAGTGTAAGGATGAGATGGTTTGGCGGACAGCCCAGGGGCAGCGAGGCAGCAGCAGGAGCTCTGAGCCAGGCTGAGAACAATGGAGAGCACTTGGTGTTAGCTCAGGTGGGCTCTTTTTCAGTCGGCCTTTAGCAGGTCTTGGTAATCCAAATGGACTCTGAGCACCTCTTAGCAACTTCACGAGGTGCACCCTCTTCTGACTCGTGGAGCATCATCATCACGTTGGGGATCTAACTCTCATACTTCCTAAAAATGTTCATGGAAAAAAATGCACCTTAAGACACTTAAATGTGAATAATTTTAATGGAAAAACCCCCAAAATGGAAATAGATTTTGTGGTAGGGAGCTGCTATGTTGGAGACCTCATAAGGCAATTTTTCTATTCCAGAGTCTGGTGTCTTACGACCGATTCCAAGCGTGGTCTTTACTGAAAGCAGATGGGTGCCTTCGCCTGTGTTAAGCAAGTATGAGATGCACCTCAGCAACATGTAATTGAAGAAGTATGCAGGCAATCTAAAGGGTCCTGGACTGTAGAGACCTGCTTGGGAGTACAGACTACTGCTGGTGGTGTGTCCATATGGGAACTGCTTTTGGGAAGGATGCTACCAGCAGGTGCAGCCAAGTGTCCTGCTGCAGCGGGCAGATGGTGGTGATTCACTTCACAGCTCGAAGTAACCGTTGGGGATGCAGGCATTATCTGGGGTTTATGTGCCAGCAAATGACCAAGCATCTGATCTTTAAATCTGTTCAAATACCTAAAGATCAAGTCTCTCTAATGGGATTTTAAAAAAGCACTTAAGAACAGGGTGAGTTTCTTAGTCACTGAAAGCAATGAGACCAGTACCTAAGCTGGGCTTTTGGCACAGTCCTGTGCTCCTTTCCCGCGATCGGTCTTTGAACCAAAATGGTGTTTCTCGAGACTGTTTTCCTTGTCAGGGGCTGTCATTCTTTTTCTCCCACTAGAATGGTGTGAGCATAGAAACCCTGAGTGAGCCAGAATGAGAGTCCCAGTGGAATGCTGCACTAGTGCCAGTCCAGCTAGCTAGCACTGTGACAGCTCTGAAAGTCCCAGTGCAGCTCTACAGTCTGCACCCTCCTCTTCTGCACGTGCTATGCCAGCCAAAGCCATAGAATCATCACGCCGGGCTGGGCTCTTGCATCAGAGCTCTTCCATATGCTTGGAAAAGTTTCTCCAATGAGTATCTCCACCCACACCACCTCGGAGCTAGCTCCTCTTGTGGAAACTCACTCTGAGATAGCAAAAGATTGAAGCTGTTTCACACTGTTTCTGGGAAATGTGAAGACCTGGGGCCAGAAGTGGAAGCTGGAGAGTACGGTGGCTGGAGAGTGGCTGAATTTTCCTGTTTTGCTCTGTTATCTCCTTAGCTGTCTCTCTTCTGCTTTCCTGGTTCCTGTAGGTAGCATGGTCCTAGAAGCACGTCCCTAGGACAGGGCTCTGTAGCTGGGTTCCTTCCCTTCGGGTGAGTAAAGGTCCTTAAGATCATCCAGAGCATCCACTAGAGTGGAGACCACTGCCAGCACTACGTAGTTGCTTTCATACTCAAAGAGCACCCTTCTAATCCATGTCTATCTCAGGCACCAGGTGGCATTGCTTTCTGTGGAGACCCAAGTGCTCAGGGTACGAATACCTTTCATCTTAAATTTCCTTTCTATCCCTATTCCTTGAGAGAGTCCCATTCCTGGGACTTCCTATACATAAGTTCTCCTGTAACGTGGGCCCTATTCCTGGAGCATGTGGTCCCCCTGTCCCTTAGGAGAAGGATGTAAGCGGATTATCAATGGCATAAACTGCTTTGAAACCGGCTGAGCCCTGAACCCAGTGCCACAGTTGCTGTATTACACTGGGGTCAGAACGTGGTGGTGAAATGCACGCTGTATTAATTTCATTAGGGTATAAAGGCTGAAAGTACCTGCGATGTGCTAAAGTTGTAAAAGAGACAGCAGAGGAAAGGTAATAAAGAGCAAAAGAAGGTGGCCCTACTTGTTCCTCTCCTTGGATTTGCTGTCAGGGTTGTGATGAAGCATTGAGGCTGGTACTTACTGGTTTGCCAGAGACATCAGGCCCATCTAAGATTCCCCACTGTTTTATTTTACTTTCTTTTGGCTTTTAGCTGATTTATCTCTTAACCTTGCGCATTACACCTGCTATTATGCACCGTTGCTTAACTGCCGTTCGATTTACCTCATTTTCTCCAGAATGTTTTGAATTATGTTGAAATTGTTCAGCAAAACACTCGTGTTGTTTCTTAGCTTTCCGGCAGCGCAAGCTGCTCTCTGCCTTGCAATGGGGAGCCAGGTTCAGGGCAGTATTGATATGTTTTTCCCTGTTTGCAAGACAGGGAAGACACAGCCAGGGATTTTAACCTCTGTTCTATTTAGCCATTGTAAAATATCATAAATAGACAGTCTTCAAACACCACTGGTGAGAGTGTCTCAGGAGTTGCGGAATATATTTTTGCTACAGGAGTCTCTTGAGTAAATTGTTGAATAAATTGCATCCTTACACTGCGCTGCTGGGCTAGTGAATGAGAAAAAAGCATATATATGTGCTACTTTGATATTTTTATTAGGGTTAGCAGGAGATTTGGGAGCATTTGCTTATTTGTCCATCTTTGTACTTTATTGTATGTTTGTACATACACCATACTGTACTGATTCAAAAATCCCAAAGTGAGTAAAAAATAATGTACTGCTTTTTTTGAGCAGAGTCATTCCATTAGGTACTGGCCTGTTCCCACCTGCGACGGTGAGTGGCTCTGGGTCCTGAAATGAGAATGGAAATTTGATGAAAGGTGCTGAATTTACAGAACTAGTTATACAGTGTTGTAACATCGTAATTTACAAGTCAGTCTTTTTTCCTTGTGAAACGCAGGATAACAAATGGAGAGGTTTTCTTCAGCTTCTCCAACAAGTGATTAAGTTTACAGAACTGTGTTTACATTTCTCAGCTCTAGCTGCTATAATAAAACATTTTATCACTGACTGGGTGGTCCCCCGTGGTACTGAGCTGTATGACACTTTTGAGCATCAGGCCAGCTGCTGTTTGTATTTCAGACTGCCTCTTCCCAAGGTGGGTTGCATGTAGAATTAACAGTTTATCAGGGAATTTTGGAAGATCGCATAGGTTTTTATTTCAGTCCTGTGGCGATATATAACTTGGAGTAGCTAGTCTGAGAACATAGTGATGGATCATGATTGATCATAGCTCTGCATCAACAAGTCTACAGCTGGTAGAGAGCATGCATACCCTCAAAGAGATGCTGCTGTGTGCCATTAGATTGGATGAATGAGGGATTTCAAGTGTGCATTTCAGTTGTATTGGAAAACTCTTCAGAGTTTGCTGTTACTAGGAGACTTCTTCCAGAGGTTCAAGATACCCCTCAGGATAAACAAATTCGGTTCTAAATAAATTCTTGTTAATGAAAACTCATTGTCACATGCAAAAGATAGAGGTTCTGCAGTGTCTAGCAGCTGGTGACAGTGGAGTATCAACACAGCATGTTCTCATGCCACAACTGCGTGGATTCTTGAGGGACTTGAGTAAGTAGCCGCTCACATGATACTGGAGAGTGCAGGGGAGACAACCATTCTTACACTTGTTTATTCCAGCTTTTTCACTTGTGTAAATTCTATCTAATGAAAAAGCTGCAGTGAAGGATGGCTGTAGGAGGAGGTCAAAGCGAGGGCAGTTGTTGTGGCCTGTCCGTCCAGCACCCTCTGTCAGCAATTAGTCTACGCTTGGCTTCTTCCAACGCTTTGCTCTAACCTGTAAGCAGTGTGTCAGGTGCCGGGGCTCTACCAGGACACCTGAGATCGGGTATGCCACGTCATGCTGTACAGATACAGTCACGGCTGCAGGCTAGAGCTGCTCTCCCTTGAATCCTTGCAGGCTCTACTGAACAAGCTCTGCTTCTTACAAGGTAAAATACCAGTGATCAGCTATTAAGCAATATCCTGTGTCTGGCTTACAGCTCGGGCTGGATGTGAAGTCAGCAGAAACTGTGTCTCAGAGGACCTTGTCTCTGTGAGAAGCAGTGGCTTCTTGCTGTATATGTCTCCTTGGTTCCCTGCCTAGAGAAACTGAGCACATACTTATTTCTATAATTCTCACAGTCCTTGCAGAGGCTTGAGAAAGGTGAACAGGATTACGAGAAACTGTGAACTTTGAGCAAAGCCTTGGTCCTGGAAAAGAAGAACCTGAAAATTCTTGGAACTGAGATCTTCTTTCAGTTACTTTATTTGGTACACAGTGTCTTTATCTCCTGCTGACCGAAGGCAGCAGGTTCTATAACCAGGTTATGAAAATCCTTCTTCCAAACACAAAAGGAAAAAAATAACTGAACCCCAATGAACAACAAAAATCTTCTGCCCTCCTTTAAGATGTTAAGTGCCCTTATGTCATCCTGGAGTAGTCTCCATTGCCCAACAGGAGTTGGTCTGTGGCCTGTCCTGGTGACATCTCCTTACTGCTCTGTCTGTCCTCTCGGCTGCTGGAGTGGGCTGGGAGATGGATCCCTGGCTTGTCCATTGACCCTCTGCATTGCTATATTCCAGAGAAGGGCAGATTCTCTGCCAGCTTCTTTGAGGGTCCCTAAACCCCTCTGCACACTTGGGCACCACAAAGTGGGGTGAGGAACAGAACAGCCTCCTAGGGAACACCACGAGGGTGCAGTCGGAGTGGGGTCCTTGTTCTAACCGCACTGGGTTATCCTGGGGCGAGTGCCATGGCCAGGAGCCCATTTGCTGTTCAGCATCACAAGGGGGGAAAAGTGAGAAAGTTAAGTCAGTCCAGGTGTGCCTTTATCTCCACGCTGATGACAGCTTTCTGTTGATTAATCTGTGTTCAAAAGTGTGCAATTTCTAACTTGCCTTAACTGGGGTCTGAGAAAAATGGCTAGGGCTGGGGAGGAAAGCAGTTAGCTCATCTATGGCTTCAGTGGGAAGTTAAAGGAAAGCTTATGGTTTGGGCATGGTTCCAGGTAGAGAAGTGGAGACAAACAAATGTTCTCTTTCTGTAGCTAAGGCTAATGTATGTCTCAACAGAAAACATTTCTCACAAAAAATAATACAGCTATCTTGTATAATCAGCAGTTTTGCCATTTACAGCTTGGAACACTTTTCTCTTTGGGGACCCAATTCTCCGTGAAACTCTTTGTACTGCGTATCACCTGAAAGATGAATTCTTTTACAATTTTTCTTGCAAAGCTTGTAAATCACAGTAGCAAGAGGGGAAAAAAAAAACCCAAAAGAGCCCAATCAGGAAATGGAAAGAAAAATACATATGAGCCACATCAATCTCTTGGGAAAATGCTCTGATCCACTGGGCCAGCTGCTAGTGGATGTGTCAGCTCAGCTTGTGTGAGCGCTGCGGCTGCAAGGTCTTAAGGTGCCAGTAATCAACACGCATCGGTGTTTGTGAGAATGGCAGGAGAGAGCTGGCTCTGCACAGATAGTGAATCTCTCAATGTCACTTTGCAGTTTCTTCTTTGTTGTAGATTTTTTGCTAGGCCCAGTTAGTGCCTCTTTTCAGCATCCTTTTTGCCTCTTCTTTTTAAAATCTTTTCCCCTCCCCATTTTTCAGGTTCATTCTGAATTTTCTTCCTCTGCCTGTCTCCTTGACTCCTCCCTCTTGACTTTCTGTGCCACTTTGGGGTTAAATTGTTCAGGTGAATCCAAACATAGCTCCTCTTAGCAGTGTTGGTTGTTCAGGTTGGCTCTCTCTGATGCTGGAACGTGTGGTGAATGCAGCTCTGCTTTGGTTTGGTCTGACATTTTCCATTTAGAAAAGCTTCATGACTAAGACTTCTCAAACTATATTTTAAAACTTGCATTTTTAAAAAGATGGAATCACAATGTACAGTGAACTGGGTAACGTGGCTAGGTCACAACCAAAACCTCCCCTGTCACCAAATCAGATTTATCACAGAATGTAAAATGCAAATCCTATCATCTGTACAAAGTGTCTTTTACAGAATTTCGAGAGGACATCTGTATGGATGTTCAGACTCAGTGTAGTGAATAACAATGTGAGTTTTTAAATAATCCTACTATTTATCATAATCCCAAGCAAGAGAATTTCTGTTGGCTGATGTGCACATGAGTGGTTTTTCCTTTTAATTACATTTAATTGCTTTATAGGGTGCTTAATTCCTCAGGTAACCTGCATATGTGATTGCACAAAGGGCTGAACGAAGGCTTGGGTACATATTTTGTCCCTACAAGGAAAAATTTTACTACTTTAGGCCTAGAATTTCATTCTAAGAATATAGAGAGAGGAATTTGTTTGGAAGGCTTTTCAGATCTCTTATAAAAGCAGCAGGACAGCTGAAACTTCAGACAGAAGCCACCTGCTATTATATGACTGAGAAGTTTTAGGAGACCTTTCGTACCCGTGTTCATTGGATCAGTGATGCAACTTCCCTGTCATTTTGAAGTCTAAGGATTTTTGTCACTTCTCGCTGTCAATTCAGTAGTACATTTAACTACAGTTCACACTAATGGTTTTTGTTGTCCAGGAATGTGGGCAAGTTCACTGCGAAAGTGAAAGTCTTGCCCTTACTGATGTCAGTGAAGCACGGTGGACGCATCCTGAACTTTGCCTGGATACTTGTACACCTCTGTTAGACCCCTCTGTAGTCTGTCTTCAGGCTGTGTGACTACCTGAACTGTTTGTGAGACAAATACTCACTAGTTGAACAGTTTTGTTGAGATGCAGAAATCAGCTGGCACGTTTTTGTCCTCTTGCTTAAATCGGTGCTAGGTTCAGAAGTGGGTTCCCACATGACTGCATGTAGGTAGGTATGAATAGAGCGTTCCGTGACTCACTGTAACAGCAGATATGGTGGAGCAATATTGCATCTGGCAAACTCGCTAGTTAAACATTCAGCAAATATAAAATGCTGTAGTCAAGGACAGAGCTGGTGTCAATTTTCATTTGTAATTAAGTCTTTGTTGTGAACATGCTTACTCAGTGCTCTAGTTAACAGCAGCTCTTGTGTTGGCTGTGACCTCACAGCGAAAGCTTCATGGGCGGATCTTCAGCTTACTTGAAACCCGTTGTAAAATTAGGGACATATTGATCAAAGCTCTTATTCCTCAAAGCACTAGCCATGTGCATAACTCCTTTTTTATTTAGCGTGATATGCGCCTGAGGGAGACGTTTCAAAGGCAGAGGGCACAGGCGGCTTACCTGCCCTTCTGCCCACGGGAGTTCCCCACGGGATGTGCTGAACCAGGACAGCGAGGTCTGGGTGCATTTATGAAGAACAAGGTGTCTTTACTTACCATGAACAAGCTGTGCAAGTAAGCAGCTGCAGTCCATCAGGGGAGGTGCTTCCAGTGCGCTATACGCGAGGATGATAAACGCTAAACTTTAGCAGGTGCAGAGAAAGATGTACAGGGAATGGATTCCCTGTTTCCTAAGTGACTGAAAAAGCTTTGCCTATAAAACTTACCAAAAAGAAAAAATAAAAAAAGGTGAGGAATATAGTTGCTTCCTTTGGTGAATCAAGGAGTTAAGTACCAGAGAAAGAAAAAAAAGTCAAATTAGAAGACAGCATTTCCACAATTACAGGTGGGTTCACATAAATAAGGTATGATGAAATCATCTTCCACTAATAATCAGCCTAAAAATAGATTAGCCCAAGAAGGTGTGGAAGAGGCTTCTACTAAAGGCAAGGGGGACACAAATTTTAACTGCTTTGGAGATGGTATTTGGATAGTTCATGAAAAGGAGGGTCAGATATGGTGCCTGCAGTAGTGGCAGCTAACTCTCAAGGTCTGGGAAATTCTGCAGCCCTTTACTGTGACAGCCAGCATCTGGTTGAGATCCATAAGCTAAAATGTGCTCTCTTATTTCTTGGTCCTTGGATCAGAGCTGAACTAAGCTCCTCATCTAGGAGCTGGGAGAAAAATGTGAATATTTAAGTGCTCTGCAAATGCTTCAGTTACTATTAAAAGAGGCAGCAAAAGATTATTGTCAACTGCATCTGGCCACAGCAACTGTGGGAGATGCTGATATCTTTCTTATTCCCAGTATTTTTTGAAAGACTAACACTGAATAACCCTACTTGGAGCTGTTATTCCTCCCTCATTAAGTGCAGCTGGAACCAGCTGAAGAGTTGCTTTGGAGCCAATAAGGCTTGTTGCGTGTTGGCCCTTTCTGGAGCTTTGGCAGAAGAGACACAGATTCTGAGACGCTCCCTGGGCTCACACGTGCTCTCTGAGCATCTGACACCAGTGGGCTGTGAGGACCAGGGGAAACGTGGTGACTTGGCCAAGCGTGCTCACTGCAGCCTCGGGACAATCCTGCTGTCATTGCTTGTGCCGGGGGCTCTGATGTTGAAGATGGCCTACGCGTGAGAGGTTGCCCCCAAAATTGTATGGTTGGATGTTGAAAAGATCACAAGAAAAGCGTTTGCCCTAGGGCACGCAGCAGAGGAAGGCAGGTAGTCCAAGGGAAGAAGTACTCCCGGGTTTTATATGTGCTGGTTAGAAATTGGTTCAACGTGCACAGAGGCAAAGGGCAACGGCCCAAGTGCCAACAGCTCTGGATTGGAAATGGCTAATTCTGGGTTGGCTATGGCTAATGTTTTCTCAGAGCAGCGTGTTAAGGGTCAAAGCTCCAGTAGCTCTGACCACAAAGTTGTGCTCTCCAAGGACATGGCTTCCTGCACCGAGAGCTGAAATGCTGAAAATTTTATTGTCAGCCAGGATGAGGAAACTATACTTAAAGGTGGTTCTGGGTTCTCCCTCCCATCCATTTGTGCATGGCTTGTAGACAAATAAGCACTGATGGGGAGTGTCCTTCATGGTGGATTTCCTGGTTGGCTCCACAGCGATCACCTTTTGGCCATGTTTGCCACTAACTAATTCATCCTTCAGAACGCAAAGATCCTCACGCCTAGCCCAGATCTCTGAATTTCCTCAGGCTGGGCGGAGGTGAATGAAAACATCAAGCAGAAAGTAATCTAAAAGTGAAAGTACTGATCTACGAGCTCACAGACCTCATACAGGGTCCTTCCTGCCAAAGAGGAAAGCCGTTTGGCCTGATCCTGTACTCCGAAGCGGAGAAGCGGTTCCTCCTGCGGTGCTTGCTGAGCTGGAGCTGGAGCTGGGCTGTCCTGGTGCCGGCAGCGGGAGCACTGGGGGATCACTGGGGTGCACAGCGCAGGACCAGCGTCGCTCGGCAGCAGTTGGTGAGGAGGTGCCAGGGCTTAATGCACTGCCCAGTTACTCTAGGGAAAAAAGGCAAATATAAAGACTTTGGTTAGCTTAGGTTCCTAATTAAAAAGTGGGAGTTTTAGTGTGGGAAGAGATACAGTCAAAAGCTAAAAGCGTTCCTCTGGTCCAAGCAGTGCCTTCTGCCACCAAGAACGTGGCTGCCCTGAATGTGCTGCACGGTCTCAGAGGAGAAACATCTTCCAGCTACTTTTGGCCCTGCTGATTTTAGGAGCTGAGTTATGTATTTGTTATTGAAGGACTTTGTCACGATCTGCTTATAAGCTTATTTTTGATTCAATTACATCACAATTAGGGATGACATGAAGTTGTTCCTGGCCTTCAAGGGCACGTGTGCCGTGAAATTTCTGGGGTTTATAGCTCAATTGCATCTTAGCCATTAATTGTATTAAAACTGCATTTAAATATTTAAAGACTGCAGATCCTACTTTGCTAGTGAAATGGTTTTGCTGTCTGCAAGCATGCAGGTCCTCTGATTAAAATGATCAGTCTTGTCTTCAAGGCTAGAAGCTGCTGCTGTTTAAAAAAAAAAAAAGAATATACATTCATACACCTCCCCCATTTCAAAGGCAGTCCACCATCATGAAATCTGTTCAAACAAACACAGAGGGAATAAGAATAAGATATTGAGAAATAAAATTTTGCTAACTTAAAATTTCAGGTTCATCCACAAAAAATAATTTCTTAACGTATAATATCTGGGCTTATCCCACAGGACAGTGTGCTGCTGCTCCCTGAGGGATTGCTGCTTTTTCTCTCACAGCAGGTTTTTTCAGGTACTTCCAAAGGGCCCCAAGCTCCCAGGATCTGGCGAGGTGCCCAGTAGTGAGGTCTTTTTTTGTCTCATGGAATAAAAAGAGATATATTTACCGTCTGTGGCTTTTGCTGCTCATACTACTACAGTATCAGTAAAAATACTTCATGTAATAGGAGTGTTGTTTGGCTCCTGAAGCTCTCTGGGCTGACACGTGCCTCTCTGGGCAGGCACACCTCTTGTATTAAGAAGGCTTCAAAATGCTTTGCCAGGATCTGTGTGCGATGCCAAGGACGTGAGCTTTCCTTTTTTTCTTCATCCAATTTTTCTTTCCAAATGTGGCTAACATTTTTCTAATAATTCTAACATTCACGTTAAATTTTGTGCTAAAGAAATCACAGTTTGAAAGCTGCAGTGTATTTCTGCGCGTTGTAACAACTCGAACTTTCTCACTGAGAAATAGCAGAAAATAATTAGTAATCAGCAGTGGGAGTCTAACGTTATAATTCTACAGCTGTTGTGCAAAATAACTTCGTACATATCTGGTGGAAACAATTAGTGAAATAGCAAGGAATAAAAATTATGCACCACGATTGCAGAATTTGTGAGCAGAACAGTAGGTAGAAATTAATGGATTCTTTTGGTTTGTTGCTACTCACGTAAGTGAAAATCTGAAAAACCTGCCAACAAAAGAATTGTGATTATTGGCCTGAAAGTTGTGACAGACTATGGATAATAGGGGGCGAGCTGCTGAAATGTAAGTTGGAAGAACATTTTCATGAGGCTTGTATGAGGCAGGCTGGTTTAGAAGCTTTAAGCCACGGTAAAAGGGCTGGATTTATTTGGTTGAATGGATCTTAATGCTTTGAGCTGCCAGGTACGTGCTGTAGAAGATCCTGCTGTGATGCAGCACTTGGTCATAGCTCTGAGTAATGAATCACCCCTTGGGCGGCGGATGGTTCTTTTCCCAACTCTTACTGGCTACATTTTGTGTAAAACAGCTTCAGTAGCAGCATAACGTGGTGCTTTTTGATCAGTGTAATCGAGGGTTGTTATTGCTTAAATAGATGAAGGGACTGGTACTACAGAGCTCCCAAAACCAGCAGTTCTCTCTTAACTCTGGGCTTGAATACCTTGCAGATCTCTGTCGAGTCCTCTGGTCATGGGAGCACAGCTGAGACGATTTCAGCTGGTAGTAGTTAAAACCATTGCATGTGTCAAAGGAAATGGGATCAACAAATGAAGTGAAAAATATGTCGTTCGTAAACAGAATTGTGAAAAAGAACTTGCCTTCTAGCTCATCTGGATTGTGCCATGTGGGACCATATGTCATTTGACCTTTATTTCCTTTGGCTAAGTAGGTTCACTTCTGATGTAAACAAGTGCAGAAAACGATGGGATTGCAACACAGCTTTGGTTAGAAAAATCAACAAATTTTTTGGTTATTCTCTGCAATCTTCCTGTAAGTGTATTTGTGCTTTTTGCAATACCTTCTCTTCTGTGGCCGTATCTTTCTGCTTCACATACTTGGAAATTTAAGGTTATAGGTGCATATTGGGCTACTCTGTTGAGTAGCCTGGGGTTTGTGTGGGCAACGTGGCTGAGCCCCATGGTTAGGATTGATGTATTTAGTACTTAAATTATTAAAGATATTTCTGTTATGGGATTTTACAGCTCAAACATATAGGCCTTGAACTGGGGAAAAGCTTATCTTTTATGGGAATGTTGCTTAAAATATGTAGTCTGTGATGTGCCTTGTGAGAGCTCACTGAAAATTATGCAGAATTCCCGGAGTGCCCCTGACAATTTTGCCTGTGGCTAATGAAGTGTGTGGCATCTCGGCCAGGGTGTGCCCCGACGCGTGTCCTGTTCTCCTCGCTTCTGTGTGGGGATCATCCAGTTGGGCTCCCGACAGCTCCTTCATTGAGCACGTAAATTACTGACTGCCCAGAGCAATGGGCGTGAAATGGGAGCGAGCTGTGGCTTATCTCCCAAATTGTGAAAATAGTAAAAAAACCGAGCAAACTTTCCCGGGTTTTGCCACTGCATTTTTTGAAACTAAAATGTCCATTTTCTGTCTGTGTGTTTTTAACCCTGCTTCATTCTACTTTGCTATCAAAGCAGTGCTTGTCATAAGGAAACCTGATGCTTTGTGAATATAATTTAAGTCTCCCAAAAGAGACTGCATAATTCTGAGCCCCTAACTAAGCAGCTAAATCCTAATCTGTTACCTAGTCAGAGAAAAAGTCTTCCCCAGAAGAGAAATCTTGAGGTTTTCAGTCAGGGAAAGTACAGTATAAGACGAAACGATGAAATTCCACAGCCATTTCCACAGAGACTGCATCGCCTCTGGGTGCGCTTCTTCCTCTCTGGCTGGATGAAGCTGCTGTGGGATCTCTCGCTGTTCCTTGGAGCAGAGGCATCGCACGGATTCTGGGGGGGCTGACTCCATCTCTTACCCGCTGTTCGGTGAGTGCCGTTACCTGTCATTAACGTCCCACTGATTCTGCACTCAACCGCTGTGTCTGGGTAATTATGTTCGTGGGACAGAAGCTGTCGCCAGTCATAAATACCTGGTGCTTTGGTGAACTAGATAATGCCGGTTGTTAACGCGTGAGCAGCTTGAAGCTGTGTCTGATGCTTATGAGTTGCTCCTTAGCTGCTGGGAGGCAGTTGAAATATCGAGGGCTGTAGTTAGTAGCCCTGCCTTGACTCAGCGTTTGTCAGGCCGGCGTACGAGAAGGTGAAATGCAGTTGTCATCTGCCGTGCTGAAAACAGGGCCTTTTGAAAAGTAAACAAAGTGGTTTGCAGTGGAAACTGCTCTGAAAGAGTTGTGATGAGCAGCAGAAAGTCCAGCTGGAGGCCCCACTGCTGGCGTATCCCAGTGGTCAATAGCGGGGCCGGTAGAGTTTAGTATCTTCATTAATGACCTGGATAATACCACAGAGTGTACCCTCAGCAAGTTTGCAAAGGCTACAAAATGGAGAGCGGTGGCCGGGTATGGCAGATGGTTGCACTGCCTGGGACAGGCTGATGGGAATCTCATGAAATTCAGCAAAGAGAAATGCAAGGTCCTGCATCAGGGCAGGAATAACCCCATGTACCAATACCAACTGGAAAGCAGCTTTGCAGATATAAAAGATCCAGGATTCCTGGTGGACCATGAGCAAGCAATGTACCTTCGTGGGAAAGGAGGCCAACAGCCTCCTGGGTGCATTGGGAAGAGCGTGGCCAGCACCCCAGAGGAGCTGACCCTTCTTTTTACTGAGCCCTGGTGAGGCTGCATCTGGAACATTGTGTCCAGGGCTGGGCTCCCCAGTACAAGAGAGACATGGACATACTGGAGTGAATCCAGTGAAGGGTTGTGAAGATGACGAAGGGATTGAAGCATCTGACATATAGGGAGAGGCTGAGAGAGCTGGGGTTATTTAGCCTGGAAAAGAGAAGGCTCAGAGAGGTCCTACCCATGTGTGTAATAAATACCTGATGTGGGGGGAAGTGAAGGCAGACTCTTTTCAGTGGTGCCCAGTGAAAGGACAAGAGGCAATAAACACTAATTGGAATACAGGAAATTATGTTTAAGCATAAGATTTATTTATTTATTTATTTATTTGGTCTGTGAGGATAAGTGGATGCTGGAGCTGGTTCCCCAAGAGGCTGTGGAGTCTCCATCCTTGGAGACATTCAAAACCCGCCTGGACAAACTCACGAGCCATCGCTCTGGTTGACCCCGCTCCTTGCAGGGGGTCTGGAGGGTCCTTAGCCATTCTGTGCCTCTGTGCCCCTCTGCCTGGGTACGGCCGCTGCCTGGCCTCTCCCGCGAGAGGTGCCATCGAGTAGGTGCACTAACAGCTGGAATAATCCTGTGTTACAGCGAGTAATCACCGCCGCTTAGATTTGTAGCCCTTTGTGTTCCTGAGTGACATTAGCCTATTATCCTATTGCTAATCGTTTCCACTTGGTAGGAAGCTATGAAACCGATTTAATTGGTTACCAGTTAACGAACGTTGCAATTAGAACACTTCTAGCACAAGGGAGCATAGCTTCATTATATACAATACACAATTGCAATGAGCATGCAAAATCAGAATTTCCTGAGAATAAGCATGGCATGGAGGGGGCTGTAGCTAAAACCTGACCCCTTTGATTTACTGTCTTAATGAATCCCGAATTGCATTTATTCTTCTTGCTTTCTTTTAGAATAAAGTAATAAGATATTAAACTGCCGGTTTATAAAACCTCCTCTACCTTTTTATTAGTAATCACACATTTTTGTGTGCTAGTGAAGAATTTTTCAAGGGCTTTGTGGATGGTGAGGGAGGAGCTACCACGTGTTCCTGGTCCTCTGGAGCAGGCTGGGTGTGTGGAGTCTCCAGCGCTTTCCGCTAGGTGCCTGCAGTCTACTGAGGAGCCCAAAAAGCAGCAGGCACTTGTGCGCTAATACCTTATTTCTTATTAAATTAGGCTCAACTGTTGCAGGAGCACTAGACTAGCTGAGATCTCTTGGATTGCTCGGTGAAAGCTTCTGCAGTAACTTGCACCCATGGTGCCCACCTACTTTGCAGAATGGGTGCGTTGCTGTCCTGAAGCTCTTTGGTCCCCTGGCACCTCCACTGCAGGTGTCTGGGGAATCTGCAATTTTTAGGCTGAATCTGGTTAATCTGTGTTTGCATACTTGTCTTTGGTGCTGTTCATTAGCAGAACACTGCTTAGCCACTGCATTTCCTTTCCTTGTGCTTGTCTCCTGATAAATTCAGAGGGATTGGGTTTTCACGGCAAGTTTTGCTAGACTGAATAGATTGGTGTGTGCTGTTCCAGAAGGGGTCTTGGGGGAAATCTGTACAAAGGTTGCCTTTAATCCCTCTTCCGTTTCATAATTTCATCCGTTTCTTAATTTCTCCTAAAATTTAGTACCTTACTGCGGCTGGACTAGTGTCCCTATCATTTTCCCCAAATGATCATTGTACCTGTAAGTAGACCCGCTGTTCAGATCTATTTGCATGAGATTTTAACATTTCTGTTCTAACCCTCCACTCTGCACTTGTCAGACCCCACCTGGAGTGCTGTGTCCAGCTCTGGAGTCCTCAACACAGGAAGGACATGGACCTGTTGAAACGGGTCCAGCGGAGGGCCACGAAGATGATCAGAGGGAT
>JAOXNO010000063.1:22365451-22376857 GCA_028565335.1 Limnodromus scolopaceus
GGCCAGAACGAATGGGGATGCAGTGTGAAACAACTGCTGCTCAGGCCTTGATGTCCATGCTATACGAATTTCAGTTTTGGGGGGGTTTTGTATCTTTTTTAACTTCCAATTAGCTCTAGCCTGGGTTTGTGTTGCAGCTGGAGTAGATTTCTAGGCTGAGAGGGAGTCAGTTCATGTTCTGTGATGCCACATTGTGTATATCAGAGCGCTCAAAGTGGGGATGTTTGGGAGGTTCAGTTGGAAAGTGCACTCCCGAGTCAAATGAAGCTCAAAGATGTGCTCAGGAAAGGTCCTTGGCACTGCTGCAGTGTGAATGATGATTGGGAGTAATTTCTCAGGCTTTAATAGGTGTCCCTAGTACCCCGGTGTGGCGATTACAGCGCAGCACTGAGACTGCTCTGAAGGTTTTTCTGTGAGGGCCAAGTTAAATTGGAGTTTGCATTTGGTTGTTATTGTTTGTGTTCCTAGGAGGGTAGGGAGAAGAGGGAGAAAAGGAGGGGAAAAGGAAAACTACCCTCGTAGGTTGGAATAAACAGTTTAATAGAACAATAACAAAAAAGAAAATAACAACAACAACAATAATAATAATAGTAAAAAAATAAAAAAATATACAAGACACAAGTCACTCTCACCTCCCAGTGAATTGGTTGCACAGCCCGACCAGAGCAGAGATAGCGGCCAACCTCCATTTCTGTACTGGGCATGATGTCTATAATACAGAATATTCCGTTGGTCATTCTATCGTTCTGTCTGTGCTCCTTCCCAGCTTCTATGGGAAGCTGGAAAAAGACCTTGTGTGGTACAAACATCACTGAGCAACAACTAAACCAATATGCATTATTGATATTCCTTTCATACTAAAGCTGAAAAAGCATCCACTAGAAAGAAAATTAACTCTCAGCTGGAACCAGGACAAGTTCATAAAACCAAATTGCAGGAACAGAAGTATTTGGGCATTGGGTGAAATTTCCTCCAATTTATAATAATAATCTAAACCCATGACGATCAATATGCTTAAAAACATATTTGCTTCATAGATATTTCATATGTATAGTATTCTCAGTCCTACTCTTATAGAGCATCATATCTAATCTTCTTTTATGGTATACCGTACCTCGCAGCCATGCACACTAAGTAATGCATTATTCACAGGTAGAATAATTATATAAGTGTATATAACTGAGGATGCGATGGATCCTTTATGCAAATGTTATTTCTCGTTTGCTTTTCCTTCGTAAATAAATCCTTGCCTTCAAGAACGTGGGAGAAGTGGAAGATGCAGGCAGTGGCAATTGTGCAATAAATTGAATAACAGAGGCGTTAGTTTGAGACTGGCTGAGCCCTGTGTTTCATCGTCAGCTTTGCCACCCTGCTATAGAGGTACCATACATCCTCAGGGCTGACTACACCCCTGTGCTTTATGTGCTTTTTGTTTTATTTTTAACCCAGTGCTTGAACCCCTCCCTCCCCAATAACATGCTCACCTGGACCTGCCTCAATCTACACAGAGATACTCCTCAAATGAGGCCATGTTTCTCTCTCTCCTGACTCCTCGCAGGGCTTGGTTTGTGAAGTCCTAAATCTGATGGGTGGATGAGGAGAATACTGATTTGTATTTAATTTATTTTTAATCAGCTGAGGATTAGTTACGCTTACTGGTGATGTTGTCTCTCATAAGGAAAGCCGCTTGAGTCCAGCCTGGGAATTCCTGCTCACTAACACACTGCAGAAGTAAGGATTTGATTTAGTAGGTGCAGTCTCTCTTTCAAGATAGTATTTTGGCATGGTAGAGTTGGTTTGTTTCGGTGGGTTTTTTTTCTGTGAAGTGCCAGATTTTTGTAAATAATGTCCTTGTGACTCTTTTTTGAGAGACCATGGTAGCCTTAGTACAAAGTCCATCTTGAATATTCATTTCCTGCCTACCGTGTTCCCCAGCTTTCAGTTTCAGCAGGACGTGGCAGTTGCTTCACTTTCAGCTGAAGTTACTGTGCAGTGTTACTGGGATGCTAAATACCCATTTTTGCCCCAAATGTGGCTGGGTTTCAATATTAGGGTCTCCGTTATAGGATGTTTTGTTTCAGAAATATTTCTCTTTAATGGTGCTTATGCACCTAAGTCATTGTGTTAAATAAAAATATAGCAGGCAAGTTATAATCAAATTACTTTTAGTAATAATTAAAGTTATCTGTCCTTTGATGAGAGGTGAGATCTAGTCCCTTCCCTCTTGAATTTCTGTAAAATGTAAAACTACCCTGGCTGGCTAGGGAATTGGTTAACAAGCAAAGATTTGTGGAATGCAGGTGCTGATAGAATAATCCCACGTGGCTGAGTTTGAAGAGTCAGTTTAGTTTCTGTAGGAGTGTCAACTTTGTCAAAATGTTACATCGGGAGCTGGTATGTCTTTTTAAAATAAGGTTTAATAAAAAAGTGAAATGAACTTCCAGTTTCCTGCAGTTTGTTTCAGAAGTTGGATTGTGCCGAAGATAGCTTCAAATTCCTATGGGATTTTCTAGGGAGAACAAAAAACATCCTTTGCCAGAGAAGACTAAATTCTGTATCTCTACCAGCATCCCAACTGATTTTCAGATGATGTGATATATCTTCAATATTAAAAAAATATCATTGACACACTGCTATAGTCATCCCAAACAAGCTCACTTCTTAAGAACTGAACAAATGTGCAGCTGAGGTGGCCTGACCAACATAATGATGGTGCAAATTTAGAAGGCAACAAAAATATATATTGAAAGAGAAATGCAAAAGAAACAATTTCTTAATTGTGCCAGCAAAATTAGGACAGGGAGAAAATAGCTGTACTAACTTCTGGCATGGGTTTAAATAATAAAAACTAAGTTGAGTTGCTACCTATTTAAATAAAAAATAAGTGTATGGTGCAAATCTTTGTCATATGCTGGATCGGGTGCTCTGCAAGTTGTTGAAATACTCATTCCTGTTGGTTGCAAAACAAGCAGTGAAAGCAAAAGTAATGAAGTAAGGACTCTCCCCCTGGTAAGGCTCTAACACAGGTTTTGTTTAATCCAAGAGGTATTTCTGCTTCTTCATTGATGGAAGTGATGGAATATTTTGTTGAGGAATTGGAGGCTGAACCTGTCAACATTCTTAATGGTGTGCAAATGTTTTAAATTAGCTACGTCACATAATCCTAACCCAAATATGAAAAATCCAAAGTCCTTTATCCAGTAGAAATACCAGGGCAGATTCTTCTTTCCCGAAAACGTCCAATAGCTTGACTGCGGTGGGCTTCTAAGTCAGGTTTCTTGTCCTGTTGGTACGTCCTGCACCCTTTAGGCAAAGAAAAATCTTCCTGAGGAAGGGATTTTGAATCGGTGATGCTGGTTTTCCCATCACAGTTTGAGTCGTGGATTTTGGAAAGAATTTTACAGCTAAAATTCCAGTTTCAACATTGTCCTACTTTTGACGATGCAGCTTTCGCTGTTGTCAGAGGCTATTTATCCGCTCTCTTCCGTTATGAGAGGTCTCACAGTGAAGCCTTAGAGTTGTCGCTGGGCGACACCAGTTCTCGAACCGACCCTTTCAGTTAATGGGAGATGCACTTTAACTCGTTCCGCTTTCCAAACTTATCTCAAGTTTTGGGCAGCTACAGGATATCCTGACTTCGCCATGTGATTAGGGTTCATTTCAAAGAAGTGAAAATACGTAGGAGTTCTTCTTGCTGACAGTTTAAAAATCAGAGTGGTAAATTTTATTCTAGTGACATTGTTACAAATTTAAATTAAAAAAAAACAACCCTGAAATAAAAGCAGGAGTTCTGCAGAGAATATGCCTGGTATTAAGCTGTTACCTGACATAGTGTTTCTCCGCAGCGTCTCTTGGTGGTATCTGTCCTCTGCTGCTGTGGCTCTGCCTTTCACAACCGGCTTCTGCTCCGGTACCCTCTCTAATTACACTTGAAGGTTATCAGGATGCTGTTGAGCACTAACGAGCCTTCAAAGGAGTATGCAGGGACTTCCACTTCCCTTTTGTTCATGCTAATTAAGTTAGGGAAATTTTATATTGTGCCTTGATTAATTCTGGGAATTTGTAGGAATGCAAATGAAACATTGTTTTTCTGGGGCTGAGTTGCCTTTTGATATGTAAACACACTTTGATCTGCTGATTTTCATGACCGGGATTACCTTCCTCTTTGGGAAGGCAGTTGAATTACGATTCCATCCGACTCCTCCCTGCACAGAAGATGCGACTTTTGTTGCTCATGTTTTTCATGGTTTCATAATTGTGTACAAATTCCATGTTGTAGCAGTTATCTGAACAATGTTGCTGTTAGTCTAGCGATATCAGGAATTCATCTTATTTCCTACCAGTCTATCTCTGATCTATATTAGCAAAACAGATGACCAGCGTGGTCCTGGATTCTTCTTAAACGCCGAGTATGTCTACGTCATTGAGAAGTTCACTGATGAATGATACTGCATAGTCTGCTTATAGTAACATTACTTCTTGGGCACCTTTGAGACTAAAATGTTCTGAAACAGTAAAGAAGTATTAAAATAACAAAGTAGAAACATGGGGAAGAACTCGGTATGCAACAGTTTTTGTCAGGTTTATAGTTTTGAGGGCCGTCTCTCCTGGAACAGAGGTCTGTGCTTTCCTGGCTGTTTGGACGGTTATTTTTTAGGCAGCTTTCTGCAGCTCCGAGGGAGCACACCCCAAACCATCGCACTAAGTTCAGAATATTTTTATTCCTTCGATCCTCATGGTTGTGTGTAGCTCATGCTTTTATTTACAGATTAACTGGAATCCTGCTCTGAGTTTGTATTATGACTTCAGGAAACAGTACTTGAAGATGCCATGCCTAGGTCTCATCTGCACTGATTTTAACTGCAGTTCTGCTGACTCAGTGTGGCAGGGTTTCTTCCTGAGGGCAACTGTCTTGTCATTCATTAAAATACTGCTGTGCCTTTTTTGGGCCCAAGATCCATCTAGCTGCTGTTACATGAACACATCTCCTTCCTTTTTTGAAGTCTCTTGCGTTTCTTCTTCTGCCTTGAACTGTGCTCTGGTGCACTCTCCTGGCAAGTGTGACAAGTGTGTGGATGTGCCCTTAGGGCTTGGCGTAGCAAGACAGTAACATGTAGGTTTGTTTAGAAAACCTTTTAAAAATTTTCCGCAGACCAACTGCTAACGTCAGACCTGAGTTTCTCTTTCAGGTGTTTGCCCTCCCTTTCCTCCTGCACAGCTGTCATGGCCCAGGATATCTAGAGCTGGTCTGTGTTCTGCAGACCTTCATCTGGGCTGGTTTGGCTCAATTGTGCCTAAGTCTTAACTCCTTTTCCATGGGTCTCTGAGTAAAATAGTCTATAGGCCTATATTTAGTGAATAAACAGTTTGATAAATGCTATATTTCACATATATTTGTTTATTTTTCATGAGAAAGATGCTGCTGGGAGCTCCTAAGGGATCTGTTTAATGTTCTTTCTACACAGATAAGACAGATTTTATATATGAAAAATATGCACTCATTTGGTTTCTTTGTAGCTGACTTGACTTTGCATGGTGCTTCTCACTGCAAACACATATGGAGGACTGTTCATGATGCTATTTTAATTCTTGGTTTGTCTTTTGGTATAAGTTGAGTGTTCTATTATAGGGTACAGAGCTAGACAATGTGTTCAGTGTTGTGGATATAATAAAGAAGGATCTTGCAAAGCTTTTGCTTTCTAATTATATTCAGTCTTAGCCCACAATGTGTCCATACATCTCATCCTTATCCTGAAAGACACCCTAAACACTAGAAAGTGCCAAGACAAATTAAAGTACCCTATCTAAGTAAACATCCACATGGCAGAGTCCATATGTTCTAAAATTAGCCTTATCTATGTTTATAACAATATATTGCTTCTGCATCTAGAAAGGGAAATCAAACAGATTCCCCTGTGTGGAAAAAATCCTATTGCATGATTATTAGCATATTAATCACTTCCAGTGATATTTTCAGTTTAGTCTTTTGGAGTCATCCTTGGAAGAGGATTTTCTCTAAAATAATAGTATCAATAGTATCATGCATAGTGCTTTCAGTCCTGCTGCTCTACCTTTTAAACTGTTAATGCGCTGCCCCCACATGAACTCTGCATTTTGAATGAGAGGCTGGGATCCAACCTTTGTGTGCTTTACAGAGGTGACCCGCTACAGAGCATTTTTTGTGACATGAATGATTCCCCGTACATTCCTCTGCTGCCCTTCAGTCCTGCTCTGTCGTTGCTGGTCCCTGACACGGTTTCCTCCATTTATAGGGGGCAAAGCTGATGACCAAGTTACCTAAGGCCAGAGGTTGATTCTCTGGGGTTTTGTGGCAAGGCACAGAAAATGATGTCACTGTGTGTTCTGAGGAATATACTGCATCTTTGAAGGGTTAGGGCTTAGTTGCATCTGAGACATGGACATTTCCCAGAAGATGAATCCATGCCAAAGCTCACTGACTGCTTCTGGAATCTTTCTCTGTGGGGTTAGAACCCCAATTGCTGTGCTAGTGCTATATTGCTAATAGCAGAAGATGGAAAAGTTAATGGGAATGGTGGCTGTACATTGGTTTGGACTCCAGAAGAATAAAAGTGAACAGTGCTGAGAATTGTAATATCCCTCCTTGGATGTCAAGGACTTGTGTGCATCTGGACTGATAGTAGCTAGACCTATAGATAGATGTGGTAGTGGTTTAAAACTCAAGGCAATGAGAAGCATGAGCTTGACTAATTATTTTGACCAAGTTTGGGGTTAGGAAGACTGTTAATTTGATTTAGTTTGCTTATTTTTGTTTCTCTAGGTAAGCAATTTTCTGGCTGTCAGACAGATTAATCCACTGAAGAGCAAGCCAAGTTTGGCCAGGCCAGCTGATGTCAGTGACCAAGTTGAGCTTTCTGGACTTCGTAGAGATCTGCCCAATACACTTCAAAAACCTAAACACGTACCTGCCTGTAAGAGCAAAATGTAGGGAAAAATCTTTTGTGACTGCTTTCATTTTTCGACTATTTCTACAGCATCTACCTTTCATAAGCAAGCTTCTTGGTGCCCTGGTGCCCCTTGTCCTGTCTTGCATTATATTCAACTTTAAGGTACCTAAAGTCTTGAAAGGCTTCAGTTTTTCAAAACACAACTACCCTTGAAGTGAAATAGCTTATATATCTACTTGGCTGTCTCAGTGAAGTGTTCTCATCCCGAACCATGACTCGTTGACAAGTTGCTGGCCAAGGTCAGAGAGTAATAACTATTTAACTATTGTGCCAAGGTCTTCCCTCTGGTAGTTTTGATGGCAAGTCTGAAATTCTGAGGAGATGCCATTGCTGGGCAGAAACAAAAGCAGGGCAGTGTTTTATGCTGGGAAAATGGGATTCAGAGAAGTGGTTAACTAAAGTTTCCACTTGGAAATGGGAAAGGAAATGTATTGCAATTTGTCTTCTGATGGCACTTGTAAAGCCAAACTTGTCCTGAGCTGCTTGTATATTTGCTTAAAGCTTGTTTTTCCCTGCAAAATGTTTGCATAATGGGTAAGAAAGTGTTACCTTGTGGGGCTCCTGCTGTTCTCTGTGCATGGCAGTAGTCCCAGTAGAAGTCTGTTATAAAAGCCTTCAACATCCTAACTATCAGTTTTTCTTTAGACTGGAGAATCTAGGCCCGGAAATGTAGTGAAAGAGAAATAAAGCTTGTGGGTCCTCGGTGACACCTTTTGCATTTGGATGAATTACAGTTTCTTAACAGTTAGTGTCTCAGGTGCACACTTAAGCTTTTCCATAAAAAAAAAAAAAAGAGCTAAGAGCAATGTCTTTGTATGTCTTAGTTCTGCCATGCGATAATTCAGGGCAAGGGAGGAATAACCAACTCACTGGTGGGTTATTGAGTCTTACTTCTATGAGTAACTCCTGCCTCACCAAGTCTTTGGAAAGGAATTGAGAGCCCTGTGCCTGGCAGGAGGAAAATGACGTCTGCTCTGCTCTCTCAAATAGGTGACACTGTCACGCACAGTGTCATCACAGGAAGGCTCTCTGTCCCACTCTGACACAGCTGCCTTCAGGAGTGCCTGCATTTCTAAGATGATGACTCACAGAGAATGCTACAGGTTTGAGCTTCAAGCATATCTTCTAAAAATAAATTGTTTCTGCAAACAAGGTCCTTCTTAAAACGTTGCTGAGACATGGTGTGTAACCTGAGAGGCAGTCACCGCCGGAGCGGCACAGGGACGCTCCCGTGGACAACGTCCACCCAGTCACTCACACTGATGTGAGCCACAGAAGAATCACTTGAAATAGGGTAGAGCTGTTATTCAAAAAGCAATTCATCCTGCAACCAAAGACCTCTCAAAATGTCTTTTTGCAAAGCAATGACATAACACAAAACAAGAAATACTCACTAGACAGTTAGAAACTTTTGATGTTGGTTTATTTTGAGCATACATTTCAGCTTCTGCTTGAACATCTAAAATGAGAGATTGTTTACTTCTATTTGACATACTATATTTTCCATTTTATGTTTGCTTTGTAGCACAATGTTGTAAATGCAATGAATGCCTCAGTCAACCTATGCCTGGAAAAAGCTATTTAGCATATTTAATTCTGTCTGTTCAGAGGTAGCTTAATTTATGTGCTAAAATGCTTGTGTCGTGATATAAATTATGCTAAGAGGTACAGTGGTTGAAGCAATCAGCCTAAAAGTTGGTTTGTGTAATGAGCGCTCCGCAGAAAGTCAAAACCTGTTTTTTGTTGAATATTTATGTGATCAGATGAAGATGATTCTTTCCCTACACGCTGAGGGCAGCCAGCGGTACGTTTGACTTCATTACTTACGAAGTGATTTTCCAAGTGCCCAACAGAGGTGATCAAAGCTGAAATCTAGCTAGATTTTCACCACCTCCTTCTTCCTGTGTATTTTCTTCCCTGGTTAAAAGGAAGGCAAGGTGTAGGAGCTGTCAGTGCTGGTGACAGCAGTTGGACGTACCACTTTGAGCCAGCCGGGCAGAGCCGAGTCCCTGAGCTTGAGCAGCGAGTGAGATGCTTCTGGCTCCACCACGGCTCTGGCCAGAGGGAGTTACTCTGGCCACCTTTTTTTCTTAGCCATATTTTAAGCTGCTGCAGCAAACTGAACACATAATTACTGTGTGAGTGAAATTCCCTGAGGACTGGCTTCTTTCGCCTTGTGTCCCTGTTATCTCTTATAAAAAGTGCCAGGCAATCGGAGTTGAATCTAAGATTTCTCTCATGTCTTCATCTACTCATTCCTAAATTGGTCTCGCCTGCCAACTGGATCCTCAGCCACGCTGGCAGCCTGTGGGACATGCATGATTATCCACCAAGAACTAAATAGAAATTGCCAAATCATTTCGTAGGGTTTGCTGATTAGCCACCTGCTTATCATGGCTTGCCTTGCAATTGCAATTGCTGCGGTGCTGGTGGTAACAGAGGAACTTCCGTGGAGCAGTGGAGAACACTGCAAGCACTGCTTAGATTTTATCTGCTGAGCTGTAGATACAGCACTGAACTAAAACATATTTGCTTGATGTACGGCACATATATGTTTTTTGCCACATAGTGTTTGCCCCTTGGTTATCTTCAGCCGAAAGATGTCAGCGAAATTTGAGGTGGAGAGAAAGAAATGTTTGAATTCAGCCCCAGTTCTAAAGTCAGTGTAGGTGCTTCTGGGTTTGAATGAGTAATCCCTGTTGATTGACAAGAATTTATGTAGTTATGGAGGAAAAAGCTTGTTCAGACTCATAGTGTTATAGTGAGTGATGTTCCAACCTCATTTGCTTGTAGTTTATCTACATCCCAAGACAATCCTTGAGGATAATCATCCAGAAGTGTTTGTACACTGTATATTTACAAAAACGTAAAATTTTTATGTCTGCAGTGAGTAAAGAAACAGAAATAGATTCTCTTTTATATTCTGTGCAAGAAAGTTAGGAGAAATACTTGCTTGTAGTAGTCACTATACCAAATGATGCCATTTTAACGAATGTTGTGGTGATAGGAGAAGCCGATTAGTGGTTACCCCTCACATGTTTCTCTCCGGGAATGCAGGTGGGATGAAGATTTGCTGGAAGCAGCAGGCTGTAACGGACACGAGGAATACCACAGCACACACCTATTGAGCAAAGCCCAGGGTAGAGGTGTTTGGGCATTCCTTCTCTATTGGGAGCCTGCTGACGGGGGGGCACTGGTGTTTGGCTGGTTTGGGGAGGGTATTTTTTTGGTTTGCTTCTGAAACTTTTCCTAGAGCCTTTCTGTAGGTTTGTCAGCCCCATTAGTGGCTTTAGAAGTTTAGGTGCTACCTTCCTGCCACCTTAGCGAGCCACAGTGTGGTGTTTGTTCTGTTACCTCCCGTCTGCATTCAGGACCCAATGCTGTTATCTCGGAAATCAAAGTGAAAAATTACATTTACTTGCAAGGAAACAAGATATGGTTCTGCTTTGTTTGGTTTTCAGTAACACACAATGTATAAAGCTAAATGCATATGGAGTATCTTCACATAGGCAAATAAGATTCAAATATAGATCATACTACAAATAGGACAGCTTTGATTATGAGATGAAATACAGGTAATCTCTTTTGGCTTCCTCTGAAACTGCAACTGATTGTTCCCTACTTGAAAGGCATCAGCTGAAGAGCAGCCAGAACAAAAGAACCGTTATTCCTGTCTAAAATAGCGAATTATTGCCAGGCTTTTGGAATCATCATGAAATTCTGTTTTATAAAATGGTACAGCTGTCTAGGTGATACACTAACATCTCCTGGAGGTTTTGATTGGTGTTTTTTGTTGGGTTTTTTTTTTTTAAGGAAAGAATTATTTCCCTTTTTCCTCATCAACTGTTTATTTTTTACAGACGCTAAGTATGTTTATCTTGGTTTTGCCTGTATTGCAGATGTTAATGGTTTAATTCTGACCTTGCTTGATCACCATAATACACCATATTGAGCAGGTTTGGTCTACTCAGGTTTACACCTGAGCCCAGGAACTCCTCGTTTCTCTGGGTGAGAATGAGTGCGTTGAGATCTGTGGCTGAGCCTGATGAGAAATCTGCGTACGGAACGGCCACGGAAGTAGCTCACCCCTCGCTCCCCTGGTCTGGCAGAAAGCCTGTCGGAGGCTCCACTACTCCCTCAACTTATTTGAAGCAGATCAGGAATCCAGAAGCTCTTCTGACCAAGTACTGTGGCACACTCACTCTGCTATGGAAGTGCTGCCAATGAACCGGTTTCTCTAACTTGAAACCAAAGCTGAAACAGAACCAGTCGACAACTATATTTTGTTTCCTGATCAAAACTTATTTTTGGTGTTTTAAGCGAGCATCTTACCTGGACAAGAGAAGGCTCCGGGGAGACCTTAGAGCAGCCTTCCAATATCTGAAGGGAGGGAGCTACAGGAGAGCTGGGGAGGGACTCT
>JAOXNO010000063.1:22428002-22438164 GCA_028565335.1 Limnodromus scolopaceus
TGTGTTTAAGAGCCGTTTAGATGTGGTGTTGGGGGATATGGTGTAGGGGAGAACTTTGTAGAGTAGGGTAGATGGTTTGACTTGATGATCCCAAGGGTCTTTTCCAACCGGAATGATTCTATGATTCTAAAACAACAGATGTCAGACCCTTTACCTACAAGGGAAAAGGAAATAAAGCACAAAATCTAAAGTAGGTGGATGCCGTTCTCTATCCAGTCGTGTACGCTTCCTAGTACCTAATTACTGAGATGTAAATGAACTTAAAGCGTGCAAATGAAGTGAGCTTCAGTATGTTCAATGACATACTTGTGAAGGAAAACATATCTTGAGAAGTTCAATTAGGATCTGTGTAGCAGTGTATTTTTGACCAGTTGCTAATAAGTGTCCCACTTTTGGCATAAAATTAATGTAGATTAGCTAATAAGAATGTTATTTTCTGCTTCTCTTGTTTCCTGTGAGTGGTGGCTCTCTTTATAATGCTGTTAAAGGACTCTCTCAAGTGAGGTATTCTAGAGGAGCATGTTTTGGTGCCAAGGGTTCCTGGTAATGGAAGCAACTCCTGCTAGAAAAGCCATTTTGCACAGAAATAGGTATCTTACATTATGTAAACAGCACCACAGAGGGTCAGTAGTTTTAGTTGTCTATAAAACTGAAACAAAGCTGTCAACGTTTTTTATTATTGTCCAGCCTGCCAAAGGTGCAGGCCTGTGAGCTGTGATCGTTCAGACATATTGATTGACCCTGTGTTTGTGGAAGAAAAGGTTGATGCTGGGGTGGCGAGATGCCTGGCTGCTGCCTCGGAGAGCAGAGAACTTCGTGGAAAACCTGGGGCCAGCGTGGCTGCTGCCGTGGGGCCGCGTCCCGCCTGGGGGTAAGGTCAGGGCCTTAAAAATTTTAACCTTAAAAATGGCCAAAAGCCAGAACAAGTGGGTGCCTTTTTCTGTTTTTGAGCCAGTTGCAGTCCCGTTCTGGTCTTCACAGAAGAAGTGCTCCTTAAACTGTATTTTATTCTCAAAAAAACCCTGCATTTTGATTTTAATCTAGCTTTGGGAAGCCTCTGAAAAAAGGAGGACCTATGATATCTCTGTGTAGAATAAAGCGAGATAGCTGGGAACCATTGCCCTTTGAGAAAGGAAGAAAAAGAAATATTTGCTCACAATTCTTTACTCTGAAAGATTCTGGGGTTTGGGTCTTCCAGGTAATGAGAGATCTGGGAAAGAGATGGAGAATAGTAACCATCAGAGGTGTTTTTCTCAGCAGTTGTTGCCTCTCTGATTTCACGTAAGCTATTATCACAGAAACTAGTGGGGTTTGTAGAAAAAAGGAAGAGATTTTTTTTTTTTTAAAGGTAGAGAAGGCAGACTTCTTGCAGACCTCTTTTTCCTGTCTCCACAGTGGTATCTGGGGAAGAAATACAGCTGAGAACAAGTGGAGAAGCTTATGTTTTTTTAAGCATTTGTGAGTTAAATTTCCTTGTGTGTATGTGAATTTTTTGTTTGGTTTGTTTCTTGAAGACAAGGGGAATAATCTCTACCAGTTACAGAAAACCTGCCATGCACTGGTCTTCAGCCTGTCTGCTGTTCTGGATAGCTAAAGCCCAAAGGTGTCATTTCGATGAGAGGAACTGTGAAAGGAGGCCGTGAGACATAATACCCTTTTGCTCCAATTGTTAATTACATCCGCTGTTTTCTCACCTTCCTTCCCAGTTGCTGACCAAGCTGGGACGCAAAAATAAGAGGTCTGAGATCCATCTTTCAAGTGGTTCTGTTCACAGTGATCCCGTGGTTGGATTTGTCTCGTGCTTTAGTTTTAAGAAAAATGCTGGTTTGACTCCATCAGAAACTGTCAACTGCTAGATGATCAATGAGCCTTTCAATTCTTTGTTAATAACCTCATAAATAAATATATAGAGGAAAGGCCAAGGCTTGTTTATTTATTTTTTTTTTAAAGCATAGTTTTAAGGGAGTTCTCCATGTATTAGTATCAAGAGTTGACAAACAGAAAATTTACCAGAGCTGTTTTTTGGAAGAGCTCTAGGAACACTTAAATCCATATGAGATATTAAAATATACTTGTTTACACCAGAGTATCATTGACTAAGAAGAAAGGATTGTTGTTTTAGTCTTCATTTTTCAGAATTATAAGTGCATTTTACAAACAAAAATGATTCAATGTGAAGTCCCTGTGTTGGGAGGTAGGAATGGCTTAGAATCTGAACGGAATCCTGAAAAATGTGCCCTGAAAACCTGTCCTCTTATGTTCTTTCCCTGACTGCCAATCTTTAACGTAGAGAGAAAAGAATCCTTTAAAATATTTTATTTTTTCAGACTATGAAGAGTCCTCTGAATATAATAAAAACATTAAGGGCTGAACTGAGCTTACGAAAGATGGTGCCTCTGCTGATCAAGTTAGGAATTTTTAAAGTATGACCGAAGTTCATTGTATAAAGTAGCAATTTCTCTTTGTATCCTTTTCGGTGAGGCATTTGATGTAATCCCTGAAGGCTAGAATTAAAAACCACGACCAGTGGAGACAAGCAGTCCCGTTCTGCAGCTCCGTAGCGTGCTGACACTCCTACACTGGGAACAGCCCAAGAATTCCTCTAAACTTTCAGCCTTGGTCCGTTCGTATTTTGGCTTCAGTCCCTCCAGCTGGAGGAATGCCAGCTCCGTCCCTCCAAGGCAACGACGTGTGCCCGCGGCAAATGCACTCCACCAGACCTGATTTCCCTGTGGATTGTGCTGTCTCGGAGAGCAGCCTCCATCTGCCCGACTTGCTTGGATCGGAGCAAAAGTTTAACGTAAATCGCTCTTCTGCTTATTGAATCCAAAGTAATTATATGGCAAACGCTCTGGCCGGTAAAAGCCCCTCTTTAAATGCAGCTGGATATTTGTCTTGCTTTTGAAAAAGCAACCAGCCTCTGCTTTCCTGAAGATGAGATCCTCCAGAATTTCTCGCTCCCATTCAT
This sequence comes from Limnodromus scolopaceus, assembly GCA_028565335.1. Classification (NCBI taxonomy): domain Eukaryota; kingdom Metazoa; phylum Chordata; class Aves; order Charadriiformes; family Scolopacidae; genus Limnodromus; species Limnodromus scolopaceus. Next base: position 22,430,971 of record JAOXNO010000063.1, read on the forward strand.
TACAGGGAAAGGAGAGATGACCGTAGGGAATGGGGTTTTAAAAACTCTTACAGTATCAGCTACGGCTGTAATCAACCAAAACTCGTCGTGTACAAATCACACAATCCTCAGGAGAGTGTATTCGTCACTGGTGGCTGCTCTGCATCCACTGGGATCTGCTGCCTCCATACCCATGGGGATTAGCACTCTGCCTGCCCATGTGTGCCTACGGAGTGCCCCACTGAGGGCACATCTTTTCCTTAGCTTTATCTCTCAGGTGGATCTTTTGACGTCGCCTGACTGTAGACACAGAACCATGCAGAGGTATTTCTGGGGGGCCAATTGAGAATGGAAGGGCAGCTGTATGGCAACGTACCTCCTTCTTTGTCATCACTATTGGACACGGAAGGTTTTCACATAGTATTCTTTTTAAAGCAGTTCAGAAATCAGTAGAGCGGAGTGGAAAAGCCTATTTCGTAGCTAGGGTCTGAAGAGGTAAGAATTTGGGGACAAAGCGATATAAGACACTGGGAGGCAGAGATGGAAACTTATGCTGCATCTGCCTCATGGTTCATTTTCAAACCTGGAGAGAGTTAACTCGTGGTGTGTCCACTTTGGGCAGCGCGTAGGAAGCCAGTTTGCATGTCTGCGCCAACCGAGTGCGCTGAGAGACCCCTTCATGACCCAGAGGGAGCACAGCCCCCGCAGAAGGGGGGCTAAGCCTCTTTGGGCTAAGCATGACCCTTTATTTCTGCAAGTCTGATGTCAGAAGGTCTTGGGAGATATCACTATGCTTAGGCTGGGAAATTCATCTCATGGTTTCCCTCGTTGCCGATCTACAAAGTCAATTTTACGGACAGAAACAAGATGACTGCATTTATTGCAGAATCACAGAATCACATGGGGTTGGAAGGGACCTCTAGAGATCATCTAGTCCAACAGGCAACTTGGGAGGAGTCCGTCCAGTAAGCGCTCGGCGCGTTGCTCAGCCCTGGAGAGGGCTGGTGGGGCTGAAACCCACTCAGCTCATGGTTGGCAGAAGGTCCACGGCTGAATGGTGGGACGCTCACTCGTGTGGAGTTCAGACTTCTAAAATCGGAACTGCAGAAGCTTTGCCTTGGAGTTATTTTCAAGCTGATGCTTGCGGGGGGGGCGCTGAAAATGTAATGTGTCTCACTGTGCGTTAGTTTGGAGGAAGAGTGTACGCTCTGTGGGAACCCAGGCAACTTGAGGGTCTTGGGGAGGTGATGAGACTTGTAACTGCTCTAGGGCAAAATTATTCTAATTGCTTTAGTGTTTCTAAAACTAAGTAATTATTAATCACTAGTAAACAGTGTTGTCAGATGCACTGAAAAACCCTCTGGGTCGCAGAAAGCTGTGATGCCTTCTCTCTCTGTCTCGTGTGCCTACAGGTAATGGGATGGAGTGGTTCCGAGGCAGGTTTGCCGTGTTTCTGGTTGAGGGTGTTGCAGTCCCCTGGCTTTGACCTTCTCGCTGACTCAAATCATCGGTCTCAGACCTTCCAGCGCCACTTGTGGAAGGGTGGGCTCTTTCCAGCAACTCCTTCTGTCCCATGCTTTAAGATGGAGTCTTCTGGTGTCCCTGCAGTCATCTCTGTGCCATGGCCATGCTGCTCCGTGCCAGGGAGCCTGACTCAATGATGCGGTGAGGCAGGGACAAGCCCATCTCCATAAAGCACTGCTCTTTAGTCCAGACAAACCTATTTAGGAGGAACGTGTCTCAGAACCAATAAGCAGTTCCCAGGTATATTTAGGTGTCATCCTTATCTCCGCTGAGAATGGGCAAATTTAATGCCTTTGCTGCAGGTCTGCTTTGGACTTCTGTTTCTCATTTCTCAATCCAGCCGTGAGAGAATCACCTTCCCAAGTCCTGTTATTATCTCAGCTCCCTTGAATCAATTCGAACTCGAAACTTCCCCCTGATAACCGGGGGAAGGACATAAATTCCAGGAGACTTGCTCCCTGTTTTCTGTCAGTATGTGGGATTAATGTTACTTCTCGGTGACATTAATTACCAGTGAGTTAGGAACACAGACAGCTGTGCGCCAACCATGATAGATAATGTATTTCAAAAGTGAATACAGTAATTCTTGACTTTTCCATAACGGAGAACATATTAGCCCTGCTGGAAGTCCCTTGTCACTTTTAGCCAGCAGGTATATTAATGAATGACGGGAATAAGTATACTTATTGAAAATTCACCTAGTTGGGTTTTTTTTTTTTTTAATGAAATAATTCTGCAAAGCAGCTGCCACTGCATCACAAATATGCTTGTGTTGGAGCCCGGTGTAACACAGATTTGTGGTTTCCAGGTTGCTGTGTCCTACAATTGTAAGGAGTGCTATATGCTGCCCTCCCTGCAGTAAGACGCGTGCCTGGATGCCCTGCCAAAGAAAGCGCCTCAGCAACCTCTCTTGGCAGCTGCAGATCTATGTTCCCTGCACAGCTCCTCACAAAGGCAGTCCTTATCCCCTTGGCAATAAAGGGACTTAGGTAATGAGATGGTAGAACGCGTGGCAAGGACTTCACTCCAGAGGTGTGTCCAAGCCAAGAGGGTTAACGGCCAACGCCGGTGCCTGAGAGCAGATTTACACAGAGCACTTGCTAAGCGAATTTTTAAGTATGTATAGAAAATTTTGTCGCAAAACTTTTTTCTAAAAAATTATGGTAGCTCCGGGTGAAGATGACCCAGACATTCAGGGTAGGACTCTGTTAGTTCCAGTCCGTGCAGGTTGTGCAGTGGCTTCCAGCTGCTGCTTGAAAAGACCATAGATCTAGAAGTCCTGTTTCCTGCAAGCCCCGTGCAGATCTCTGGGATCCCATAGGAAGTCTCAGCCAGCACAGGACATGTGCTGATGCTTGAATTTTGCCCAGTTTGCTCCAAGAAGGTGGAAAATGTTGCTGGAGCTTGTGGGCTTTCCACCTTAGCTTTGGAAGCAGAGACCTAGTAGCGGCATAGGTTACCTGGTACCAACATTATACTTGCTAAAAGGACTCAAATTAAGATTGTTACTTGCTAATACATTTGGGTTAAATCCTCAGTTTAGATGAGACTGTCAGGGTCTGAAATCTGCTCCCAAGCTGCACACATTCTGCCTCTATCGCAACAAACCTCCCTTCCGCTCATCTCTATTTCTTGTTTCACTGCGTGGTTTCTCCTGAGATTTATTTCTGGTGCCTTCATTGGTGATGTGTTGTTCATTTTGGATATCTGCGGCAGATGTTCAGCTGCTGAGCCTCTGCCCAGTTTCTTGTATTTTGGAAGCTCTGTGCAGTCTTGTCCCTTTTTTGATTTCCTGAAAGCCTTGAAGGCACTGGGGATGGTGCTTAATGGTCCTTGGCCACGTCTTTCCTCTGGAAAGGAGATGCTGCGCTGCAGAGGGCTCTGGCACGTGCCCTGCCACTGATACCGGCTGGACACTGAACACTCACCATCACCACCAGGCCAGGTTACTGCTGGTGCCTGCAGGGGTCCAAAGCCACGCTCAGTGCCCAAAACATCAGCGACAGCAGGGTGTTGGGGTGGCCATGCCCTTTGCCGTCGACCTATTGCTGACCTAGTGTAGATTCTCCAACTTCAATGTTAGATTTTGTTGTGCGGGGTCACCTTGGACACAGTCTCTGTGTCGGCAGCTTTGCACTGAATGTAACCCAGATTAATGCAGAGTTGGGGGTTCTGAGGAAAAATTGAGTCCTCCCAGAAGACCTGGCCTGGGGGACCAAGCTCTTTGAGTGCTGCTTTCAGTTATGCTTCCCTGAGAAGGTAGGGATTGCTGTGAAGCTGCCAACCCTGTTGCATGACTGAGCCCATCTGCAGCATTACCAGATATGGTTTTATCCTTGGATTCATACAGAAAACGTTGGTAGAAGCCATCAATTTTTAGAGAAGCTGGACTGGAACCTACCTTAGAAAAGTAAATCAAGGTGCCAATTGCTAAACTCTTCTGCGTAAGCACATATCTTAGCACGGAATAAGTAGTCATTAAGCAAAAAAGACTTTTTTATGTTAGCTAGGGCAGAGCTAGTGCTTTCCTGGCCAGGAATCTTGCAGACCTTCTGGCTGAAAGGTGAGGGAGACATCTGTGCCACCTGCCCACCGCCTCCATCAGCCCGGCTCTGTGGTCCCCAAACAAGGTTGTTGTTCACGCCATTCCTGGCATCATCTCAGGAAGAATGCAGGATTTCAGAATTTGGGCAGATCAGCGTTGAGGATAACACGCATTCCTCTACAAAAGCCAAATATTAATATGAATCACAAATATGACTAGATCTGGGCATCGACTCCCACATAAATAAACCAAAGACCTGTTCTAACTGAAGGGAAAAAAGAGAGAGCGAGTGGGTTAGTTGGTTCATTAGGCTTTCTGAGATCATTTTCAGCAACGAAGCTGAGGAAGATCTCTAGGAAGCTTTAAAAAGACTATTTCAGATTTTGGCAACTATCTAGAAAGTGAGGAGATCAAGGTTGTTATTTGAACTGCATTTGCAGCTACTATATTTGTGATATGGGAAATCTGTCAGTTTTATACATCTGCCTGGAATCCTCTTTGTAACAGTGACAACAATTTTCAAGCTGAAAAGTTCTTGAAATTCACATATATCAGGAGGATTAGGTTTTAGTTCTGACTGCTCCCCTGACATCGTTCTTTCTCAGTCAAAAGTTAATTGTCTCTAAATCAGGTGCTGCTTCTCCTGCTGCCCTCGGATGTGAGGGATTGTCGAACTGGATGTCCAGAGATTCGGTGCTGCACTAATAACGTTCTCTTGCAGAGTCCTAACAGAGCTTACTTCTGATTATGGAAGTTACATCTTCTTGCTCTCTGATCCTTCAGACTAAATAGCTTCGGCTAAAACCTGTTCTCTAACGCCAGACAACAGCATGGCCTGAGCATAAATGAAATTAGCAAGTCACCGACTGCATCAGTGTAAATTCGCCTACTATGCCTCACGGATCAAGTGCTCTGAAATATCGCCCCTGAGAAGGAACGAGCCGAAGTCACTGTGCCAAATCCGTTCTGGGAACAGTGTCACATTAGGTTACTCTCATTCCACTGTAGCAGTGAATTTGGCCCAAGCCAAAATCCCTATAAATCTGAAGGAACGGAAAGGACAGATGCTGTATCTTGAAAGATAGACTCCGCTGGAAACCGTAGCTCCCTCTCTTGCCTCTTCATCCCAAGGAAGCAGATGGTTTCTCACTCACCCAGCAATGGTGAAAGCATAACGGGTAAAAATAAAAGCAGCGGGTTGGATTCCTTCCTTAGTTAATCTGCATGTGGTCCCACGAACCCTGGTGGGAATGCAGAGAATGGAAAGGAGGGTGAAGCACAACCCAGAGACCTACGAGAGAAGATGTCTCGCGTTTAGTCTTGGGGTGAGGGAATATGAATGTTCTCAGAGAGACAGGAATGCAGCCTGCTCCTACTTCCTTCTCAGGTGCTCTGCCATTAGTCCTCCTCCTCACGAGGGAGCAGGAAGCTCGCTATCTCAGATTGTAATTAACAAGAGATTTAATTAACGTTTTTAGCTCTTTGATTTAATGCCTAAATTCTGGTATCTGTGGACATCCCATCCGTAGAGCAATGATGGAGTGGAAGTCTGCTTAGTCAAAGAACAAGCCAGCAAAGAAAGTCCTTTCTTCCTTGTGTCCTTCATTTCTCAAAAGGAAGAAGAGGAGCATCTGTTAGTATCTGGTGACTGACAGTTCAATGGCAACCAATGCTGAAGTGACCCATTTAATTTTTGTAGGATTTGGAAAAAAAGGTCTGTGGAAGCTTTCCTAAATGCTTTTTAACTTTTTTTTTTTAAACTTTGGCTTTTTTGTTGCTCTTCAATGACAGGGGGAAGTAAATTTGTTATTAATCTAGCAATGATTCAAGTAAACTACTGCTCGGTACCTTTTTGCTTTCCTGCTCTTCCCCAAAGCTAATCTGATGAATTTGTTCACATCCAAGTGGGGTACGTTATTCATGTCATCCTATGTCACATCATGGCATGTGACAACTCAAGGTAACGCATCAATTAGGAGGAGGCAGGAGCAGAGATTTGTTGCTGAATGTATATCCAGCTTCGCGTACGGCTGTTTGGTGCTCAGGGGTGACAAGGAGGCTATTTTAAACCTTCAGAGCCGAATTTGGAGATCACGCGCTGTAATTCAGACTGTCTTTCAGCCCTTCTGTTTGTAAGTACACTAATTGACATACCCTAATATTCATGCGCTTACCGATACGTGACTCAAAGCCCTTTAATTATCGCATCTGTCATTAGTCCTGCTCGGAGAGCACTTGGTCACATGCGGGTGACGGGAGGATGGGGGCTGGAAGCCGGTGAAGGGAGGTGATTTGAGGCGCTGCCTGCGGTTCGGTGCAGGCATGACCCGGGAGTTTGCGTGAGTCTTCGTGCTCCGAAAGGGATCTGATTTTGGTCTGAGCCACTGGTGACAGTGTGTGATACAGTGGCTTGGTTTCAGCCTTTTCTTAGTTGGTAGGTGGGAGCAAAATGTGAAATCGATAGGTTATCGCTTCCTGCAGGTCAAAGGTTTTTACGTGGCTTTTGTAAATCGGAGCCTTGGATTAAGAGTGAAGCATGAGCCTTCCTTTGGAAGAGAGGTGTAAATTTGCAGGGATTAGGGATCAAGACAAAAGCCATCAATCCGCGGGAAGGAGGGGTTTCTGGGAAAAGAAGCTAAATTCTGGCTGAGACCTGGAGGAACAGGAGCAGGGTGAGGAGCGGGGGGCAAGTGCTCGAATGATGCGGAGCCCCAGGGCTCTCCACATGCGGAGATGGTGGAGCAGTCCCTGGGAACAGCACCCAGCCCTCCCACTCCCCTGGGAACCAGTGCCACTTCTGGAGAAAGCTGGGGATCCCTTAGGGCATGAAAGCAAGGACTCGCTCCAGCCACAGCTCCCTTAAGCTCTGCTGGTGCTGGGGCGTTTGCTGCGGTGACAGATGTCAGGGCTGGACATGGCACCTTGTCACTGACACACAGCACCGAGGTGTGACATGAATGAGTGAATGGAACCAAGAGTCACAGAATCACCTAGGTTGGAAGGGACCTTTTAAGATCATCTAGTCCAACAAATGAAAAAAAAAAAAACCCAACAAAAAACCAAAAAACGCACCACACCCAAAACACCACCAACCCAACACTAATCCATATCCCCGAGCACCATGTCGACTCGTCTCTTGAATACCT
>JAOXNO010000063.1:22450139-22465528 GCA_028565335.1 Limnodromus scolopaceus
GAGGGGTTCAAGGCCAGGCTGGATGGGGCTTTGAGCAACGTGGTGTGGTGGGAGGTGTCCCTGCCCAGGGCAGGGGGTCTAGAGCTAGATGGTCTTTAAGGTCCCTTCCAACTGCGGTTCTATGATGATTCTATGATTTTGAGGCAGATTGATTTGTACCTGTAGCCACCAGTTGGTTGTGGCTTCAGTGTTCAGCCCAGATGTCTCTGACTGCACAGGGCATTCAGCAGACAGAAGATTATGGTCTGATGAATTATTCCTGTGGTCCTATTTTTATGTTTCATTTTTCAAATACATTTGAAAATTCCAGAGAAATCAGGACTGACTTCTCAGAAATAGTTCAGGAAGGAAGCGTCAATAAAGGTGAAACCAGCAAGCATGTTAAAGGAAGCTGGGGGGACTTTCTAATCCCCAGGTTGTCCAAACATGCTCTTTTGACTCTGTGCCAACAGATTCAGTGAATTCTGCAAACCCTTCTCACAGTGCAAATGCTTCCATTTCTGCATCACGGATACAGGGAGGGCTGTGAAATCCTAATTTCTAAATACAACAGAATATAGACGTATATAAGCACAACATAAACACTGATTTTAAAAAAAGGGCAAAGCAAGGGTTACATTTTAAAGATACACAAACCAATGTATAGAATATCTGCTTTTGAACAGTCCAGGTCACACGGGAGACTTTTGTCTTGCCGATGTGGTGTTTGAAAGGGCATTTAGGTCTCTGGCCCTAGCTTTTTCCTCTGGTAAAGTCCCATTCTGATCCACATGCATCTCCCTGGAGAAACACTGCAGACTGGTCCTGTGATGTTTCCCAGTGAGGGGCTGTAGCCTTGCAATGGGGCTTGCATGCTAATGCCTTTTTTGAAGTTCTGAAGTTTTCCCAGTGTAAATAAACCTCCGGATTGTCAGCTCACCATGCTGACACACGTGCAAGTGTTCAAACCAGTATCTACTTTAGTTGCTCCTCTTGTTAGCTTTGCTGGGAGTTAGTTTCCAAGAAAGCTCTATATTGAATCTCAGTGCCATTACTTAGGATCATAGAATGGCTTGGGTTGAAAGGGATCTCTAAAGGCCATCGAGTCCAATTCCCTGCCATGGGCAGGGACATCTTACACAAGATCAGGTTGCTCAGAGCCCTGTCCAACCTGGCCTGGAATTCTGCCTTTTTTAAACACGGGTGCAATGTTTCCCTTTTTCCAGCCACTGGGACCCCAGCTGACTGCCATGACTTTTCAATTATCACAGAAAGTGGCTTGGCAACTACATCAGCCAATTCCCTCAGGACTCTGGGATGCATCTCATCCAGTCCCATAGACTTCTGTGTGTTCAGATCCCTCAGTTCCTGAGGAACCTGATCTTCTCTTACAGTGGGAGGGACGTTGCTACCTCAGTCCCTGCCTTGTGGTCCATTCACTCAAGGCAGAGACTTTGCCAGTGAAGACCAAGGCAAAAAAGTTGTTGAGTCCCTCAGCCTTCTCCTTGTCTGTTGTTGCCAGTCGTGCTCCTCACGGGGGGTACACTTTCTTTGACTTTCCTTTTCTGGCTGACATACCTGTAGAAGCCCTTGTTATTATTATTTATGTCCCTTGCCAAGTTCAGCTTAAGCTGCACCTTGGCCTCCCTGACCCCATCCCTACACCACCAGGCAGCATCTCTGTGCTCTTCCCAGCATACCTGTCTCTGCTTCCACTGCCTGTGCATTTCTTTCTTCCCTTTAGTTTGACCAGCAGGTCTCATCTCAGCCATGCTGATCTCTTGCCTTCCTTTCCTGATTTCTTTCCCCTGGGGATCGAGAGCTCTTATACTCTGTGGAAAGTGTCCTTAAGGATCTGCCAGCTCTGTTGTGCCCCCACGTTCCTGAGGGCAGTTTCCCAGGGGGTCCTATTGACTGACTCCTTGAAGAGCTGGAAGCTTGATTTCCTAAAATTCAGGGTCCTGAATTTACCCTTCACTGTATCCCTCAGGATCATGAGCTCCACCAGTGGATGATCACTCTAGCCCAGGCTGCCTACAATCTTGATGTCACCGGTTACCTCACTTGTGTTGGTCACCAACAGGTCCATTATTGCATCTCCTTTGGCAGGGCTGTCTATTACCTGGCTTAAGAAGTTATCATCAAAATGCTTCTGGATTGCCTCTGTGCTACTTTTCCAGCAGATGTTCGGGTGGTTGAAGTCCCCCAGCAGGACAAGAGCCTGCGAGTGCGATGCCTCCTGGAGCTGGAGTGAGAAAACTTCTTCAATAGGCTCCCTTCAATTGGGTGGTCTGTAGTAGATGCCAACCACAAGGTTCCCTTTGTTGCCTTGGTCTCTTATTCTTACCCATAAGCTTTCAACCTGCTCATTGCTATTCTTCAGAGACAGCTTTTCACATTCTATCCATTTCTTGATGTAGAGGGCAACACCTCCACCCTTCCTTCCTTACCTGTCTCTTCTGAAGAGTCTGTAGCCATTGATAGCCACACTCCAGCCGTGGGATTTGTCCTATCAAGTTTCAGTAACGACAACTAGGACGTAGCTTTCTACCAGCACAGTGGTTTCCAGCTCCTTCTGTTTGTTGCTCATGCTGTGTGTACTGGTGTAGAGGCACTTCAGCTGGGCTGTTGCCCATGTCACCTTCTTAGTGGAACACCCCTTACCTCCTTTGAGGTATTTCACTGGCGTTTCCCTCTTGGCTCCCGTCACCTCAGGAGCCCCTGGTTCATCTCTGTAAGACTTTAAGTGTGCTGCAGCATAGTCAGCATGTCTCAGAGCGACAGGCTGTGGGCCCTCGCTGCCATCCCTTGTCCCTCTAACCTTGGTGTCTCATCACACAGCTTGTCACGGGCCAGCCTCATATTCTCCTCCAGCCCAGTTTAAAGGTCTGTCAATGAGCCCTGAAGTCTCTTTTGGTCCCCCTTGGACTACGTGCTGCAGCTTCATTGCCACCCACATGGAAGAGCAGCAGCGGGTAGTAGTCTGAGGGCTGTACCAGGCTAGGATATTTCCTAGTGAGGTCCCTGACCAGGGGTCCAGGAAGGCAGCAGACTTCCCCGAGAGGAGGGTCTGGCCGGCATATTCTGGCCTCTGTTCCCCTCAGAAGGGAGTCACCTACAAATATGACCCATCTTTTCTTCCTTGTGGAGATGGTTGTGATACAGGGGGCTGTGGGCCTTTCTGACCTTGGCAACGCCTCTGGTGGAGATGGACCATCGTCAACATCATCAATTGCCTGACCTTTCACATCCAGAGCCATGTACCTGTTGTACAGGTTGTACCTCTTGTCTCAGCCCCCAGGTTATTTTGTCTGCTATTGCACCCGTCCCCTTCTCCAATCCTCCCTTCTGACTGGAATCCCCTTGCTATCAACCCAGCCTTCCCAAACTGTAGACATCTACGGGATTGTGGTGAGTGCTCAGTAGCTGGTCACTGGTAGGGGTGGATGAGAAAAGCTGAGGAGTGGTCGGTGGTACAAAGGGCTTGGGAGCTGCTCTGTGAGGCAGCCTGGAGAAGAGGAAGTGTGGGGAATCCTGGGATGAAAGGCTTGGCATATCCATAGCTGGATGGCATCATCTCACCAAGATGTTTTTTTTCTTGAAAGAAATTTTCAGCTCATGATCTGCACAGGAGCTATTCGCTAAACTGAGTACGGCTCCTACTGCTTGTTCCAAAAGTGGATGCAAGGCTCAGGAGACACAGTGTCCATTCTGGCCTCTTATACAGGGTGTCCTGGCTCCTTCCAGGGCTGCTCTTGCCATCCTTACATGCAGGAGTTGAGGTACATGCCCATGGCAGCGGACGTGGTGGTCCTACGCAGTGGCTTCAGTGCATGAAGTGCACCAGTGGAACTCTGGCCACCCCCCATCACCCTCCAGAAGTCTGAAATAATTGTGCTGACCTTGATTTTCAGTACAGAAGCCCTTTCCTCCCACTTCCAAGGATTTTCTTACACATCACCTGAAGGATGTGCTGGCAATAGATGTGTGAATCGTTTACTTCCCTGTTACAAACCAATTATGATCATGCATAGTGAACAGCAGATTCCCTAAAAAATGGACAAACTATTTCTTAGAAGATGGATTAGCCTTCATGCACCATGTGAGTGCAGTGGAAGAATAATTATAAAGGGAGGTGAGACGTTGGATTTTGGGAGCAGGGCAAGTTAAGTTTGTAACACGGAGAAGCCTGAGATGGGGATTCCAGGATTTGTGGGCAGAGAGAGCCCCGGTGTTGTGCGAGTGAGTTACTGTGTTCAGCCTCGTCCCTCTGTCTGTCTGCTCCTGCCTGCTTTGGTTGGGGTTTTTTTTTTTCTCTAAACCAGCCATTTAAGCTAGTGTTGTTATTTCTTACGCAGTCCCAGTAGGGCCGGCACGCTGGATGCTCTCCAACGTGTCCACTGTCTCATGGGGAGTTGCTGGTTTTCCATACTGGGCATATCCTTCAACGTGGACACATCTGCCACCTGAAGGGTTGGAGTTCCAAAAGGGTTTACAGTTTGCATTATTGTTCCTAGGTATGGGGTAGGAATACAGTGTAAAGTCTGTTTGTAGAAGTTTTGAATATTTATAGTTAGGTTTCTGACTTCCAAGGTTTTCTCTTTTAAAACTACTGTAACGGCGGCTCTGCTTCTTTAGGTTTACATTTATTTATTGTGTGCTTAAAGTCTTTGAAAAGGGTTGTTTTGCAGTGTTTGTCTTTTCGTGAAGAGCTGTGTGCTTTAATTGGCATACGTGTTTTCGGTGGAATATACAGTTTAGCACAATTACAACGTGAATTTTGGGTCTCACAGTGGTTTGTAGGCAACTTCTCCCCTCACACGCGTGTCACTCCCAGTGACAGAGCTGCTGCCTCACAGGAAGATGTGACCCCACCGGCCCGGGGTTTTCACATCAAACCACACCATGGAATAACTCAAATCAGTGTTTGATCTTACGAATTTAAGAGGCGGTGCTTTCCACTGAATTTAATTTTGATTGATCAGTCAGGTCTTGCACTTCAAAAAAAAATAGTGATGCCTGTATATAGATTCTATTTCTATTCAATATGCTGCAGAATAGAAATATTCTATATTTCTATTCAATATGCTGCAGGGAAGCGCTACGTTTCGGGACAGATACTTGAACTGGTGTGATGGCAGTCGCTGTGCTGTGTTTGCATACTAATCAGAGGAGTTCATGAAGCATTATACTTGAGGAATCCTCAGCTATGCTCTGTAGAACAAATTTGATCTCTGATACTCAGGGGGAAAACTTCAGGAGTATAAAGCCCTGAGTGCCTCCGCTAGCGTTTTGATTACTACTTATGCGTGTTCTGCAGGTCTGGTGTCAAAAAGACCCTTTAAGACATGCGATGCTTAATAAAGACAAATTTGAGCTCACTCACTGTGGTGTTTTTGCACAGAGCTGCATGGCCTGGAAGCAGTGGAATTTGCATTGCACTCATCGGGTGATCACGTTTTAATGCTCCTCTGTACAGGCGAGCGGGGATTTATTACGCTGTGATGCACATTGGCATCAGCAGTGACTCTTCACTGATTCGGTGTTAATGGTATAAAGTCTGTACCTTTCCTTTCCAGCTATTTTTCAGAAAAGCCTGAAGTTAAACTATGCTTAACTTACAGCTTCTTCCCCGTAGTAATTAGTTTTGTCCCTGCGTGATCAGACTAAAATGCCCACACCGCTAATAGCTTCCCTCGCGGCGCTGAGGGCAGGTATCGATCAGGTTAATCCTGGTGCCTCTGGAGAACCAAAGGTGTGAACGTGACGCTGTGTGACACAAAGCGGTTTAACGAGGTCCCGGGTTTCACGCGACTCCATCCTGCTCGGCACAGTGTGTTGTGTGTGGCAGCCACCACCACTGGGGTCCTTAATAGCATAAAGTCCCTGTTTCACGGACTCTAGAGGGTGTCTCAGATGCCAACGGTTTGAGGGGCAGGGGAAGGAGAAGCTTGATGTGGGCTGGAGTTACTGGCACTGGTCATGTTGAATCCCAGCTGTGACATCCTGGAGGACAAGCCGGTGCCCCGGGGCGCACAGAAGGGGGCACTGGGAGAAGCAAAGGGAGAACATGTGGCTGTTGGCTGGTGTGCAGCCCGCTGGCCGCAGCCGTGGGGCAGGAGGCAGGTGGGTGCAGCACCAGCAGCCAGTCTGAGACCTGCTGAACTCATCACAGCTCTAGCATTTGTGCGTCGTGTGGGATCTCAGCGTCTCGCAGCTCCTGGCGCTGAGAAGAGCTGCAGAAGGGACATCCTTTCTGGGTAACACCAGGGTGTGCAACTGCCCCTGCTGCGCCCGTAGCCCTGGCCAGCATCTCCGGCGGGAGCAGTGCCACCAACCGGCTCTCCCTCCAGGCCCGGGAGAGAGGCACCGTGTCCCCGCGGTGGGCCAGGTCCTCCTTGCCTGCTGGGGACGATGGCTGGGGCCATGTGTGGGCTGTGGGCCTGGTGGTGGGCAGGCTGCCCCGCGTCTGGCTGGGCTGCTGGCCCAGGGGCCGGCGATGGGGGTAGGCGTATGGGCCGGGGGACAGGGACTTGATTTGGGTTATGGGGGATGTGGGAGGCATCACTCCCAGATCCTGATGGGGGGTGCTCCCCTGCTCGCTCTGCCCCTTCCCCTCCTGGCTCCCGGGTGCTGCCCTTGCCCTGGGCTCCCGCCTGGGTGAGACCCCGGGGCGGCGGGCGCCTGCGTCTGCGACAGGCACAGGCGAGCAATGTGCCTTTAAGACGAGCAGGAGAGCAATAGTATCTCCCTCCCTCCTGTTAATTGTAGCATGTTTTTCAGCCATGCTTTCCAGTCACATTCGCAGGCTGAGGAGGGAGCCGCGCTGGAGCTGCCGGCGGAGAGCCTGGGTGCCCACCGGTGACGGGCAGCGCCGGCGGCCGGGGAGCCCTGTGCCGGGAGCAGGAGCCCTGCACGCCTGAGTTTCGGTGACACCGCCGGGCTCACCGCGTCACCTGTCACCCTCATCCTCCTCGGTCCTGGCCTCCAGCCTGGGACCAGCGCTGGCCATCCCACCCCGGCGGCCCTGGCGGGGGCTTTGCCGGTGGCCGGGGGGCTGCAGCGCGCGGTGCCCGGCCGGGGATGCCGCCGGCTCCCCCAGCACAAAGTGACTGCAACTAACTCCAGGTTGGGACTACTTCTCAGAGGATGCCCTGCCTGTCTCCGGTCACTGCTCTCTGGCCTCCCCGCAGAATATTTGGAGTTGTTTGCTCGCCCCCGCTGAGGGGGGCCGGAGGCGAAGGCCTCCAGAGGGTTAAGAGCATCTGCCTTTACGCCAAGTGCTGGAGCAGGAAATAATCTGCAGAGATACATGTGCGAGCGATTCACCGGCGGCTGCTGCTCTGCCAGGCTGCCGCCGTTGCTGCAGTCCGGGCCGGGAGAGGAGCCGCGCCGCTGGCAGAAGATGCTGTGGTGGTGTGTCCGGAGCAACGGGCATGGCCGCGGGGCCACGGCGCCCTGAGCTCCAGCCCGGAGGGATTATGGTGTCTTGCCCTCGGCTCTCTCAGGTAGGTGCTGCTGGCTGTGCGACGTGCCGTGATCTCTGCTTGGGGGGGGGGATACAGTCCTCTCCTCAGCCTGGGCTGGAAAATTAAAAAAAAAAAAAAATAAAAAAAAAATCTTTCAGTGGGAACAGGGTTTAATTTGCAGGGGTTTTATGCCAGGCAAAAGTATGCATGTGTGTTTTTTCGTGCGTGCAGTCAGGGAGGAGAGCCTGAAGGATACCCGAGTGATACCTTTCGTGCCTGGCAATAAAGTTGTTTCGCTAAATTGGAAGGAACTTGCCCTGGTCTCTGCGGAATCCACCTGGGAGCTTTTGCTCCCCCCTCTCAGGCGACCTTTTCGGAGGGGCTGGCTGCGGTGTGCTGGGTGCCGCTTCGCCGCGGGAGCGGGGACACAGTGCACTCTACAGGTCCCTTCATTCTGCTCCCCTGGACCCGGGGAGGACAGAGGATGCCCACACGGAGACAGAAAATGCAGCTGACAGGGAGGTGGTGTGTTTCGGAGGAGTGAAATTACACTGAAAGGAAGACAAGAGGTGCCTTTCCCGGAGGAAGAGGGAATTTTAAGGTCCTAAGGGTTGATCTTGGTGTTGGGAAGTAGAGAAAGAGATTTGGTTTAGAAGCAGCCTTTTGTGTCTTGCTTTCCCAGCTCTGTGGAGAGGAGTTTTGTTCGTTCCTGCTAACTGCTTTGCCACCTGCAACCTTTGCTCGAGGATTTTTTTCCACCAAAACCGGGGAGAGAAAAGATGCCAGTGCTACCAGATTTCCTTAGGCTATTGTTTAGGAAGGTGCCTTCTTTGGGAAATCCCTACCAAAAACGGTAGCGGCTGATCCTGTGCCTGTCTCACCTGCGGGGCGGGCAGTTTTGGTTTGTCTTGAGACCCCCAGCGGGAGCTTTGCTCTGTAAAGATTAAGCTGAAAGGGAAGTTTTCAAACATTTTCCTCCGGGAAAAGCAGGGTGTTGGGCATTGGACACCTACGTGGTTTGGTTCTCCTGCTTGACCTCCATACGTGTGTTTGCGTGTTGGCTCCCGAGCAGGTGAGCACAAGCCCCGCTGAGGAAACCCGGCCGTGCAGAACGGGGAGGTGCTGCCCGAAATTACCTGCCTGGATCACACGGACGGAGGAGTGGGCACGGTTCTGGCGTTGCAGAGCTATCGGGAGAGCACAGCCAACGGTGCCGTTGCTGTCTCACTGCTCCAGAAGGGTTTCTGTGCCATCCTGGCAGACCAGATGTGTCACTGATAACCGCGCTCTTCGGGGGGAAAAGAGCAAGCTGCAAATCTCTTTGGTCACTTTTTGTTTTCTTTGGTCAGGGCTTCCTGACCAAAGCATGGAGCGTGTTTCTTCCCGAGCACTTTGGTCAGCATATTTCATACTGCCTCCTCAGCCTCCCCAGGGCTGCTGTGCCACGCTTGACTCAGCACTGACGTATCTCGTAGGGAAGGCTGGAGAAGAATCCCCCCTTTTCACCTGTAATTTGGGCCCAAACGCGGGCAGGAACAGGTTTGCTTTTTTGCAAGAGCAGGACGCTTGTGCCTCTTCCTTGGGGATCCCATGGATCTGGGGATCCCACACTCTGCCTCTCCGCCGGGGCTCTGTGTTAGAGGTGGAGGAGCCGGAGTGGGGCTGGTGGACCCGCTGCTGTGTATGAATGGAGAAGACAGGAGCCCCGTTGGGGACAGGGGCTGCGGTGGTGCCCGGGGAGAGAGGGTCCCCTCTGACTCCCGCGCGGGGCAGAGCTGGGCAGCAGCGCTCCATAGCAACACCCCTTTCTCCCCCAGAGGAGAAAAAGCTCCTGGCTTCGCTCAGAGAGGTGATAACACAAATGTGCAACCACCCAGTGGAGTCTCACCAGTAAATACCAGTGTAAGGTCGTCCGAATGGCTTCTCTCTAGAAGAGTGTTTATAAAAGCTGGGGAGTATTAAATAACCCAATTGCCTGCGCGGGAAACAGTAGAAAAATTATATAGTAGTCATCCCATTTACTGCTATTTGCAGGGAGGCAGAATGGTGATTGGAACTTGAATTAAGGTAAAATGCTTCTCGCAAATGTGCTTTCAAAATTCAAAGTGAACTTGGTGCTTGTTAGCCAGCAGCTGGCTTGGTCGCCTTCGTGCCCCTATTCCAAGAGAGGCGTTTTTCAAAAAGTATTTTTTAGGAAAGCAGCAACGCGTCGGCGCGTACCGAGGTCGCTGTGGTCGGGAGAGGGGGGTGGGAACACCTGAATACCTGCCCTGCAGCCGTGCTCCCGGCACAGCAGCAAATCAAACCACTACATTTGAACTGCTGAGTGCTTCTAAGCAGCCTTTCTGGGCAGTAATAAAGTTTTGCATTAAACTCTAATTACGTGGAAGTCGAGAGCTATTTGCTAGAGTTAATAATGGTAATTCTTAAAATGGGAATTTATTAGATGGGGGCCGGCCAGCGTTGCGTGTCCCTCTGCTGTGCTGTCCTCTGCTGACCGTCACACAACTGCCCGCCCCACCGCAGGGGGCAGGGGCTCCTCGCCTCCCTGGGGGCTTTGCTGCAGGATGGGGCTACTGGTGGCAGGATGGGGCTACCCGCTGGTGACCTGGTGGCAGCAGCGATGCCGACGTCCCAGTGGGGTTTCCAACGGGTGCTGCCCCGGGGAGCCACGCGGGGACCGCCGGCCATCGGGTGCTGCTCAGCGGTCACAGCGGGTGGGCAACAGACAAGGGTAAAGGGAATAAATTGGATCTTCAACAACTATTTGCCAGGGAGTGATTTCCCCAGTTTCTGTGAGGAGGTAAATGTCATGAGGTGCCTGCAGTCTTTCGGCCACCATCGCGTTTTTATGCTTCGGATGCTGCCTGTGAACCGGCTACAGGTGATGGAGGCCCCGTGGTCCAGAAACTCTTGCATCGGAGATAAAACCGTGCCTTTCTGGTAGTGCCTGGAGTGCCTTTAAGAAACTGTGCTGCTGCATTTGAAACCTATCTGGCTTTGTACCACTTATAAAATGCATTCACAGTAGGTGGTGGCATCAGCCTCCTCTTAGCGAATGCAGATATTTATATTATGCAGAAGGTTTTCTCACTTTACTGCATTCAGATGATGGCTGGAGATACCATTCTTGTTAGATAAAAAATTGAGTCTGACTTTAGAGGTGAATCCAAAGAGCAATTTCTATTTAATATATATAGCAGCAAATAGGAACAAAGCTGCTTAAAGATTACTTTAATGATGAATCATTATATGGCTCTCACCAGCCTGAAAAGCAATAAAAGTCAAAATGGAGTGCTAGGATGTAGTCGCTTAGAGAATGCACAGAAAGGGACCTGTATTGCAGAGAGGGTTTTCCAGCACATCAAAGCAAAAACGTTTTGGGGTGCAAAAGCACCAAGTGGCTTTCCACCCCAAAGATAAGAGGCAGCTGCTACCTATTGTTTATTGCTCTAGAAGGATGTTAGTCGCTCTTAATATTCATTTATTTTTGTTTTAAACCCTGACTGATTCCCTCCCCCCTGCCCCAGCCCTCTTTCAGGGCAGATGCTGTCATAACACTTTTTCTTTGGAATGCTATAATTTTTATTGCTAATCCTAATTAAACGCTGTAACTTTGGAAAATCAGATTAATTTGAACCATCAGCCCAATGCAAATGCTGTAATCGTCGGAGATCATAAAAACGTTCAAGGGGCTAATTTGACCACGGAGCTGCCGGGGGGGATGTGTGCGAGGGTCCTGCTGCCTCTGTGCAGGGGACGGGGGTTGGTACCCTGTGTAACGCAGCGCGAAGGGAAATGTGTTCCTCAGCTGTTGCGTGGCACTTTCTAGCTTTAAGTCGACAAACGCTAGAGAAACGACACCGCTGAAATGCTCTTTCCTGGCTAGAAATACGGTATGAATTCTCTGGTGTCCGTACAATAGACGAGGGCGCAGATAAAACTTGGAAGTTGTTGCACGCCAACATTAACATTGTGCTTTATTTGCGAGCCGGGTCGCAGTGACACGATGCAGGGAGCCCCACTGTCACCCAAAATATTTCCACCCTTGGGCTGGAAAAATATTTTCGCCCATGAACTCAGGTTGCACAGAAGCTGCTTCAGATGGTTTGATCTCCAGCCAGGACACACGATGGTCACTTCAGTCTCCTGGGCAGTGGGACCCATACTGTGCAGCTCTAGTAACCTGGTTCCTTTTAGACCAATTTTTGATGTTTTGGTCTTTTTTCTTTTTTTTTTTTTTTTTGCCACAGATATTAGGCATTTTGGTTCCAGCTCAAGCAGTGGTAAAGTTGGTCTGTCAGCTTTTTTTCTGAGGTGGTGACATTAGGGAAGATCTCATGGGTCATTACAGAAGTAATTACCCAGCACCGAGAGACAGAAAGGCGTTAACCTGACACTGCAAATGTTGACGTGGGAGCTCAGTGTTCAGACTTTCTTCATGGCAGAGGAGAAGGCACCCTGGGAGAACCACTACCCCTGCTTATTTAAGGGACCTACAGTGATATGAGATGAATCCCAGGCTAGAAATTCCCTGTCCTCTCTGCTCACACAGATGGCTTGGCGAGGGGGCTCACTGGGTGGGATGAAAACCACCAAGGTTTTCATGGTTTCAGTCCTCGTCCCGCCAACTGCTTGGCTCCACCTGGGTTGCCCCAGGCTCCTCTGGGGAGTCTGGTGGAATGGGAGACATGGTGGAGGATCCAGCTGCAGGTTTGGTTCTGCTTTGCTGAGCCCGAGTCGGTTGGTCGGTCCGTGCTACGGAACCTGGCTGTGAAGCACGTGCTGCTGTTTGCCACCGCGCATCCCAATGGCAGGTGCCCCTCATGTTTCTGCTCACTAGGACCTGCTGCTGCTACTTGACTGTGAAGATAATCTCTTTGATGGGTGCTACAAGTCATGCCTTCCTCCTCCGTTAAGAAGCAATAAAGCCTTCCAGGCTTGTGCGTTCCAGGCTTTAGAGACTGACGTGGATGATACGTGTTTGTGCCAGGGGGGCTTTGCAGATCTCCTGCCCCCGTCCGCCTCCCCACCACCTTCGCTTTATGCAGGGAGCTGCCATTGCGGAGAGAAGACTGGTGGTGTGAGATTTGCCCCATAAAACATTTTATGTTTGAGATCTACCCAGCAGGCTCGTTTCAGCCAAAATTCAAGAGTGTGTTTTCATGCCAAGACTCGCAGCATTTGACCACGAATGCCTAGCTCCGTTCTTTCTTTTTCAGCATATGCAATTCTCGGGAAGCTCTGGGCA
Organism: Limnodromus scolopaceus; assembly: GCA_028565335.1. Taxonomy (NCBI): domain Eukaryota; kingdom Metazoa; phylum Chordata; class Aves; order Charadriiformes; family Scolopacidae; genus Limnodromus; species Limnodromus scolopaceus. The sequence continues at coordinate 22,462,839 of JAOXNO010000063.1, forward strand.
GACTTTATGCGTATGACTTTATAACAGCTGTTGCTTGCAAGGGAAAAAATAAAAAAGATTGCAGAAGCATATTAATTATCCACAGTTTAATGTATATAGTGGTTTGCAAACAGTTATTGTGGACATTGTTATCTGAAAGACTGTAATTTTAGTGGTTCTAATGGGGGCTATTGTAGGTCTACTGAAACTCTTACAGTTACGGTTCAATTTCGATATGGGCTCTATTTGGAAAAGCCTGTGTTTTAAGACTTTATGGTACCCAGTATTATGTGCTTGGCTTTCGACAATGAAATCATAGTTGAATGGTGGAATGAATGTGAATATATCCACATCAAAGAGGTCTCTTGCCCTGATAACTTACCTGTTCTTAAACGGTAATCACCACCTTCTCTGTTCTCTAAAATTGTGCGCAAATGTAAAACCTCGTGTAAATATGTAAGGCTGAGCGTTGTGCTGTGGATGTGGGAAATACTGTCCAGCAGCCCTCGGTTCTGCGAGACATGTGTTTGTGAGGATCATGTTGTTTGACCTCCTGATAACGCAGGCAACGGAAAATTTCATCCAGCAACGTCTCCCTGCATCTCTTTCAGGAGCATATTCAGCCTTATGGAAAGAGTGCAGATAACTGGGACTCACAGGTGTCCTGAGAGTAGTTGTTTCAGGGAGTAATTATTTCCAGTGATTTAAAAAAAAGGAAATAATCCAATCTGAGTTTATTTCCGTGTTCCATATGCTGAATCTTCTTCTTCCTTTGTCTACTTAGTTAAGGAGCCTGCTAGTAACGGAAATAATTTCCCATTATGTGGGCAAATCATTGTTCAGCCTTCTATTTGCTAAGGTGATTATATAATTTTAACTCTTTCCACACAATCTGTTTTCAGGCCCTCAAATCCTATGCATTTCTGTCCCAGTTTGTCAGCAGCTTTTTGAGCCGTGGGTGTCGGAGATGGCTATTCTGGGACAGCAGAACACTGCATTCTACTAATATTCCCACTAACACTGCGCGCAGGAACAGCATCACCTTTCTAACCCTGGGAAAAATTGCCTCTCTTCAAACATCCAAATGTGTCATTAGATCCTGTAGCTCCAGCGTGGCCCTGGGACCTCATGTTCCAGTTATCTGCCTGAGCTCCCATCTCTATTTTTGAGTCTCTGGTTTCCAACATACTGTTGTAAGTGGGGTAGATCATTCACCGTTGCGTTCTTTGATCCTAGGCAAGTAGACCTTGTCTTTTCCTGCGGGTCTTTTCCAACCTAAACGATTCTATGATTCTATGATTCTACAGTGTTCGATCATTGACAGGGTCGGGCACATGAAGGGGACTGAGCTGTTTGGCTGTGGCAATATTCACCACTTCAGCCAGTTCTGAGTTGCCTTGGGCTGAGAAATTTCTCTCCATAGGCCCAGTTAAAAGCACTTCCATTCACTGATGGTTCCTTGCTATTTTTTTTATTTTTTTTTTTATTACCGGTGATTTTTAAAGTGTTCTGTAGTAATTCCGTGTCGTGACATTCTCACAGTCAGTGTGTGGTGTGTCACTGAGCTGTTTGCAAGAAACATCCTGCAATGCTGGCACAGCGGCTATTCCCCTCCCCTCCCCTCAACCTATTTTATTAAGTGTATTAAAAATCACCCCAGGATTATCCAGGAGGGCTGACTGATGTTCCCATCACGTGCAGACACAGGGGGCCCTGCAGTCGGAGCCACCTCTGCTTTCTGCTTCCTGATGGCCGTTGGGCGATGTTCTCCAGGAGAGACCGAGCAGATTTCTGTTGCTGATGAGGTATTTGTAAAACACCCATGGCAAAGATAAAGCAAATTACAAATCTGGTGTATGATCACTCTTCTGTTTCCCTATACTTTTTGTCATGTTTGGGTTTCCTGCTGGTGTTTAATTTAATTACTTTTCATTCCCTAGGAGTTGATTCCCCTAGCAATTGATCGGGGCTCGTGTCCAGGCTGGGCAACCATCCTGACCCCCTACAATTGCTGGGGTAATATAACCCTTCGTGGTCCATCAAAAGCTCTCCCATTCAGCTCTTCCCCTCACACTGCTGGCATCTGAGGTCTTTTCTTTAGTTTGCTCGTCCTTTTCCATTGCTCCTCCCTTGAGGATCTTCCCTTCCAGCAGGAATATGGAACCTTTCCTCCTCCCATCGCTGTGGGGTTACTTTCTATTTCCCACCCCCTCAGTGCTCCTCCTGGTATTATTTATTCATTTAGCACCCCTTGTCCTTATGTCTTGGACTCTATGATTCCACCTTGATTACTTTTTTCCCCTCTCTTTTTGCCATCTTCATTTTTTCGCAGTTTTTTCTTGAACAGTCCATTTCTTTCCTTGACATAACAATTACTGACAGCCTAGTATCCTGTCTCCAACAGTGGCAAATAGCAGATGCTTAGAGGATAATATAAGAAACAGGGTGAGAATATAATAACCCTAATACCTCCTGCCAGCAGCGATCAGTATCACGTATGCCCGACTGTTGTGAATGTGTTTAAGCACAGCCTGGTGGGGGATACAATGCCTAAAACCATGTGGGTGAGGAAAGGACAATTTGACAAGATGGCAAATTCTCCTGAAAGGCTGAGAGAGCTGGGACTCTTTAGCCTGGAGAAGAGAAGGCTGAGGGGAGACCTTCTTAACGCTTCCAAGGGTCTAAAGGGTGGGTTGAAGGAGGATGGAGCC
>JAOXNO010000063.1:22499858-22510690 GCA_028565335.1 Limnodromus scolopaceus
GAGGGGTTCAAGGCCAGGCTGGATGGGGCTTGGAGCAACCTGGTCTGGTGGGAGGTGTCCCTGCCCAGAGCAGGGGGTGGGACTGGATGGTCTTTAAGGTCCCTTCCAACTCTAACCATTCTATGATTCTATGGTACCGTGTATTCCATACTATACTGCAGTGACTAAGGCTTTTAATTGCATTATTTGCATTATGGGGCCCCATTTTTTTTCAGAATTGTAATTAAATAGTGTAAGCTAACAAAAAAAAAAAGTGTGAATACTTTGGGTGTGAAAATAATCCAGACAGCAGCAGGCAAGTGGAGGAGCTACCTTTGCTTCAAATGAATAGCAGATCGAATCACCCAATTCAACTGGGATTCATGTGTTTTGTCTAAATCTATAAAGGTATATGTGCTTTTACATCTCACCTGTGTGATGCAGCCAAATGCTAAAATGTGCACCATACACACTCTAAACAAGACACAGGGGCTGGAGTAATTTAGCAGCTTCTGGTAAAGTGGCTCTTACTTCTGAGGACAGGACACCCTAAGGAGAGGCAAGGGATCCAAAGGTAGGTTTCATTTGAGTTTCCCAGGCTTTACTGGTTCTTATAAGAGGAAAAAGATAGAAACTGCGGAATGTTTGGATTTGTACCCCTGTTTAAATATTTAATGCCCTGCATTTAAAACTTGCCCTCACAGAATTTTTGGTTTGTTTAATTACTTGTATCAACAACAGGCTGTTGTGAAAGAGTGGAATGCACTTTGCTCAGAGGGGAGAAGCTGCAATATGTTTTATGGAGGTAAAAATAATAGTTTGACAGGGTTCAACAAATTCAGTGGAATTTAACAAAGTTTAACAGTGGTTTATCAAGGGTCAATAAGTTCGATGGCAAACTTCAGCTTATTAATTACTGCATGGAAGAAACATATAAAGGAAAATTCAGTTAGAATCCAGTTAGAATGATTCACACAGAGACCAGAGAAGCAAAAGGGTAAGGAAGACCCTCCCATTGAGTCATGGGGTCCAGAGTGGACGCCCTCGCTTTCTGAACTCCTGATGGAGCATAGGTACAGCTGGATCCAGTCTTAGCCTCAAACTTGGACAACGCTTTATGTCTAATAGAATCCTCTATACAAAGTTCATAATAACCAATAGCTACATGGATTGGTATGGTTTCATTCTTCGTGCTATCAGTCACCAGAGACCTGTTGCTGACAAAAGGTCTCTCTGCTCCGTGGAGCAACCTTGAGAGGTGTCCCAGCTCAAGGGGAGATCACCGCCGTGCAGGGAGAGCTCCAGAAAGGCTCCCTTAGGCTCTCATATTTAGGGAGTAAAGTGGTTGGCTCATACTCAAATGACACGTGATGGGAAACGGATGCATGAGACTCCTTGTACCCACAACTTTCTTTTCTCCCTGATACTTGAGTCTTGGAAAAGCCACTCGCTGTTCATGTGTTAATGTTCCAAGCTCACATGCATTGGTGCTCACTGTGTCACTCTGCTCCTCTCTGGGTTCTCAGAGGACAGATGGAAGCCAGAGGAGCTCTTGGCCTGACTATGGCTCAAGTCTTTCCCTCCTTTGGGGCCGGTACCTGCCTAATGTTAGTTTGGGTAAGGGGTGCAGCTGTCCCAAAGGCTCCTCACTGAAAGGTGTCTCCCCTAGAAATAAGTGCAGAACATATTACAAATACACCTCTGAAGGAAGGCTGTGCTGGCAGTACTTGTATTGCTTACAAACAGAATTACAACGGCATAGTAATTCTTTTGCAGTGCTAATGGAGAGCTACTTACCCAAATAATTTAAAAATAACCTCCTGCAGCAGGTTGCAGAGTCCCCCCGAGGAGCCATGGACTGGGAATATCAGAGACTGAGTAGCTGATGGCACCGTACTCTGGGGACAAGAAATCCGAAATGCCTGGGTTGAGGCCAAGAGGATGGAGTTTGTAAGAGAAGCAGCTTATGATGAGTGAACTGTAAACTGGGAACAAAGAGAGTAATTTTGTTTTGTACTTGTGAAGTGCTTAGAACTGGAGCCCTAATACCTGTTGGTGACTCTGAGGTGCTGGGGTAGTATAGATACTTCCTGAGAAAGATGATGAATATGGGAATTTGTGATTATGACTAATTATGGCAATGTAACAGCATTTCCTATAACACTTTGAATGTTCTTGCGTGAGTGTTTGGTTCTGTATTTTAGAGTCTCCTTTGTTAAAGGGTCTTTAATAAGTAGCAATATTTAGAGCGTAATTTAGAAAAAAAAAAAAAAGCCTTCACTCTAGTGAATATCTGCCCATTTATGGATTTAATTATAGCTAAATAAGCGCCCTCAACTTAAAGACTCAGACGTGTCAGGGAGCTTTGCCAATGTGGAGTCACAACCCGCAGAGCTGTGGTCCGTCACCCGCAGAGCAGCTGTAGCGCACGCGGTCCCACTGAGGGGCAGTGACTTTGCCTCTGCTGAATGAAGATATTGTTGGCTCTTAAAGCAATCCTCAGCGGTTCTGTTTTCCAGACGAACACAGTACAGGGGTTTTTGGTCTAATGGGGTGTGGGAGACCTACCTTTAATGACAAGCCTATTTCTGACAGAACGTTTCTCAGGACTGTTGGAGAAATGTTTTCCACTAGTCTAGGAAATGGTCCCTTTGGTCTTGTTCCTGTTCTAAACCTTTATTTGCTGCTTATCTCTTTTCGTTGAACCAGAGTGACACGTAGGGAACAGGAGTCCACTCTGAGTCTCTGACAGGCTCTGCTCCTCTCGAGCTGCTCACCCCTCGGCCAGGCCCTCCAGGAGCCTCTGGAAGCGTTGTGTCCACCTCGGACACCTGCCTTGGCAAGGGATGGGTTGCCTTTTTCCCTACTGATTGAGCAGCGAGGCTGAAGCATCCAAGTGTTTGGGCTTTGGGCTTCCTGTTGCACCACGTCCATTAAAGCTGAGAGAAGCAACTGGTAGCATCAGGATTCTAACCTAGAAAAGGTTGGGTTGGGTTGGGTTGGGTTGGGTTTAACCACCCTTGGCCATGAATTCTGTGTTCCGATCCCGCTGCTGAGGAATTCAGGTTTACTGTGTCCAAAGTTTCCAAAGAGACAGTGCATTCCTCCAAGTAATGACAGAATTCCTACTTTCTTTCATACTTTTATCTTTTAATTTGTTTTTTTTTTTCCCTCTAATGGTGAAAATATGCAATACCTCAGAGAAATGTCACTGCTTTTAGTTTTAAAAACTTTTTTCAGTATTTTTCCTACATGGGAATAAACAACAAAAAAAAAGCCATGAGGGTACTTCAGCAGTTGCTCATGATATGCAAAAGGATTTGCATGCTCTTTTTTTAACCTTGTTTTTAAGCCTATTCTTAAACCATCTAATTTCAAACATAAATGAAAGAAAAATTTAAAAATATTGTAAGAGGAGGTAGAAATGTAGTTGCTTTTCTTTTTTTTGCCGAGGCAAGGCTTCATTCCTCTGCTGACAGAGAGTAGGCGACGGTGAGGACAGCTGTGAATCATTCATCGTTGAGACCTTCAGTTGTCTGAGGAGATGCAGGGCCAGCACATCTCAGCTCCTGCCTCATCTTATGCCCCAAATCTCCGTGTTTGGAGCAGCCTGCAGTTTGGGAATAACGAATAAGGAGTGGGTTCTTGAGGGAGAAAAGCAGCAAAAAAATGCATCTAGCTCAGGTTCTCTGTGGCAGACCCGTATCACCAGGCTCTCTCCGAAGTAGGATAGCATCTAGCAGATTTCTTGGCTAAAAAATGATAAAATTAGGCCAAGACCTTTCTTTTTTTCTTAATAATGAAAAAAAAAGTAATTATATGAGTCGGCAGAAACCCAGAGTATCTGCCAGTTTGCAAATAGCACAGAGAGTTCAGCATTTCCCCAGGCGTTTGTTGTTGGCAGCTCTCTGAAGCTGGATGATTGGTATCCGAGTCTGATCTCCCTTAGTGTCTGAAATGGCAAAAGTGCCCCTGACTGATCAGTGACGTTGGGGTGGACTTCATCTCCCCGGCCCTGAGATCTGCCCTTTCTCCCTAGTGCTGGGAGCCTCGTTGTTCCGCCACGTTGTGGGGTTGTTTCAGTGCCCGTGGGAAGCACCAGAATTGCGAATTCTTCAACTTAAAAGGTATCTTAGAAAAACCCCACCAACCAACCAAAGCAAGCGCAAGTGTAACTATGGCTTTTTTTTTTTTTTACCAGGACAGAAAAAATCATAACTCTTCTCAGACTCTGAATTCGACCCTCTGACCCACTGCTGTTGCTGTTTATGTCTCATACCTCTGTACCCATCCGAACAGCTGGTTTATCCCATCCCACGCTGCTTGATTAGTTTTCGTTGGACTGGGCAGGGGATGTTTGTGTTCCTGTGTGTCTTCTCTGACAGAGGGATGGGAGCTGGGAATGGTATGCTGCTTAGGAATAAGTCTCTCCAGCTCGACCCATGGCCAGTGCCGAGTGTCCCTGTGCTCCTCTGCCTCTCCTCTGTGCTCTCCAAAGGGCTCCTCGGTCTGCAGCAGCAGAGGATTTGACATGCTTCCTCAGTCACCGCGCTGCTGAGGCTGGGAAAGTTTTGGAAGGTGCTGTGCAGTATCAAGGCATCCATACGGAGCACCCCAGGCATCACGAAGTGTTATTTTGCCAAGTGTGGTAGAAACAGCTCTGCCCGCGTGGCCTCTGCCTCTCAGCTGGTCTCCAAGCTGCTGAGCCAGTCAGCTTTGGACTGAAAGCAATGGGCTTTCCTTAGCGGGATCGTGCAGACACTCAGCGTCTCCAGGGCCCGTAATTACACTTTAGAGCCTGGCCACCTTTGTGGCTAATCCCCAGCAAAGCCATTAATCAGGCTGTAGAGCGAGATTCCCAATGATGCTCATTAATCTAACGTAGCGCTTCCCATCGCCAGCCCTTCCCGGCCTGTCTCTTTAACAGCAGGGAGCTGTCAGCCCTCCTTCCGCTCATCTTCCCGAGAAACTCCAAGGAAATATTTCCTGATTGAGGCAGGAGGAACCAGTCAGGCTCACACGACCTGCAGCTTATTTTGGGTAAAGAGATATAAATTCCTAAGGGGCTAATTCATCCTGTATTAACATTTTTCCTGAGGCTGGAAAAACACAAGTTACTGTGACCCTAAAGCAGCAAAACACTGAAATGTTCTGGAAATACAGTGCCCCCAAACACGTATGAATCTGTTGTGTGATGTTTTGGGTTTTTTTTTAAATTTGAAAAGTCCTTTCTGTGCCGAATGCGGGCACTGCCGTGTTGAAATGAGGCTCAGATCTGGGACGGCGATAGCTGTAGCTAGCTTTAAAGTATAAAGCATCTGTATTTTGTATATTTAGCGGAGAATTATTGCAGCCACGTGTCTGTGTGTGTGGACGAAGGCGGATTCCCATCCCGTGCTAAGGTGATTCCATTGACGAGTACGGAGTTACTGCCGCTGGAATTTCCGATGTCCCGTGGCCAGGGCTGGGCTCTCGATGGGTTCACACCAACCTGTGCGTGTCTGAACGGAGCCATCTCCTGTAATTCCTGGCGTGACCGTCCCTGTGAGCAGCATCACCCATCGCTGCTTTGCCTCTCTAACGCAGGACACATCACAAATCCAAATTTGTGCCCTCCCGGTTACAGAGCATAGCGGAGAAGTTAAAATATTAGATATTACTAATATATATCCGCCTATATCTGTAGTATCCGTAGATCTAGGAACAGGTTAACTGTCTCCAGGAGGCACCAGTGGTGTTGGATGGAGGAGGATGTGCAGACAGGGAGATGACTAAATATAATGCTGAACGATACATAGCATGAACAGAGCACTACTAACAACTTGAGTTTGCGTGCATACTTACCATATGGATGGAACACTCATTAAAATAAGTGCACGATAGATACTTGATAGAAGAAATACCGAAAAGGAGTGCGTGGTATCATGTATAAAGAGTACCTATAAATGCTTATAAGATTCTTTGGATAATGATCACAGTGGTTTTGCCTTTTGATCAATGGCAGACCAGTTTGGTGCCGCCCTAACCGGGACAGCTGAAATCTGCAGTGGAGGCAGCTGGATAGGGTGATTCTGGAAGCAGCAGTTTAGACAATTCAGAGGGGCCAGTTGAGGTGAAATGCCCCCAGGCAGATTGTTTCCTGTCCTGTGACCGGCGTTGCACGCTGCTGAGCATCACCTGCCCAGGGATCGGAGTGGTGGAGGCGGGTGGTAGCGATTTGCTGGGGCAGAAAATCCTGGGAGTGCGGGCTGGCAGGAGGAGTCAGAAGGATCACACTGAGGAAACCCCACATTTTCTTTGGTCTGTGTCATGACAATTAGTCAATCAGTATTTCCTCTTTCCACCCCCCCTCCATTTTAAGGCCTGGCCTGGTGCATACTTAATTTAGGCACTTATTGATGCCTGGAGTATGCTCTGTAAAGCGTTTGTGTATCTGAATTATGCATTCAGATCTAGTTTCTTTTATCCTACATAGATCTCTTCGATACTTCCTCGCTGGATGTTGTTGGTTTGGTTTTCTCTTGAGCTGACGCTAGAGATTAAAAGCAGTGCTGGATCTTACCTGTAGCCCAACAGTTTTTTGTCTGCAGTAGCCCCAAATGCAAATGAGATGGTTTATCAGTATCTAATTTGCCATTCTTAATGTCATTCTGCAGATGGCTTGAGGAAAAGGAGGTTTGTACACAAGTAATGCCTACATCTTGATTAATTCTAGATGAGCTCAAACAAAAGCTACTCACGTTTTAACGTTGGCGGGGAAATAAAGGCAGGTTTTTAAGCTCAGCAGCACATGCAGAGCTTAGAGACAACGTGTGTGCCAGGAACGAAATCTTCTCCCTTCACGGTGTGAGGCTTTTGGGGCCCTGAAGGATGGTTTCCAAGTACCGGGAGAAAGTGCTGAATGATGAGGTGGATGGAGAAGCTTCTGTAGCAGGGCAGTGATGAGGCAGAGGTCCCTGGGACCTCCTGGGTAACACCCATGGGGCAGGAGCCAGCGAGGAGTGGGAAGGAGCAAGAGAAATCCCTGTCCTGCCTCTGCCCCATGGGCTGGTGTCCTGGTCTGGCCTCAGCTTGTCCCTGTCCCCACGAGGTGCCCGACGCCTGCCCTGTGCCCTGGCTGGGCTGGTGGGAAGTGCCCAGGTCCCCAGGTAGCCCCCAGCCCTCACTGCACCCAGACAACAGCTGCTTTTAATTTGTGTTTGTGTCTGCAATTAAAACCCTAAATGATTTCTGGCTCCTCATCAATGCCAGGATTTGAAAAGAAGAAAGACAACTTGTGGAGTCCGGTATGAAACCTTCAGGTCATCTTGTACCAAGTGTAAGATCAGATAGGTCTCAACCTGACTGATGGCTTTGAAAAAGAAATAGATAAAACGATCCAGAGTCTATTTGAAGAAAAATTGCCATGAAGAAGTTGCAGTGTGGCCAAAATAAATAGACTTAACATTATACTTTGAAAGATGGTGTAAACTAGGGGAGAGGAAGGAGGAGGGCTTTGAATGCCAGAGGCAACCTGCGGTTATGTTTGTGAAGTCTCTGCAAAACCATAAGGAAAGTATTAAGAGGTGAACTCAGAACAACATAAACTGTGTCTATTAAAAAAAAAAAAAAAGCTTGAAAGAGTGGAAACATTCAAAGGAAAACAAGAACAAATCAACAGGGCTAACCAGTCTGGTATGTAGCGATTGACAAGAATAGGACAGAAAACCTTACAAACAGTTTTCATTTGGGATTATGCTTCATGTGATGTAACTATTGCAAACAAGGAATATTACTGTTGTTTGAGAGAGTTGCCATTTAGCAAAATATTTCCCGGCATATGAATAACAGCTTCACAATATGTTTGTGAATGAATAACTCAAGGTGATGTGGTGGTAGTTTTCCAGTGAAAGTAAAAGGAATGTTTCTGGAAAACCTATTGACTTCAAAGAGGCATCTTTCTGTGTTGTAATTTCTCAAGAAAGCTATTTTAGCAACATGGTTCCCTCTTGCCAAACGGTCTAAATGAAAATAAAAACTTGATGGCTCAAAAGGAGGAGGCAGGCTCGCTCTCCAGCAGGGGATAGACAAGGAGAGCAGCAGCTTTGGGTGCCGGCCGATGCCCTCACGGGGTTTTGACTGATCTGTTGGGATTGTGCTCGGGCTTCTGTAAAACACAACGGTGAGGTGCGAAATAATTTGTATTTGCATCAAAACTGGCGATGAGAAAAGACCTCTTGGTCTTTCCCCTACTGCATAAAAAGCGTGTCTGTATGTCAGAGGGGTATTTTCCTGTTCTGATTAGGGAGATTATTTCATCATTTCCATTGAGCATCTCTCCCAGGGACGGGATGAGATAAACCTCTGTGCCTTGCCTGACATTCAGCCTTCCATTCTTCTTTGATTAATTTTCCCCATTTTTTTTTCGTCTCTTATGTATTCCAGTTCCTTTCTGCAACCCCCTCAAAGCATTTAGCATCCAGTGCATGACTGCTTGCTCCACGCGTATGCGCTCTGCTTTCTTTGCACAGTAATCTCTATAGCCCTGTAATCTCGGCGGCTGCCTAAACTAAACAACTCATTGTATTCCTCAGCAAACTGCTCTGATGGCTGGGGCCGCTGAAAAAGAGCGTTAAGAGCAGGTGGTGAGCTGTGATTGCCATTTCTGATTGGAGAAAAATTATGCACATCTTTATTTTTATTGTCTCTTTTCCTCTGTCTTCCCACCTGCTGTCGGGTCTGGTTTTAACCCTGCGGCAGCGCCGGGCTGTTTCCCTCTCTCTGCGCTGAGCCACGGAGATGGGGCTACGGAGGGGCCCGAGCTCTCGGCTGCTCTGCTGATTGCTTCCTTGACATTGGGGTACTGGGGTACGGGGGCAAAATGTTGACCGAGAAGCAGGAGAAGACATAATTGCATGAACTGATGATGGAGGGAGGGATTAAAATTGCGCTCCTTGCCTCTCACCATGCAAAATATTTTGAGAGCAGTATTTTAACAAGAAGAATGAGAAAGATGCTAAACGACTGAGATGCCCGAAGGGCTTGGTGGTTGTTGACTGGGCACAGTCCTTACCTTAGAGGGAAAGTGAGCTCTCTGGGCTGGATTTCCAATGCCATCTGCTCCCAGGCGTGAGCGGATGGGACTCACTGCTTCAGAGATTACTTTCTGGGATACTCTAAACCCTCAGCAGGGTAAAAGGTCTGTGTTCTTTGTGCTGCCGAGGTTTGGAACCGAAGAGTCCGTCCAAGAGCGGTTTGGCCCTTGGTGTGGCTGCAGCTCAAGGAAATCCCAGCTGTGGGCCACCTGCAAAGCACAAGTGGGGATCCTCCAGAAACAGAGCTGTTGGAAGCCAGAGCTTCCCGGTGAGAATATAATTGTTGGATGTTATAATTGTTGGATGTTATTATGTTTCCTTTCATGGAAGTACTGCCTTATGGTGTGGCTCCTCAGTGTGGTCACGGCTGCATCCCTGTTGGGTTCCTTACCTGTAAAACCTGGGAAGGGCTTTGTAACATCTCATTGCCTTTAGACCTTGGTACACACTATGCCAGTTTTTTTAGCTGACTAAGTCAACTCTTCTGGAGTCTGTTACACTGTGTAGCCCTTTACTGTTGCTCAGCGAGTTTGTGTTAAGCTGCGAGAGCTACAAAACAAAAATTACACTTAAGGGTTGAAATCTACCCTAGTTTCTTTAGGGCTGAGCGCGTGACCTGGTGTTACAGAGTTAACGGGCCTTAGCTCCCCAAAACTTGCCCAGACAGGCTGCCCTGCTCTTCACCGTGTGGCCACGTGGGCTCCCAAGGCTGCCTGGCCGTGGCATCCCCAGGTGATCTCTGAGCCACCCAGATCTGCCCCCGGGCACCGCTTGGGCACTGAGGACCTAACGCTGGACTGCTTTCATGTTTTCCTCTCCCGTCTGATTGGGATGCAAGTTGGGCAGTCTGTTTTAGGGCAATGAAGCCAAAAATACTTGACTTCGTTTTCTCTGCATCCCTTCTCTGAAGCTCTCTTTTGTCTTCAGAAAGAGGGACCCGTTCCTGCTTTGACAGCACCACAGAACATGCCATCAGACGTGTCTAGTTACGGAACAGACACCGCCTAAGAGCTGTTGCGTGACATGTTCTTGCATGAATATGAAAAAGGAATAATGAACAGGAGAATATTTTTTGAAAAGTATACAAAAGCATCCCACTACTGTTTTAAGCTCAGTATTTAAAGCATTCTGTGAGCCCTGGGGAGAGGAAGAGCTTTCCGTTCACAACCACCCTTTGACCTTTTTGCATGAACTTGGGTAGCTGAGAGAGATGCTTCAGTCCTTTCAGAAGGTGAGCCTCTGCCCTCTGTTGTGGTCTCAGCTGAAATAAGCTTTCTTTTTTTCTAATGAAGACAAATTTGTTCTAAATTAACATGCACTGTAGTAACTGCGTTCTTTTGATGAGGGAAAAACCGGGAAATTGCAAATGAAGACAATAAAAGAAAATATAGTAGCTTTTACATACCCTGAAAATCTAATGGCATTAATTTTACTGGTTTCAATTTTAAAACACATTGAAAGAAGAGCTGCAGCAAAACTACAACATTTCTCAGGAGGGAATCTGAGCTGCAGAAACTTTAATGCTCTGGTCCCAGCAATGGGCTGCATCTGGCAAAGCTTTGGCTGGAGCGGACCCTTTGCGGGAGACTGGTTGTTATTTAAAAAAATAGCTGTTTGTGCCTTGTCCGACCATGATGGGCAGCCGTGACTGGTGGTATATGAGGAATAGGAAGGAGGTTGTGCCACCACCACCTCACCAGGTTCTGCCCTGGGGAGGCCCCATCTGGAGCACTGGGTCCAGTTCTGGGCTCCCCAGTTCCAGAAGGACAGGGAACTGCT
>JAOXNO010000063.1:22587461-22606370 GCA_028565335.1 Limnodromus scolopaceus
TCAGCAGGGGAGTTGGACTAGATGATCTCTATGGTCCCTTCCAACTCTAAAAATTCAGTGAAATTCAGTGAAATTCCGACTTGCCGTAAGTTTTCGAAAAGAGTTGATCTTCAGTGCCCTTGTTTTTGAACAACTAATCAATGGGCATTTTGGGCTTGCAGCACGGAGGGTATTTTACCGGTTCGATATGGTGCGATTTCACCCCTGCCCTCAGCTGAACGCCTTCGGGCTGCCGGGCCGGTAACCTCGGTGGGGCTGGAGGAGGAGCAGGGTTTCGGTCGTGCTGCGGTGCGGGTCTCGCCTCCTGTTTTCCCTTCGGTTTTGCTCTGTCGTTTCTCCACTTTGGCAGGTGCTGCTCTTCCTGCTGCGCTCCGCTGCTCTCACTGGCGCGGCACCGCCGGTCTTTAGTCAGCGCGGTGGAGAGGGGGTTTCGGAGACACGAAGCAACCTCGATGCTTACTTGAATTTTTACTAGGTTTTCACTTGAATTTTTTTATTATACTGACAAATGGAAATCTTGGAGCCGTTAGAAAAGTAGTGGCACTGAAATGGCCCCAGATTCACCCTTGATCCTCTAATTATGCTTTCCAAGATACTGTCTCATTATCTAAAACTCAACTGTGTCATTAGTTATATCTCATTTTTGTAATTACAAGCCATATATTTGTCATATCTACAGAAGCAGAAAACATTAACGTTATAAATCTGTGGCTTATGCAACCTCAGCAGGAATTGCTAATGAGCAAACCTTCTTTTCTGTCTCTCTTAAATTTTTTTTCCAAAAGCTTTTCCCAATCAAAGTCCTGTAAGTGGAGACTGAGCCTGAAAATTCAAATGGTGAAGTGCCCCCTTTAGGCCTTTCTCTTGCTTTACTATTGAGATATCCGCGTCTATATTAATAGAACATGGTAATAAACTCCCTGAATTTGTTTTTTCTGTTCTCAAAATACGTTGTTCTTCACTTTGGTTCCACAAATAAAAATGTAAATGCAAATTTCAGAGAGAAGATTAATGCAACTAAATAAACAATAATCTTAGTGAGCAGCTGTCGTCATAGGAAAGCTTTGCGCTGCGGAGGAAAGCAAAGCTCCAATTCAGAGTTTCTCTTCTTTTATCGCAATTTCTTGTAGCCCAGATAAGCAGCAAAACTTAACTGTCATGGCTGAGTGTGAGAGCAATGCCTTTAGATTATGCTTTTCCAGGGCAACATCTTGAGTTCGGTGACTTGGAATTTGTCAGCTGCGGTTGTCTTTCCCGTCTGTGCTATACATTGCAAAAATCACTTGCAGGTGTCTCCATGAAACCGCAGCCAAACTCCAGTGGCAGTGGGGTCTCACTCATGGCAGATGGTCTTCCTTACCCGAAGAAGGGTTTCTCCATGCTTCTGGGGCCCTCCTAAATCCTGCTTTCCTAGTCGTTCCTTTCATCCTGTGTGGTCTGTGGATTGATTTTTTTTTTTTTATTATTTTTTTTTTCCCCATCTACCTGTTGATTTTAATTTTTCCACGCTGCTATTTTCAGTTGAATTTAGCTCTCACTGCTGCCAGGGTTTCCATGCCCACCATACACTCTTGGCTTCACCTGGACTTCCCTGTGGGCGTCAGCTTTACTCTGCAACAGGTCACAGGTCTTGTTTAAGATCACTTTCCCCTTCTTGTCTCTGCAATGCACATAGTGGGGCATTTTTTGTTTATTTGCTTTTATCATTTTTTTTTATATATATATATATTTTTTTTTTGCTTTTTATTTATTTGTTTATTTTTTTCCATAATCCTGTGGTTACTAAAATGTCAGTCATTTAAAATCTCGTATTTCAAACAAGTGAATATTTGGAGTAGGGCAACTCTGCAAAAGGTATGCTTTCAGTTCAGGATACAGTAATAAATTGTAATGCAAAACTTCTTTTGCAATTGTGTAAAACCATTAGGCAAACATGCAGAATACTTTTAAATTACCGCTAAGTATCTCTCAGTAGCATAGTAAGTAAAATTCATACTCCTTTTCCTCAAATTCATGCTGGCTGTAAAGAGTAATATTTAGACCACTTTTTATACAAATACAACATTGACTTTCAAGAGTTAGTGGGCTTGTTTTTTCTGGAAGTGATGGTGTATTTCATTTTTGCTTGGCAAAAATGGTGACTGCAATTTACTGGATTTGTTGCTTTTATGACCTGTAGATGCACAGTGTGTGTCCCAGCATACAGAATCCCAATTTTATTCTTTTATGCAGTTGGAGTAAGAAAAAAGATTTAATACTTTGCTGTCATCCACACCGTGAATACTTGCGATGAATGGTAGGAAAGCGGCCGTAGCCACCTTACGGAAACGCGGAACGCCGCGGTGCTGCTGCAGTGAGCTTGGCTTCCTTGGATCTCTCCAGGATTCCCAGGGGAGTGTTTTCTGCATCCGTTCACATGGACTGGATAAGCTTCAGCTGGAAATCCCATCTACAACCCTAGTCATCAGAGATGCGTGGCGTGTAGGAGCAGAAATGAAGATGTTTGAGCACTTTGGTGTATGTTCTGCCTAAGGAATGGCGTAAGGTTGCAGGGTTTGGCTGGGGCCATAGTGTGCCGTTGGATATAGATGGTCTGAAGCCCAGCTCCAACAGCTGCCTGCTGGTTTCCTAAGCATCAGGAAAATGCCTTGCAGTTTTTTTAGGTGTTTCCATTTTTGGGTATTGCCACAGTTAGTTGGTTATTTCCCTTCCAATCGATCTTCTCTAGTGGCTGACTGAATTATGTCTTTCAGTCTTCAGACGTCTTCAGACATCATAATTAGCAGTACTGAAGTCATTGATTTCATTTGGAGGTAATCTTGTGTCTGTTTTCATAGCTTACCTTCCTATCGTATTCTGCAGTGTGCTTTGTGTATGGAGGCAATGCCAATGTTATTCCAAGGGCCTTCAAATGAAAGGACAAAACATTTCAGCATTTCTCTTTGCCTGAAGCAGCCAGACTTTCTATAACCATAGAACTGAACTTAAGTTTATGTTTTTCTGAAACTAAACCCCTATTCAAATAACATATTAAATTGTTCCAGATGCACGGTGTTGCTTTGCTGACAACAGCTGTCTGTTCTGGAAACAACAATATTGGTGTCTAATTAGAGCTTACATTGTGAAAATTGTGTCTAGACTTTGTAGAAGATATTATGATTTCTACAGAAATGGAAAAAAAACCCTAGAGGATATTCATGCTGTTCCACAGGGCCTGAAAAAAAAAACAAACCAAAAACCCAGACACTATTTCACCATATTAAGTTATTGAGATTAAATAGGAAAGTACAAAAAATGATACGTGTTGTAGTTGCCGTGCCAGCTCTCCTATGGGCCCCCTGTGGCCAGAAGCCAGGCAGGGTCCTGTGCCACTGGTTGTCCCTTCTTCGTCTTGGTGCCCCTCCAGTCTCTGAGCAGAGCAGGGTCCCCAAAGGCACAACCAGAGCAGAGCCTGGCTTCCCGCAGGTTTGGCAGCAGAGCTCCCCGGGTGGACCCGGGTCACAGCGGCCCGTGGGAACCGGGAGCTGTTTTCACGGGAGCTGGTGGTCTTTGTGCAAAGCTGGTTTGCTCTGTTTGTGTCCTTCACAAACAAGTGGTGGAGGCACCATCCCTGGAGATGTTCAAAAGACGGGTTGACATGGTTCTGGGGGACATGGTTTAAGTGATGTTTTTTTGTCAGAGTTAGGTTGATGGTTGGACTAGATGATCTTGAAGGTCCCTTCCAACCTAGATGATTCTATGATTCACCCAGGGCTCGGAGGAGCCAGTGGTGCCCTCTCTGTGGGGCAGGGACCTCCATGGAGGGACCAGGCAGGTCTTCACAGGTGGATGTTCACCACAGCAAGACGCGTCAGGGTCTGCCTGTGCCCCTGGGAAAAGCACGGCGTAAAGTGACTGGATTTGAGGTTTACTTGGCCGGGCTCGTTCGCTTTCATATCGTCCATCTCCTGTCTTTTTAGAAAGAAATCTCCTAAAATAACTCTATTTTGATGACAGCTTTTTTCATATGGATCTATAGGGAGCAAGGTCTTTTTATGAAAATCCTTTTGTATATTTTAATTCCAATGAAATTCATATTTAAATCATTCTATTTAGTTAAAATGTAAATTCAGATGCTAAACTGAACCAATCTGTCTGCTGCATATGCTTTATCACCTAACTGTCTTGACAACCCTTGTTAACATTAACATAAACTGTACAGGCTAATAATAATGACGGTGATGGAATTAGCTCATTACTATCTTATTTTTGTTATATAATTTTAATCTCTGTAGGAAGGAGAGCCTCTATATCTTTTGACTTACTCAATGACTCTGCTTTACTATTATTAGTTATTTGTATGCATTTATTTCTCTAGATAGCACAGAAAAACCCATACTGGTTCCCTTGCAGGGTATCTAGAAAGCTGTCTGGATGTGCTTGTCATCTAAAGTATTATATCATTTAATAAAGATATTTTAGCGTATTTAACTGACCTTTCTCGGAAACATATTCAGTGCTGGGTCTAGTTGACAGTAATTTGCAGAGTGGTTGTGGACAACATGACCATGCATCTCATCTGCTCTATATGAATTTTTTCCGAAGTCGCCTCGTGGACTTGTGCAGAGAAGTGAGTGACCCTGGAGGAAGGGACCACAGCCATCTTACAGACTTAGGGGTCCTGAGCTTTTTCACTTCCACTGGTCTCCTTGCAGTTTTGTCAGATATGTACGTTTGGTGGTTAATATATTTCTGTATTTTTTCCATATTGACATACGGGTTTTTTTTTTTTTCCTTCTGCTTCTTGTGTCGGTAATACATAAGGCAAATATAGGTAATTCAAATCTTTTATATTTTGAGTATGAATGGCTTAAAATTTCTGCAATGGTATTTATGAAGATTTTGAAATAGGGAAGTAATCGTGGTTGTTAACCAATGTACCAGAAAAAAAACCACATAAATTTAAAATGGTTATATGAAATTTATATATATACTCAAGAACATAGTTTCACCACGAAAAATGATTTATTGAGCTAGTTTAAACTTCCTATTTAGGATTTTCACATGAGCAATGACAGCATACAGTTTTGCAAAAAAATTTCTCTAAAAAGCTGATTTGACTTTAGTTTTTATTTCTCTTGTAAATTGATCCTTTTCTAAGTAATGTGAGAGAACAAGCCATGTGACCGGCTGAAGCTTGCAATACCTGTTTTATAATTATAGTTTTTAAATTATAGGAAAATGGAGAAACTCCCTTTGATTTTAAACTTTATTTTTATGTGTAGGGAGCAAAACTGAGTGGTGCCAAAGCACAGAATTATAGCCATGTAGATAGCACGATGTGATACTGTCAGGGAGGGACTTGAAAAAGAGGAGGAAAAAAAAAAAAAAACCAAAAAACCAAAACATTGAAAATCTCCGCTGGCCATTCTGAATGATGGGAAAGAGATTTTCGTGCCATAAATTCCCGCCTACCATACTGGCTGGTTTTGATTTGTGCTTTCAAGGCTGTATTGGCCGTGCTGCTGCTTTTCCTCTGTGCTTTAGTCGAGGACCTTCAAAGCCCCCGTCACCCCCCCCCTCCCCGGGGGGAGCTCCTCCTGCCCCGGGTCGGTGCCTCCGGCTGGTTCCTCTCCGCGGCTGCTCCCCTCTCGCGTGCTCGGGCACAAGCCCACGAATCCGAGGGAAAACGTTGCCATTACATAAGGGATGTGACTTGTACCGTGCACAAGTGGTGTGTGGGTGAAGGCACATCTTGGGGAGAGCACAGCGATGGGCTGGGTAAAAATAGGCATCGCGGTACGTGCCAAAATGAGTAAGTTACATTGTCGCCCGAACAACTAAACCTAATCCCCCTTCTCCTGCCCACTTTCCTCCCCCAGCTTCTAATAACTGTAATCCAATAAAATAAATGACACGAGCTGAAAGGAAGTAGAAACCGGCTTGATCTCTGTCGCTTGTCAAATATTCAGTCATTTTGCCTGCTGTGAGTTGCACTGACAATCGGCCACTTTTTGGAGTTTGTAAAATATTTTAATGTGCAGACAGAAAGCATTGGTCAGCACTGTGTGTGTGTGTGTACAGGTATATACATATAAACATATAAATAAGAATCCATATTAAGGACCGTGCTTCACTGGCTTATTTAAGGATCATTCAACTGCTTTTAAAACTGTGTTAAATAGCAAACAGGGTGGAAGTTGCGAATAGAATGGTTAAGTGTGATGAATTAGTGTCAAAATGTGAAGTTGATTAGTCATTTTATATCAGCTGTAATTATGGAACATTACTGCAAATAAATCATGTACACTGGGATATACCAAAAGGTACTGTTATTGATTGCATCTGACATTTAGATAATAAGCTCCTATTGAAATCATACAAAAGGTAATTTTAAATCTTATGTCTTTGTCAGAGTTACGGTTTTATGGTCAAAACATCAAATTAGCTAGTTTTATACTACAGCAGTGTGCAGTTTAATGTTGGGGTGTTGGAAAGGCAGCTCTATGTGTAAGAGGCCAAGTTTGAAGAGGTTTCTCAGGGAGCACTGAAGGGGACAAGCCACCGAGCCAGACCCTCCCGTGCCGAGAGCTCTCTTTTGATACTACACTTGTTGGCAAAATGCCTTCGAAAACCCCGTCTGTAGGGACTTCCATCTTGCACAAATCTAGACACCATTGGTCTGCACTCCGGCTTTGGGATTTGTGACATGTTTTTCTGTATATGTTTGACTTAAAGCCAGAGGAGAGCCGAAACTTCGTGCGCTGCTGCTACGTTACCGGCCAGCTTTGGCTCGGCCTTGGAGCTTGTAAATGGCTCCCACGTGCCAGGAGTTAGCGGTGTGAGGGTGGGATGATTGGAGAAGTTCACAGCGCTAGGAAGGGGGCAAGGAGCTTGTTTTTCTCCTTAAAAAGGGTGGTTTGCTGGAGAGGTTCGGGCCAGGCTGGCCACTGAAATGAACAGCAGATGCTCTGGGAGAAGGGAAAGGAGGAAGAGAGAGAAAGAGACTTATGAGTTTAAAAGAAACTACTTTAATGTAATTGTTAATAAAATAATAAAAATTAAAATAATTAAATATACAGAATACGTACAAAACCTTATCGAGCTCCCAGGATGATGATAATGTCACTGGCAGGCACTGGGGAAGTCCCAGACTGGACTCAGTGACAGACGGGAACCGGATTCTGGGTGTGGATTTGGGAATGCACGGATTGGAACCAAAGGCAGACTGAGTCCTTCTCAGATGATGACCTTTGAAGAAAGAGCTGACCCTTTGATGCCTCAGCGTTATGCTGAGCCATGATGCCGATGGGATGGAACACCCTGTTGGCCACTTGTGGGTCCCCTGTCCTGTCCCTTCCCGCAGGCGGGACCCCTCTACGCTTCTCCGCTGCTGACCCTCCAAAGATGGAAAATAACAGTGAGCTGGCCTTGGCTGTTATGGGAATAAGCATGAGCAAGATCCTCTCTGCACACCATTCCTTGGCACTCACTCCAGACATAAAGCCTTACTGGAAGGGGACAGCGTCTGAAAAATATGCTGTTAGTTCCAGAGAGTTCAGTTAGGTGGAAGAAGCTCAACTGAAAAGTAAAGTTACTGACCAGAAACTGGGTTCTCTTTTACCTCAAACCAGGACATTTGCTAGGATGGGTAACACCGTCCCATTTATGTGCCTGTTTGTCCTCAAGTCCTGGGTGGCCCAGGGGAAACCTCTTACTGGATGTGCACCAAGAGTGGTTTGACCTTGCCCGGCAGCCCCTGGTGGATGCTTGAGGCAGCTGAGCAGCACCCACCTCAACGTATAGCTCTGCTTTGCTTTGCCCGGTGTTTCGGAGAGAAAGGCCGACAAGGGATTTGGCAGGCCTGAGCTTTCAGCAGCTTGTGAGATGTCCCCACCTAAGGAACAACTTTGGGCCACGTGATAGAGATGTGCGATGTCCACTTTGGGAAGAGAGCGTGCTGTTTCGGGTGTGCGCTGAGCTGCCTGTTCCCTGCCGTGCTGTAGGGTCTGCCGACCTGCAGGGCTGCTGCGATGATGGGTGAGCTCTGTTTCTTTAGCAATTAGAGAAATCTGCTATATACTAATTAGAAGTGCAACAGTAAAAGGTTTTTTCTGAGAGATATGTCAGCGTAGGTTAATTGTGCTCGATATACCTGTGTGTGATTACATAAATCAGAGATTATTTAAAGTTATGACTGTGATTTGATGAACCTGACTATCGAGCCTCTTGGGGGAGGGAGGGAGACTTTCTAGGGTTTGTTTGGCATAAAGAAGCTTAACTCTAGTGCTTTGCTGTTCATGTTTGTGGTGTGTTCGCCTGGTCTCTGTTTGCAAAATCAGAGTCAGTGGGCCAACACTTAAAATCTTTGAGATCCAGGCAAATTGCTTTTGACTTTATGATAATCTCAGCCTGGGAGCGATAAAAGGCTGCGTGAAAACAAACACAGGAGTTGGTTGACCTGTTGTTTGCAGATTGACTCTGACAGCCTGGCCAGGGGCTCGCCTGTACCTAAAGGCACCAGAGAAAGCACACGCTGTGCCGACCTGAGCTTGCCAGCAGAGGAGATAACTCACGTGTGGCGTATTTCACACCTGACTTCTCTTTGTTGTAAATATTGTGGTCATATTAGGACTTTTTTTCTTAACTGTCTCGGTCAGAAGCACACGACTGACTCATTCTTACATCTGGGCATTGACGTCATTGTGATGCACTTTTCGTTTCTAGCATGAATGTTCTAGTCTCTCCAGTAGGGAATTTAAAATGAATACATGATGCCATTTATTATTGATGAGAAGTAAATGAACTAGAAAAATGACATTCATGGGCTTTCCAACTCATTCTCCATTGCATTGAACATATTGGACATCAGAGCCTGTCAACACAGTCATCTGAAAATGTCTCCTTCAGTGTTTCACTCCTAAGAGCCTGAATTATTCATCAGAGATTTTACTATGTTAACATATTCTTATGATCACATTGAATTTAATTCCAGTGCATGAAAAAGCAAGTTCGCTGTTTCTGTTTGCATAAAAACATATAAATGTATTAATGCTTTATCAGCCACCCTTCTAAATCCATTGTAGCAAGTCAGAGCAGAAGGAAGCGCAAAGTAATGTCGGATCACGTAAAATTAAAATGTTTATAAAAGCCGAGGTGATCATGAAGCACTAGTGGAGAAGTTTCTAGTTCTTGGATGAGCGGCATGAAATAGCAGATGTCTGGATTTAGGAAGGTGCAGTGTTTTATTCTGCAGGATGGGGAGGCACAGCAGGATGCTCTCTGTGCTGGGGTCCAAGCGCGCGGGGCACGTCACAGCCCTTGGGCACAGGGGGTGGGAAATGGATGAAATACTTCAGAGCACAACAGAAAGCGATGGAGGCCTGGAGTTCTGATTCAGTTACTGCTTTGTAAAAGAGGGGGGAGGCTTATTTTCTAGTCTTTTTTTCTTTTTTTTTTTTCTTTCGAGAGAAAATAAATGTATTCTAGAGAGCTTCTCTGAGCTGATATTGAGGGGCTTCTTTATGACCAGTGCTGTGACAAGGGACATAGCAAAAGCAAATTGATTTTTTGGGGGAGAGAAATTACATTCTGTTGTGTCAGTGAGCAAAAAGGCACTGATGACTTTTTTTGAAACCTAATCAAAGTGTTGTAATTATAGGGCTATTTACAAGCTTAACAACATGTTTTCAGGGTTAACACTTACACAAGTCATAGAATCACTGAATCATTCAGGTTGGAAAAGACCCTTGGGATCATCAAGTCCATCAACCCCACTCTACAAAGTTGTCCCCTACACCATATCACAGAATCACAGAATCGCCTAGGTTGGAAGGGACCTTAAAGATCATCTAGTCCAACCATAAAAAAACCAAAACAAAACCAAACCCAACTGAAAAAAAAAAAAAACCCAAAACCCAAAAAAACCAACAACCAACCAACACTAAACATAAAACCTGAGCGCTATGTCAACTCGTCTTTTGAATATATATGAATATATATTGGTGCCTCAACTGCTTGATAACCCTTTCAGTGAAGAAATTTTTCCTAATATCCAACCTGAACCTCCCCTGGCGCAACTTGAGGCCATTTCCTCTTGTCCTATTGCCTGTGTCTTGGAGGAAGGATATCCCCCAACACCACACCTAAACAACTCTTAAACACATTCAGGGATGGTGACTCAACCACCTCCCTGGGCAGCCTCTTCCAGTGTCTGTCTGTCCATCGCTGTGGATGGTGTCATGGGTTTGGTTCTGCACAAGTAGCCTTGTTTAACCTAGGAGTGGAGGTTAAGATGCTGGAGCAAAGCTCTGCGCCCGAATCCATGCAATTCAGCTGCTCCGAGCGCTCGCTTGGAGGGAGAAGATGATTTTGTTTCTGTGCTTTCAAAGTGTTTGTTTTCGTGTGGCCATAAAGCCTCGTGGTGGCCGTTCCCCATCAGCGCAGCAGGGACATCTCGGGTCCAGCCCTGTGGCAGCGGAGGGCGGTTGTGTAGAGAGCAGGAACGGTGACTCCCAGCATCTACACCTACGTTTGGGGAGAGGACGAGTGCTGTGGACAAAGGTAAATATTTCGACATAGCATGAACAGAGTCCAGGAAACACGTTTTGAGTCCCAAGTGCCTCCCAAACAACTGAACATCCGTGCTTTTGCAAAAAAACCCTCATCTCTTAAAATTACTGGCATCATTTAAATGTGTCGAGTATGATTTTATCTTAGATACTGAATTGAAAGATAAGCATAAAGTAGGCCTCATAGCAGGATTGTGGGTTCTGGTTTTTTAGTTTGGGTTTTGTTTTGGGAGGGGTTTCTTTTGTTCCCCTGGCTGTTTTAGAATCATAGAATCTTCTAGGTTGGAAGGGACCTTCAAGATCATCTTGTCCAACCATCAACCTAAATCTGACAAAAATAAACACCCACGCAACAAACAAAAGGCAACACCATCACTATACCATGTTTCCCAGCACCACGTCAACCCGTCTTTTGAACACCTCCAGCGATGGTTCCTCAACCACCACCCTGGGCAGCCCATTCCAATGTCCGATAACCCTTTCGGTGCAAAAATTTTTCCTAATATCCAGCCTGAACTTCCCCTGGTGTAACTTGAGGCCGTTTTCTTTCTTTCTGTTGCGTTTTGGTTTGAATCAGATTGAACCCTATTTTTAAAAAACTTCCATGATTTGGAATTGCTTAGAAAAGTTAAGAAATCCGGGTCCGCAAACCTTCTTGAATAAGATGTATCCAGTGACCCTGCCGCTGACACAAAGCCAGTTTAGAAGATGTCGGCAGAGGGAAACGGGGATGTGTGGAGTACAGATTGCCTGGCACCGTGGGGAGCCTGGAGTCTCTCTCATCCATCTGTCTCTTCCCCCATCCATTTTAAAGCCCTCTGCAGTTGGTCGCCTGAATCCCACCCACAGACCTGATGGCCGGGTTAAAATTTGGGCTTTCTGTCTGACGGCCGGAGCAGGGTTTCCTGGGCTGGGGGCTGCCAGGAGCCAGGGGCGAGGGGTGCCTGGGGGCGAGGGGTGCCCGAGGGCGGTGGGTGAGCCCTGTGGAGTCTGACAGAGGGGGCCCGAGATGCTGGGCAGAACTAAAGCGTCTCCTCTTCTCTGGGGTGGAATCCTTCAGGCAGAAGAGTGGTGTTCTCCACTCACTTTTACTAGAGCAGGGAAATCAACAGCATGGTAATTATAATCTGTCTGTTTTCAGAACTCTTTATTACTCTCTTGCCACTCAGCAAGCATAGGCTTTTGGTATATATATATATATATATGGAAAACAGACATATAAGAAAGCATTAGAGGTGTTTGTGTGCCTAAAGTACTGCAATTCAGTGGGGAATACGAAAGGAAAAACTATTTTAAAATTTGCTGCCTAGGGATACGTGAGTATTTTCGTACCAGGAACATTTATGTAAAACCAACTTAATTTCAAACGTTCACGTTTTGTGAATGTGAAATCCAGCGTGTATATTTGATTATTGTTGGGAAGGGGTGCTGCCTTGCGCCGACTGCTAATGGTTGCGTTGGTATTGCAGCTCATCGGTAACACAGGCGTGCCTGCCTAAAAGTTTGAATGCTGCATATTTCCACCTCGGGTTTGCAAACGCAAGTCCTGTCGAACGCTTTGCAAAGAAATTAATAGGTAATGCTGAATTTGACGCCTTTTTGCGCTACTCCTACCGATTTTGCAAGCAGGAAAAAAGCTCAATTCAGAAACAAAATATTAATTGCTGATTGTTGCCTAAGCCTATATGACCTTAGATTTCCTCTGGAGTTTAACATCGAACAAATTCTTTTTAAAAAAGCCCTCGTTGTGTCTTAAGTCACTGTTTTGAGCACATTTTCAAGAGGTTTTGAGACCCATATACGGACCATGAATGTATGCGGCGTAAAAGAGGCAGAGAAAAGGCTACAGTAGATTTCATAAGATGGTTTTGTGAGGAAAGAATGCAGTAGGCAGCACTGAAGCCTTTGTGTCAAGTAGAAGCATCCAAGCTTCAAGCCCTCTGTGGTTCTTCTGCCAGAGAAGTACGACAATTCTCCAAACAAAGCAACCCCCACCCACCCCCAGCCCGTACGCTTTGGATGTGAATATCACCTCCGTGAGGCACGACGACTTGTGAAGCTCACCAAGAACACCCTCTTCTCATTTCAAATAACGCTTTTTGGCTTTTTATTTTCTACTTTTGTGTTTGGAAACTGTTAGTTTTCAGTTCTGCCCTGTTCACCTCTGACTTGTAGTTGGCTGGCAGACTTTCCCAGCTGGAGCTGCGCTGCCACTCAGATCTTTAAGACAGTGGGTTTTCAAATGGCCTTTTATAGGCAATTGTTCAAATTTGGTCTTGTGCATGAAGAGTTGCCTCTTGTCTCTAGAATTTCATGTAGTATATTCTTGGAAAGGAAGTAGCACCAGGAATGTCTCCCCTTTCAAACTGCTCCTGTTTACAAGGTGAAGGGCTGAAGGCACCAACAGCCATCCCCTTCCCAAGGGCCGGACTTCTGCTTCGGGATGGGAAGAGCTCCTGGAACAACCCTACACATGAGGGCACTCAAGGGATGCGAATGCCAAACAGACCAAATCCAAACTCAAAATGAGCAAATGAGCACAAAGCCCCCCGTTCTTAGCTTTCTTATCAGCATGATGCTTTCTAGGAACTTGATCTTCTGCACTTTGCTTTGATTACAAGAATAACCAAGTCTTGCAACAGTGGTTTGGTTTTTTCATATATTGATTTAAGCTGCAATTTAATATATAACTAGTGGATAACATGTTCTAGGAATACAGTGTTATGCTAAAATGTGATTGAGAACTGCAGTTTGATGCATAACATCTATTTAAAGTAGCCATGTAATTTATTGGAGCTGGGATTGTACTGAAATAGTTCTGCAGTTTCATTATCATTTCTGTAGGCAGACCTCTGATCTAGATAACCAAGTGAGTGCTATTTGGGAAGAAAATATTCTAAATGTTTTCCTCTTTGTGAATTACAGGGGGATAAAAGAGGGGAATACTTCCCTTGTGAATCAAAGGATGATATTTATTTCTCAAGTATTCCAAGGCTTGCTTTTCTTGAAGATTAAAATAGAACTTCGAGAGTTTTTCACCTTAGCAAAATGCTGGGTTTCTAAATTGGAAAAATTTCTGACAGTTTTTCTTGTAGGGTTATTTTTGTCTAAACTGTGATTTTTTTCAGCCCATTCTGTAAATGTGTGCCGGACCTCTTCTGCAGATCCATAATGCAGGTTTAGCAGTTCTGAACAACGTACGTGTCTGTAGGCTCTGCATGGTGGTAGGAAAGGTGTCACCCTGGTATCTTAAAAACTGTGTTCCATTTCGGAAATGTCAAATTTTTATGTAGAGACTTTCAAAGAGACTTTCTTTTGGGGGTTGGTCTCTTCTCCCAAGTCACAGGAGATGGGACAAGAGGAAACAGCCTCCAGTTGTGCCGGGGAGGTTCAGATTGGATATTAGGAAAACTTTATACACTGAGAGGGTTGGAATGCCCATTGGAATGGGCTGCCCAGGGAAGTGGTTGAGGCACCATCCCTGGAGGCATTTAAAAGATGGGTAGATGTAGTGCTTAGAGACATGGGTTAGTGATGGTTTTTTATCAGAGTTAGGTTGATGGTTGGACTAGACGATCTTAAAGGTCCCTTCCAACCTAGACAATTCTATGATTCTATGAAAGCTGCAGTCTGTGAGTTTCTCTCTCAAAGGTGGCTTTGGACAGCACCTGCTCACCACCCCGGCCTTCAGGGCTCCAGAAATTGCAGATGAGTATTGAGACTTGAAAACCGTTGTGAACATCTTGGCTGTGCATCAGCAGCAACCGGTGATACACGTGATGCAGGTGGTCCTTGATTTACCTGTGTCCGCGTTTACGTTAGCCTATGGACAACTCTTGGCTGCTGCTTTTCTCTGACCAGCCCTTTTTCGGAGGGGCTCGGGAGGCGCAGGGAGAGACGAGCAGAGGGGCGGCAGCGAGGGCTGCGAGAGCTCTGCTCTGAAAACTCATCCCTGCAGCCCGGGGCAGACACGAGATCAGATTTTGCAGCACGTACAGCTCTGGTCCTGGATTTCAGAGAATCACTAAAGCTCCTGCGCATCGTTTTGTTTGGTTGTTTGTATTTTGGGGGTTCTTTTGGAGGATCTTTTCCCTTGGCACTTCATGTGCCGCTAATAGCACGTGACGAAACGGGGAAATGGACTTCACTGAGAGGTTCAAATAAATTGTTTATTTGGACTTCACTCAAACTGCTGAGTCTGCAGCGTGATTTTGGCAGATTTCCTTGACTGAAAAAGCTTGAACTGTACTCTACACCTCTCCTTCCCTTGGTAGCAAAAGGACAGTTGACCTTTTATATCTGTAAATGTTTTAGTGAGAAATAGGGAATTTGTGTAAAGCTCCAAGCCATGAGAAAGCTGCCCTGGAGAACTGCAGGTCTAGTCCTGACTCTGACTAAAACCGAAGTTTTCATTACGTGATTATTTTTTCCTCAGTGAAAGGCCTGATTGCTGACCTCTCTGACGTGTGTCATAAATATCCGTTCCATTTTTGTGTTCTGGTGGGTTTGGGGAGAAATACTCTTAAAAGCTCTAGGGTTTTTTTTGTGAAAAAACTTTCCGATTAAAACTCTTCTACAGAAAGAAGCTTTCTGCTACTTTTTATTTTGGGGGAGGAGGAAGGGAATAATCGTTGCATATGTGTAGGTAGTGTTAGAACTTCCTACTTTTTTTTCATTTTTAGACCCTTTCTTCTTGGTACTGTGGGAACATTTAGCCCATCATTTTCTTGTGAAGCTCTCCAAGCAATAAGTGATTTATGGTACACTCTTCAGTAACCTGCATGTGCTTTTTGGCAAAATTCTCCAGTGCTGCAAGCTTTGTTGTCTGGGAGAAATTGGAAAGCTCGGGAAGGCTGTTCCTAACAACTCCACGGAGCTCTAAATACTATTGTTTCTTTCACGAGTAAGATGGGATCTTTGGAAGGTTCTTAGGAAATACATCCTGTAGTTCGGAGCTGGTAAAAGAGGAGCTGGGAGGGAGAATGCAGGGAGCTGGGAGGCCGTTTGATTCTGCTGCAGGCTTTAACGTCTCTCTGGTCTTATTTCAGAGGTTTGGAGTCACACTTTGCTTGCTCAGCTAACAGTACGCAAAGCGATCGTTAATCAAAGTAAATAATGTGGCTGTAGCAAGGCACTGAATGCAGAGAGAGTTTGCATTGATTCCAGGAGATTTTGGACAGATGGGTATCGTCGCCGCAACGTAAATAGATAAGGTTTCGGGTTCATGATTAGTTTTACGGCTCACCATGCATCACCTGGGCTGTATATGAGCCTCTGGGAAACGCTGAGGGTTTTAAATGCAGCCGTAAGTCTCTTTTCTCTTTAGTGCAGGCCAAAATCATGCATTCTCACAGGGACTGTTGCTCAGCCCCTACGGGCTGCGGGGTGTTCGGCTGCCACGTGCGAAGGGTTCCCGGGGGGAGGCTGCTGTTCACACCAGGTCTCCGCTTGCCAGGTTCACCAGACCATCAGAAAAATATTAGTGGAGGGTCTAACGAGGTGATGGTACTTTTAATATTTTGTAGGTGATGCATAAATTTTATCTGCTGTTCGGAAGGCTGCACCAGAAGAATCGAGCGATTTGAAGCGAGAACGTGCTAATTATCAAGCAGCATGTAAACGCACGGGCCGGCAGGCAGGCTGTGTGCGGTACCGGGGCGGGCACTGCGGTACCAGCCACGGGGGAGGAGAAAGCCCTGCTCAGCCGGCAAGAGATGCTCCACGCTTGAGCTGAGAGCATTGGCACCGTAACAAAGAAATCCTGCTTTACCTCAGTAGCAGCAGTTCTCACTTAACCACGGAGCCAGGGCTGTGAGCTGGTTGCTTTAGCACCGCAGGAGGATTTTTGGTGTGTTCTGTGTCAATCCAGTTTTCTTGTTTTCTCTCTTTACAACTTTGGAGAAAAAAACGTTTGGAGTGATGTAATATATTTTTTTGTCTGGTGATGGAGTTGGTGAGAAATTGCAGCTGCTGGGCACTCCTGTCTCAAGGATGGGGTGATTCATAAACTTGGGATACTGGGACATCTTCACTTTCCAGCCCCCGAGCTCCCGGGCTGGCACAAGAGCTGGCTTTGCGGTGAGGAAGGGAAGGCAGCGAACGCTGGGGCAGATGGAAGGTAGTGATGGATGATAAGCTCTGCTTTGCTATGTGGTGTGGGAAACTCAATCCCAAGTGAGTTTATGGCATACTTGGATTTAAACCCAGAATCAGCAAAATCCTAGCACTTGGAGTCATAAACTCATGAAGTAGTTCAGGTCAGACAGGACCTCTGGAGGTCTCTGGTCCAACCCCCTGCTGCAACAAGGCAAGATTAGATGAGCTCTCTCAAGGCCTAATGCAGTTGGAATTTGGATTATGTCCAAGGCTGGAGAGTTTCATCCTTTGTGTTTTCATGTTTAGATGGTATAATTAAAGAATCTTCCCTTACCTTACCCAATTATGGAAGTTACAGAACATGACTTTACGCAAAATAGTGCAGGTAGGATTTGATTGTTAATTAGCAGCTTAACCAGGAAAGCCGCCTAGGTAAGTGTTGTTTTACAGCCTCAGGACTAGTTAAGGCAAATTGTGCCCCTCGTGAGCTGAGCTGCTGGCCTGGTCAAGGCAGCACAAATTGCCGAATTCTTATGGCTGGGCATGGCTGGAAGTGGTGATACTGAGGGCTTCCACTGCCGTGGGGACAAACCCAAGACTGGTAAGGTTATAGCCCAGAGAGAAAGATTTGTATTTCCCAATTTCGAGCCCTAGCATCAGCTTCTTTTTCATATGTTTTTTTTTCTTTTTCTCCCCCCCCTCTGGATAGAAGTTTAATTCTTCATTCAAGATTTTTCACCTTCAGTTGTGAAGGTGGTGCACAAGAACTGGGTTGAGAACAGGATGTTAGGTAAAACATTTGGGCACCAAAAAGGCCATCCACAAGCCAGAGTAAAAGGAAAATCAGAAGCTTCTTTTGACCTCTTTTTCCTAATCATTAGAACAAATGACTTTGTTAACATTTTCCCTAGATTAGCCTCAAGTGCTTTTATAAACATATGTATACTTGACAAGAATTTGGGGTTTTTTCCTAGCAGGAAAACATCTTAATTATTATCCTTTAGAGAGGCATCATTGTGTAATTTGTAAGAAATTTAAGGGGCTTGGAAAATGTTCCCTCTGAAACCTGCACTGCATTTTGTCTGAAGAGTCGTAACTTTCTCTAACTGGGCATCCTGGCAAGTGTTCAGAATGTTTCTGTGACCATTTTGCTGTATGGGAATATTGCAGATCTGACCATATAAAGATAATCTCTCTTGTAATACCCTACGACACCATAAATTCTTGTAGACCTGATAATGAAAAGTTATCTAGTAAGCTGGCACCCAACCTGATGGGGTACGGTGAGCCTCTCCCAGTTGGGCTCCTGCAGGGGATTTCAATTAGGTGCAGCACCACAGTCACTTCGTTATCTACAGACACTGTATCTGGGTGTTGTGTTGTATGGCGTCTTGGTTTAGATGAGGCCGTATCCCCTTTGCAGTTGGTCCCTAAGCGTGTAGGACGGAGCAAGCTCTGGCCACGGGGGCCCGAGGCTGAGAGCTGTGCTCTGGGTTGGCTCCCCGTCTCCGAGACCGGCACTGTGTGGCGCTGAGCAGGAGGGTTAATTTTTTCCGTGCTGTTTTTCCCTTCCCCGCGACTGCGAATAAATCTCCGTTGCTTGCAGAGGATTTTGAGAATGCAGATATGTTAACGTTGCCTGGCTCAGATCCCTTTGTAGGAAAACCCTTGGAAGGGCTTTACAGAAGCTGCAGAAGACTGCAGCTGGTACGGCTCTGTAGTGGGTCCAAAAGGTCTTTTGGCATGGACCCTGATCTGAATGAGGAGGAAGGGCCTCGACAGCAGGAAGAGGGTTACAAGCCATGGAAGCTGATCTGCTCCCCTGGGTAGTGCCAAGGGGCGTATGAAACACTCTTGCCCTTCCCTCATACAAATCTGCAGCTGATGCCCTCCCTCTTGAGCCCCACATGCATTGAAAATTATTGTGATAGTACGGGGGGTCAGCTGAAAAAATCATGGCTTTTGTGTCTAGGATTTGCTATTCTGCATTTGATGCTCTGTAACTCAGCAGCATTGACTGTTAAAAATAGTTTCAGCCCTCAGCACACGCAACTGCAAACAGCCCCGTGCTTTGGTGGCAGCGGAGAAGTGCGAGCGGCTGCTCGGGGAGCAGAGCTATTCACACGCAAATAGAATCATAGAATCGTTTGAGTTGGGAGGGACCTTAAAGATCATCCAGTTCCAACCCCCCTGCCCTGGGCAGGGACACCTCCCACCAGACCACGTTGCTCCAAGCCCCATCCAGCCTGGCCTTGAACCCCTC